>JAVLUX010000030.1:4552500-5752500 GCA_032164185.1 Moxostoma hubbsi
ACTTCTGCTCTCTTAACATGCTATCTGAAGTCAGAATTATGAGTATGTCACATTTAAGTGCTTTGTTGTCAGAAACATGAACAGCAGTCTTGCATATTTCTTGGGGAATATTAGTCAACTTGTTGATATTTTTGTTAAATTCATGCAATTTTCTCTGTGTAAAAATGTACAATATGCTTCAAATCAGTAGTATATGCAGAACATTTTGCGTGGATGGGCCAAGATAAATTATCTATTGCATGAGATCTGTAAACTTTTTATTTATTTGTTTGATTTTTGTTTAATTATGTTTACATGTTTAACCATTGGCTAATTGTTTCCAGGGGAGTATTTTGGCCATTTAGCTTCTAAAGGTTGTCTACTTTAAGAATATTTGTATCTGAGTACATTCAGAGATGTTTTTTTTATTTTACATTTGTAAAATATGGAACGTTAGAACACCTTGTGTCTGAGAGCAGATATAAATCATTATGTGGGGATTCTGGGGATTTACCCTTGACATTTTTGAAAATGTAAAAACCGAATGCACATTTTAACCATAAATGGACCAATTTTGTAAAAATAAATACCTAGAACAATTTACTGCCACTTTGGATACATGAAAAAGATGGATAAAACTATAGAAATGGGAATTATTGCTATGACTCTGCCATGGTTTACTGTAAATAAAATAATATATTTTTTTACCTGATCGTGCCACTGCAATGCAACTCTACTTTCATTAAAATGGGGGAGAGATGATGCTGCTGCAATAGCACGTTAAAAGAGAAAAAGCGTAAAAGTATCAGTTTCCAAGTTAGAGAATATTATGAGCTATCTACGCCTGTGAATGTTTCCCTAAGTTATGGCAAAATAATCACAGCAATAAATTCATCCATATGATATTTGGAAATAACATCACTTTTTTTAATTGTACGGGAAAAAAAGAGGCTAGAGTTTTAAAAGTCTTTTGAGAGCATATTTTATCATCCAAAATCATTTATTTCAAAGTAGCTACATTTCATAGCAATCAATTCACATATGTGACATTTATTACAAATACTCTATTAGACGAGGGAAATTAAGTGGTTGGAGCCGCCACGATACGGGATGCCCGTCAACTAAGCGCATGTCTCATTGGGTGTTTACAGTGTAAAAAGCTTTGTTATAATGTGAGGAATATAGTTTGGTTTTTTGAGCTGCATTTTGGAAAGCTTTGATGCTGATACAATCCAGCCCAGCAGCCTCTAATGTTAGCTGTTCATGGTTCGAGGCCAGCAAGCTTTTGGCTGTTGATGGAATAGAGGCATAAGACAATGTTTGAGTGGGCCTGAATGCCAATGGGTAGCACGGCCCACCCAGGCCCACCCGTGGCAACGGCGGTGCTTCAATGTTTACTGCTATGCGTGAAAGTGCTAATGACTGAAAAGGCAAGCAATATCAAGGTAGCTGCGTGCTGGTATCAAAATGATCTCAGAGTTTCCCAATTGTAATTATAACTTAAGGGTGGCGTTCATGTGCAACTTCCGAGATGGAAACGTCTAGGTTACGTATGTAACCCCCCTGATGGAGGGAACGAGACGTTGTGTCAAAGAAGTGACACTAGGGGTCTCTCTTGAGCACCGAATATGACTCTGATCTATGAAAAAAGGCCAATGAGAAGTTGGCAGACAGTATTTGCATATTCCGCCCCCGGACATACGGGTATAAAAGCAGGGAAATATGTCGAGTTCATTCAGAATTTTTCTGAGGAGCCGGAAATGGTCCGGCCACAACAGTGGCTCGGCTCAGCGACGTGGCCAGGAGGACACAATGTCTCATTCCCTCCATCAGGGAATGGAAGTTACATACGGAACCTAGACGTTCCCCGTTGTGTCGAAGAAGCGACACTAGGGGTCCAATTTAAATCACGACATGCGCTGAGCCGTGTACGTGTTCTGCTGACACAGGAGCGGGCATGTATTTTACGTGCAAAGGTGACCAGCTGTGTCAGACTGCACGTACCCTTCCCCAATGCCCCATAAAAGTAGTCGGAATCCTTCTGGTTACCCTAAACAGGGGAACAAGGAAACGCTTGCCAACCCGGGAACAGGCCTAGCCTAGCCAGGCCTCTTTTCTCTCTATGTTTCTCTGCTTAGAGTAAGAAACGGCTGGGGCACTTACATGCATCGAGGGAAGGGGGTCTTACCCAGTTTCCTATTCTTTCAGGGGGAAAAGATCCTGCGTAGGCCACACCTGCCCGAAAGGGTGAGGTAAGGGTGGTGAATACATCACATGGGTTTTTAGGCAACATGTGGAAAGTGGCGTGGTGGTAGATCCAGCCTCAAGGAGGGGGGGAGTTGCCACAACACAGCGACCGGAGAGCAGCTGGAACTGCCTAAGGGAGACGCGGGTCCACTCGTAAGTGGACCGTACTGCGGATAATACACACTGGAGGAAGTCCACGCAGGAGTCCTGACCTGTGGAGCACCTATTCCAGTGCACGGTAGATTTGAGTACCCATAGTGGATTGGGTCAGCGAGTTCCTCCGCTGAACTGCGGACCCACAGGGCTAGGGAGGAGTCATCCAGGGAGCTGAGTTAGTTATCCTGGGAGAAAAAGCACACGATTTTACCTCGGCCGAGGCAAAGGGAGCTAGGTGCAAGCGGTCCACCCGGTCAATCCGTCAGCGTGTTACCGAGTTCTACCGGCTCGGACTTGAGAAAACACGGGACGAAACTGACTCTACCCTGAGATTGCAAAATTTCGCAAGGGTGTTAGGTGTTGCCCAACCTGCTGCTCTGCATATGTCTGCCAGGGAGATGCCTCTCGCCAGTGCCCGTGAGGATGTACACTCCTTGTTGAGTGTGCTCGGACCCACAAGGGGAGGACCACGGCCTGGGTGGGCCAATAGGGAGCCACTAGGTTGACTTGTTCCTCGTCCTCCCTGAACTTGCACAACACCTGTGCAAGAAGGCTCACTGGGGGAAATGTGTACTTGCACAGCCCCGCAGGCCAGCTGTGTGCCAGTGCGTCTGCACCGAGGGGAGCCTCTGTTCGGGCATACCAGAGCGGACAGTGGGAGGTCTCTCAGGAGGCAAACAGGTCTACCTGAGCCTGCCAAACCGTTCCCAAATCAGCTGGATCGACTAGGGGTGAAGCCTCCACTCTCCACTGGGCAAGCGTTGTTGTGACAGCGCGTCCGCTACCACATTGAGGTTGCCGGGGATGTAAGTGGCACGCAGCGACTTGAGTTGCTGCTGGCTCCAAAGGAGGAGACGACGGGCGAGTCGTGACATGTGGCGGGACTGTACTCCGACCTTGGCGATTTATGTACGCTACCGCGGTGGTGCTGTCTGACCTGACTAGGACATGTTTGTCTTGAACTAACTGGAGAAACTTCCGCAGGGCAAAGACAACAGTCAGCAACTCTAGGCAATTAATGTGCCAGCGCAGCGGGGCCCCCTTTCCAATGGCTAGCGGCTGCGTGCCTGTTGCACACGGCACCCCAACCCAATCTGGAGGCATCAATCGTGACCAGGACGCATCAGGACACCTGCTGCAAGGGTACTCCTGCCCGCAGAAAGCAGAGATCTGTCCAGGGTTTGAATGTTTGGTGGCAGGAGGGGGTGATCATCACACGGTGCGTCGGGACTCGAGTCTGAAGCCAGTGCTGAAGCGGTATCATATCCATCAACACCAGCGGTGCGACCGCCGCGGAGGATACCATATGCCCCAGGGGCCTCTGGAAAAGTTTTAAAGGGACCGTTGTGCCTGGCCTGAGAGTGGCGAGGCATCTCAGCACCGACTGCACTCGCTCGTTGGTGAGACATGTTGACATTGAGACTGAGTCTAACTCCATGCCGAGAAAAGAGATGCTCTAAACTGGGGCGAGCTTGCACTTTTCCCAGTTGACCTGAAGCCCCAGACAACTGAGGTGCCTGAGCACCTGGTCTCTGTGAGCGCATAGTAACTCTCGGGAGTGGGCCAGAATGAGCCAGTTGTTGAGGTAATTGAGTATGCAAATGCCAGCTTCTTGGAGCGGGGCAAGGGTTGCCTCTGCGACTTTTGTGAAGACACGAGGGGACAGAGACATGCCGAAGGGGAGGACTTTGTACTGATATGCCTGGCTGTCGAACGTGAACCGTCCTTCAGGTCTACCGCTGCGAACCAATCTAGATGCCGGACGCAAGTTAAGATGTGTTTTTGTGTGAGCATTTTGAACCGGAGTTTGAGCAGAGCCCGGTTGAAAACTCGCTAGTCCAAGATCGGTCGAAAAGCTGCCGCCTTTCTTGGGTACAATGAAGTAAGAGCTGTAGAAATTTCGGTTGGAGGGACAGGCTCTATCGCATCTTTGAGTAAGAGACAATTTCCACACGCAGGGATTTGGCATATTCACCGTGCACTGCGGTAAAGCGGACACCCGCAAAGGTGGGCGGAGGCCTGGCACACTGAATTGCGTAACCGAGTCGGATGGTCCTGGCCAGCCAGCGTGACAGATTGGGAAGTAAAAGACAAACATCCAAGCTCCGTGCTAGGGGAACTAAGGGGACAACTATTTTTAACATACCCGGCGGGGCTTCGCAGCGGTGCGGAGCACGTAATGCAGCGTCGGGAGGCAAAGGAGCGTCCCGAGGCTCTGGTGCTGAGAAAAGACTCGAAGCACTTACCTTGCTCCGCACACCCAGCAGGGGGCAGGTTAGTGACTGAGGAGTCCTCTGGACTTGTCAGAACCGGTCGGCCGGGGAACAGTCGTGGGGCTGAGGAGCCTTCTGGGTCCTCGAAGGGGTCCGTGAGACGGGGGGCGTATGCTTTCTGTGGGGTGCTCGACGCTGGGGCTGAGAGCTGGGCCCACTCTTGGTTGAGGCGGAGCAGGACTTTTTTTTTTTGGAAGCCGCAGGAGGACGCCTTCGGCGAGCAGACGGGGCATGGCCCATGGCGGCAGGATGTGTGAAATGGCCTCCGTCTGCTTCATCACCGCTGAGGACTGCTGGGCAGAGTCCAGAATGGATGGAGCTGGGAGAAGGGGGCGTTCGAGAAGGCATACCTTGTCTACCTCCCACATAGACATAGCCGGGGGGGGCGCAGCTGTGAGTGGAGCACATGGCCGCGGAACCAATCAAGTAGCCATGAGGGGGGGAGGTGGGGTTTACCGGTCCAGCCTCGTGCTCGCGGTAGCCAGGGAAAGCATTGTGGACCTCTGTGCATCAGGCTCAGACTGGGTGAGCAGACCCGAAGGTGGCGGCAAAGGCGAGTCATCAGCATCAGACGCCACTGTAACGCTCTCCAATGCAGTGGCGATGTTGTCATACAATTCCAGGAGCTCAAGGGACCGGCTGGCTGGCCGGCTGTGAAGCGGGCCGCACTCATCCCGATCTCAGACGGAAGCAAGCAAGCGTGCCGGGGAGGCGGGTGGTTCGAGGGGATTTACCCGGCGAAACGGAACCCGTCATTATCCCCAAATCGCCTTCATTGCCCGCTGCGCCTGCCCCAATCCCGTAGGAAGGAGGCGAGGCACGGGGGGTGGCTGAAGTGGCTTTCTCTCATGACAAAAGAAAGCCGCGACCGTAATGCTGCCATGGTCATGTTCTCGCACTGAGAACATAAACCATTGGAGAGAAATCACTCATCCCGAGCTCGGACGGAAGCAAGCAAGCGTGCCAGGGAGGCGGGTGGTTTGAGGGGATTTACCAGGCGAAACGGAACCCATCCCCAGTGGGGAGAAATCAACCACATCCAGAAACTACACTGAGGCGGAAAAGACGTCTTTAAAAAGACGCGTCCTGAAAAGGACGTTCAACGCCAGCTGTGTATTTGCTTTTTTAGAGAAACTAATTCTTTTAGAGAAAACAACTCTTTTAACTGCGCTGTCGAAGCGCCCAGGGGCAAACTACACTGCTGTGCAGAAAGAAGTAGAAAGCCGCTGAAGTGCGCCGTAGATCCAACAGCAGAATCAGCTCAGAGGAAGAGGAACAGGTGTGTGACTAGCAGCTGACTGCATACATGACCATCGGCTCCAAAAATTTTTTAAAAATGAACTCAACGTATTTCCCCGTTTTTATTCCTGTATGTCCGGGGGCGGGGTATGCAAATACTGTCTGCCAACTTCTCATTAGCCTTTTTTCATAGATCAGAGGCACTATTCGGCGCTCAAGAGAGACCCCTAGTGTCGCTTCTTCGACACAATGTCGAAGTGAGCGACAGACGGGGAACTCATATTTATGATAATTCTGATACTGTAGAATGTGAAGTTAGCATTATTATTTGATCGTACTTTCAAGAGTTAAGGCTTGCACTCAAGACTGGGATAAATGAAAGCAAAATATTTGATTTATACTTGTTTTTATTGCCAAGATAAAAACAGAGCAATCAGCGTTTTTACGTCTGACTGACGACATGAGCATTTTGCCTCTTAAAATACGGTATGGCTTAATATTCGGCCAAACACAGAGCGTCCCGGCCTATAAATAACAGTTTGCAAGCCTACTGTATGCAAAAACAATTTGGAGTTTCACATTGTATAGTAACAATTCCATTCAGAACATAAAGTGGCCACTGATTTAGATCTTCATTTCAGATAATGTTTGTAGTTTCATTAGGCTTATAATCTGGTTTAGGAAACAAATCCAATTATTTATTTTTGCAGCTGATACAAATGAAATGATGTCATGAATATATTTATCATATTAAGGGATTTGAATGAATTATGTTTTATTCCTTTATGGCTGTTTGTTGTAGAGATACTGAGTTATTGTCTTATATGGGCCATTAGGAATGAACAGGTGTAACAGCTGAGATGTGGACAGCGATGTTTGGCATCGTTGTGTCACAAGCTGACTAGCACACATAGCAAACCGAGCTGGCCATTTGCTCTACAAGCTCAAAAAGCCGGATGTGTACAGATGCCACTGAAATAAACACCTGCACCATGATAAAGAAACACAGAGGTCTTTCACTGGACCCAGAACAGTTTTACATGCCAGGGAAGGGAAAAAGCCACTATCCGGAGTTGCAGTGACCACAATGAGTGTTCTTGTTGAAGCAAATGAAGGCAGGATGCTTGTTTGGGAGGATGCTTTACATCATTATGAAGCTCCTCTCTGCACTCTTATAGTCTTCCCTTTGAGCTGTTAAATAGAGGCTTCTCTGTATGTTCACAGATGAGTTTTGACTTCCAACTGAAGCACTTCCGACTATGTCCTCTAATTCCCATTCCCTCTGCCGCTGTCCACTAACAGACTCTCATTTAGAGAACGCCAAAATTATAGTCTAATTTCACTGATTAGACACGTTTTCATAAGACTTTACTTGACAACCAAAGTAGCAAAAATCATGCTAGTAAGCAAACATCCCTTACAAAAATCGAAAGTTCATGATAAATTTGCCACAAACTTGCCACACATTTGCTAGTGATCATTTTCATTTGCAAGTTACCATTGCGGCAAACTTGCTGCAAATCGTCCATTGTTGCCAAAGGTTTGCTGCAGATTCACCACAACCGATGAAGAGCTGCAAACTCCAGGCAAACAATTTTGGCAAATTACAAGCTCAATTTCATCTGAAAATAATGAGTGGCAAATTTGCAGCAAATTTGTGGAAAGTTTGCAGCTAGTTTGCAAGAACTGCAAGATCTTTTGTTAGGGATTACCCACAAACAACTTACATGAATGATGATTTGTGTAATTTTTCAATCATTAAATAATTCAATCTCATCTTATTTGCAGAGACAACTATAAGTAAAACTATAAGTAAGCCATCTGTAGCTTGATTGCTCTATTTGTTTGAATGTCTTGACCAGCCCAACTTAGCATCATTAGCTTAAATAGCCATTTGCGTTTAAGGGGTGTGGTTAGGAAACCTGTCGAAAAGTAATTCTTTTTGCAATTCCATTAGGTAGGCCTAAGTCTAGTTTCACAGAAATTACACACATCAGCTTTAAGAAGGTTCAAATAACCTATACTAAGTATCAAAATACATTGTATTTTTCAGAATCAAAATTCAAAATGACCATGGCACTTCTGGCCTGTTGTAAACTAATGAAATGTGGCGGAGTTAACTGCGCAACAATCTAAGCGTTTTAGGTTTTTAATATTCAGTTCTTATAATTAAAATGTATTTAAGCAGTTGTGTTCGCCATCTGTGTGTGCACTATGAATGGATAGAAATGATCTGGGTGTGTAGTGTTCTATAGAGGTTAAATGAGTTTGATAATTAGTAATTAGTTAGGGAATTAAGAGATGTCAGTCATTGTATAAGCTCTTAGCTAAATGCAGTTCTGTAGATCCTGCCTGACACTGTGGTTCATGAATATCATCATGTTTTACTTGACAAAAGCCTTGTCTTAAATGTCTTAAAGGGTTAGTTCACCCAAAATAAAAAAATGTCATCATTTACTCACCCTCATGACATCCAAGATGTGTATGACTTTCTTTCTAGAAGAATATCTCAGCTCTGCAGGTCCATACAATGTAAGTGAATGGGTGCCAACATTTTAAAGCTCTAAAATCCACATAAGGGCAACTTAAAAGTACTCCAGATGACTCTGGTGGTTAAATCAATATGGCTGAAGTGTGGGTGAGAAACAGTTAAATATTTAAGTTTTTTTCTTACTATAAATGTTGCTCCCTGATTAGTCAATCTCAAATTCACTTTCACTTTCCCATTCTTCTTCTTCTGTTTTTAGTGATTCACATTATTTGTGCCCTCTACTGGGCAGGGAGGAGAAATTATGAAAAAAAAAAAAACTTAAAAATGTATCTGTTTCTTACCCAAACCTATCATATAGTGTTTATAGATATGGATTTAACCACTGGAGTCATATTGATTACTTTTATGCTTCCTTTATCTGAATTTTGGAGCTTCAAAATTTTGGCACCCATTCACTTGCATTGTATGGACCTACAGAGCTGAAATATTCTTCTAAAAATCTTAATTTTTGTTCTGCAAGAAGAAAAAAAATCTGGGATGCAAGGAGGATGAGTAAATCATGAGAGCATTTACATTTTTGGGTGACCTATCCTTTTAAAGCTTAGGTGTGTAATTTATGTGCTTTTCTCAGAACCAACAATGCAAAAAACTGAAACAGGTTTCTAACTGAACTGACTGCCTTCATTTTCAAGTTTGGATAACTTGTGCTGTGTGAACAGAACCATAATTTGGAAAAAGCTTTCAGTCAGATAGAAGTACACATATTATAGAGTGCAATAGCTACTTTATTCTGCATTGCTCACATGCTTATCTCAAAGGAGATAAAGCTGTTTGTCATCTCCAATGTTGTGCACTACACAGGTTGAAAAAAAAACATAAAAAAATGACACACATGCACGCGCACACACACACACACACACACACACACACACACCTGCGCGCACACACACACACACATGTTGTTGCGGCTATCCTTATGAGGACTCTCCATAGACATAATGATTTTTATACTGTACAAACTATAGATTCTATCCCCTAACCCTAAATTTTTCGTGCCTCGTTGTATGTATAGTGGCAGTTTCCTGGTAAAATAAATCACAACAACGACTGTTTTTTAATTTTGCAAAATCACAAGTAAAATGCCAGATCATCAGTTCATAAACACTTAGTACTTGTCACCCAGTTCCTCACACAATGCTTATGACTCAAAACACTTCAAAATACTATAGCTCTTAAGTGTGAAATAAAACAGAAATTAAGTGTGATAGAAGCACCACAAAAGGAAGTGGTTGCTTAAGCAGTTGTGTTTTGTCACAATTGCTTTTATGACACTTTGGATTAGGTTTAGATTTAAGGTTAAGCGTAGGGTGGTAGGTTTTGCTGTTTAAAAACATGCATTTGCTTATGTAACGGGAGTCAGCTGGTATGTGATAGCTGTGCTGTATGTGTAAATTTCACTATCCTGTCTTCAAGAGGTGCACTAGCAACTGACTATAGAGGTTTAGGCTTTAGCCTCTTTATTAACGTGCCCACTTCCCATACCGGCTGACGCCAGTTCGAATCTCGCTCTGAGCAGGTCAAGCAGGACTGGTTACACCTATAGCATGTGTTTGGGAGAACTTTTAACTCACTTTTAGTGCCTGCTGAGTTACATGTAATGAACCACATAATATAATTTAGCAAAAATGTCACTACAGTCACATACATTTCTTGAGATACGACTGTTATCATAAGAATAGACATGTGATTTGACATTGGTTATTAATTCATACAGACAGTATTCGAGTCAACAATACACAACAGTTCTGGAGTAACACTAGTTAGTAAGAACGGTTGTCAATCCCAAGCACTGGCCATGTGAACTTAGCTTAAAGTTGTCTCTGCATATTAAACCGGGATAGGAGAATGTATTTTAACATCAGAAAAAAAAAAACCCTCTACAGTGTTTAGAATATTAAAGTTCTTCGCATGAAATTGCCTGACGAGCAGTCTTGTTCAGGCCGTCAGCTGGGCAAATTCAGACATTAAAGTCAGCAGCGCTTCCGCTCCGTTCTCATCCCACTGCCAAGTCGGCTCTTAACGAGCTGCTCACGTTTGCTCATTTAAAACATGACAACAGGAATCAGAGGCGCACCGCAGGGCCACACTCTGCACGCTTTACCCTTCGCCGACATCAGAGAGCCGATCTGTCTGCACATATCAAAGGCGAGCAGACAGCAGGCCTTTTCTCGACTGTCATGTCCTTCTTAATATTCATGAAAGCAAATTGGGAAACAGTCATTTGGCAAGTGCTGTGAGTGTTAAAGCCTGTGGGGGTTGTAGGGAAGAAGTGCATACTCACAGTGGCAAAAACCCTGTCCCACTCGTCCCTACCTTGTCCTCGATCCTTGTCCCCTGTCTCCAGTTGCCCCCTTTAGCACCTTGTGCCGTAACACCCCCCACCAAACCTAAAGCCCCCCAGGCAGTGTGCTGAGTGCAGCTTTAATTACCCTAAGACCCTGACACAGCCTGTCATTGTGGAGCAGATATCCCGTGATCTCGTATAGCAGTGACAGGGCAGACAGTTGTGCCCCTGCTCACCAGACCTGGCACAAGCAGTAGCACAGGAACAAAGTACAACATTGGCTCAAACAGAGAGCAAACCTATTATTGAGTTATTGAACACAGAGTACAAAAGAACAAAATAAGCTGTTATAACCGCTTGTTTATAATTTAATCTACAGGTAAATGCCAAAGATAATGTGTAATTTATCATGTTTACATTCTGCATGAAAGGCGCTAATACTAATGCTAACATGCTATGCGTGGCCATAATATGCACCCTTTACCATCATTTATTGTATTTTATTGACTTTTGTAAACTAAATCTAAAAAATTAAATCACAAAGCATAGTCTTGGAAATTGTCTCTAACTATCGGACAGATGTAGGTAAGTGTGCACCAGATAGTAAACTCTACTCTCCAGTGTGTTAAAGTTGACTGATCTCGACGAGTAAAGAAATCAACCAGAAGAAGATGGCACCATAGTAGGTGGAGCGCCGGTTCACTCCCACAGATGACATGGACTAATGGCAGTAAGAATGTGTTTAACAGCCAGTATAAAGTTTCCCTGGCAAGCTGTTTCGAACCACAGCAACGAACACCCAAATACATAAAAAACACCTTCATTAATTTCAATGATATAAAGTATTGAAAAAAACAGTTAAAACTCATTCGAAATTGAACTTGAACAGAAATACTATTTTTCTTCTGCCTTTTAAAAGATGATTTTTAAAACAGAGTGTCTATTTGCACCTCGGTGTAAATAGCATCTGCCACACAGAGCAGCTATTTGCACCCGAACAGTCTGGCGGATCCACAGAAATATACTGTACAACAAACTAACCAACAGAAGTTGCTGCAGTGGCATGGGGTGTAAAGACGGCATGTGAACCTGTAATGTTGTCCTAGAGACCGCTGTTTGAATCTGCGTTTTGTCCCACTCTTTTCCCCATCCTGTTTGCACTTTTAATATTTACTTTAACACTACTTAAAATAAGAGATAAAAATGAGTCTAAATGTTGATTTTATTTCAGTGATTTGGTCACAGTGAATGTCGGGAGTGCAGAGAAGGGTTTGAGCCGGAGGTGGGGTATGTCGATCGTGCTTGTTCCCGCATGAAACCATGGCTACTGTAGTAAAACCAAGGTTATTTTTTCTAAGGGAGGGATAAGGTTAAGTTTAGAGATAGGGATTAATGTGGTGCGTCTGTGGGACTCTAAATAAACACACTGCAGTTATGCACATACTAGATGTTAATATTTAAATATGGATGCAAATAGTATCTGACACAATTTGCACAAGGGTGCAATTATTATATACCATTATTTGCACCAGGTTAAGGGTGCAAATAATATCTGCCATTATAAGCACTGGGGTGTTAATAGCATTTACCATTAATTGCACCAGGGTGCAAATAGCATCTGCCTTTTAAAAAAGCCCCTTTTATGTTTTTCTATTTATTATTAAATGCTTAGTTTCATTATATTATTTACATTGTGCATTGTTTTTTCCTCACGTCTGTGAGCCTTTCAAACAACACATCTGCAACCCATTTTTGGGTCATGGCCCATAAGTTGAGAACCACTGATTTAGAATGATATTTGATAACATTGTAGAAAAGTCCTGGTGTGTTTAATGAACTATTTAAAGAAAAACAGCTAAAAAAGTGACTAGACCTCTAAATCAAAGTTCTTAGTTATTGGCATATTTAAGTATTAGGCAGGCATAGATTCATTTCTGTATTTGGGTTAGTGTTTGCCTCATCAGCACTGATTGCACCTTTGCTCAGATCAAATGCATCAGTGGCCCTGAAAGCAGTTTGTGATGGCTGATTACACAGACGAACATGATAAATGCTCTTTTGTGTGATTGACTGGTCACCCTAAATCTGAGTCAGTGACTTCTGCATTATGTGTTCTTTAATTAAATGGTTTCTTGATTTTCTTTCGTTGTTTTATTTTTTTACATTTTGAATTTTCACATATGTGAATGTATGTGGATATTCACATAACTGCTGTTAGATTGTGACTAGGAGTCTTTGCCATTGGCATAAAGCTTATCTCCTGGTGCTTCCAAAGCCAGCAATTTTTATAATACTGTCAGTACTTGGAAAACTCTTACATTGCGCAATTCTCAATTCTACTTCCTTCTCCCTGCGTCAGTATCCTCATACAGCACTGAAAAGAGACCCAGAACTTTCTAAATCTGGGTGTAAGTGGGTGAATCTCATATATTGTGTGCTTAATTTTCACAAAAATAATGTCACAATGCAAAAATCTTAAATAGACTTTATTTCTTTATTCAAAACATGTAATTGATTATGTCCGAAATGTGAAATACTTTTTCTTTATGGAAATACAGACATTCTGGTAACACTTTACAATTATTTTTCCTTGGTTAAGGGTTTATATAGGGGTTTGTGTATGACTAATATGTCATTCACAAATGCATTATAAATCATTGATATGTGGTGGTAATAACATGAAAAATAAGCATAAAAAACCTTCATGCAATATTTGCCAAATAGTGAGCATTTTGAACTTACATGTTATAAATGCTTAATAAATACTCCTATTTATGCTTAGATTAATCAAACGTATAAGTCAAGTGAAGTCATTTTTATTTTTACTGTATAGCACTTTTCCCAACACACATCGTTTGTAAAGCAGCTTTAAAGAATATTAAGCTATAACGTCTGTAATGTCTTAAGTCCTCATTGAGCAGTTTCATTTTAAAACGCAATTAAAAATCATAATTAAAAAGGAGCCAGTTAACACTCTAGCTATACAGCATGAATATAATGCCAATATCAGTTAGCTATGTGCAGGGTTGAGGAGTAACGGAATACATGTAATGGGATTACGTATTTAAAATACAAAATATAAGTAACTGTATTCCATTACAGATACAATTTAAATCATTGGTATTTAGAATACAGTTACATTCAAAAAGTATTTTGATTACTGAAGAGATTACTTTGAATTTTATTGTAATTTTTTTCATTTAATATTTAGTTCTTTCAGATGGAAAACATTTATACATATAAATGATGTGATCCAAAGTGCATTTGAACAGCGGTGAAACACTTTCTTATGATGTGTTAAATTCATACGAGCAGACAGAGAAGTAAGTCTGAAGTAAGTTTGTGTAAATTGTCATCTTTACGCTAAGCTAAAACGCTATTTCTAGCCATTTAACATGCACATGTTACCAGACACGATCATATTTTTTTATCAAGAAAATTCAAGTTGGATCATAATATTTTTTTTTCTAGTATACCTTTGATATTGGGGCAAAAATCATATTCTTGATAAAATTATGTTTTCCCTGTAAAAATATCTAAATGTCCCTAAAACAAGATCAATCAAAAACAACACTGCATAAGATATTTAGGTTTTCAGAGAATGCATTTTAACATTTGTATTTTTTCTTACTGTACAGGCAGAAGTTTTATAGTCAAAACAAGTGTTAGGATACATTACCGACCTTGAGTAATCTAATGGAATACGTTACAAAAGACATTATACAGCATGTATTCTGTAATCTATAGTGGAATACATTTCAAAAGTAACCCTCCCAACCCTGGCTATTTGTATTAAAAGTCATGTATTAATTGTGGAAACTGAGTATATTTTTTGTCAGAAATGTTTAAATCTAAAGGATTTCGATTGAACTATAAAAGTAATAAAATATGACATAAAATGACATTATGTAATGATTTATGTCACGGTAACAGTTTACACAAAAGGTTGCATTTGTTATCAATAGTTAATGCCTTAGTTAGCATTACTTAATGCATTAGTTAACATGAAATAACAATGAGCAACACTTATTTAAAGTATTTATTAATCTTGTTTAATGTTAATTAATACATATACTAACACATTTCTCAACATTGAAAGGTGTTTATCATAAAATTAATTGTAGAGAAAAGTTGGAGGGGTATTGAAAGAATTGTCACTCACATATATATGGAATTTTATGAACCTTATTGTAAAGTGAAAACCCTTTGATTATCATCAATGAATGTGTTACTGATGTTTTCTGACTTTTAATTAATGATAAGTATTTATTATGCATATTCGCAATATGCATAATAATAATAATAACTTTATTGTAAAGTGGAAACCATTTGAACATCAATTAATGCTTAACTAATGTTTGTTGACTATTAATTAATGATAAATAATGATAAGAAAAACATACTACTAACATAATACTACTGTGCATATTTGTGAACCATGTTATAAAGTATAACATATTTCAACATTACTTAATGTGTTGCTAATGTTTGTAGGCTCTTTACTAGCATTATTTAACAATACAAAGATTTATTTTTAGGTTTTAACAGACCTTATTGTAAAGCAATTCACACGTAAACATTTGCAGAACATTTATTAGCATCACACAGAAAAGGTAACACATTCAAATAAAACAGTCAAATAAGTTTTGCATGGGAGAACTCCTCTCACGTTTCCTTAAAAAAAGGTAAAGTTTTGTCCTTAATTTGCAACTTAATTGTTTCTTCCATGTTGTGTCCATTCATAATCCTTTGAAAAAACTGACTTCAAGGAACCACATAATGCAGTTGTTTATATATAATATGGCTTGGGGCAGTGGTGGCTCAGCGGTTGAGGCTCAGGGTTAACCCTATCTGCTCCAGGGGTGCCGTTTCATAGCTGAACCTGCACTCTGATCCCAGCTAAGCTGGGATATGTGAAAATGTCTCAGGTTACGTATGTAACCCTTGTTCCCTGAAAAAAGTGGAACGAGATGCTGCGCTGAAGAGCGCTTTGGGAACATGTCTCATTTGTGACCAGCTGTGAATATGTATGCAACACGTCAATGAACATTGACCGGAATTTATAGCCTCTGCCGATGTAATCATTGGACGCACCTAGCGCAGTGGCTATAAATAGATGCTTCACCGGTGCATCATCAGGTATTTCGTCTGAAGAGCAGTCCCGGGGAATCCCAGTGCGGCAGAAAAGTGCAGCATCTTGTTCCGCTTTTTTCAGGGAACAAGGGTTACATACGTAACCCGAGACGTTCCCTTAACAAAAAGCTTCACTATGATGCTGCACTGTAGAGCGCTTTGGGAACAAGAATACCCACGCTGCTTGCTTTGGAGGCTATCGGGGGCAACGAGCCTGTCCCCAGTCATTACGAGGGGGAGCACGACTCGCCATGCTCTGGTTTTGAGCCTCCCTTCTAGCAGGACCGGGACGGGACTGGGTGGCTGACGGCCCCGCCCCCTGAGTGCGGCGAGGAAAGAATTTCCCGAATGCTTCCTCATGGCTTTTTGCCTCCTAGAACCTGGAGATAACCGTAGTCATGGCGTCTCCGAAAAGTCCAGAAGGCGAATCCAGGACATCAAGGAGGAAAGCTTTATCTTTGTCCTTGATGCCCGATAGGTTGAGCCACAGGTGTCTTTCCGTGCTGACCAAAGTGGACATAGACCGGCCAATAGCACGGGCAGTCTGTTTGGTCGCGCATAGAGATAGGTCCGTGGCTCGACGAAGCTCAGAAAATGCTTCCTCGTCGAGCGCGGAACCTGCACTTAGGTCCTTAAGCAGATCAGCCTGGTATGCCTGCAACACCGCCATGGTGTGCAGAGCAGCACCAGCCTGACCCACCGCTTGATACACCTTCCCCACTAGCATGGAGGTGGTCCTGCACGGCTTCGTGGGGAGGGAGGGTCTTTTCAGCGATGATGCCGAGCCTGGTGAGAGATAACCTGCAAGTGTCTCCTCAACCGGCTGCATCATTGAATACTCCCGTGCATCAGCACCCATGATATATCGACGTCGAGGGCACGTGGACACGGGAAGTGTAAGGTTTCCTCCATGAACGAGAAAGCTCGTGTTGGAGGTCATCAAAGAAGCGAAGGGACTGATGAGGCATTCCCTTCCCCTGGCCACCAGACAAAAATCTATCCTCCAATTTGGAGCGTTTGGGGGTCTCTTGTTGGCGTGACCAGTCTATCTTAAGCCTGGCCACAGCACGTGTAACCACGTTGAGTAATTCCTCTGCTGATTTATTATCAAACCCGGAATGCTCGGAGGTGGATAACTCGAAATCAGCCGAACCAAAAGATTCATGGTCCTCCTCATGAACCGAAGAGACGCCAGAGCGCGCTTCGAGATCACAGGAAGGACCTGCTGGATCTGGGGAGAGAGCGAGCGAAAGGGACTAACCCGTCTCTCGCTCCTCATCCAGATCCATGCAAGAGCCCCACGAGTGAAGTGTGGGCGCTGACTCCCGAAAGTAAGCGAGGTGAGCGCAAAGCATTTTGCCCGAAAGCAGTTCACAATGCTCGACCCGCCCTGCCCTAACGCGAGAGCAGCATGCTCTTCCCCCAAACAAACAAAACAAAACTGATGCGTGTCCCTCTCGGCCATAGAGCGGAGACAGGGGAACATGCATCATTTGCCTTGACTTTCAGTCATTTTAGGTAGATAGATCAGAATCAGAATCTAACTCCTGACAGAGGAAAGAAAGTGTGACAGGCTCGTGATAGCACACATCACAGAATGGCTCTGAAGACGAAAAATCTGATGATGCACCGGAGAAGCATCTATTTATAGCCACTGCGCCAGATGCGTCCAATTATTACATCGGCAGAGGCTATAAATTCCAGTCAATGTTCATTGACGTGTTGCATACATATTCACAGCTGGTCACAGCTGAGACGTGTTCCCAAAGCGCTCTTCAGCGCAGCATCACAGTGAAGCTTTTTGTAAAGGGAACTACTACATTTCACTGTATATATAAAAAAAAAACTGTGTGTATAATGTGTGACCAAAATTAAGGATTCTATTATTAACATTAACAAGACACATAAATACTGTAAAGATGTGCTATTTTTATTTATTAATTTACATTAAATAATACATTGAGTAGTGTTAACTTAAACACCTTTTAAATTAATATACACTGTAAAGAGGTGCTGTTCCTTATTAGTTTATATTAACTACATATCTATAAATGAACAAAAAACAAGATTAATAATGCTGTAAAAGGGTGTTGTTCATTGTTAGTTAACATTAGCTAATGCATTAAGTAATGTTAACTTATACTGTACATCTTTTTAATGTTAAGAAATGTGTCTGTATATGTATTAATTAAGTATTTAAGATGCTGGACAAGATGCTGTGTTTGTAGCTTCCTAGCCTGCTTAGCATTGCTTATTCTTATACATTCATCACATTATCCTTTGCCATTTTACTACGCGCTTTGTTTTATCTGCGTGCATTTTACCACGTGCACCCGTTTCTCTCTTTTTCTTTTCTTTTTTCCCCGCTTGTCTACATCTTTCATCTCGACTGCATGCATTCGTTTTCTCCTCTGTGTTTTACATGGATTATTGCATCAATCTCAAACATCTGCTGATCAGGAACAACATCAAACCACATCGATCTCAAATCCTTGCCACTCAAGAACAACCATAACAACAACAAACAACTGCGGTAAGTCATGGCATCCACTCATGTTATTTCTTCCTGCATTGCATGTCACATGTTTACTATAGCTTATTCTGCCAGCAGTAAGGAATGCCACTACATGTGATAAATGTAAGGAATTAGTCAGGCTGTCGGAGAAGGTAAATGAGTTAGAGACTAGTGCAGGTAAGTGAGAAAGTGAAGCTGATAGATACTGTCTCAGATGCGGGTAGTACCACAAACAATACGCACACTTTGGTTCTAGCTGTAGAGCCCCCACCGCAGGGCATTTGGATGAGGTCTTCGTGACATACTCGCTCAGCAAAGCGACACCACTCTCACATTCCTGTTAGGTTTTCCCCACTCGGTGATGCATCCACTGAGAATCATGTTGAAAAAGCCTTATTAATAGGTGATTCTATTATAAGGAACATGGAAATAGAGACTCCAGCCAATATTGTTAAATGCATTTCGGATGCTTGGGCATCTGATATCAGATCAAATGTAGATTTTCTAAAATTGTTATTCTTGTCTGCACTAACGACGTCTGGCTTCACCAGTCGGAGATCACTAAATATAATGTTAAAGAGGTGTGTGAACTTGCAAAAACAATACCAGACACTGTAATATGCTCTGGTTCCTTCCCTGCTCGTCATGGTGAGTAGGTTTATAGTAGATTAGTGTCACTGAATGGCTGGACGTCTGAGTGGTGTCCGGAGAATTGCATTGGATTTATAGACAATTGGAAGAGTTTTGGGGTAGGCCTGACCTGCTAAAGAGAGTCAATCCCTCCAGGGAAGGTGCCATTCTCCTCTCTAGAAATTTGGCTTACAGTTTTAATAGTGATAGTATTTGACTAACTGGGGCCCAGGTCAGGAAGCAGACAAACAGGTTAATCCAAATGTCTGCTAGCTGCTTTGAGACATCACACAGGTCACATAAACTGCAAAACATAGAGAGCAACTGTATCACATATCATATAGAGACTGTGTCTGTTCCCCGAACTACCAAACACAAACCCCTCACTAAATCATTTAGACCCCCCCCCCACCCGCATTATGTGTAAATTTTTTATTAAATAAGAGTTTTGATCTGCTCTTTTTGACTGAAAACTGGCTTAAACTGTATGAATATATGTAATGTTACAGAGCAGGCAGGACAGGACAGGCTGAACATAGGAATGGACGAGCACGATGATGATGTGAAAACCTAAGTGCAGTTTATTTACAAATCCAAAGTGAATCAAAACAAATGCAAGAATAAAACAAAAGACTAGACTGTGACTTGACTAAACTATGATATGAAACCATGAACGAGAACAGGAAAAATAACATGACTTTGAACAAGATCTACGTAACGTTTCTCAAACTCAATGGCAATGGCAAACATGATGGCTTAAATACATGGACATGGGTAACCACATGGCATAGACAACCAATGATGAGACTAAACTAGTGAACATGATAACAGGACTAATATACTGGAACCAATAATAAAACAGAACTGATAATAAGATAACAAGACAAATGAAACCAGATACTCACATGACAGGAATAAATGAGGGGAACAGGAAAACACATGTCAAGTACACATAACCAGGGACAGAAAGTAAACTAATTTCAAAATAATAGCCATGAAAACAAAACAAATAAAAACTAATTTAAACGTGACATTTCCCCTCCCCCTCACAAGGAGTTGCCCTCGACGGCAAAGCAAAATCAAAGCTAACAATGTAGTAGTTCAATAGGGAGCTGGGGGGGATCCTTGAGGAATGGTTTTGTGAGACAGGATGTGGAGCATGGCATGGTGAGACAGGGTGTGGAGCATGGCATGGTGAAACAGAGCATGGAGGATGGCCTGGTGTGACAGGGTTTAGAGCATGACCTGGCAAGGCAGGGCGTGGAGCATGGCCTGGAAAAAATGGGTGTGGCACAGGAGACCAGGGTGGAGCCGGTGGTGGGTTTGGTGTTCGCTCCTGGCGGTTTGGGGGAGGTGACCACAGGGCAGGGACATAGTCATGAGGGCTGGAAGGCAGCCACAGGTCATGGACAGGGTCAGAAGACCTGGGAGGTGGCCACGGGGCAGAGGGGACAGAGTTCTGGGCTGTGGCCGCTGGACAGGGTTCAGGAGAGAGCAGCTCAGATGGCAGAGCTGTGGAAGTCTCAGGGATTGGCCGTGACAGGGGAACAGTCTTAGTGGCTGTGAGCACAGGCACTGGCAGGGTAACAGTCTCCAAGGTCATGAGCACAGACAGTGACGAGGGAATGACCTTCATGGTCATGGGCACTGGCATAGATGAAGGAACAGATTTTGTGGCTGTGAGTACAGGAAGGGACAGGGGGATGATCTCTGTCACCGTGGACACAGGCGATGACTGGGGAACGACCTCCATGTTCGTGAACACTGCCATGGCAGGCTCTGAGGGTGAAGCTGTGGCAGACTCAGGGGATGGAGCCATGGCAGGGTCAGGGGTCATGGCATCTTGGCATGATGGGATAGGCATGCCAACTTGACAAGGTGGGGCCAACGTGGTGAAGGCAAGGCGGGGCTGCTTGACTGGGCATGGCAGGTGTGGCGGCTTGGCATGGCAGGTGGGACAGCATGGCATGATGAGATAGATGTGGCTACATGGTATGACGTAGTAGATGTGGTAAAATGACATGACGTGGCAGACATGGATTGATGAGGCAGAAGTGGAGGCAAAGGCTTCAGGTGCTGGCTCTGTGACAGCTAAGGGATCAGGCACTGACCCTGGGATGGCCGAGGCTTCAAGCCCTGATTCTGGGATGACCATGGCTTCAGGTACTGGCTCATTGACTGTGGCAGGCATGGACATTGGCTCGTTGGCCATGGCAGGTGTGGGCTGCAGCTCGTTGACCGTGGCAGGCATGGGCATTGGCTTGTGGACCTTGGCAGGAGTGGGCATTGGCTCGTGGACTGTGGCAGGCATGGACACTGGCTTGTGGACCGTTGCAGGTGTGGGCGTGGGCTTGTGGACCATGGCAGGTGTGGGCGTTGGTTCATGGACCGTGGCAGATGTGGCCATTTGCTCGTGGACAGTGTCAGCCATGGATACTGGCTCGTAGACTGTGGCATGCGTGGACGCTGGCTTGTGGAATCTGGCAGGTGTCAGGGGTCATGGCAACTTGGCATGATGCAATAGGCATGCCAACTTGAAAAGGTGGGGCCGACGTGGTGACATTGCAATGAAATTAAATGAGCCAGAGTCCATCAAATTTTGCCTCCAGGCATCATGGAGCATAGAGGCTCATTTAAACCAGCACGAAAACAGTCCTTGAGAGTGACATCATTGAAAGCCACATGCTTGCATAGTCCACAAAAATCAACTACCCAGTCTTCAATGGGATGACTCTCTTGACGTAAATGCAGAAGTTGTACTGCTGGGTACATTCTAGCAGTCAAGTATTATGTAACTTTACAGAGCAGGCAGGACAGGCTGAAGACAGGAACGGACAAGGACGATGATGATGTGAGAACACAAGTGCAGTATATTTACAAATCCAAAGTGAATCAAAACAAAGACAAGAATAAAGCAAAAGACTAGATTAAACTTGACTATGACTTGATCTAACTATGATATGAAACCATGAATGAGAACAGGAAGAATTACATGACTCTGAGCATAATCTACAGAACGTTACACAAGCACAATACTTGAAAAATGACAATGGTAAACATGAGGGCTTAAATACATGGATATAAGTAACCACATGACATAGACAACCAATGATGAGACTAAACTAATGAAAATGATGGCACAACTAATAAACAGGAACCAATAATAAAACAGATCTGATAATAAGACACATGAAACCAGATACTCACATGATAGGAACAAATGAGGGGAACAATAAATCAAATGACAATTACAAATGAACAGAAACAGGGGCAGGAAGTATCATAATAAAAGTAATAAAAGGCATGAAAACAAAACATGGGAAAAAAACACTTTTAATTGTGACAATATATAGTTTAAATTAATCTACTCCCCCAGGTTATTGTTATAAACATAACATACTGTAGAAATTTTCCTGCTGAGCGATGACATCTTAGATCATTACCTTGTCTCTTGATTAGCTAATGTCACTCAATCTACACCACGCTATTGTTCAGGTAGAACTATTATTTTGACCACTAAAGATAGCTTCACTAATAATCAGAAGTGTCTTACATACTCAGTAGCCAAAAAAATGTCTAGAATAACTTGATGTAATAAAACAAAATATAAATACAGTCTTCTCTAGCACTCTTGATAGTAAATTCAAGAAAAAAGCCCTGCACCATGGTACAATGATCACACTCATGCTCTCAAAAGAGCAACATGGAAAATATACAATTAGAGGTATTTTGCTGTGCATGGAAGGATAGTGTCTATAGTTACAGACAGGCAATAAAAGCTGCCACGTCAGCATATTTTAGCAAACTCATAGAAATTAACCAAAACAATCCTAGGTTTTATTCAGTACTGTGACTAAAATGGTTATGAATAAAGCCTAGACTGAACCAGATATTCTGTCACAACACAACAGTTATGACCAAGAATTTTTCTACTGATAAATTAGAAATCATCAGAAATAAAATTGGAATTATGCAATGAACTGTCATCGCACCTCAGAAAACAGTGTCTCATTATTTTCCTAATGAGCAACTTCAATCATTCAATGTCATGAAGAGCTAACAAAACTTTTAAAAAATCAAAAGCCACAGCATGTGTTAGATCCAATACCAACTAAGATCTTAAAAGAGGTATTTCCTGTAATCTCAGAACCTATTCTTAATAATATTAACTCCTCGCTATCCTTAGGACATGTCCTAAGAAACTTTAATATGGCAGTTATCAAACCACTTATTAATAAGCCACAGCTTGATCCTTGCATATTGGCTAATTATAGACCAATTTAAAATCTCCCATTTATGTTGAAAATACTAGAAAAGTTAGTGTCCTCCCATCTATATTAATTTCTATAGAAAATGGTATATATGAAAAGTTAAGTATGTGAGTATGAGTGCCACAGGGATCAGTTTTAACGCCTCTGCTTTTCTCCTTATATATGCTTCTCTTGGGAGATAATATCAGGAATCGTGGAATAATTTTCCACTGTTATGCCTATGATACCCAACTTTAGTTCCCCGTCTGTCGCTCACTTCGACGTCGTGTCGAAGAAGCGACACTAGGGGTCTCTCTTGAGCGCCGAAAGATACCTCTGATCTATGAAAAAAGGCCAATGAGAGTTGGCGAACAGTATTTGCATACTCCGCCTCCGGATACGGATATAAAGGCGAGAGAAATACGCTCGTTCATTCAGGTAATTTTCTTCGGAGCCGATGGTCGTGTGTATGCAGTCAGCTGCGAGTAACACAACTGATCCTGCTTCTGATCCTCTGACGCTCTGCTTTGCTGTTGGATTTACGGCGCACTACAGCGGCTTTTCTCTTCACTGCCGGCGTGCAGTTTGCCCCTGGGCGCTTCGACAGCGCAGAGTTAAAAGAGTGATTCTCTCCATAAAAGAGTTTATTTCTCTGAAAGAGCATTACACAGCGGCGTTGAACGTCCTTTTCAGGACGCGTCTTTTTAAAGATGTAATTTCCGCCCCTGTGTAGTTTCTGGATGCGGTGTTTTCTCCCCACCTCTCTCGGTCATAAAACACTATCTTGCATGCCTGGGCTGCGATCACATGCAAGCAGTGTTTTATGAATGGTTTATGTTCTCAGTGCGAGAACATAGCCATGGCAACATTGCGGTCGTGTGGCTTTCTTTTGTAGTGAGAGAAAGCCGTTTCAGCCGCCCCCCGCGCCTCGCCTCCTTCCTACGGGATTGACGCAGGCGCCGCGGGCGATGAACACGATTTGGGGACAATGACGGGCTCTGTTCGCCGGGTAAATCCCCTCGAACTTCCCGCCTCCCCGGCACGCTTGTTTGCTAGCATTGCGGTCGTGTGGCTTTCTTTTGTAATGAGAGAAAGCCGTTTCAGCCGCCCCCCGCGCCTCGCCTCCTTCCTACGGGATTGACGCAGGCGCCGCGGGCGATGAACACGATTTGGGGACAATGACGGGCTCTGTTCGCCGGGTAAATCCCCTCGAACCGCCCGCCTCCCCGGCACGCTTGCTTGCTTGCTTCCGTCTGAGCTCGGGATGAGTATTCTCTCCAATGGTTCATCTTCTCAGTGTGAGAACATGGCCGTTATAGCATTGCGGTCGCACAGCTTTCTTTTGTAATGAGAGAAAGCCACTTCAACCGCCCCCCGCGCTCCGCCTTCTTCCTACGGGATCGGCGCAGGCGCTGCGGGCGATGAAGGCGATTTGGGGAATATGACGGGCTCTGTTCGCCGGGTAAACCCCGTCGAACCGCCCGCCTCCCCGGCACGCTTGCTTGCCTCAGAATTGGATGACATCACCGCTGCATCGGAGAGCGTTACAGCAGCATCGGATGCTGATCGTTCGCCTGGGCCGCCACCTTCGGGTCTGCCGCCCAGCCTGAGCCTGACGCACGGAGATCCGCTATGCTTTCCCGGGCTACTTGATCGGTTCCGCGGGCAGGTGCGCCGCTCACAGCCACGCCCCCCCCCGTTCCCTTCTTCCCGGACGTGCACGACGAGTTGAGCTAAGCCAAGGCTTTTTCGCTCCTCCGCTCTCACTACCCTCGCGGTGGAACGGTCCCAGACCGCTTCCACTCTGCACGCCACGGCCCTTCCTGCAACCAATGCCAGGCCAAGGCACTTCAAAACCTGCACCTTGGGTAGTCCTGTTCTTGATGTGCTGCAGGAACTGCGCTGGATGACCAACCGCGCCCCCGGGCCACGGAGGTCAGAAGCGCTGGCACTCGAACAGGCGATGGCCACCCCTTGTGGTCCAGAAACACACCTGTGGACTGGACCTGGTCGAAATGCGGGAGGCAGACAAGGCACACCTTCTCTCACACCCCCGTCTCCCAGCTCCGTCCATTCGGCGCCACCGTTGACGACTCTGCCCAGCAGTCCTCAGCGGTGAGGCAGACGGAGGCCACTGCACATCCTGCCCCGCCGCAAGCTTGCCGCCATGGGCCATGCCCCGTCTGCTCGCCGACGGGCGTCCTCCTGCGGCTATGAAACACCCTGCTCCGCCTCAACCCGGGCCCAGCTCTCAGCCCCAGCGTCGAGCACGCTGCAGGGAACGGACGCCCCCGTCTCACGGACCCCCTCGAGGACCCGGAAGGCTCCCAGGCTGTCCGTAGACGTTCAACCCAGGGACCAAGATGTTAGCTCCGGAGGCTGGTAAGACCGCTCCGTCCCCGGTGGAGGGCCGGGAGGAGAATCTTTTCTTGTTGAATTAATTTTCACATTCTCATATTCTCTGTAATGAGCTATTTCCTTTTGTCTCTGGGTCACCTGGCCCGCAAATGCCGTTCTCACGGCACTTTGCCCCCAGATATCAACAGTCCTGGCTTCCTGGACACGGACCACCCGTCTTCAGCCCCACGACTGTCCCCCGGCCGGCCGGTTCCGACGAGTCTAGAGGACGCCTACCCAGGACCTCGTCCTCAGTCGCTAACCCGCCCCCTGCCGGGTGTGCGGAGCAAGGTAAGTGCTTTGAGTCTTTTCTCAGCACCTCAGCTGCGGGTCGCCCCGTCGCCGCCCAACGCTGCCCTACCTGCTCCGCCCCGCTGCGAAGCCCCGCCGGGTACGTCAAATTAATCGTCCCTTTGGTGCCCCTAGCGCAGAGGTTGGACGCGTGGCTTTCACTTCCCAACCCGTCTCGCTGGCTGGCCCGGACCATCCGACTCGGTTACGCAATTCAGTTTGCCAGGCCCCCGTCCCCCTTCATGGGCGTCCGCTTTTCCGCAGTACACGGCGAACACGCCCACTCCCTGCGCGCGGAAATCGCGACTCTTCTGGCCAAAGACGCGATAGAGCCTGTCCCTCCAACCGAGATGAAGATGGGTTTCTACAGCCCTTACTTCATCGTACCCAAGAAAAGCGGCGGCTTATGACCAATCTTGGACCTGCGAGTTCTCAACCGAGCGTTGCACAAACTCCCGTTCAAAATGCTCACGCTTAACCTGCGTCCGGCATCTAGATTGGTTCGCAGCGGTAGACCTGAAGGACACGTACTTCATGTCTCCACCCTGCCCCGACACCGCCCCTACCTGCGGTTTGCGTTCGGGGGCCAGGTGTATCAGTACAAGTCCTCCCCTTTGGCCTGTCTCTGTCCTCTCACGAGAGTTACTATGCAAAACCCACAGAGATCAGGTGCTCAGGCACCTCAGCCGTCTGGGGCTTCAGGTCAACTGGGAAAAGAGCCAGCTCACTCCAGTTCAGAGCATCTCTTTTCTCAGGATGGAGTTAGACTCGGTCTCAATGTCGGCACGTCTCACCAACGAGCGTGCCCAGTCAGTGTTGAACTGCCTCGCCGCCTTCAGGCCAGGCACAGCGGTCCCCTTAAAACTTTTCCAGACGCTCCTGGGGCATATGGCGTCCTCCGCGGCGGTCGCGCCGCTGGGGTTGATGCATATGAGACCGCTCCAACACTGGCTCCAGACCCAAGTCCCGAGACGAGCATGGCGCCACGGCGCCGTATGCAATGGGCACGCAGCCTCAGGCCGTTGGAAAGGGGCCCAGCTGCGTTGGCACATCAACTGCCTCGAGTTGTTGACCGTCCTTTTTGCCCTGCGGAAGTTTCTCCCGTTAATTCGGGACGAACATATCCTAGTCAGGTCGGACAGCACCACTGCGGTCGCGTACATAAATCGCCAAGGTGGCGTATGCTCCCGTCACATGTCACAACTCGCCCGTCGTCTCCTCCTTTGGAGCCAGCACCGACTCAAGTCGCTGCGTGCCACTCACATCCCCGGCAACCCCAATGTGATAGCGGACGCGCTGTCATGACAATGCTTGTCTGGCGGAGAGTGGAGGCTTCACCCCCACTCGGTGCAGCTGATTTGGGAACGGTTCGGCAAGGCCCAGGTAGACCCCTCTGCCTCCCGAGAGACCTCCCACTGCCCGCTCTGGTACACCCGTTAAGAGGCTCCCCTCGGGGCAGATGCACTGGCACACAGCTGGCCGGTGGGGCTGCGCAAGTACGCATTCCCCCCAGTGAGCCTTCTTGCACAGGTGCTGTGCAAGGTCAGGGAGGACGAGGAGCAAGTCACTCTCGTGGCTCCTTACTGGCCCACCCGGGCCTGGTTCTCGGACCTCATACTCCTTGCGACAGCCCCTCCCTGGCGAAATCCCCTGAGGAAGGACCTTCTTTCTCAGGGACGGGGCACGCTCTGGCATCCGCACCCAGACCTCTGGAACCTCCACGTCTGGTCCCTGATGCGGAAGATCTAGCTGGTCTACCACCCACGGTCGTAGCCACGTTCAACCAAGCCAGAGCCCCTTCTACCAGGCAACTCTACGCCCTGAAATGGCGTCTGTTCGTGAATTGGTGTTCTTCCCGGGCAGAAGACCCACAGAGGTGCGCAGTTAGGTCTGTGCTCCTGTCCCTACAGGAGAGGTTGGGGGGGAGGCTGTCCCCATCCACCTCGTAGGTGTATGTTGCCACTATTGCAGCTCACCACAACCCAGTAGACAGCAACTCTCTGGGTAAGCACGACTTAATCGTCAGGTTCCCAAGAGGTGCCCGGAGGTTAAAAACCCCTCCTGGCCAAACCTGTTCCCCTCCTGGGGATCTCTCGGTGGTCCTTGCCGGTCTTCAGAGATCCCCCCCGAGTCGCTAGAATCAGTTGGCTCAGGGCCCTCTCCTGAAAAGACGGCCCTGCTGATTGCGCTCACTTCCATCAAGAGGGTCGGGGACCTGCAAGCGTCCCCTACTAACGACACTTGCCTGGAGCTCGGTCCGGCAGATACTCATGTGATCCTAAGACCTCGACTGGGCTATGTGCCCATGGTTCCTACCATGCCCTCTGGAGATCAGGTAGTGAACCTACAAGCGCTGCCCCGGGAGGAGGCAGACCCAGCCCCTCTCACTGTCGTGTCCGGTACGTGCCTTGTGTGCCTACCTGGACCGCCCCCAGAGCTTCAGGCGCTCTCAGCAGCTCTTTGTCTGCTTTGGAGGACCAGCAGAAAGGGAACGCTGTCTCCAAACAGAGGTGTCTCACTGGGTGATGGATGCCATTCAGTTGGCCTATCACACCCAGGCCATGCCCCCCACTTACGGGTTCGAACCCACTCCACTAGGAGCGTGACATCCTCATGGGCACTGGCGAGGGGCACCTCCCTAGCAGACATTCGCGGAGCTGCGGGCTGGGCAGCACCTAACACCCTTATGATCTCAGGGTTGAGTCAGTCTCGTCCCGTGTTCTCTCAGGTCCGAGCCCGAAGAACTCGGTACACGTCGACGATCTGACCGGGTGAACCGCTTGTTCCAGCGCCGTTTCCCTCTGCCGAGGCAAAACAGTGCGCTTTTGCCCCAGAGGACCCAGGTCCCTGGTTGATTCCTCCCTAGCACTTCGGACCCGCAGCAGTTCATCGGAGGAACGTGCTGGTCCAGTCCACTACGGGTACCTCCGGCTACCCCTACTGGAATAAGTGCTCCACAGATCAGGCCTCCTACGGGACTCCTCCTGTGTGTATTTCCGCGGCACGGTCACCTTACGAGCTGACCCGCGTCTCCCTTAGGCAGTCCTTCGCTGCCCTCCGGTCGCCGTGTTGTAGCAACTCCCCCCTCCTTGAGGTTGGATCTACCACCGTGCCATTTCCTTCCACATGCCTAAGTGGCCATGTGATGTATTTTGCCACCTTTACCTCCCCTGTTGGGCGGGTGTGGCCTCCGCAGGGTCTTTTCCCCCTAAGAATAGGAATTTGGAATAAGACCCCCTTCCCTCGATGCGGTAAGGGCCCCGGCTGCTCTTGCTCTATGCCGAGAAAACATAGAGAGAAAAGAGGCCCAGCCAGGCTTGGCCCGTTCCCTAGTTGGGAGCGTCACCTTGTTCCCCCCTAGGGTAACCAAAAGGATGCTGACGCTTTTTCGGGGCATTGGGGAAGAGTACGTGCAGCCTGAACACAGTTGGTCGCTTGCGCACGTGCAAAATACCTGCCCGCTTCTGTGTCAGCAGTACACGTACACGGCTCAGCGCATGGCGAGTTTTGAAGTGGACCCCTAGTGTCGCTTCTTCGACACGACGTCGAAGTGAGCGACAGACGGGGAACGTCTCGGTTACGTATGTAACCTCCGTTCCCTGATGGAGGGAACGAGACGTCGTGTCTTCCCGGCCACGTCGCTGAGCCGAGCCGCTGAGATGCCTGGAACACTCCCGGCTCCTCAGAAAAATCCTGAATGAACGAGCGTATTTCTCTCGCCTTTATATCCGTATCCGGAGGCGGAGTATGCAAATACTGTTCGCCAACTCTCATTGGCCTTTTTTCATAGATCAGAGGTATCTTTCGGCGCTCAAGAGAGACCCCTAGTGTCGCTTCTTCGACACGACGTCTCGTTCCCTCCATCAGGGAACGGAGGTTACATACGTAACCGAGACGATTTCTTCTAAACACAATTAAATGTCACAATTCTCAAAATTAGCTAAATTTATCAATTAAATCAAAGATTGGATGACCAGAAAATTCCTTCTACTTGTTTTTCTGGCAAAACAGAGGTACTAATTATTTGATCAAAAACCTCTAAAAATAAATTGTAAAATAATTTGACTCAATGGATTGCGAATGTTTCTACAGTGAAGAATTTACGTGTTATATTTGATACCAATATGTCCTTTGAAAATCTAATTTCTATTTTTTGTAGAACAGCATTCTTCCACCTCAGAAATATTGCTAAGTTACAGCACATTCTTTCTGTTGCTGATGCCGAAAAACTAATTCATGCATTCATAATCTAGATTATTTTAATGCATTCCTTTAGTGCAAATTCACTAAATAAACTTCAATTGGTTCAATAAGCAGCTGCCACAGTGCTGACTAGAACCAAGAAATCTGATCATATTAGCCCAATATTATCGTTGTTACATTGGCTACCTGAAAATGTTCATATTAATTTAAAAATTCTGTTAACTACATAGATATCTTTGAATGGTCTAGCTCCACAGTACTTAAATTCTACCACACTATATTCCATCACGTTCATTATGATAACAAAAGTCTGGCCTGTTAATAGTTCCTAGAATATTAAAATCCACAAAAGGAGGTAGATCCTTTTCCTAGTTGGCTCCAAAATTATGGAATAGTCTCCTTAACACTGCGGGATGCAGACACACTCACTCAGTTTAAGTCTAGTCTAAAGACTCATTTATTTAGCAAGGCATACACTTAATTTATCCATCAGTTCACAATTAGGCTGCTTTAGTTAGGTCTGCCAGAACCACAAACATTTCACAGAGACATTTGTAATAATCTATAACTCTGCAATAAATTGCAATAATATTATTCTATTTGTTTCCCTGTCTCAACCTTGGGATTCATATCTAGCTCTATTCCTGCTTGGTGTCAGACTCCACTGCTACGTGTTGCTGAGTGATGACGACAAACTACAGCCAGTGTTAGCCAGATATCACTTCAGTCATATACGATGGACTTCAGAGGATGAACTGATGCCAACTCGAACTCTAAGACATTGGATATTTCATCTGCCACTTCCTGGACTAAGGATGGACCACAGCAAACCTCACCAAATTACCTGTCATTAGAACTGTGATGCACCTCACATATTTCTGCCTGCATCACCTTTGTTTATTTATGGAATACACTCTTATAATGGAATACATAGACTATCAATTAATTGCCAACAAAAACCTTCATCAGCCAACTAACAAAGGACAATGCATCTATGTGAACTTTTGCAGTTAATCCAGGATGGATTTCTAAGACATTAGTCATTAATCTTACAGTTCATACAAAATCTTTGTTTAAACACTGACCCTTAACACTTACTTAGTTTACAAATTTTAAACCATGACTTTCATTGCACACAAATAACTAATATTGGCATTATATTCATGCTGTTTAGTCAGAGGGGAACTGGCCCCCACAGTGAGTCTGGTTTCTCCCAAGATTATTTTTCTCCATTAACCAACATCTTATGGAGTTTTGTGTTCCTTGCCACAGTCACCTTCAGCTTGCTCACCGGGGTTCTAAATACAATTATTTGTATTATTATTAATTAAATATTTAATAATGCATTTTATACACAATTTACAATTTCACAATGATGACTCTAAGAATTTATATATATTATAGTTTCATTTTCTGTAAAGCTGCTTTGAAACGATGTGTGTTGTGAAAAGCACTATGCAAATAAAAATGACTTGACTGTTAATTAACATTAACCAAGATTAATAAATTCTGTAAATAAGTGTTGTTCATTGTTAGTTTGTGTTACCTAAGTCATTATGTAATGTTAACAAATGCAACCTTATTGTAAAGTGTTTTCTTTGTCACAATGCAACAAAAATAGTCTATTAGTGTCCCAACCTACATGGCTAAAGTCCTCTGCAAAAACACTTTTCAGGTCTTCATGCACATTCACAGCATATATCATGTAATAAATACTGACGTGTCTTCTTTATATGTATCCAATTTACTGTACATTAAGGTAACATTTCATACATTACTATCACTACTGGTTCACTATTTGGTCACCTTTTTATTCATGGTGATATAGCCAATGATTTATAACACATTTCTAAATTAATTACTTGTCTTTAATAAACCCCTTTATAAACCCTTAACAAATTGAACTTTAATGTAAAGTATTTACGGAAATTCTGATTGAACATCAAACGGTACCTTCGAAAGCACATCAATAGATGCTGATAGACAGCAAATCAAAAGAAATTAATATCAGCACATCTAGACTGGCTTGCATGTTTGTGTATGTTTACCAGGGACTAGTTTCGCCATCAGTCAGGGGGGTTTTGCAGACCATGCATATGTGCACGGCTAATTATGTGGAAACGTTTTTCTTATTTGTTGTGTGTTTCTCTGTGCGTCTTCTGAAGTGCCCTCCTAAAGTCACCTTGACTTGGTGTTAGCCAGTCTCTGTCAGCTGTCAGATGCAATCCATGCCTAAGATGACACGACATTAAAGTAATCCAGGCAAAGCAAGGCCAGTGCATTAGAGTCAACTGCCATCCCAATCACCCTTTTTCTTTCTGTGAACCCAAAGAAATGGGAGAGCAGATGAATTTGACTTGTATCTTTAGATGAGAGCGAGACGTTTAATATTGAATAGAGTGTTTTTTCTTCCATAGCTTTACCTAAAGACAGAGGAAAAGCTTGGTTAATAATGAATGTATGCAATACATTATTTAACATTGTCACTTTTCTGTCTTTTTGGTTCATCTCATGAAAAAGTATGACAATTATGAATGTTTCCTCAGGGATTGTTGAGTATCAAAGCAACATTTTCTTGCAAAGTCAGCATGTGGCCCTTTCAAGGATTCGATGTAGCTTTTGCCATTCAACTTCATTTTGGTGAAAACTGACAAACCTTTAAAAGGGCTACATTTTATGCACAAATAATTGTGTTGTGTATCACAATCATCTGGACAGTGAATGTGTGCAAAGCTGGAAATGCATCAATTGAGGTTCATTGCAAAAGAGTTTGCTTTAGTGTTGATTTTATGGTACATTTGCTTGGCTATTAATTTAAATACAGAAATAGTAAATATGGAGAGGGGAATATACCAAACAAGTTAAGACATGGAATAACTTTTTAAATTATATATATATATTTTTTTTACTGAAGTTGGGTAAGTTACTAAAAAAATGTGTACTAAACGAATTACAAATGACATATTTGATTATTGATTACTTCATGGGAAACATAATCCAATTACTAATGACCACTTACTTTATTAAAAATAAATTATTAGTATTTTAACCTCTTTTCACCCCAATTTGGAATGCCCAATTTCCAATGTGCTCTACATTCCAGTGGAGGTGTTGTGAATCGCCTCAATCTGGGTGGTGGTGGACAAATCTCAGTTGCCTCCGGGTCTGAGACCGTCAGTCTGCGCATCTTATCACTTGCCTTGTTGAGCACGTGTGGAGGCTTCACGCTATTCTCCGTGGCATACACGCACAATTCACCACGTGCCCCACCGAGATCAAGAATGTGGAGGTTACCCCATGTGACTCTATCCTCCCTAGCAACCGGGACAATTTAGTTGCTTAGGAGACCTTAGGAGACCTGGCTCTAGTCATGCCCTGGATTCAAATCCGCGACTTCAGAGGTGGTAGTCAGCATATTTACTCACTGAGCTACCCAGGCCCCTTAAATCTAAATTATTCAAAAAATAAAAACTATTTTTTTCCACTCAAAATTTTTTAAATAATGTCTGTATGCCTGTTGTTCATTGTGGCTGCCTCTTCAGTTGAGTTGTCACATAAAAACATAACTCATGTTTTAAAAGTATTCTACGTTAATTATTATTATTTATTTTTTTAAATATGTATAACTCAGTTATTGTAATTCTAATTGAAAGTATGTGATGAGATTACACCCTAAACAGCATTCATGTTACATAATGTGAAGCTGTTTTTGTACAGATACCAGACTTATCATTCATTTGTTGAATAATTATCTTATCTTTTGGTGTGCATCCATCAAGTTCAAAACTATAAGAGAAAAGTTATCAAATAAAATGAAGCACTTTACATTTGTTAATAATTTAATTGACTGGAATGTCCATTCACCATTGAATTTCCAGCAAAAATAACTATATTGTGATATTTAATGTGATATACAATGAATAATTATCTGATTATACTGATCTTTTGATCAAACCACACACCCCTAAAAATTTTGAAGATATGTACAGTACAGCGAAGTTCTGTTCCAGAACTTCAGTGAGCACAATAGCATCAAATCAACCTCTTTCTCTGAACTCTCAGAGCAAACGCATCTCTCAACAGAACCTGTTATGGAATAAAAAAAAAAAAGTGATTTGTCTTTACAATATAGGCCAAATTGAGGATGTGAGTATTAGTATAATTGTCAATTTTGTCTGCAGCTGAAATTGCGAAATCCAAAATTGGATTTGACTTGACTTTTGGTGTAGACTTGAATTGTAAATGGGAACTGTATATGTGATGCTGGCTACTCTCCACAGGGGGGCTTATGATCTTAATTAAGATTTATTCATTTTTAGTGGACACACATGGAATTTAAATTTGTCTTAGATCAGCAGGCCCTAATTGGAGCACAGGCAGCCACATTTACAGAATGCTTGTCTCTTAACCAGCATACCCATGGTAATTTACCAAGTATCACTTGATTAATGTACATTGTGAGTCACGTGCATGTAAGTAAGCAAAAAAAGCTCTCAATCAACTTGAAGTGTAAAATGTCAATGAGTGTCATCCACTAATAATTGCTGGATGAGTACTTATGTGTGCGGAGAAGCTTAATTTTTTCGAAAACTGTATGTAAAACTGTAAAATTTTCTATGACACTATTTGTTTAGAGCGCCCCGCTCAAACAATGGCGTGAATTGGGGGTGGTACTATATCTTTGTTTTTGAAATTCCGTTTAGTGGCACTAGTGTTGCAGAAAGTACACTTCAGCTTTAGTGCTCTATCATCTTATATTTGCACTTTATGACATTTGATTAGGTTTAAGTTAAAGGTTTAGGTTAGGGACATTGGTTTTTGTTAATTGAAAACTCCATACAGCATTAACCCTAAAGTGCTCATCTGTTTGGGAGAACATTAAACTAGCTTTTAACACTACTCGGTTGAGTAAAAACAATATGTTTAATGAACCGTGTAATTTCATTTTGCAAAAATGTTGCCACAGTCACATCATTTTCATGAGATCAGGCTGTCTTGTTCGAAATCTAGTGAGCACATGCCCACAGTTAGTATTTGGCATAATACATATCCATATAATGGCTTTTCCACACAACCTCACCTGTACTGCAATTCGTTACTCTCTGCAAACATATCCATGTGCTCTTGCCTGAGATAATGCAAATGGAATTCTTTTAATTAATTGAAGCAACAAAAAAAAACACCTTTTTTGTAGGCCTAGACAACATATCTTAGATCTTAGATCGATCTATATTGCACATTATTATTGAATATATTTTATTTAAGGCTTATTGTAGGGTCACTTAGTTGTTCATGTCTGATAATAACATGCATGTATTGTACATATATTCATATATATACATATGGATTTTCTGTGATTTAACATATTAATTTAATGTGATTAATTATATAAAAAATGCAACAAAAAAAGAAAAAGAAAAAACACTTAATCATGACATTTAACATCTGTAAATTCTTCCAAAGGAGCTATTCAAGCTTGAAGTACCAACTTTTATGTTTTTGCAAGTCGAAGTCAGCAGGGGGCAGTAAGCTTGACTCCAGCTTTACAGGCAATGCACAATTGTTCAGGCAAGAAACCACAACAGAGACATGCTGAGTTCGGAATTGTATAAAATCACACAACTCATACTATTTTTGCCATAGACACATAAGACGTATGGATAGTATGCCATTTCGAACTCATCCACAGTTTAGCTGAGAAGGACCACTTGTTTTAAAGGAATAGTTCACCCAAAAATTTAACATTCTCTTACCATTAACCTCATGTCATCCCAGATGTAGACTTTTTTTGTTCTGCAGAACACAAATGAAGAATATCTCAGCTCTGTTGGTCCATACAATGCAGGTGAATGGTGGCCAGAACTTTAAAGGCCCAAATATCACATAAAGGCATCATCCATCAATCCATATGACTCCAGTGGTTTAATAAATGTCTTCTGAAGTGGTCCAATCAGTTTATTGTGAGAACAAACCAAAATATAACTCCTTTTACACTGTAAAAGTTGCCATTGCAGTCTCTAAACACGATCATGACTTCAAGCTCGATTACAACTCCTTGTGCTTGACGCATGTGCAGAGTGCTAGATGGCATTATAGGAATTGTAATTGGGGGCCTTTCTGAGGAAATATTGATATGTAATGAATTGTGAATGCGAATGGAACATTTAAATCGATTGACGGCCCAAATATTTTGGGGCAGACCAGCCTCTCGTTCTTCATTAAAGGAGGAAGCAGGAACCAGATTTACACTCAACAAGACTATCATTACAACTTAAAACACTGAACTGGAACATAATAATGACAACACACACTCACACACAAAGCACTGTGTGTCTCTCTCTCTCCAGCTTTCCCTACTCTTACCTCTCTCCCGATAATTGGGCCGCTCAGCACCAGGCGCGCACACTCACAGCCCGGCCTAGCCCTCCTTCTCATCTCATATTTATATGTACAGAATATATATATATATATATATATATATATATATATATATATATATATATATATATATGCAAGTTTGTGATTTATCCATACAAGTTGGTTCTAAATTTTAACCAAAACTTCGAATCCATTTCCCAGTGAGACACAGTGATTGCCTTTATAACAGTTTAGAACAGAGCGAGTAAGAAAATTCTCATTGCATAAAGACCAGAATGTTTTCACACCATTTAATTTGAGACCGTATGCTCCACCAAGCCTCTCGCTGGCAAATCAAGATATTATAACAGATGCTCACTGCAGTGTGCCACTTGATGAATAAAACCACATGCCTCTGATTGCCACAGTAAAGATAATCACCATTATGAGAGTTTGTTCGCGGGTTTCATTTGTTTGCTTGTCAGTGTTTGCTTATCAAGTGTGCAAGTGACTGGAGTGTTATATCTGAGCATGTGGGTGCACATGTGGTCGTGAAAACACATTTTCTTACACAGTATGAGCACCTTCTGCTTTGAGCAAAAGCCACTGAACCTCAGAAAAGGTTGAAACTGCTGCGATTTGAAACCTTGTTAGAAATTTATGAAGTGCTAAAATGTTTGGTACCGAGGGAAGCGCTGCCAGCTGTCACTAGTGAGCCATTTACTGCCAAACAGAGATTGAACTGGTGCATGGATAGGGGCTGTGGCACTGATCACTGATTAGACAAAATTTAGCAAGAGGCCATACAGCATCTTGACATTTTCTTTAGTTGTGATTGGTTAAATTAAACAAATGATGTGATGACAAAAGTTAATGTTGACCTTTACTGCTTTTTCTACAGTATACATTTGTACAAATGTTGTGCATTCACTATAGGCTAATCAGTTTTTTTCTGCCCCACACATTTTTTTAAATAATAGAAAACTGGATAATTTATCTAAAATGAATTTGTGTTCTATATATATATATTTTTGCACTTTAGAAAATCACTTTTCTCTTGAGTCACCCGTACTGAAATCATTTGCGATTTGAGTCTCCCATGAGTTTCTGCATATGAAGAGTATTCCAAATGTGAGTTTTATAAGGCTCCAGTTCAGTTAGTATGCTGCCATTGAAGACAGCTGCTTATGTAGGCAGTAGACATCAAGGCAGGTTTTGGAACAGACACTTGTTTGCTCATTTAGCCTAACGCTTTGAAATTTTACCTCAAAGATCTTTTGAATCATAAGATTATGTATCACATAGTTTAGTCACACCAACAGAATGTAAACTTGTTACACAGTAAGTTGATATGGAGTAAACAATGTATTGGTCACACTCACTCACTCACTCACTCACTCACTCACTCACTCACTCACTCAGATGTTCTTCTGTCTTTTGCAGTTTTCAGTGAAGATCTACGTTCCAGCTTATATTTTGTCAATGCATCTCTGCAAGAGGTAGTGTTCTCCAGCACCACAGGGGCACTGGTGCCCTGTCCCGCCGCAGCCGTGCCCCCTGCCACGCTGCGCTGGTACCTCGCCTCCGGGGAAGAGATCTATGATGTCCCAGGCATCCGCCATGTGCACCCCAATGGCACGCTGCAGATCTACGGGTTCCTGCCATCCAGCTTTAGTAACCTAATCAATGACAATACCTACTACTGCACAGCGGAAAACACAGCAGGAAAGATCAGGAGTCAAGATCTCCACATTAAGGCTGGTCAGTCAGATCAACATTGTGCATATTTAACCAAGGAATAGTTTTATCATAACAGGAATAGTTCAGAAAATTCCTAAATTCTCCTTTTCTGCTCCATGAAATAATGAAAGTGAATATGATTAGTTTGGAAGGAGGAAAAGAAAAACAGCAATTAATGATGATAAAAAACTATGTAAATAAAGTGCAAAAGTGGAAACATAAGAGAGAAATTCAAGATCTGTAAAATCTGTAATGTTGAGTGCTCCCTACTGTTCAGCATTGCATCTGAAGAGTGTTCATAGCACTATGATGCTGTGACAGCTCTATGATAGACAGATGAAAAACACTGAAATATTAATGAATCTTTGCTCTGGTCAGTCATGTGTGAAAAATACTTTTTTTTTCCAGGTCAATGTGCATTATAAACATATTTTAGTCACCTGAAAAAAACAAACAACAACAACAACAACAACAAAAAAAAATGAAACAGCAAATAACCCCCAACATCTTGTTAAATAAAAATTACACAACTATAGGTCTTTTATAACACAGTGAGATTTTATTTTATTAAAATATTATTAGAAATGTATATTTATTTATATCAATTGTTTTTATTAACATTTTCACATTTTAAATTTTTACTCTTGCCGCAATTAATCACAGCAGTGCTGATGTAGGGCCATATAGCATGATTGCGAGGGTGATATTGCTTATATACAACAGTTCAATGAACAAATACATTTTTAAAAATTAGGAAAAACTGAGTATGGTCATAAAAACGCATAAGTGCATGGAACTACTTTCTTACGTGACGGATCAGAATCTGCCGTTGCTGGTTCAAACCAAATGATGCGTCCAAGCCTTCGTTAGTAATTTAAAAAGTCACTTCAGAAATAGTATCGCGGCTTGTGCTGTTTCTAACAAATTATTGGATAAACAAGGATTTGTGTGTGTGTGTGTGTGTGTGTTGAGTGAGAGAGAGAGAGAGAGAGTGAGAGAGAGAGTGTGTGTGTGTGTGTGAGAGAGAGAGAGAGAGAGAGAGAGATGGAGCATGTGTGATCACCTGTTGCCACTCTCAAGCAGAGATGTTGTCAGCTTTCTGAAGACCAACTTTTTCAGTGGAAAAATAGTGTCCAAGCGGGGGTATTTCTCGAAGTAGTCTCAGTTACATATGTAACCTCCATTCCCTGATGTCGAAGAAGCGACACTAGGGGTCTCTCTTGAGTGCTGAATATGCCTCTGATCTATGAAAAAAGGCCAATGAGAGTTGGCGAACAATAAAGGCGAGGGAAATACGCACGTTCATTCAGGATTTTTCTGAGGAGCCGGGAGTGTCCGGCCACCTCAGCGGCTCGGCTCAGTGACATCAGGGAATGGAGGTTACATATGTAACTGAGACGTTTCCTGTCTGACGCTCACTTCGACGCCGTGTCGAAGAAGCGACACTAGGTGTCCACTTCAAATCACGCCATGCGCTGAGCCCTGTACGTGTACTGCTGACACAGAAGCGGGCAGGTATTTCACGTGTACAAGCGACCAACTGTGTTTCAGACTGCACGTACCCTTCTCTAATGCCCCCCAAAAAAGTCATAGGAATCCTTTTGGTTACCCTAGAGGGGAACAAGGTGACGCAAATTCCTATTCTTTCAGGGGGAAAAGACTCTGCACAGGCCACACCTGCCCGAAAGGGGAGGTAAATGTGGCGAAATCCATCACATGGCCTCTTCGCGGTGGTAGATCAAACCTCGAGGAGGGGGGAGTTGCTACAACACGGCGACCGGAGGGCAGCGAAGGACTGCCTAAGGGAGACGCGGGTCAGCTCGTAAGGTGACTGTACCGCGGAAGTACACACAGGAGGAGTACGCGTAGGAGGCCTGACCTGTGGAGCACCTATTCCAGTAGGGGTAGCCTGGGGTACCCGTAGTGGACTGGGTCGGTGAGTTCCTCCGCTGAACTGTGGACCCAAGAGGGCTAGGGAGGAATTGACCAGGGACCTAGAGGGATCTCCTGAGAAAGAAGGCGCACTGTCTTACCTCAGCAGAGGGAAAGGGCGCTGGACGCAAGCGATTCACCCGGTCAGACCGTCGACATATACCGTCGTTCTACCGGCTCAGACCTGAGAAAACACGGGACGAGACTGACTCAACCCTGAGATTGTAAAATCTCGCAATGGTGTTAGGTGTTGCCCAGCCCGCAGCCCTACAAATGTCTGCTAGGGAGGTGCCCCTAGCCAGTGCCCATGAGGATGCCACACTCCTGGTAGAGTGTGCTCGAACCCGTAGGGGGCTTGATAGGTGTGATAGGCCAATAGGATGTCGTCCACCACCCAGTGGGACAGCCTCTGTTTGGAGATAGTGTTCCCTTTCCGCTGTCCCCCAGACGAAGAGATGCTCAGAGCACCTGAAGCTTCAGGTAGGCACGCAAGGCATGTACCGGACACAGCAGTGAGGGGGCTGGGTATGCCTCCTTACAGGGCAGCGCTTGCAGGTTCACTACCTGATCTCTGAAGGGCGTGGTAGGAACCTTGGGCACATAGCCCGGTTGGGGTCTTAGGATCACATAAGTGTCTGCCGGACCAAACTCCAGGCAAGTGTCGTTAAGAGAGAACGCTTGCAGGTCCCCGACCCTCTTGATGGAGGCGAGCACGTGAGAGGGCCCTGAGTCCAGCTGATTCTAGTGGCTCAAAGGGGGATCTCTGAAGACTGGTGAGGACCACTGAGAGATCACAGGTTTGACCGTGAGGGATTTAATCTCCGGGCACCTCTTAGGAACCTGATGATTAAGTCGTGCTTACCCAGAGACTTGCCATCTACTGGGTCGTGGTGAGCTGCGATAGCGGCAACATACACCTTCAAGGTGGAAGGGGACAGCCTCCCCTCCAACCTCTCATGTAGGAAGAGGAGCACTGACCTAACTGCGCACCTCTGTGGGTATTCTGCCCGGGAAGAACACCAATTCACAAACAAAAAGAGGTTTCTCGGGAGGCAAACAGATCTACCTGGGCCTTGCCGAACCATTCCCAGATCAGCTGAACCGAGTGGGGGTGAACTCTCCACTCTCCGCTGGGCAAGCGTTGTCGTGACAGCACATCCGCTATCACATTGTGGTTCCTGGGGATGTGAGTGGCGCGCAGCGACTTGAGTCGCTGCTGGCTCCAAAGGAGGAGACGACGGGTGAGTCGTGACATGTGGCGGGAGCATACGCCGCCTTGCCGATTTATGTACGCCACAGCAGTGGTGCTGTCTGATCTGATCATGATATGTTTGTCTCGAACTAACAGGAGCAAAAAAGACAGTCAACAACTCGAGGCAGTTGATGTGCCAATGCAGCTGGGCCCCTTTCCAATGGCCTGCCACTGCGTGCCTGTTGCACACGGAGCCCCATCCCGATCTGGAGGCGTCGGTCGTGACCAGGACACATCGGGACACCTGCTGTTAGGGTACTCCTGCCCGTAGAAACAGAGGTCTGTCCAGGGTTTGAATGTTTGGCAGCAGGCGGGGGTGATTGCCACGCGATGCGTGCCACGGCACCATGCTCATCTCGGGACTCAGGTCTGAAGCCAGTGCTGAAGCGGTCTCATATGCATCAACCCCAGCGGCGCGACTGCCGCGGAGGACGCCATATGCCCCAGGAGCCTCTGGAAAAGTTTTAAGGGGACCGTTGTGCCTGGCCTGAAGGCAGCGAGGCACCTCAACACTGACTGGGCACGCTCGTTGGTGAGGCGTGCTGACATTGAGACCGAGTCTAACTCCATACCGAGAAAAGAGATGCTCTGGACTGGAGTAAGCTTGCTCTTTTCCCAGTTGACCTGAAGCCCCAAATGGCTGATGTGCCTGAGCACCAGGTTTCTGTGAGTACATAGTAACTCTCGTGAGTGGGCCAGGATAAGCCAGTCGTCGAGGTAATTGAGTATGCGGATGCCGGCTTCTCGGAGTTTAGCAAGAGCTGCCTCTGTGACTTTCGTGAAGACGCGAGGGGACAGAGACAGGCCGAAGGGGAGGACTTTGTACTGATACGCCCGGCCATCGAACGCGAACCGCAGGAAGGGGCGGTGTCGAGGCAGAATAGAGACGTGGAAGTACGCGTCCTTCAGGTCTACCGCAGCAAACCAATCTAGATGCTGGATGCAGGTTAAGATTTGTTTCTGCTTGAGCATTTTGAATGGAAGTTTGTGCAACGCTTGGTTGAGAACTCGCAGGTCCAAGATTGGTCGAAAGCCACCGCCTTTCTTGAGTACGATGAAGTAAGGGCTGTAGAAACCCTTCTTCATCTCGGTTGGAGGGACAGGCTCCATGCGCAGGGATTGCGCATGTTCGCTGCCTCGATGTGATCGGTGCCCAGGCACACGAGACAACGCCTGTGGCCGTCTGAAGCGGAGAGCACTCTAACGCATCCAGGAACTACACAGGGGCGGAATGACATCTTTAAAAAGACGCGTCCTGAAAAGGACGTTCAACGCCGCTGTGTATTGCTCTTTTAGAGAAATAAACTCTTTTATTGAGAAAATTGCTCTTTATAATAAACTCTTTCAAAACTCTGCACTGTCGAAGCGCCCAGGGGTAAACTGCATGCCGTGCAGAGAAGGAGAAAAGCCACTGAAGAGCGCCGTAGATCCAACAGCAAAGCAGAGCGTCAGAGGATAGAAGCAGGATTCTGGTGTGTCACTTGCAGCTGGCTGCATACACGACCATCGGCTCCGAAGAAAATTTCTGAATGAACGTGCATATTTCCCTCGCCTTTTTACCCGTATGTCCGGGGGCGGGGTATGCAAATACTGTTCGCCAACTCTCATTGGCCTTTTTTCATAGATCAGAGGCATATTCGGTGCTCAAGAGAGACCCCTAGTGTCGCTTCTTCGACACGATGTCGAAGTGAGCAACAGACGGGGAACAATTTTTTACTTGACCTTCTTATTGGCATTCAGTGTGCGGACAGCAACTTTTAGGATTTTTAACAAACTGAGTATAAATTTCACAAATATTGGTCTTTTGTAATACAGTGAATTTTTATTTTATGAAAATATTATTTGTAATGTATCTTTTTATTTAATTTATTCATTCATTTATTTATTTGTTTATTTATTATTATTATTATTATTATTTTTTTTTTTACCAGAGTACCTTTTAAAATGGAAGAAGAAATAGATTATAGAAATTGAAATAGGTATAATAATCATACCTATTATGTTTATTTAATTTATATATTTATATCTATTTTATCTATTTTTTTTAACAAACTGAGTTGAATATATATTATAAATTAAAAATAAAGATAAAAATATTATTATTATTTTTAATTTACAACAATAATGGGCTGCCTTGGAGACCACACTTTTGATTAATAGGATTGTGTATTTGAAAGAACAATGTAAAAAACTTTCTAACATTACTTCGTCTGTATTGCAGTATTCCGGGAGCCGTACACAGTTCGTGTGGCTGATCAGAGAGTCATGCGAGGGAATACGGCCGTCTTCAAGTGCATTATCCCGGCCTCAGTCGAGGAGTACGTCACTGTTGTATCATGGGAGAAAGACACAGTATCACTTGTCTCAGGTAGGGCTCAATCTGCACTCTCAGATCATTGATCATGTTTTGGGAAAACTCTTGCACAACAGCACAATAATTATTGACAAATATGATTTATCATTATCACAATGTCTTCATCTGGATCTGTTTTGATTGGTATATAATGCATAGAAATGAGAGTTATTTTTTTTATTATTTAACAGGATTAAGTTTTTCTTTAATGAAAGACTGCTGTATTTGTCTGTGATACCAGTGGCGGGCTGTGCATTTAAAGTCTAGGCCTTCAGTGTGATTCATGCCATTAAGAAAACACAGTTTCACAATGAATAAAACACTTTATGCCTTTGGGCATCATACATTATTTCACAGCTAACTAGTAATATAGTACAACAGTAACCATGACGTTCCCCTTCTGTCATTCACTCGATGTTGTGTCAAATGAAGTAACACGAGGGATACCATCTAAAAATGCCATGCACTGACCGTGTTACGTGAACTGTCGAGACAGGTGCAGGTAATGTAGCCTAATGAGGGGGGACTCTACAAGCATGGCGACCAGGGCAGCGGTGTAGTGATATTTTAAAAACACGTTCACGTAGGAAAGCCAGAACTTGAAACAACACTTAATGCTCAAGCAAGCCTAATTTTAACTGCAGTATGACTGTTTTGTGAAATGAACGTCTCCCGAACAGACATTCAAAATCAGAATCTACCAAAGAGGTCTAAGAATATTTGTGATTTAAATTTTGCTTGCAATCAATTTATTTTCAGCATGGTATGCGGTTATGCTGCGTTCCATGCAATTTGGATGTGGGGTAATCTTGCTTGATATCGCTGACCTCTGACAATAAATGCATTCTATTCCCCGCTCCCGTTAGCTTAGCAGGAGTTTGACTCTCATTAGAGGTGTCTCCTAGCAACCCAACTGATAAACAATGCTGCAGCGCTAACATTTGTGCTTCAGGTGTACGATGGGGATGACGATGGGCTCAGTTTCACCGGATAAATCCCCACGAACCACCTGCCCCCGGCACGCTTGCTTGCTTCCATCCGAGCTCGGGATGAGTGTGGCTCGCCTCGTGGCATGATGTCATGGATGATGACATCACCGCTGCAACAGAGATCTTTACAGCGGTTTCTGATGCTGATGACGCGCAGATGTTCGCTTTGATTTCCTGGGCCACCTTGAGCGTGAGGCCGGACTGGAAACCTCCCCCCCCCCCCCCCACGGCTACTCGATCGGTTTCTCGGGTCTGGGCGCCGCTCATAGCCACACCCCCCCCGATTCCAGAAGCGCTCATGAGATGGGTGACCCAGGCAGTAAGACGTTCACTCCGGAGCTGGTACCAAGAACACTCTGTCCCCCAGTGGAGGGCCGGTAGGAGAGTACTTTTCATTTGCCACACTGTCTTCGGGCTGCGGCACCCACATTCTCAATAGAGAGCAATTTCCTCACACCCTGGGTCATTCTAACGGCACCCCGGCCCCAAAACTCTACAGTCCTGGCTCCCCGGATGCAGCTCTCTCGCCTCCGGACCCGCGACTGCTCAGCCCCGGCAGGCCAGCACTGAAGAGTTCCGAAGACACCTCTCTGGGACCTCTTCCTCAGTCTCTAACCCACCCCCTGCCGGGTGCACGGAGCAAGGTAAGTGCTTTGACTCTTTTCTCAGCACAAAAGCCTCTTGACTCTTCTGCCTCTTGACGTGCTATTACCTGCTTCCCCCCGCTGCAAAGCCCCGCCTGGTACATCAAAAGCGATCGTCCCGTAGTGCCCCTTGTGCAGAGTTTGGACGCACGGCTTTCGCTGCCCAACACATCGCGCTAGTTGGCCAGGACCATCCGACTCAGCTACGTGACTCAGTTCGCCTGGCTTCCACTCATTTCGGCAGTATTTGCTCCACCTCTGTACATGGCAAAAAAGACAGCACTTTACAGGCAGAGATAACGACTCTACTTCTCAAGGATGCGATAGAGCCCGTTCCTCCAGCCGAGATGAAGAAGGGTCTCTACCACCCTTACTTCATCGTACTCAAAAAGGTGGCGGGTTGCGACAAATCTTGGACCTTTTAGTTCTCTACTGGGCTTTGCACAGACTCCCGTTCAAAATGCTCATGCAGAAACACATTCTTACTGCATTCGACAGCTAGATTGGTTCACGGCGGTAGACCTGAAGGACGCATACTTCCACGCCTCCATCTTTTCTCGACACTGACCCTCCCTACAGTTCGCTTTTGACGGCCAGGCGTATCAGTACAAGGTCCTCCCCTTCGGCCTGTCCCTGCCCTCTCATATCTTCACAAAGGTTGCAGAGGCAGCCCTTGCCCCGCTAAGGGAAGTGGGCATCCGCATACTCAACTACCTCGATGACTGGCTCATCCTGGATCACTCTCGAAAGTTCACAGGGACCAGGTGCTCAGGCACCTCAGCCGTCTAGGGCTTCAGGTCAACTGGGAAAAGAGCAAGCTCGCCCCTGTTCAGAGCATCTCTTTTCTCAGCATGGAGTTAGACTCAGTCTCAATGACAGCGCACCTCATCAACATGCACTCTCTGTCAGCGACACCTGCCTGTAGTTCGGTCCGGCACATTATCATGTTATCCTGAGGCCGTGACAGGGCTACGTGCCCAAGGTTCCTACGACTCCCTTCAGGGACCCGGTTGTGAATTTGCAAGCAAGCTGCCCCAGAGGAGGCAGACCCAGGTCTATTTGGACCGTACACAGAACTCTAGATGTTCTGAGCAGCTTTTTGTCTGCTTCGTGGATGGCGGGAAGGGAACGCCATCTCCAAACAGAGGCCATTGGCCAACTCACCGGGTCATTGATGCCATCTCTCTGGCCTACCAGACCCAGGCCGTGCCCGCCCCCTTGCGGGTTCGAGCACACTCAACGAGAAATGTGGCATCCTCATGGGCACTGGCCAACAGCACCTCCCTAGCAGACATCTGCAGAGCAGATTGTAGCCAGTCTCAGGGTTGAGTCAGTCTCGTCCCGTGTTTTGTCAGGTCCGAGCTGGTAGAACTCGGTAACGCGGCACAACCGACCAGGTGTTCCGCTTGCACACAGCGCCCTTCACCAAGTTGATCCAGTGCGCCTTCTATCCCAGGTTAGCCACTAAGCGTCGCTCCCTGGATGTTCTCCTCCCTAGTCTTCTGGCCAGCGAATTCAGCGGAGCAATTCGCGTCCAGACCCAATACGAATCACAGCTGCTCTGTACTCTGGTCGGGCTCAAAGGGCTTAGTTCACTTCTCAGGCAAACTGCCCGTGATCTATTTCCCGCGGTACGGTCCCCCTGTCGGCGGACTCGCATTTCCCTTGGGCAGCCCCGCTGCCCCGGTCGCCATGCTTGTAGAGTCCCCCCTCATTAGGCTGGACCTACCACCGTGCCATTCCCACATACAGCTTCACAACCCTCGTGGTGTATTTGCCACATTACCTGCACTTGTCTCAACAGTTCACGTAACACGGTCAGTGCATGGCATTTTTAGATGGGATCCCTTGTGTTACTTCATTTGACACAACGTCGAGTGAATGACAGAAGGGGAACGTCATGGTTACTGTTGTTACTTCCGTTCCCCGAGGGAGGGAAAGAGACGTTGTGTCCCTCCTACCACAGCACTAGACCTACCACTGTAAACGGCCGTATCTTATTTTTGGCTCCTCAGTGTAAAATTCTGACTGACACTCGCTACCCCGCTTCCCTTTATACCCGTATGTCCGGGGCAGGGCATGCAAATTCTGTCTGCCAACTTGACATTGGCCTTTTCTCAAGTTCAGAGGTACGTTTGGCGTCACAGGAAGACCACTTGTGTCACTTCATTCGACACAACGTTTCGTTCCCTCCCTCGGGGCACGGAGGCTACAACAGTAACCATGATGATTGCGTCACTCAATGCCAGCTAGAAGGCTTCGACTGTGATATATCCTAAAGATCACACCCACCAAGAACAAACATATCAATCTGATTGGCTGATGAATCTGACAATCTGACTTTAGATGCCCATCCATTTGCACTGTTGAGGGATTCTGTAGATGTACTGAAGGACTGAGCTCAGACTCACTCGCTGCTTTGGGTATTTGATTTGTGAAACAGTTGTCATGCTTCGCTTGTAAGCATCATGGAATAAATTCTGACTGGACAATTTTTTTGTTTTTCTCTATTTGTTTGAAGATTAATTAAGAGTGGAAAGAGATTAAAAATACATAGGAAAAAAAGCGATTGAGAATACAAGAATGAAAAATATTTATTTATTTGGCATGTTAGGCCAGCAGAGAAGGCTTTGCTGGCCCAGAGAATTCGCCACTATGTGATACCCTTTGGCTTGGAAATGGCACTTTTCCATTGGTAGGGATGGGACAAAATGGTCGATTGGTCTCAAAAACCTGCATTCTGTTCAACTGTGGTGTGATCTATTTTGAACTCAATAACATGTCGTATGTGAATGACCCCTTAGGGTCAAGAAACACATTCAGTCAGATTTCGTTGAACCCAAAATCAGCATAATTTAGACTAATTGGTTGACAGGTCATACAGACAACCCAACAACTAGTCAATTTGAAAATATGTCGTTTTGCACATCCTGAACTGACCCCCAAACTTTTTTTTTCTAGCTACAAATGTGTGCTCCAGTCTTCCAATTTTGGCAAATAGTGGTCTCTTAAAAGGATAGTCCATCCAAAATGGAAAATTTTGTCATCGTTTACTCAAAATTGTTTGACTTTCTGTCTTCAAAGGAACACCAAAGGATTTGTTTGGGAATATGTTAGTAATTGTCAATCCCAGTTACCATTCTCTTTTATTGCATATAAATTCCAAAAAAAAATTTCAACTAATGTAAGTGATTGGTGACTATGGCTGTCAACATCTCCTTTTGTGTTCCACAATTTTATTTTAAAAATAGGGTTGGAACGACCTGAGGGTAAATGATGACAAAATGTTCCTTTTACTCTTTAACATGAGAATGTTGGAATTTAATTAGTTGAGTACTTCACTTACTTTACGACCTGTGTTTGTATCATTTCTCTGATTGACTGGCACACTCAGGCTGGATTTGCTTTGAATGGGAACGGTTTGGGTGTGGTTTTTGGATTTAGATGTGCAGAAAAGCTTCAACTGCTACTTCAAATCTGCAAAGTATCTGGCCATGACAGTCGGCAACATCTTGTTCCAATGGCTTTATTGGGCTTTGAAAAATCCATTCTCTCACCAATCAATGTACATCACCAGTTATGACCGGCTGATGACATTTCCATGGTAACAGTCATGGCATGGTTGGTTGGTGAAATATGGAGTACTATGCATGATATTCGTCATACCTGTTCTACTGTGTGCTCCTTTATGAGTGGTTCTGCAATTACATGGTCAGTTTTATTACTTTATAAAGATGAATAACTGCTTCATCTGATGGTCGTGGCACATGTCAATATCAAAGTGTGTGCCAAGTGTCAGAAGCATTAGACCAATCCAAGGCACATCCCTCACTAAATATTTAAAATGATGGACCATAGATGCATGGCTGAAAGCTCTCTGGTCAGTCAAGCTGAAGAATTGTTAACTCTTGCAGAGAAATGGACTTTGTGAATATACAGTGAGATTTTGATGCTGGTATGTGTCTCTATTTTCTTTCGTTTTGGAATGAAGAAAGTATGGCTAGTATTATTTTTTATACTAGTATGGTCAACATGAAGAACAGGTTTAGGAAAATATTATGTAGCTTGCTCGAAGGTTAGTTGTGGCAATTTTGGTCCATTTATTCATGTATTTTACACTACACAACAGTTAGTTCTAGATCTAAAAACAGTCTACGATGTGTCTTGCATTGACTTGATGCGACATGCATGTCTACATGAAATAAAAATTCACTGTATTTACTTTCTTAACATATATTCCTCATCTTATTGTGCATGAATAATCAATGCATGTTCAATGCAAGTGTAATGAATTGCTCTGAAAAAACTTTCCTTTTTTGCTGACACACTGAAAAAAGCAGTATCCTGCAATTGTTAACTCAAAGATCTTTTTCTACTTGATTTAACATAAATATGACTTTTGCTAGTGTAACTTCATTTGTCAGGTAAATTTTTCAGATATGCTCATAGTGGCCACAATGGTCAAACTTCAGAATGACCCAAAAAAAAAAAAAAAAACATAAAAAAAAAATAGTCTCATGAGCAGTACTCCACGTCTTCTGAAGCCATGCGATAGATTTTTTTTGAGGAACAGACCGAATTGTTACTTGAAAAATCTATCCTGAGTGAAGCTCTCAAATCTGCATATTATAATGTAGTGTTTGACTTTGTAATAGAAACTGATTCTCACATCAGTCACAGTAAATTTAAGTTAAGAACTCATTTTAAACATGTGGAACCACTGTCCACAATTTAATCAAGTTCAGCCAAAGAGATATTTAAAAAATATATATATATATTTTTTTTTTTTTTTTTTTTTTTTTGAGTGTCGTGTTTGCTTTTGACTGATATAAGAATCTATGGTGGATTGGCATCAATAACTACGTTTCCAAGGATTTTTGTTTTGTTTTAACGCATCAAAATAAAACTGATGGAAATGCACGTTAACGTGTCGACATAATATTTTCCGTTTAACTCTAGCGCATAAACTTTATGTAGATACTCCAAATGTCACGAAAACTGGTTTTTAACACTTTTTGATGAGAAAATTGGCATTAATACAAAAATATAGTGTCACATGACAGAATTTACTCCAATCGTTAGCCTGTGTCAATTATGACGACAGATTTTAATGGCATACAGATCCGATGCTGCAAACATGACACTTCCAGGAGTGCCAACACAAATATCTCATATCATGCACATCGATAAGTGCACGGAGAACAAATGAATAACCACTGTTTATGATTAATTTAATCCATTCCTTTATTTATTAAAGTTTCTTTTCCACACTATTCAAAATAACAGATGGCCATCATGGAATTAGCCCACAATATAAAAAAACATAATTTCTGTGCACAAAGATGTTTTAAATTAAAAATAAATACACAATAATAGGAGAAAAGCTTCAGTATGCTTTTTTTGGAACACTAACATATAGCCTAATTCAATTAAAATATTGTTTATACTTTTGAAAATATGTATATGTAATATATATGCCTTTTCTTTACTAAAACATGAACAGCATAACCCTGTTCTCTAGATGAATAAAGTCAACTGAATGACGTTCTCAGAATGTTCTACAATTTTTTAATTCACTTCACTATGTCCAATGCTGAGTTCAATTTCAGAAAACAAGCTTTTGAACATCTTAAAACTTTTAAATACTTTAAATCTAACCCTCTTTAACTCAGATCACATTTGCTGAGCTTCTTCAGAAAATGTAAATTGCATTATGACGCTAAAATTAATTTTAAATGACAATCAAATTAAGTTTAAATTTAAATTAAAAAAAGTTGCTGGACAAATATGCAGGACATGGTGCAGTTGTGTGTGGCAATTATTCAAAATAGCCTATTGAATACCAGGAATGTATCATATGTAAACCCTGATATTACACCACATCAATTATTCTTTAATAGTTGTGCACACATCATATACACATCGATGAATGGTCCTTATACTAAGACCGAAATTTTCCCCCACTACTTGGTGCAGGTTGCCAGCTTGAACAGGGCTATTAGGATTCGCTTTCGGGTCGGAACCGGGCAACCTGTGATAGGCGCAACATCAGGACCAATATTACAGTCCCATCAGAAGGGCAACAGCTCCCTTTTGACTGCAATTCCTCGTCTTCTGATTGCATTTATTTGTGAAATTAAAATGAGAGTAAGCTGTCTAATTTCAATGAATATTCTCAATACTCTCCCCATTTTACCAAAACTTGGGAGGAAAAAGATTTGGGACATCTGGGAGGTGAATTAGCGATATACACACATTTCTGTTTGGAAACGCTTAAGGGGAGAGTTCTTTTGCAATAAACCAAAAGTTGTGTGACAAAATGTTTTTTTTTAGGCATGTGGGCGGCTGCGGCTCAGTTGGTAGTGCGGGTTGGCCACTAATCGCAGGGTTGGTGGTTTGAATCAGCCCACATGACTCTACATGCTGAAGTGTCCTTTGGCAAGATACTGAACCCCAAGTTGCTCCCAATGGGAGGCTAGCACCTTGCATGGCAGCTCTGCCACCATTGGTGTGTGAATGGGTGAATGAGACACAGTGTAAATCACTTTGAATACCGTTAAAGTTAAAAAGGCGCTATATAAGTGCAGACCATTTATGTCATCACGCACACCATTTTTAGCAATAAAAAGCCATTTGAATGGAAATTTCCCAAACTTTTGTTTTTAAGCATTTTCACTTTGTCGATAACAAAATAGCGCAAAAGTGGATGGAAACTAGATTATTGTCATTAAACCCGAATGCGATTTCGATGACATTTCAGAACTTCCGCAAATGGGAAAGTAACTGAATTAAAAACATACATTTTGGTAGGAGTTGCCTGGACCCTATGGTGTTTTTAAGCAATGTTAAGATGAAAAACCCTTAGTAATCCTTTTTCTGTTATACATTGTCAATCATTAATGACACACTAAGTACTGTACACCAGAACAGAGAAATTGTACTTCTTGCACGGAGAGTTCGATCTCTTTTTCTCGTCTACTTAGCATAAATCAGTGTTCACAAGCTATTCCGGCCCTATAATTCCACCTAACACTGGCGATTGTCCCGCAAATCACAGAGAAGATGAAATGCATGATTACAGAGTGGGACTTGTCTTAATTAATGAACTGTGATTGAAAATATAATTACAATATGAATCACCTCTCAAAATAAAGACGGCTCCCTAGTCATTTGAAGCGAGGGCCTGTTTTAAATGTGAATGAACGGGGCCTAATGATACTCTAACTTACCATTAACCTGTCATGCATTTTAAAACGGACCTTTCTGTGTGCGCTTTCAAATTCATGGCCACGTATCCGTCCCCTCCTGGCTTTTGATAAACAATTGACAGCTCTAATAAAGAGATGAAAGGCAATGCAGGTGAAAGGGGCACGGGTGTGCACGTTTGTGAGTGTCTTCCTCTTTGAGTGTCTGGGGCACAGTGTAGGTCCTAATAAACCTTCCAGGCTGTTTTTGTGTGTATTTCAGTGGCCTGGCTACTGAATATTAATGGTGAAAGGGGAGAAGGCCATTTTTCTTTTGTTACCTGGTCTTTTATCCATCGAATCACCCATTTGATCTAGTTTTAGTGACTGCAATGAAGCACTGGGATGCAACAAATAGTTAAAGTAGACATTATAATGCTGTATACTGTACTACTTAATTAATGTTCACACTACATATAAAACACTCCAGATATTTTTTTAGTACTGTTACTAATGCAGAAAATCACATCCCAGGACTCATACTGAAATGTATTTTTACATTTGATTTGTGTGATGTATGTGTGATTTATTAATAATAATAATAATAATAATAATAATAATAATTCCTTACATTTATATAGCGCTTCTCTAGGCACTCAAAGTACTTTACATAGTATAGGGGGGAATTTCCTCAACCACCACCAGTGTGCAGCATCCATCTGGATGATGCGACGGCAACCATAATGCGCAAGAACGCCCACCACACACCAGCTATTGTTGGAGATGAGAGAGTCGAGTGATGTAGCCTTATTAGGAGGCCATGATAGAAAGGGGCAAATGGGGGAATTTGGTCAGGACACCGGGGTTGAACCCTTACTCTTTACAAGAGTGTCCTGGGATTTTTAATGACCACAGAGAGTCAGGACCTCGGTTTAATGTCTCATCCGAAAGACTGTGCTTTTTTCTTGAACCGGAATCACAGGAAATTTTTATAATAATTAATAAGCACCATGTTCCCTAATGCAGTATTACTGCCTTAACCCTAAACCAGCCTAACCCTAACATGAAACTAGACTTTTTTTCGGGTCAACATGACATGAGCCCTTGGATGTTGACAATCCCTTTTGTGTTTCAACTCCTCCCCTTCAACTTCCTGGTTCCATTCTTGTATCGAATGTCCACTTTTCACAATCCAGTCAGTTAATCACGTTAACTCTCAAACAATTCAATCATATTTTTGCTGCACTATATATTCTATTTCATTGTGCATCACATTATGACATTCAAATGGGTTGCGAATGGCGTTTTTATGTTACGCTTGGGAAAGACAAGTTTTAACACAGAAAATGAAAGCTCCTCTAATAACAAGTACAATGTACAGTTTGATGCTTTCCTAAGAAACTTTGGTTCCTCTGTTATTTTACACTGCTTCGCCTTTAGCTCCGCGTTTGCTTCATGGCCGCAGAAGTGTCTCATTCTCCGAGCTGACATTCAATGACATTTGTATAACCATTAAGCTCAATTCACTTTCCCTCCCAGCACAGTTAGAGGGGAAAACACAACGACACGCACTTTGCCTATTTAATGGTCTGTTTCTAATGGGGCTTTGCCATAAACATAGAGGTTTACATTTGCAAATGCATCAATAAGATAACTTTTTAAGGTGCCATCACTGATTGAAACTTAAGATGCTAACTGCCTAATAAATGAATCATTTATGCTGTCGCTGTATTAGTCAATGAGATTGGTTTGAGCATAGTCCTTGCTTTAAATGTTTAAATGGGTTTAAATGGACTGAGCTGGAATCAACTGTTTTAAAATGTGGCAAATGAATTTCTGCACATTAATATGACAATATAATAATACAAACTAGATTTTTATATTTTTTGAAGAGAATTCCATCTTGATGCTGGGTATTGCTTAAGTATTAAGAAGGCTATTAACACATTGCTCTTGGTTGCTAGGGGGTTCTGGTTGGTTGCTACGGCATTGTGTTGTGAGTGCTTTTAGTGTGTTGCTACGAGTGTTGGGAGTAATCCAATTACAAAGTAACCTAATTTCTTTTTAAGTCAGAAAGTAGTATAACACATAACAGTTAGATAACAGTTACTGACTAATGGAATTACATTTAAATACATTACTAGGGTTAAACATTTCTAAAATAAAATGTTTTATGTACATGTGCCCACTTGTTTTGAGCACAAGCCTAAAATTACATACTCAAAAATCAATGGCTGTAGTTCATCCCCACATTGTATTACAGGCATTATTTTGATCTAATTTGAAAAGAGACACTTGGAAGTTTGTTGTTAAAAAGCAGTGGCGGGCTGTGCATTTAAAGTCTTGGCCTTCAGTGTGATTCATGCCATTAAGAAAACACAGTTTCACAATGAATAAGGACTCTATGCCTTTGGGCATTATACATTATGTCGCAGCTAACTAGTAACATCAATTGACATTTTAAAAACACGTCCACGCACGAAAGCCAGAACTTGAAACAACACTTAATGCTCAAGCAAGCCTCATTTTAACTGCAGCATGACTGTTTTGTGAAATGAACGTCTCCCGAATAGACATAATTGTTCATATGAATCAACCAAAGAGGTCTATAATACCTGGAAAAATTTATCTATATGAAATAATATATAACACTGACATTGTTGATGCATAGAGACATATTGGAGTGAAGCCAGAAGTCTGATGCTGTTCTATTTCAAATTTGAGGATGATAACTTTCTGGCCGCAAATAGCATTAGCCATTAGCAATAGCGCCTAAATACTGAATAGTAAACATTATAAAAAAAAACATTCTCTTGTGCATATATTTTACTTCCAATCATTGTTGTGTTGTGATAGCAATGTGTTTTAATAATCTCATGTGGATTCCAATCATATAATGAGGCAGAAAGCAGATTATTGGCTGGTGAAGATGATAGAAGTTGTACAACTCTTTTGCAATTATAGTTACAGAACTGTCAGTAATCATATACAAATATCAGACACTGCAAGGAAATAATAGACAAACCATATATTTTTGCAATTGTCTATTTATTTACAACAAGTCTCAGCAGTCAACTGATTCATTTTATGCTTGATATGCAATTTATCCCACTATGAAATGGGATGGGAAGTCCCTGCCATGTGGGCACTGAGGTATGCATGATGTCATAACTTCCTATTTATCTTCATCATATTTGGAATGAGAAATTAAGAGGTTTGAAAATCAATTTCTGAAAGAATTACAGCGTGTCAGTGGATCATATTGCATAATTTTGTGGAAAATTTACATAAATAATAATTCTTTATGAAGTAAATATGAGAAAATATCAAAATGTCAATAAATGTGCACATTGTTGGACTAAATGTTCTATTGGATGTTGTTCTCTGAAGCCTGCTTGGGACAACTCATATGGAGATTACATCACTGAATAGGTATGTGTGTCTTCAGGCCCGGATTGGCTAATCGGGAGCACCGGGAGAATTCCCGGTGGGCCAGTCTGTTTTTTTGGCTGCGAGGGCCGGTGTTGTCCTGGCACTGGGTTGAGTATGGATACTGTCCCTACACTCACAGAAGCCCCCTCTTTTTAATTTTTTATTTTACCTCAGCCCCACTCTTTTTATTTATAATTTTTGCAGAGTGCAGCCTGCTTATTATCTTTATTATCTTAATTATCTTTTGAGTCCCCCCGACAGCAGCATGTTGCTTAAAAAAAAAGAGGCAGCAGCCTCTATTGCTCATTGAGTGAATATTGAATATTGAATATTGAGCTGAAACGATTAGTCGATGTTATCGACAACGTCGACAATAAAAAATTGTCGATAAAAATTTACGTAATATGAGATCACAATAATCTGTAATTATGATGCGCGAGAGCAGCACTGCAGTTTGCGCCGGACTGAAGAAGAATTACACAGATCACCGGCCACATGCACTCTAAACTTTCCAAACAGCTTCAGGTGATGTAGATCACAAAGTATGAGGGAATTCTACAAAAATATCCAATAAGTAAATACAGAAGCACTCTCGTTGTGGAATAAGTTGAGCTGGAGGTCTTTAAAGGAAACACCCTGGTGTTACATCTTAAATGCAGTTATAATTAATGAGTTATAGCTTTATTAAAATTCAAATAATACGGAAGCAGGTCTTGCAGTTAACTACAAACTCCGAAACTAGCATTTCTCTATGTGGTCATCACCTCTTCTATGAGCTGCGCGACTGTCCCGATCTAAGGGGGAGAAATTGAAACTGCACCCTGCTGAGAGACACACTGTCACGGGGACGCTCGTCCCTCGAGCCCGCACTTACTAAAGCTAGATTATAACGTGAGGGCTCACGACTTATTTAACCATAATATATGTGTCACTGTGCATTTCTTATCGTGAACAAAATTGGCAATAAACAGCTTTATTAATGAGAGAGAGAGATGATGAGAAGATGAGAGAGGAAGTCTTCGCCCCATTATACACGGCAACAAAATACGTTTATGATTTGTTTTGGCTTGTTTTCCAATAAAAATATCTAAAACTAATTTAAAACAATGTACATTTAATTTAATAGCTATACTGCAGAAGAAAAAATTGTTATCTGAGAATGTTGGATATAATATTAAAAATACAAACATTTAAAAATATATAAAAATCCTTTTAAAAAAGATTAATTCATCTGAGAAGCACCATATGAGATATTTAGACTTTTAGTCATTCAAGATGATTTTGTCCACTTTATTGTTAGTAAGCATGTTTAATACAACCTTTTAAGTCGGGCTGAAAAATCAGTTAAGAGCTAATGATTAATCATTGCAATAATCACTGAATAGTCGAATAACCGTTCGAATAATCGCTAGATTAATCGATTATCAAAATAATCGTTAGTCGCAGCCATAGTATGGTGAAACCCGCTCAATGAAAACTGCCCTGAGATATTTAATGATAGCAGATGATTCAGCACTACATTAATGAAACTGACTTGACTTGATCAGAAAGCTTTGTAAAAAGGGGAGATTTGTGGTGAGAAATATGACAATTTGTAAAATTTGATTTAGTGTCAGAAGCAGAGCCAGGACCCAGTTGTAGGCCTATGCAAGAGATTGATGCTCTCACTGTGGAAGACACAGGTAAGCTGTGTGAAAAAGAAAACATGATCACATTTGTTACACTAGGCCTATAACAACTTTCTATGCCCAAGTGTTTTTTTTATCAAAATTTAGGCTTAGTAAATATACAAAGCCCATGATTGAAAGGGAATAGGATAAAAAAACCTGTGCTATACTTGTTTTATTCTTTATTTGGGTTTAAGGATTGGATATCTGTCAACAATTTTGCACAGAATATATATTCAGATATTGCAGAAAAGGACATTGTGATGTTTTAAAGAATAGGGTTGGAGATTTACCCTTTAACTAATGTTCGCAAGAGAGGATGGTGTCATTAGAAAGTGTAATACATTTTATTTTATTCTTTATTTTTTTTTTTTCATATTTGTATTTATTTGATACTTTTTTCATTGCAAATGAGTCCCACTACGGCCCTGTGCGTCTTTATACCGGTTTCATTTTCATAACTCTCGCAATATGTTGACATAAATTAAGAGATTACTCAGGCAGTAACATTTCTATTGTGAAGCATTGGCTAAATTTCATATATGAAGTATTTGACTTTTCTTATGATGTATAGTTTGTCACAATTAAATAAGAATTGAATGTTAATAACATATACAGTTAATGCAAACAATACCGATCGTATGATCGCCGGCGATCCCTGCCAGTGAAGGAGAGCATATGTGCCTCTGTTTGCTTTTCTGTGACAGATGAAGGGCGTTCGCCCCGTAACAAGTCATTACAAGTGTGTGCAACAATGAACAAGGAGGTAGAAAGTAACTTAAAGTAAAGTAATTAGTAATGCGATTAGTTTTCAACTAAGTAATCAGAAAAGTAATCTCGTTGTAATTTTAGATAAGTAATTCGAAATTTGTAAATTATTACTTTTATTGAGAAGCCTAACTTTACTACACTGGTTGCTTCCAAACACTAATATGATCAATAGAAATAGTGACACTTGCCTAATTATGCACCAGTTAACATTAGAAATTACACTATTTTCCAACATCTATTCACATACATCAGCAACAGAGGAATGCCCTTTCCTTATTGCCCCATAACCTTACATATTGTACCCAGAACCATGAAAAGATGTAAAAAAAAAAAAAAAAAAACACTGTGAAAATCACTGTTCAGATTGCTTCCTGCCTTCATATATCAAAATTTGACCTGTTGAAATGTAAAGCCATTGTAAATAATGAGAACCCGAGTAGAGGAAGGAATATAAATGCTGTGAGCTCCTCGCTTTGAGCGACTGCCGCCGCTTATAAACTATATCAAGTGCAGAGGGGCGGTCAGACATGTTGAAAACCCAGCGCCATGTTTGAGTGAGTATGGCTGGACCAGAGACAGTGGCTGCGGGGCCTACAGTGCATTCTCATTAGAACAAACCCACATGCCTTTCATCTTCCCCAAGCCTGTAGATTAAGTTGAAGTTGGTGAAGCACCAGGCTTAAAGGCTGAAGCTCTGCCTCTGCTCTACCTTCTCTTAATTGAGATTTAAAAGAGAATTGCTGATGTTTTTCTCTGCTGTATGGGAGTAATGTGAATGTTTCACACAGGTTTAACCTCATGTTTATGCTTAGCCATATTTCTCTGTCAAAATTCATGATTAAAATGTTTATCAAAAGATGTCTTCTTTTTGGTTTAGATAAATGAAAATCTGTGCGTTTAATATTTTTAATCAATTTACGATACAATTTTTTTTTGTTCTCACTTTACTGCAATAAATAAATAAATAAAATCAATATAAAAAAAATAATTATCAGAATTTTTGTCTTGTTTCCTAGTAAATAAAAATGTTTTAGGATCATTAAAACAAGACACATGCTCTTGAAAACAAATCTTAATGCCTTTCACATTTCACTTCTCAAGGAATATATCTTGAATTCAATTTAGTTCTCTTACCTCAATCTGGCAATTTGTTTTCTTTTAGCATAAACCTCACACAATTTTGTTAATGTATTGCTCTTTTGCATTAAGAAAAATGCATTTATTTATTTACATTTCAAAATGCTATCCTATAACAACATTTTTGTTGTTTTCCCAGTAAAAAGTGTCTAAATATTCTTAAAACAGACACATATACTTAAGAAACAAAATTAGATACAATATCAAGACTTTTTTTCAAGAAATATATTGAAATATGTTTATTTTTCAAATAAACAAATACATTTTTAATCATAAACCTCACTAAATTGTGTTAATTTTTTGTTCTTTAGCAATTACATAAAAAAATGGATCTTTATTTGCAATGCAAAATGCATGTCTTTAACAGTAAATTTGTCATTTTCCCAGTAATATATATATATATATATATATATATATATATATATATATATATATATCCTTAAAACAAGACAAATGTACATGGGAATCAAAATTGTATAAGATATTAAGAAATATATCTTTCAATAAATTAAGTTTTCTTACACTAATCTGGCAAATAGTGTTTTTTAATGCATAAACCTCACAACATTTTGTTACATGTATTGCTATTTAACTATAAGGATGGCAAATGTATTTTTTACACAGCATTTAACAGTATTGTTGTCTTGTTTTTAAGTTAAAATATCTAAGCATCCTTAAAATTGTGCATTTTCATGTTAAGAAAAATACATTAAATTACAGCTAAAGGGATAGTTCTCACAAAAATTACAATTATTTTATCATTTACACACCCTCATGCCATCCCTGATGTGTATGACTTTCTTTCTTCTGCAGAACACAAATTATGATTTTTCGAAGAATATTTCAGCTCTGCAGGTCCATACAATGTAAGTGAATGGGTGCCAAAATTTAGAAGCTCCAAAATCCACATAAGGGCAAGATAAAAGTGCTCTAGATGACTCTGGTCATTAAATCCATATCTTCTGAAGCGATATGATAGGTGTGCATGAGAAAGAGGTCAATATTTAAATCCTTTTTTACTATAAAATATATGTTTTATATCTCCTCCCTGCTTAGTCAATTTCCACTTTATCTTTCACATTCTTCTGCTTTTGTTTTTAGTGATTCACATTCTTCATGCATATTGCTCCCTACTGGGCAGAGAGGAGAATTTATGAAAAGAAAATACATAAATATTGATCTGTTTCTCACCCACACCTATTATGTCATCTCTGAAAACAATGATTTAACAACTGGATTTGTGTAGATTAATTTTATGCTCCTTTTATGTGGATTTAGGAACTTCAACATTTTGGCACCCATTCACTTGCATTTTGAGGACCCACAGAGCTGAGATGTTCTTCTAAATGTGAAAATTCTTCTCATTTGTGTTCAGCAGAGAATTTTCATTTTTGGGTAAACTATCCCATTAGTTTGGCGCTCTCATGTGCTATATTGTAACACATAAACAAAAATATTAAAGTAGGCAAAAGAGTACAACAAATGGAAACCTCACTTCTTTTAGTTCCCTTTGTATTTATTTCACTGTCTTATCTTGTATTTGTCCTTCAGGTGAGAGGGTTGTAAGTAAATTAGCTCCTGGCTGAAGGAGAAAACATGATCACCATCTCCACTGCATCGGAACATCAGAACCAGAACAGCTGTTTGCCCAGACGAAAGGGCAATTCCAACTAGACAGGCAGATCACCTATTTAAATTCGTATTTGTAATATCTTTGATTTGTCCAGATGAGTACTTGGACCAGTAATTATTATGATGCGAGCTGCACTCCTCATCACTTAAAAAAAATGCACAATTAAAAAGCACACACCTTTTAAAGACTCAGCTGCTTTCATCATACAAAACACAACAGTGTGCGTTTGTGTGTGTGTGTGTGTGTGTGTGTGTGTGTGAGAGAGAGAGAGAGAGAGAGAGAGAGCAAAAGAAAGAAGGGTATAGTGTACAGGGGGAAAAGAACCTCAAAAATCAATAGCTATGTACATTAATCACACAGCTGCCACTGAGAATTATGGGAGCATAAGCTGAAGGATGCATTTGTGCATTTGCAGCATGAGTGCTGGTGAACGTTTAGGGAATACAGAGCAAGAGAGAGAGTGGTATTGGTTTTCTGATGTCTCCTTTAAGGGTGCGGTGTACCTATAGAAATGGTTGGGTGGTTGCTTTTGGTTTTTTATGTGGATGGTGGACGCCATTCTGCCTTAATCATGTACATTTACCTAGAGCAAGTGATAAAAAGCCTGATGAGGTAACAATATCTAAGCTACACAGCAAAAAAAAAAACAAAAAAAAAAACATCTGTATTTTGTCTTGTTTTAAAATATCTAAATCTCCAAAATAAATTGACCTGATAAGCAAAATTTTGTAAATCATTGAGACTAGTTTCATTAAACATATCTTGAATATAAGTGCATTTTGTTTTGTGATACTGGCAGATTTTTCCATGTCCTATATTTACGTTTTTGCTTATTACACGTGAAAAAGGTGAATTTACTGAATATTGTTTGAAGGGTGTTTAAATATTGTTGCCAATACAGACTTTTATTTGTGTAGTGTAATATAATGGTACAGGTATCTGCCATAGAGTTCCACTGAATCAGAGCTTCATTAACACTTTATTGGCTGTACATTTACTGTCTTCTACGGACATATTCATGTAGAAAAAAGTGGATTCCATAACTTGAATGAATAGTATAAATGTGGTGTTATATTTTACACTTTTATTAAATAATAAAATGAACAAAGAGTTATATGTAATGTTTATAGTTTATTTGTATCTTTATTAAATGTATCAATGCCGCATTTCTTAAAAGGGATAATTTGCCCAAAATGAAAATTCACCCTCATGCCATCCTAGATGTGCATGACTTTCTTTCATCTGCTGAACACAAACAACATTTTTTAGAAGAATATCTCTGCTCTGTTGGTCCATTCAATGAAAGTGAATGGTGGCCAGAATATTTGAAGGTCCAAAAAGAACATACAGGGAGCATACAAGTAATCCATACAACTCCTGTGGTTAAATCTGTCACATGGTTATCAGGAGAGATGAGAAGGGAAGACTTTAAATGAAGACACTGAAAATACTGACAAATATCAAACAAAGGAAACAACACTAAATAACCAACTTGGTCAGCAAACTAAGAACTGACAAGGATGGAAGAAAACTAGAGGGTATTTATACAAACGAGAGTTGATGAGGGAATGGAAAACAGGTAAAGAAGATGAGGAAGAGATTGCATTGATGAGAGCAGTGCACTATGGGGAATGTTGTTTGGGGAGAACTGAAGACAGAGGACAAAAACCATATCAAAATAAGAGTCCTTGGAACAGAACGGTGCATAACTGTGACAAAATCCATATGTTCTGAATTTAAATGGTATGTTTGGATGAGAAACAGATCAATATTTAATCAATGTTTACTGTAAATCTACACTTTTACTTTCACTTCCACATGGAAGCGAAAATTAAAGTGTAGATTTACAGTTAAAAAGTTCTTTCACATTCAAATGTTTAGGGCTGGTCAAAGGTGGAGATTTATAATAAAAAAGGGCTTACATTTTGAATAGTTTGTCACCCTCACCTATCATATCACATCTGGAGACATGGATTAAACAACTGGATTACCTTTATGCTGCCTTTATGTCCTTTTTGGACCCGGAGTTCTGGTCACCATTCACTTGCATCCACATCTGGGATGGGATGATGGTGAGCAAATGATGAGAGAATTTTCATTTTGGGGTCAACTATCCCTTTAAGGGAGGCCGTGTAGTTTTAAAGCAATCATCACTGGTACAAACGTAAAAAATATTCACAAAATACTAAAGATTTACATTTGAGATTATTTCACGTCACAACATTTTATTGTTAATACACTCTATGCATCAGTGTCTATGTGTACACATTATGTACACATAAATACAAATGAGATCACCCTGGATTAAGCCCTCTTACATCACTGTTTGCTGATAAATAAAAGCAATATGGTGGTGATTAGGCTGTTTAGGATGAATATGCTATGACAGTCTGGCCAGGCCACTGGGGACCAAGCGAGACTTAATCTTTAATAAGCGCTGATGGCTTCGTTACCGTCTGATGCTATGCTGCTGCCATTTGGCTCCTCTCCCCAGAACGGGACTTTTCCCGAGCTTATGGATTACACCATGCTGTTGCACTGGACCAAGGCCAGGGCATAAAATGGCAGCGCTCCAAATAGCAGATTAGTAATAAGTGTGGCATGAGCAAATTACGGGTGGAGCAACCAATTAATTTCAGTTTATAAACACATGTAAACTTGGCCTTGTTTATTTATCCTAGGTGCCCTAGAATGGGGTCTGTCTCCCCCAATCGCTAGAGGAGGTTGATGGCAGGTGTTTTGGGCTGTGGTTGGGCTCTTCCATATGTTGCATGTGCGGAGGTGCTTCTGGAGGCTGTTGAGAGAGATGCTGCTTCAGTCTCATGTTTGAATTGACGGTCTGATCGCATCTTAAAAGCATGATTTTCAAAAAGGCACTCGGAAGAACAAAGCGCTCTCAGACAAAAGAGTTTTTTGTACTAAATCTTTCTGCCATATCTCCTGGATGTGGTCATAGATTGTGGTTATGGCTTACTGTTGAATCATGAGGATCAAAGTCAAAAGATTTCACTACCTTCATATTCTTAAAATCATTTTCTGTTCATTGCAGATTCTCAAGATTCTCCCATTCTAAGCAGAAAAGCATATTGACAGTTCTAATTACTTTCTTGGTCAAAAAGTAGTGCAACGCATTACATTTCAAATTCTAGGAATCCAATTACAGTAACTGATTTTCAATTAATTCATTAATTTTAAGTGCATTAATAGGGTTACACGTTTCTAAAATAGTACTATTTATATTGAATAATTATTATTAATTGTTATTATTATTATCATTATTTTGAATTTCTTGAGCAAAAAAAATAAATAAAATAATAATAATAAGCTGTAAAAAGTGTTTTTAAAAGGAAATTAAAAGTTAAGCAATTAATAATGTGATTTTTTTAAATGAAATGATCAGTAAAGTAATCTGATAACATTTTTAGAGAAGTTATTTGTAATTTGTAGTGGATTACTTTATTGAAAAACTTTACAAATTATGGTGTAAAGGCATTAATAGAAAGGAGGCAAGAAGATAAATAATAGTTTAATAATAAACTGAACCAAAAAGACAAACACACACACAGGTGTCGGGCAGCTGCCTGTAAATCTCTCTCTCTCTGACGCACTGCCGTCTCCGGTCGCTCTTATCCCGCCCTCTATAATAACTATAATTTGTGTTCCCATCTATTGTATTGAATGCCATGCCACTCAAATCCAGGGGTATAAAGTAATTGAATAAAAATACTTAAGTATTGTACATAAGTATTCATTTTTGGGATTTGTACTTTACTCAAGTGTAAATTAAAATGTAATACTTGTACTTTTACATTTCCAAAGAAAATAATACTTTTACTCCTTACAATTTTATTTAAACTTGTAAAGTACTCACTACATTTTTGCAGATGCTTTTTTCATCTTACTGGACTGAGGCCGTCTTTTCACTGCAAACGACAAATGACAGATGAAAGACCGGAGGCCAGTAATTTCCAATGTAGTGCTGCATGGTGGCTGTGTGGAGTTCCATCCATCTGCAGAGGCCAAATTTCATATCAGATTTGAGCTTTAGATACGTTGAAATATTTGTGCGACTAGAATGTGTGTGACCGCCTGACTGAATGTGATGTATTCATTCAAAACCATGAGCATGAAGTGAGAAACTCTTACAGTTTTTGTACTAAACTTTATTCTAAATGCCTGCTACCTCTACAGATTGGACAGTTATGAAGTAAAAAATTATCATTCATGTTGCAAATATATATATATATATATATATATATATATATATATATATATATATATATATAAACAAAAGGCTTTCATTTCTATACTTACCTTCATATTTAAATCACATCCATGAATTTCTATTTGCTGGATTATTATTGTTGTTGTTTGCAACTATTAATTATAATAATAACTATAAAATGTTAATGATGATAATAATAATGATAATAAAAATAATGGAATTTGAGCAAATATTAATTATGAATTTTATTGAATTTATTCATCTGCTCAACAGCAAGGTTTGGTAACAAACCTCAGAAAAACAATTCACAAAACCAAAAATATCATTAACTTTCTTCAAAGATTATTCTGAATCTTTTTAATCTTTCTCTATGTCTCAAGGAGCAATACACATTGCATGACTATGACAACATTTTTGCAAAATAAAATGATGTGGTTTATTACTCGTCTCAGGGCAGTTCCGAAGTGAAACGTCCACTGTGTGGCGCTAAAAGAGAGTGAAATGTTCTCTTGAACCGATGAGGTTTTAAAGGTTAATGTTTTATTGAGTTTTAAATCAACAAAACTGTCCTCCCTACACTAAACCTTAAACATAACGATAGTGTCAGAAAAACATAATTTTGTAGTGCTTCTATGACACTTTGGGCTCACGTGTCGACTTGCATTCTCTTCTGGACCCCAGTCCTTTACATCACAAGTGTAAAGTCTATCTGTTGAGGTCAGGTGTAATTTGATCACATTCGAACAAGCATGTATATGTAGTTGATTATGAAATGTAAATGTTAAAACGAGTCACACACTATAGTAAGAGTGAGGAAAGGGCAAACCTCAATTAACTTCATAATAAATGTACACGTCAAAATCAATTATAAAATAAAAGACATGGTACACTGTAAAATGTGAATTTGGGAATTTTTAGCTTTTTCTAATTGATCTGACCCATAAAATTACTTTTATTGGTGTATCCTAATGCAGTTAGACTGATTTGGTCATTTTAAATTATAATTTTTTACTTGAATAAAAAATGTAATTTAGATGTTACGACATGACTCATATATTAGGTTGCTTGTCAAAACAAAATGCCATGTAACACCATGGTGCATGGTACATTTTGTTTAAGCTATTTATCAGTTTGTAAAATAATGTTTATAGAAAAAGTAACAAGCATCTGAAATACTCATCACGACACGGTTTTCCACCCAGTAACCGGTGATGATGATCAAGGCAGGGTGACCTTTGACTCTTGATGACGTACCGTACAATCTTAATCGTTTCATGGTTGTCATGTCAGCCAATCATGTTGCTTGCTGTAGCTGATCACTTGAACTCTGTTTTTATATGCTAGTCACTTTATGTTTCATGATCTTTATGGTATGTTTTATGTATGACATAATGGACTTTTTCAGTGCAGATGCGTGTTGCATTTAATGACCATTTACAGTATTCTTAATACACAAGAGTGAAGGGGAATTCTTGCATCTGTGCTGAAAGGAAAAACAGAGAGAGAGAGAGAGAGAGAATTTGGAATCGATTTTGCTGTTACTTTCTGCTGTACTTGTGTTGCCATGGCAACATTGTCAGGTTTCTCCATCCTCCCAGGGCAAATGTAATTGTTGTCTGTTTCTCAAAGCTAGAGTCAACATTCGTGCTCCACTCATCAAAATCGCACACATTTTCCAAGATATAACCCATAAGTATCCAGAATTAGTGCTGGGGGGTTGATGCTGTTTTTCACATCATTTCTATAAATGTTGTGTTGATGTCTTATAGAGGATACCAGGTTGAGGGATGTTTCCAGAGGTTTCTCACTGACATAATTAGTTTTTAATTTAAGATTTATTGATTTAGTTTTTTACAAAAGATTTTTTGTAAATGTAATATATAAGTTATATAATTATTTACATTTTTCTTTTAGCAACGAATCTATCCAGATAACATTCAAGCAGCATCAATAAAGAATTTCCATAGCTGTAACCATTGTTTTTAGAGAACAATTGTAAAAAAAATAAAAAAATACTATCATTGTTGTAACATTGTTTTAACAATGTTGTAGCAACATCTTTGTTTTGGTACAAGTGACATTAGTGATAAATAAGTGGTGATGTTTTGATTATGACTTTTCACATAATACCAATACATTGGCAGTATGTTGTATTAATGTCCATGATGACGGATGAAGGAGGGATGTGTCCACAGGTTTTCCATTGATATAATTTGTTTTGAATTTATTTTCAGATTTTCAGATACTTTAAGACTAAAGATAATTTGTTTTGTTTAATTTATTTTAGCAGTGAATGACTCAATCCAGATAACATTCATGCTGCCTAAATGTCATGTTCCTTAGCTGTAAATATTGTTTTCCAGCCTGATTTCATGAAAGTTATGTGACTCTGGTAACATGATTGCAAAATAAAATGATGTGGTTCTTTAAACGCATCACTGTATTTTCGGGGTGAAACGTCCACAGAGGGGCGCTAAAAGCAATTTTAAAGATGAGGTTATTAAGGTTAATGCTCTATGGAATTTTTAATGAATAGAACCTACCTCCCTTACTTTACTGAAATGTAACCTATAGTGTAATAAAAATCAAATGTGAGATTTTTTTTTTTTTTCAATTTAAAAAAGGAAGGAAATATAAATGTAATAAATGCAAATGTGAGTAGAACAAAAAAGACATCCCTACACCAAACCTAACCGGCAGTGTCATAAAAGCAAATGTGAGATGAAAAAGCATTAGCTGATGCAGCCACTTCAATGAATTGTGCTTTTACAATTTTTTGAGCATATGTGTTGACTCACGTTTTTGCTGGTCTCGAACCCCCGACTTCCGCACTCTGAATCCAGCGCTAAATCAGATGTGCCATCACGCAATTTAATCACACCTGAATAAACTTGTATACATAGTTGGTTATGTGATGCAAGGTCTCATGGATCAGGAAAATGTTCCAGTGTATAGTGACAAACTGGTGTTCAGGAAAGTATTGTGGTAGTTTTTGTTGCTGTTATGTGTTTTGAGAGAAAATAAAATCAGTGGAGCCTTTAGCCCTGTTGTACCCTACATTACAAGCATGCTGTGTTGATGTCCATAAGGACGCTTCTGATGGAGGGATGTGTCCACAGGTCTTTTAATTTACATAATTGTTTTTAATTTTACGATAACATTTTTTTTTTTTTTTTTTTGATACATTAAGATTTAAAGCTGAGGTGCCACCAAATGAAATAGTAAAAATATATATATTTTTTAAACAGCTTTCTGAACACACCCTTCATTTGCAATTGGTCGAACTAACAGATAGGCCCGCCCCAAACACACCATTGGTTGAGTCAATATCATTGTATCAGGCAGGACGGGCCACTCAAAATAATACAGAGCAATGTTTTAATAGAATCACATTAAATTTAATAGAATAGAGTGTTTCTGGGAAATTATCCTGCCAATAGTTTACTTTAAATTGTCTCTAAATATTAAGCTGGAATAGGAGAAAATATTTTAATATAATTATTAGTATTTAAAAATTGTGTCACCTTTAAAATATTTACCTTTTAGATTTAATTTCTTTCTTTTTTTTTTTTTTTTTTTTTTTTTTTGGTTTCTCTATCTTTTAGCAATGAACCTATCCAGATGACATTAAAGCAGCTTATTACATGGATCTTTGGAATACGTGATTCTGATTGGTCAATGGCGCCATCTGGCAGTCTGATATTTCTCAGTCTCAACCGCAAAGCCACATATCCAACCGCTCATCTGGGTATTGCGAATTTGCAAGTCATCTTTCTTGCTTCTCGGATCACTGTGCAATCTCTACAAGTAAGCTAATAAAATAATTGAAACTCAAATCAATGTTTCATGTGCATTATTTATTGGCAAGTAGTCTTGTAACAGGCAGATGACAGATGGTCCTTATTTACAAACTAATCACCAACAGAAATCTGACACAAACTAGAGGTGTTGAGAGATGTCTTTCTTCTCACATAATTACATAATTTCAATGTAAATCAGTATTTTAAGTTCACATATTTATTTATTTTAGGAGTCATGTAATAGGCGGGATAATGTAGCCTGTTATAATCATAATATAAACAGTTAAACTACAAAACTTCAGTTATCAACTTGAAGAGGGTTGAAAGTTTTTAAAGCGTACAAAAAATGCACACCAAAAATAACAGTTTGCTTTGATCAATTCTTGATCAAAAAGAGTGTATTGTAAAAATGAGCAGTGGGGAGTAAATTGGAGCAGTCTGTTTTCCTGCAGGAGTAATTATCTGAAACAGTAGCAGGTTGACTGGTCTGGGAGTAAACTAGCTCAGTGTCTGATTCAAACAGGCCTCTGGCTAATATGAGTGTCTCATATGGAATTGTCTCTCGGTAACGCTGCCTCTGCACCCTCCCTTTCTAAATCACAGCTAATAAATACACATTCCTCAGGGACATAAAACCATCCACATGAGTATTTCACATGGTTGTAGAGTCTTTCTATAGCTGTTTTTAGCTAACAAAATTCAAATAGGAATCATGAATTTAGTGTAATTAAAACTATTGCAGTTCCATGGTACAGTGATAATAATACAAGGGTATTTAAGGATTACCATATCCCTATGCAATGGTGTTTACAATATAGAGTATATGTCCAAAAAACCTTGAAAAGGTCAAAGCCATGGTGCACTAGGTAGCACGTGTCCTTTTGACAAATTGGAGCTGTTGACCTTACAGGGACCCCGGTTCATGTTTAGGCTGGGTCATGAAAAAAATCAAATCAAATCAAAAACATGGTATTACTATGGTTTGTTTTGTATTTCACCCCAAAATGAAAATTATGTCATTATTTACTCATTTTTCGATGATCTATTCCTTTAAAGATGCCACAAAATATGAGATTAAAAGACTCTTCATATTTTGCCAAAGTGCATAGAAGAAACATGAAAAATCAGTAAGTACGGTAAATCTGCAGTTTTATGTTGTTTACTACTGAAAAAAAATGGACTGCAAAAACTGGGTGTGGTATCATACAGCCTATTTAGGCCATAAAGTTCAAAAACATTTTATGTAAAAATATCTTCTCTTATCCCATCTTAATATGTAGAGACAACAAAAGGCCTGAAGTGCTGAAGTATTCTTCAGGTTTCCGGGTGCTGGAATGTTTCGCAAACAGTATGCATGGCGCATAATACACAGTATAGTGAACTGTGCAGCATTGACAGTCCTTGTTGATGAGTGTGTTGACAATCACAGTACTAAAGAGTATCACAAAGCAGTCATAGTTTTCATGCGTCAATGCATCCGTATGCACTCTTGGTTAAAAAAGTATACTATAAAAGGCTGAGCGTTCGACCGTGCACTAGAGGGAACGACATGTAGGAAAACTAAGTATACCCAAGCCTTAATCTCCTGAGGCCAAAGTGAGACTGTTATGAGCTTTTTTTTTTTTTAACTAGAAGCACCTAATATACATGCAAAAACTTTTTTTGATATCCTCATATGGGAAAGCTATAGGATGCTCCCATGCTCCCTTTTTAGAGAATGACTTAACCACCTGTGTGCTGTCTGTCTGCACTGGTCTCAGAATAGTTCGAAATGCACTTTATTTTCATCCACACTTCATATATAGCCACTGAAAGCAACATTTTACAGCCCTTGGATGAGCCAAATTCTCAATGTGATAATGCACAGTGAATATACAGTAGGATTTCTCAGGAAAAAATAGCCCTATAGTTTGTGTCCGTGGTCAATGTGTTTAACAGCATTAAATTGCTAACGTTTTCAAAATGGCATATTGGATGAACCTAGAGACTCTAATCTTTTGACTCAAACAGGTTTCAAAGTAAAAACATAATTAGGTTTCATACCAGATGTAGTTTTGCTGCCATTTCTCCAAAAGACAAACTCTGCTGTGATCGACACCATGTTGTTTTTTCACATGACTTGTTTTATATATATATACATATATAATTTTTTTGTAAATGCCTTTTGGACAGATGGAGAGGAGCATAACTAGTGATACTTCTGAAGTGGGTGAAATCTATTTGCTCGTTGAAGCTGCTTTCATAATCCTTTAGTTCCAGTTGCCAGCTGTGAGCAAAGATATGCCACAGTGGGAATTTGCATGAATATCTTTGAGGGGACAAAGAAATGAGCGCGATAAGTGTGCATGTGCAGACGTCTCTGCATAATCCCACCTAATCCATAATCTGAGCTCTTAGAAAATATCACGGAAATATAAGTGAGGTGGAAACCCATTAATGAGTGCAAACAATTAAATAAAAAAACAAGGATGAACGAAAAAAGTCACAAACTTTTTGTAGAACAAGACAACCCTTTGTCATGTATCTTTATCATTCATCTTCAATTTTGCCACATTGACAAAGCAATATAGAAAGGAGAAATAAGATAAAAACAGGCATGATGCATGCCCAGAGGAATATTTTATTCTTCAGAGGTTGCTCGTACACAGCTCAACATGCTTTATTCCAGTATGAACGTCGTTTCGTTTGTTCTTCTTGTAAGAAATTAAAAGACACAAATGTAAATGTGAAATTGTATTATTTTATGAAAATAATGTAGATAGCATACATGAGATGCATACGTGGAAATTTTATGATAAATCATGAGTTCTCAGATATCTTGGACTTTTATTTTTTTCCTAGAACACCAGAATCCTTGATATGATTCCCAGGGAAAACTGTACACATATAAAAAACAATAATAATAAAAAAAATGGTATGCCTTTAATGCACTGTAAGTTGCTTTGCAGGACATATCTGAAGTGTATAATTTTTTTATTGTTAAAATATTTTGTTGTATCCCATTTTAATAGGCAGAGGAGTTCCCTAAAATGTGTAAACGCTGTGGCACTATCAAAACATTCATCCGTTTGTTTGAGCATCCTGAACAGCCAGACACAGGAACATTGGCTTAACCAATGGCATGAGTTTGGGGCAGGGCTCTCTGTTTGCCCGACCAATGAATGAAAGACAAGGGGAGTGAGAGTCATTATTTCTGCAATTCTGTTTGGTGACGCTAGTACACACTTACTGTATAGATTGTACACTTCAGCTGTAAGTGAAAGTCTGCATTTGGTTACAATTGATTCTCTTTGCTGTCTCTTTGTAACAATTGGAACGTTAAAGAGATCCATTTGTGTTTTTACTTTCCAGTGAGTAGTTGACAAATAAAACATCAATCACTCTTAGAAAATCTTGAGACTTTAAAGTCTTGAGATATGTTTCATTATAGGTGGATATTGTATATAATTTATCAAAAAATGTTTTGGCAGATCTCTTCTTTTATGATTTTTCATGTCTACCTCTAGCCATCAGCCAGTACAATATTAACATGTTATCCCAAAAGTAATGGAAGAGTAAAGTAAAGAATAAGATAAAGAGAAAGAAGATAATTCTGTTTGAAATACTTATGTGTGTAGAGAAGTAGATGGCCTAAATGTGAGTCATGAGCAAACATTTTTTTTGGGGTGGCAGGAAAACATGAAGTGTGCAGTGAGTGTGTGTGTGTGTGTGTGTGTGTGTGTGTGTGAGAGAGAGAGAGAGAGAGAGAGAGAGAGAGAGAGAGAGAGAGAGAGATGAGGAGATGTAAGCGGCTCACTCTGGAGCTGTGGCGCATAATCAATGAAGAGTAGTGAGCGCTGTAACCTTTGTGTTCGAGCAGTCTTGCTGAGGCCCAGCCTATTTTTATAGGGAGGGCAGGTCTGTTGCTATGCTCCAGCTGAGCAGGACTACCGCAGAGAAAAGACTACTCGCCCCCAGCGCTGGTGCTGCGACACTGTCGAGGACCCTCAGTGCTGCTGCTGACATTTTTACATTGGCAATATTTGATACTTTTCTTACTTGAGCGGCAGAACATTGCACATAAGAGCATCATAAGCACATAAGCCAATGGTATATCATAATTGATTAAGCAATATCACACGAGCAGGCGTGCTGTTGTACTGAATATCAGCATTGCTGTGATTCATATTTGAAATAGACAGACAAGTGGTTTTAACCAGTGTTCATATAAATACTAATAATTATCTCAAATTGTAAAAAGTTGTTTACTCAACTTAGGCTTAATTTGTACTATTCTTACTATACTTAACAGTTAAGATACCGTTACTCTCTAAACACTAAAGTTGTCATAAAATATTTGTCCTTTAAACTTTGGCTTTGAGTACTACTAACTCAAACTTACAAAATTGTGGCTGTGTGGAATATCCAATTAGCCCTTGAATAAATGATCTATTGTTGGTCAAATCAAGGGAACTTATGTAAAAAAAAAAAAACAAATAAAAAAAATGTTTTTAAAAATGCATATAGTTTAAATTTGTTTTACTATTGTTGATATTTTGTTGTAGCTGGTTGATAGTTGGGACTTTTGTGAAGTCACCTATGTCAAATAATGTAATTTTACATTGTACTTATAGGTAACACTTCTCAATAATGTTTCCTTTGTGAGGGGTTAATAAAAGAGGTTAATTTAAGACAAATATCTAATTTACAAATGCATTATATATTTTGAATATGTGATTATAACTACATGAATAAAAAGGGCTACTGTCTTACAATACCTGCCGAATAGTGTGTCATTTTACCTTACATGTTATAAATGCTTAATTAGCACCTATTTAACAATAGTAAGCAATGGAAATATACTTCAATGTGAAGTGCACACGTGTGAAGAATTTATTCAGGAGAACATTATAAACCTATGTACATAAAGTTCAGTATGGTTTAATGGTCATCAAGCTTTTTTTAAATGACATGTTGTGAATGAACATGAAGACCTGAAATGTGTTTTTACAGAGCACTTTAGGTAACAAAGATCAGGTCAGTTGGGATAGCATTCAGAGTAGCACAATTCTCTTGACATTAATGTGACAAGGAAAGTGACAACACAAGTGAACCGACACATTACAGTAATACATATTATCACAAAACGGATGATAGCAAAATGACATAATCCCTCTTTATAATCTCACTATAATAGTCTATTTTTGCTGCATTGTGATATAAATCAAGGATTGTATTTGTTTTATATATGCAAATATGAATAAGTACATTTATTAAGCATTTTTAAATGCTCAATTTGGCAAGTATTGCATGATAGTGGCCCTTTTAATTCATTTTGTTACAACTGCATATTAATGATTTATACTGCATTTCTAAATGACTTATTCTTTTGTAATGGATCCACTTTTAAATGAATGTGTAAAGTGTTACCCACTTTTTTACTTTATCAGTGATCGTCTCTGACCAGGTGTACCATTAAATGGCAAGATCTTGTTACAAATATTATTTTGCAAACATTTCACTTTGTTGAATTTGAAAAACAATGAACACACCTAACTTTCTGCTTGAGAAGCTGCCAATGTGGCCATGTAAACGCATAAGTGGTGTTCTTATAGGTTTTTGGAGAGTGCGCAAAGAGAATCCTGTAATATGACCTACTATTGCAGCACATTGCTGCTGAAGTTAAGGAAACAAACACTGCAGCAACTGTGGTATATCTGGAAATAAAGTGAAGCATCCTCAGATGCTATGTTCAACGAACAATGAACTGCCTGCCTGGAATGCTTGTGAGTGGTACAAACAGTGAAGCATCACAGTGCTGTTATACTAAATATCAGCACTGTTGGAATGCACCATTTCTAATCAGATTAGAGAATTAAACTAAGATTACGGTTTTGGGTTAGGACTATATTAATATAGTTACTACTAAAATGTTGCCAGGGATTAGACTTACTGTGCCTTTCAGTTTTGCACATTATCAATATGGAGGCTTGAATTTTGCCAGTGCTCAGCTACACAATATATGTTTATATATTTCTCTTATATTGTAAACAGCAAGCTGGGGAAAGAAAAAGAAAGTAATTACACTATGAGTCATGCCTCACCAACCCGATATCACGCCGAGGCGTGAAATAGACACGCCGGTCCACTCGCGGATGCGTGTCGGTGTCACGCTTTGCCTCCTCCAGGCGTGTACATGACACGCGCGCGTCTACGTAGAATACCGGCAGGGGGCGATCGTTTCCTCAACGCCAACAACTCTCCGCGCACCAAAGAGGAAGCGATACCGTTGTCGTCGCGTTGCACGTTCGTGCGGGCGGGATGCCGGCCAATTTCGCCGGTTACTTTCACTTGTGACCATATGTGACAAATAAAGGTTCATTACAGTGCTGCTTTCATGAAGAAATCCTAACGTTGCTGTAGCCTAACTTGTTATATGTGTGTGTGTGTGTGTGTGTGTGTGTGGGCTGTCGAGTATCTTGTGCTGATGTAAATAAATAAATATATATATATATATATATATATATATATATATATATATATATATATATATATATATATATATATATATATTTAAAAAGTGTATTTATGTACAAAAATATATATCCTGCTAACCGGAACTGGAGAACGCGATATATCGCTTCCTCTTTGGTGCGCGGACAGTTGTTGGCGTTGAGGAAACGATCGCCCCCTGCCGGTATTCTACGTAGACGCGCGCGTGTCATGTACACGCCTAGAGGAGGCAAAGCGTGAAATAGACACGCATCCGCGAGTGGACCGGCGTGTCTATTTCACGCCTCGGCGTGATACCGGGTTGGCCTCACTTGAAAAAAAAAACAAAAAAATACTAATACGAACTGTATATGTAACGTTGAAGTGTGAGACGAGACGGGAGAGTGTGGATCAAAACGCAGAATTATTTTATTAATGTTACTCAGAAGATGAAGAAGAAATAAAGATGAAAAATAAAACACTTGAGGTACTGGAAACCAAATGTAACAGGATGGAGAAATAACATAACTTGCAACTCACGACCATACAAACAAGAACCAATGAGGAACAAGAGAAGCATGAGTGCATAAATACACACGGATTAATGGGCTAAATTAGACACAGCTGAGGTAGGGAACCAGGAAACCAGACATGATGAAGGCAAGGACACAATTCAAAATTAGAGTCAACTGAGAATGTCAACATAAACATCCCGGCAAACATAAAGATGATGATGATGATGACAACAAAAGGTTCAACACTGTGACAAACTTTAGCCCTGTTCAAATTTAAAAAGTCTTGATGTCCTTTAGGACAAATATGATTAAGCATAAATACTTGAAAACTGTTTTTGACATAATATTGATTACCGCAAAAACGGATTTTAACTTGCCCCTCCTTTTCTTTTAAAAAGTAAAAATCTGGGTTCCAACGAGGCACTCTATAAGTTATAGCCAATTTTACAACTTTGTTGCCATGACGATGTATTATCAACAAACCCTAAATTTTAAAGGGGTCATGTCATGAGGAATCAAATGTTCCTTGATATACTGACATGTAAAGGTCTTGCTACTATAAAACATACTGTACATTTCTAAACTCAAAACTTAATCCCCAATGCAATAAAAACATTCATTGAAACCAAGCTGCCAAAACGCCTCCTTCTCTACGTCCGTATTATAGTGATGTTACAAAGGGTACTCATTAATTCCTCACCGCCTCTATAGCAAAATCGCACCCTTTGCCTCACCCAAAGGGGAGGTCCGTTTGTGAAGAGAATGAGAGAGCAGGATTTAGACCTACTGCTCTGCCTCTTGTTGTTTTGTGCATAAACTGCTCAACAAACTGTTCTTTCACCCATCAATGCTATTTTAAATTGTTGGTGTATGTAAACACACAATAGATGGACGTCTTTGACCGTTTTTAAGCATTTCTGGTGATGTGCACCTCAGTGCAGGATGAGACTGGAAACTGGATGTGTGCATCTTCTGAGTGCTTTGGACTATGAATGTGCTTAATGTGGATGTATCATCTGCATATTCTAACGTGGATTGCATGTTTTGTCGACTGATATCAGTATGGATTGCTTGTGAACCAGTCATAAAACGATTCACGCTTTGCCAAGGTATTGTCATTGAAGCATGGGGCATTTAAAAACACCATTAGACCCAATCTAAAACTTAAGTAAACATTTCCATTCATGAATATTTCAAATGCCATGACTGTTTGATAGTACATGGTGCTGACACCTTGTCTACACCAGGCACATCCATTGACACGACGCAAAACAATGGCTTGAAGGCTGTTTACTCCGGGCTCGTCGACATGCAGTAGTAGCACCAGCGAATGGGACACCTGTTAACTGTTGGTGTGACGTGCTGCAACTGACACTTCCATGGTAGACAGCATCATTGAAAATAATGGGTTGTATTGCTTTTGACTGTCTATTTGTCATTTGTGCTTGAGATGAACAGTTTAATATATTTGGATGCAATGTGTTGGACATGCATTATGTTTAATCCATGAAATGTAGTTTTATAATATTGCAGGGATGTTCATTCTCTGCTGATTGATTTTCAAATATGGCTTTATTTAAAGGGCTGCACCATGTTAACCAATCGGAACAGTGAGCATTTACGTTGGTGTTTAAAGGAGCTGAGGCCAAAACCGAGCATTCAGACAGAGGGCGAGAAATATGTTGGAACATATGTTACAAAATCATGACCGTTTTGGTGAAAGAAAGAAAAAAACGTCACCAACATTATCAGTGGACCTCAGGGAAGATAATAAAACTCTATTATTAAAGAGCATTTCATGGCCCCTTTCAAATGAATGTAAAAATGACAATTTAAATAACTTTACAGCTCAAATAATACAATAATACATACAGATTTTACAGAAGAATTAATATTAGTGCTTTTATAACATTTTAAGCTTCACATTTCTACCTTTAAATCCTCCAAAAAGTGGTCCCATTCACTTCCATTATAAATTCTGCACTGTAATCTAAATTTGTGCTTTTATTAAAGAAAAGGAGGGACGAGTCAAAATGAATATTTATAATATTTAGATTTTAATATGATCGTGTCTGGTAACATGTGCATGTAAAATGGCTAGAAATAGCATTTTAGCTTAGCGTAAAGCTGACAACTTACACAAGATTTATTTCTATTTCTTCTGCTCCAAACTTACTTCATACTTTTCTGTCTGAAACAAATGACAATAAAATGCTAAGTAATCTCTACAGTAATGAAAATATGTTTTGAATGTAACTGTATTCTAAATACCAATGATTTAAATTGTAACTGTAGTGGAATACAGTTACTTATATTTTGTATTTTATATACGTAATCCTGTTACATGTATTTAGTTACTCCCCAACCCTGCATAGTGATTGTTTTGAATAGCTGATGTGCAATGGCTTTCAATAGTTTTTGATGGCATTAGAATTGTTTACTGTGTCATTACAAGTCTTCATATGCGTTATGAAGTTATTTCAGCCAAATGTAGTGAGCGAGTGCTGAAGCAGAGATGTAATTGTCTTGTGATTGCTAAACTGCATAGCTTAGCCCTTATTATGAAGGTTTATACAATTTAGTCATCATCTCTCGTGTGTGTGATTTCGCTGTGGCATTGTCAGTTAGTCGCGGGTAAGGCGTTTGTCACATCTGATTAGAGTTAACCCCTTAGATGGCGGTGTGTGCATGTGTCACGCCTGCTCTGTCCTCCACTCTCCTCCCCACCCCTCCTTCTCCTCTGGTTATTTTCAGACAGCACAGCAGAAGAATATTTCCCCCTTCAAGGTCTCCTGCCCACTCCCGTGGGTGCCGTTTCCCTGGAAACCATGTCAGAGTTGACTCCAGGACTGCAGATGGATTGCCCTTTATCAGGTTACACAATTGGCCCATTAAAGAGAGGCAGCCTGCCATTCTAATGACAGGAGCAGACAAAACATCACCCCCCCCCCCCCCACCACGATTTGCCCACCTGATGTGACAAGGGTTTTAGTTTGGCTGTGTACAACACTGAAGGCAGTTAATTTAATGGACATCATTTTTCTATTAAAGGTACTATCTACAGAAACTTGTTCCAGACAGGCTTCAAGGCACTAACATCATGTCTAATGATATAAAATAAATTCAAGTGAGCTTTAGACATGACCAAGTGTAACGGGAGCCAGCTGGTACATGATAGCTGTTTGGTATGTATAAACCTCACACCCCTGTCCTCAAAGGCACACTAGCAACTGACATTAGAAGCTGTAGCCTTTAGCCTCCTCATTAGCGCCCGCCTCCCATGCCGGCTGACGTCAATTCGAATCCTGCTCGGAGCGTGTCGAGCAGGATCGGTTACACAAGCTATTGTGTAATGACTACAAAGAATTTTTATCAGTAGAAATTAATCATAAGTTGAAAGGTCTTCATAAGTAAGAATGGACTTTAATTTATGAATTTACTTCTTTCAGCGGCTCCTCTACATGGCATTTTTTGTTCTTTCCACCAATCGCTGAACTATATGCACAATATTGAGGCAGCGAAGGACACATCTTCAAAAACTGACCAAATGAAGTCATCTTAATAGATAGGATGTTATCCAAACATTGGATTCGGAAGTACCTTGATTCCATTTCCTGTTCCACCAATTAACAATCTCTGAGATCCCACAAACATATGGAGACGGCAAGAATTAGTACAACAGAAAGAAAATGAATTTCTGCAGTAGACCTCCTCCCCTTATGCATGTTCTTACAACATAGGCAACATTTTCTTCAGGATACCAGAAAGACATTTCAACTGCAAAACATTTCAACAATTGTAGCCCTAAAGTATTCTACGCAACTATCATTAGTTGAGTGTATGATGAGAATCTAGATGCTCTTTATTTACATTGTCGAGATGATGGGGAGATCATAACCTAATTCCTGGTGCTCTGTTTGCTGACCTAATGATCTAGTGGCTTGATATACTTACCGAGCAAAGCTTTCTCAGATTAATCAAGACCAAAATGCTGTCAGGCCAACTCCTTGTGCTTGGGTTTATATCCATTACTTAGTTGAAACTGTCTGGTACTTAGTATAGAACATAATAATGTGTTAATAATAATATATAATAATGTGTTAATAATACATTTACTCATTACAAAGGTGCAGCATGCGAAGATGAACACGTCAGTTTTGAGTCTGTACCTCTTTAATATGGTTATACAAGTACCTCAAGCAACTGCGCGCATGTGAACAGCCATCTGTATCTTGACTTCCTGAAGAGTGCAAATATGTCCAATATCTCGTACTGTCACAGTATGTACTTTATTTGATGATGGACACGCTTCTCGGCCGGTAAAACAGTACACACTTTTAGGGGTGCATGCGAGTTGAATGAATAGATTTTGTATTTCATCCAGGGATGTGGAGTGGGCATTGTCCCATGATCTGAAAATATGATATGAGAACTGAGAAGATAATCTACTCTTGTGCTTGTTTTATTAAACAAGCACAAGGAACAAACTTGTTAGGTTACAACCATTATTTTTCTAATTCCGTTTTTTTGGCACTAGTGGCACAGAAATTAAGCACTTAAAATCAACATGAAACAGTCTTCGCAACCCCTTATTCTTCATGATAAAATCACATACATTTTCTTTATAGACACGTTTATTTTTAAAGACAACTTATAAAACTTTAAAAACAGACCTCCACTGCAAAAAATGTACTGTAGAATTTAAAGGAATTACCTGGCAAATTACCTGGCAAAAAAGTTGCCAATAAAGTTCTGTAAAACAAATTACAGTATAATACTGGAAGGTAATTTACAACTAATTGTTGTCTGTGAAATACATTAGTTTGTTGTTTTTTCTACAGTAATATTTAATTAAATCCACTTTTCTGCCATCTTTTGTAAATTTACTGATTTACAGCTTTTACCTGGCAACTAGAGTTGCCAATAAAATCCTGTAAATAACCTATATTGCTGTAAAATAGTTTTACAGTGAAAATGCTGGAAATGATTATATAATACATTAACAAACTATAATATATTGTTTGGAATAATGTGTAGATTTTGCTGTTTCAGAAGGAAATTGGTACATTAATTCACCAAAGTGGCATTCAACTGATCACAAAGTATAGTCAGGACATTACTGATGTTAAAAACGGCACCATCCCTATTTGAAAAAAGTAATTTTTGATCAAATCTTGACAGGCCCATTTTAAGCAGCCATCACTCTAAAATCTTGTCCTTGAGTAATCATGCTAAATTGATAATGTGGTACTAGAAAATCACTTGCCATTATATCAAACACAGCTGAAAGCTATTTGGTTCGTTAAATGAAGCTTAACATTGTCTTTGTGTTTGTTTTTGAGTTGCCACAGTATTCAATAGACTGGCATGTCTTAAGGTCAATATTAGATTAAAAAATGGCATAAAAGAAACAGCTTTCTTTAGAAACTCGTCAGTCAATCATTGTTTTGAGGAATGAAGGCTATACAATACTTGAAATTGTATTTGAAAAGATTTCATACAAATGTGTACACTACAGTCTTCAAAGACAAAGGACAACAGGCTCTAACAAGGACAGAAAGAGATGTGGAAGGCCCAGATGTAAAACTAAACAAGAGGATAAGTACATCAGAGTCTCTAGTTTGAGAAATAGATGCCTCACATGTCCTCAGCTGACAGCTTCATTGAATTCTACCCGCTCAACACCAGTTTCATGTACAACAGTAAAGAGAAGACTCAGGGGTGCAGGACTTATGGGAAGAATTACAAAGAAAAAGTTACTTTTGAAACAGAAAAACAAAAAGAAAAGGTCAGAGTGGGCAATGAAACACAGACATTGGACAACAGATTATTGGAGTGTTATGGATCCCATTGAGCCTTTGTGGGATCAGCTAGATTGTAAGGTGTGTGAGAATTGCCCGACAAGACAGCCACATCTATGGCAAGTGCTCCAGGAAGTGTGGGGTGAAATGTCACCAGGGTATCTGGACAAACTGACAGCTAGAATGTCAATGATCTCAAAAGCTGTCATCGCTGCACATTGAGGATTTTTTCATGAGAAATCCTTGAGTAGTTTAAGAAGTTCTGAAACTTTTTCAAATTTTAATAGTAATTTTTCACGTTTGTAATGCCCTGACTATACATTGTGATCAGTTGAATGCCACTTTGGTGAATAAAATTACCAATTTCTATCCAAAAGAGCAAAACCTGTACATTATTCCAAACTTTTGGCCACCAGTGTAGGTCTAGCAAGGAAAAAGTGTCTTTTGAAAAAAAGTGTCCTGGTTTAAACACATTTGAAACTACTGTACTTGGATCATTAACCTTCTGAGAAGAGTACATATACAAGAGAGTACTGTGCCATTCCTCTTCTCTGAGACCTTTCTGATTCTTTTGCCATTTGTGGTTGTCTTGGTGCCAGTGGGTGGGTTGATTCCAACAAAACATCAGCAAAATCAATCACAAAAATAGAGGTAGAAGCTTTAGGATGTAGTGCATATTTGAATGAAACTAGTTCAACAAAATAACAATACAAATTTACAATAAGGTTGCATTTGTTTATATTCTCATTTAATGTGCATGTGATAAAATGATTTAATGCATTCGTAAACACCTCAAAATTTGACTGTCTTCTGTAGAACACAAACAAAGGTATTTTGATTGAGATATGATGTATATTTGTCCATACAATGCAAGTCACTGGGGTCTAACACTAACAAGTTTCAAAAAGGGCATATGCATCATAAAGGTAATCCAAATGACTTTAATGGTTTAATCCGTGTCTTCTTAAGAAATAGGATTGTTTTAGTTTTTTTTGGTTGAGAAAAAGACCATAACGTAACTCCTTTTTTACTATAAATCTTGTCACTGCAGTCTTCGAGGCATGATCACAATGGAGGCCGATTACACTTCCTCGCATTTGACGCATAAGCAGAGCACTGTACACGCTTCAGAAGACATGGATAAAACCACTAGAGTTGTATGGATTAATTTGTCGTTTTCGGAGCTCGAATGTTTGGCCCCCATTGACATTCATTGTACAGATATACTCACATCATATCTCAAACAAAATAACTTAGTTTGTGTTTTGTGGAAGAAAGAAGGTCCTAAGAGTTTGAGATGACACAGGGTGAGTAAATATCAAGAGAACTATAATTGTTAGGTAAACTAATGTTTAAAGAAATTAATTAATGAAGGCCTTTGTATAAATTAACATTAAGCAATAAAAATAAACACTGTAAAGAGGTGTTGTTACTTTTTAGTTTACTAATGCATTAAGTAATGTTGACATTCACATTTTTATGTTATGAAATGTGGTATTATATGCATAAATAAACATCAACTAAGATTATTACTTGGCACTCTGGAATACTCGTCAATGGCGCCTTCTAGTGGTCTGATATTTCAGATTAACAACGGCACATCTGGGGATTCATTGATGTCAGACCAGTCATCCTGGTATTGTGAATCATCTTTCCTGCTTCTATTTCTTTACGAAGTAAGCTAATAAAAATATTTAAACTCAAATGTCCAGTTATTTAGCAAAAGTCATGTAATTAAGTGGAATAATGAGCAGTTAGATGGTCATTTTTGCAAAATACACACCACCAAAACACTGATGCAAATCGGAGAAGGAATTCAGCTGTTTCTAGATACCCTACTTTTTCTTTCTTCTCACATGAAAACAATTTAAAGGTAAATCTTTATTTCTTGTCCATTTATTTATTTATTTGTTTGATAGTTAGCCATGTAATAATCAGGAAAATTTACAATCATCCGATCGTAATCGTAAAAAAACCCTGACAGGACCCTGACGCAAAGTGGATATTGACTGTCTGACTGTACATTATTCCTAACCTAATAAATGTTTAAAAAGGGTGTTGTGTTGTCCATTGTTAATTCAAGAAAGTTGATTAAGTAGTGTTAACATTTACACCTTTTAAATATAAGTAAAATTATGTACATAATAAAAAACATAATCAATAAACGTTAACCACGAATAACACCAGGACCTTATCCCTATGCCCCAACCCCCATGCAACAACTGCTTTATGCAGCACAATGAGCTAGAACCTAACAGCTAGCGGTTGTGTTATTGTTTTGGTCAGTTTGTGTCATGTTTAAGATGATGTCACGGCAGTAGAGTCAGCACAACTATGACGTTCATTCTATAATCCCACCCATGTTGAGATGGCACTAAACTGCAGTGAAAATGCAAACTCAGAAACGTAAAGCGAGTAGAGTACAGACGAGTCGAACCGTAACGTGCAATGGAAAAGGCAACCTTATACTTGAGGCAATCGGTCTCGGAGAGTCTGGAAGCGTCAATGCCTTCTCCACATCAGCTAGTTGCTAATGTCTAAACAAATGTAAATAGGCAAATTAAATGAGAAAATTGCATGTTAATATGAATGGCATATATGTTTTTAGTTTGCTACAGATGACTGCACACCACATGCAATATTTTCACTGTGTAGTTCAGCCAAAAATGGCATCTGGCGTGCCGCCTTTGTTGTGCTAAATAGGTGCCGTGAAGTTAGCAAGACAATCCTCTAATAACGGCAAATATAACATTTTAGAAAGCGGATGACTTTTAGGTCTGAATATCATCATATCATGTTGTTTTCAAATATGAATTGCTATAATTCATTACATTGTTTCTGTTCAAAATATGGATTTCTTATACCTTCCATATGACGTTCAATTGAAGCATTTTAGTGATTTAAAAAATATGTTATTTTTAATTTTTATTGATGTAAATTCAAATAAACTTACCAAGCATTCTGAATAGTTCTCTTCAGCTGTTGCTGTGCTGCTCCAGTCCACCAATGATTTCAAACTTGAATGAATCCCGTGCAATTACATAATGCCAACATCACATTATATCATTGTAAAATGCCTGAAATACAGTCACAAGAAAATTTACTGTTAACTAGTTTAATACTTTTATTGACCCACGATGCATTGCAATTTGCAGTCGTGACTTGTAAAATGTTTAAACATTTCTGTAGAATTTTGCTGTAAAATATACAAGAATTTGTTACAGTGTACCATTAACTCCAAAGATGATAATCGATAGTGCATGCTGAAGCCAGCAGTCTGCGTTATTTCAACAATTTATTTATTTATTTTTTGATGAACTACTCTACCCATGATCCCAAAGTGAAACACTCCACCAATCAGAGTTGCGGCAAACAAACTGCTCCCTAGCGACAGCCCACTCACATGGCACACTGCGAATGACCAATCAAGTCAGTCACCCTTCACTCTCAAAACACTTACACATTTTTATAAATCTGAATACTCCTCAAAACAATTCAAATTGATTGTTTCTATACTTATAATCAACAATTATTTCCATCGTATTTTAATGCTTTACGGCATTGTAGTTATTTCCTCATTAAAGTTCACACTGTTGTATCTCTGTGTCTTTTTATCCGATTTTCAAATCATTTTCTGATTCAAATCAACGTTCGTAATGGTGTGATTCATCTTGGAGCTTATCGGTATGGCTAATGGCTTAGACTGCTTTAATCAAGGATTTTTTGAAATCCCGATAGTAAAGACGAATAGGGACAGTTTTGATTTGATGTTGTCTTCACATATATTACAATTTTTATTTCAGCTTTGTTGTAGGTCCTGGTTGATTTCCACAACCTAGAGAAAATGAACATTTATACATGTCATTTAATAACCACCTTCTGCTTCCTTGCTTTGTCTCGTCGGATAATCTAAGCCATTAAAAAACTTGTTAGTTTATCACAAGTGTAGTTTATTTAATCCTTCAGCCCTCTTTTGGCATTAAGATATCTTTTGCAGCCTGATTTGCATCAATAAACAGCAGCGAGTGTGGCTTTTAAATGCTTAATTGGGATCTAATAAGTGGTCGTAGTATTGCGAGTGCCGGGGTTCAACCCTATTAGTTGCTTGGCTGCCCATAACATTTTCTTCCTCCCTTAGTACCTCAGTGTTCCACACATGATTGTGAATGAGAATCTCTCTCTCTCTCTCTCTCTCTCTCTCTCTCTCTCTTTATCGTTTTATATTTGAAGTGCTAAATATAGACCCCACCATTAGCCACATCGCTATTACAGTGTGTCAGCAATCAGTATGGAAAACATGCTGTGCAGAAATTACAATGGTTTCTTTTTTCATCTTGCTCTTTCTCTCCCTCATTTTCTCTTTAGCGCAATCTGGCCTTTATGGGTGAGGTGGGGAGAGGCTTTTATCTTAGAAATGATCTGAACACAATTCTCATTTCTGATGTTTCAGTATGGAGCAGTATAAGTTGATGCTAATTCTATATCAGTACTATTGCCCTGGTAATTTCTCCACACTGAGCTGTGAGCTTTAGTTTAGAGAATGGCTATTAGAGTGTCAAAAAAGAAAGAAAGCATTAGAAAGCAGAAACATAGCTGAAGTTTTTATACACATTTTAGATTGAAAGCTGTTGATTATATTTATATTGTTGAGCTAATTTGTAGTATGTTATTATTGGTGATTAAAAAAACATATATTTTTAACTTTTTTATAGCTTATCTCTTTTGTTATGTTAAAAGTTAAAAACTATTTTAAACAAGGCTTTGTCAAGCCAGCAACACATTTTGCAGAGTACATAGATACTGTAGGCTATGTTATTAATTGGTTTTGCTTCATGACCCAGATTTAACATTGAACATCATTTCCCTCAATCCTCAAACAACCCTCAAATCATTTAAAATAATACTGTATATATACTGTTTGTGTGAGTGTGTGTGTGTGTGTGTGTGTGTGTGTGTGTATATATATATATATATATATATATATATTAGGGATGTCGATTTAATGCGTTAATTCATTGCGAAAAAAACTTTACACAATTAATCGCAATGCCCCCGGACCGTAATAAGGAAGATTTCTGAGAAATGCAAGCTTGTATTACCACCTGTTTACTCCAGAGGGCAGTAAGTGAAACTTCAGCTGTATGGCAACCCGCAGTTTATACAGTGAACAAAACAACCTTTTTTTTAAATGTATTTTAATTTTTTTATTAAACTTCAAACAAACAACAAACAAAGTCAATGTACAGTCAAAACTGCAATAGTAAAAATAGTACAAAACAATCCTTCAGCAGATGACACAACAAAACATGTGTTACGTTCTTGCGTTCAAAACATTTGACGGAGTGCAAATTCGAACAAAGGGATCTCAAGATGTGTTCTACACAAGCATGTCTGACGCAGGTGTACATTGACGGGTCCTTAAACAAGTCCTCATAATAAATCTCCAACTGACTGACAAATTCACTTGTGAAATGGATATCTGTGAACTGTATGCCAATGAATGGCTTATGTTGAATAATACGGAAGTAAACATTACATTGTATTCTAAAGCCACTTTTTGTATTGTCTTATCAATGATTAACTCTTCTGCCACAAGAATGTAATGCATTTTAATTATCTGAATATTTTTTATTTTATATATATATATATATATATATATATAATTTTTAAATATTTAAAGATAACTATGTATCATTATATATTGAATTATTTTTATATGACAGGCTTTCTCAGCAAATATTGTATGCGATTAAATGCGATTAATCGTGATTAATTAATCGGGAAATTAAACATTTTAATCTAATGACAATCCTAATATATATTTATCCTATGTATACAGTATACACAAAATTAAATATAACAAAATCATATTTTACAGACATGCACATTAAAAAATGTGCATTAAAATATAAAATCAAAATACATTTATATCTCAGTTTGTATGCAGATGTATATGACCTTTTTTCCAATAAAATGTTCTACAGTTTTAAATATGAATACCACCTGCACCCAACTAGCAATAGCAAGTAAAAAATCATGGTGTATCTTCGGTTGCGATTACTCTTTTACTTCTCCTGGCGTAAATTGGTTGTGACGGAAGTAGCTGGAATTAATTTTGAAAATGTCTTAATTTCTTTCATCCATGTTACAAGCTGACAAGTGTGGTTTTACCAAAACATAATGCAACATAAACTAAAGTCATTTATAAAAAAGGGCAGATAGCTTAGATATGTCCTACACCAGCTTCCTGTTTCAACAGGAAATACACTACACGTTCATAAGTACATGGACACCTGAAAACCACACTCATATTTGCTTGTTGAACTTTATTTTCAAAACAATTTGCAGAAATATGGAGCCAGTTTTCACTTTGCTCAATAATAGCTACTACTGGGAAGGCTTTCTACTAGATGTTGGAATGTGGCTGCAGGGATTTGCTCCAATTCAGATTCAAGAGTATCAGTGAGGTCAGGCTTTGATATTGGGCAATGTAGTCGGCATTCCAATTCATCCCAAAGGTGCTTAATGAGGTTCAGGACTGCATTTTGGCCATAGGGGCGCTGTCATGCTGGAACAAAAAGAAAATATATATCAAAGGAAATGTAAGACTGAAATGGCCAAACCTGAAAGTGGTGACCACAGGAACACTGTATTTGTTGAGCACTGATTTGTCAAACCATTTCACTGGGTTTTTAAGTGGTTGTCCCTGAGAAGTCATTTTTTGAGTTGGCCAGAATATCTACTAGTTTTAATTGCATTGTGATTATAGAATGTACTCTAGAGAATGTGAAAACCATGGCATCTTGCTCACAGTGATAAAACAAATCGCACAGTGACTGTACTTGCCACTTTCAGATATATTAGAAGTGGTAATCTATCTCGGTTTTAACGTTCATGTCTTCTAGAGATTACAATCTAGATATTTATTGGATTAGACGTGTTTACAGATGTCAGCTTTTGCCTTTGAGGATATGGGGGACTGTATTGATGGGAGATCTTTGCTAAGTCTGGTTTTGTTTATTGAGATCTTACTCAAGCTGATGGTCTCAGGGGTGACAGTGGTCCTGTGGGAAGATGTCAATTAACAGCAGAAAGAGGAAGCCCCATTTAGCTGTGTTTCCAATTTTAATTTAATACAACATGGGAGAGGTTACCCTGAGGTGACTGTTGACATTGCGTTGTGAGCTGTGGCACAGCTAAGCAGCTAAGATAAGCTTAGTTAAGCTGTTTTTTTCTAATGTATTTATACATCATTGCTGAACAGAGGACTCTGTTACTAATTCATCTACATAAAGGAGTACTGTAGTGCCCAAGGGCACGAACAAATGAGAGCAGTTAGCGTAGCACACTCGGTTCTCCACCCCTCCTTCTCGTGTAAACCTACTGCAGACTGCTCTGTTAACTTGTCACTTGTCATCACCAAAATGGAAGGAACCATATGCCACAGTGTTTGTTGGAACAACCCCCAACCTCCCTGCATGCTGCTGGCGCTTCTCTGCTATCAAACAACAGTGTTGCTACAAAGGGTGCGAATCCCCGTACAAAGTGACTTCAATCGAGGATGAAAGTGTTGCCTGCCATCTGATTCCCTGATTTGCCATCTATGATCAGAGCGAGTCTCAATGCTCAATTTGATCTCTTGAATTATGCAGGAGAGTATTTCGCTCCAGCAACGGCGAGGGAATATCTGCCCTAGCAGGCTAACACCCTCGCAGCTGTTAACTCTTCTGCTAGCATCGTATACTGTGTGACAGTCTGTGTGCTGAGAGGGAAATCCTCTAAGTTGACGTCACCGAGCTCTCATATACAACCCAGAACGTTTCCATTCCCATATTTGCAATCAGTTACGAGACATTAACTTGCACGCTGGTAGCGTTAACATAGCGTAATAGGCCTCCAAGTGCGAGTTAGCTGTGAATGTGTCGCATGAATGTGTGTGTGGACGATATTGTGTGTCACTCACTGATTTATGGCGTGTGCTTCCAATGGGGCCAGCCTCATTTGCTGCGGAATAATCAAAGCATAACCCGATGCCTTATGTGTCTTTTCCTAGGCTTTTATGGGAAATGGTTAGAGGCATACACCCATCAGCAGAGCCCACTAGCACTTCCAGTACGTGGAAGGTTAGTGCTGGCAGAGGAGATAGCATATAAATACTGTTGGAAAGCTCATCCATCGCTGCTGACCGCATTTCACCCTTTCATTGGCAGCCTGTTATGTATGTTAATGGCACTCTGGAACATTAAGAGAGCGTTGCGCAGACGTTTGTCTGCCGGCTCCGAGTGTGTGTACACATGTTCGGGAAGGCTCATAAAACACGGCAACAAGGGCCGTCTGTGGCAGCTGCTACTTAATCTGATTACATCTCATTCAATCTGGAGAGACCGCTGTCTAATGTCTGCCAGTTCCATACGGCCACAGCTGTGCGTACGTTACGGGATCCAGACCATATGGGCTGGTGCTGATCGCATGCCTCACGTGCTGATGTGAGCCAGCAATTGCAAAGATGGTGGACTTGGGACTCATGATGAACTTTAGAAGGGTCAGAGGAAAAAAAAAACACTATTTTAATGTATTGCATTATTTGACCTCTATCTATATTTTAACACCAGGAATTAATATTTTTTGTTTGTGAAAAAGTTCACTGTATGAATATTATGGGATAAATTTGACATCGGAAATTCCTGTGGCATATTATTTTCTTTGAGATATTCCCAATCACATATACAAGAGTGTCCGAGTGTATTTAATATTTTGTGTCTCTCATCTACACATTGCTTTTAATAACTTAAATATGTATAAATGTTTTTTTTTTTTTAAATAATCTTATAAATTAAGGGTTTTCAAACTTTTTGATGCCAAGAACCCCTGAAATATGATGATCACCCTGTGAGAGATACTGTGGAGGTAATTATATATTTACTGTATAAAATTCCATTTTAAGACAATATGTTGTTTGCAAACTTAAATAAATAACTTTTATTTTGTCATTTTACTACAGTCCAAAAAGATTTAAATCTGGAATAATTTAATCTAGAATAGAATTATTATGTATTAAGATGACTTTATCCACTGTAAGAGGAATGTTACATGAACAAACCTGAGGAAAATGTATTTGTCTGAATGAAACATTAATAATATTGATAATATATATATATATATATATATATATATATATATATATATAAAACCACTGTATTAAGATCTTTGAAAATAAACTAAAAAAGCAATTCACACAAAAATACCGCTTTTATAATGTTTTGTTTATTTTGTAATTTATATATATATATATATATATATATATATATATATTATACACTAGAGACTGTTGTGAGTGAAAATCCCAGGAGATCAACAGTTACAGAAATACTCAAACCAGCCTGTCTGGCACCAACTATAATCCATGCGATTATCTAATCAGCCAATCGTGTGGCAGCAGTGCAGTGCATAAAATCATGCAGATATGGGTCAGGAGCTTCAGTTAATGTTCACATCAACCATCAGAATGGGGTAAAAATATATATTTTTTTTTTATTTTTTTTTTTTTATTACAAGTCAAACACGTCTATATTGTGTAACTGTCTGGACATTGAAAAAAAGAATGTATCTGAAATTCTTGAAATCATTTTAAATAGTTTGGCATGATCTATCATTATTATTTCTTTAAATATAAGCAGTGAAACAATTGTGTTTGAAAATAGTTTTAATCTTTTGTTAGTAAACTCTTGTCTGCGATATTTGGGAAAAAGTAGATTAAGCATAACTCATATTGGGGCATTAGGGCAACAAATACTTGCTTTTATTCAACCAGAATCCAGAAAAGGCTGAGAATATAAATGTGAAAAACACTACTTAAGTAGAGTAACAGATCTCGAAATCTCATTTTAAATTGCAAGACAATATTATTATAACATTATTGTATCGTGACCCAGATATGAATATAATACAGTATCATACAGTATATCACCAGGTGCCTGCTGATTCCCTCCTCTAATGCAGTTCTTCGAGTAAATCATGTCCTCATTCTTGCCTCTCACCCTCTTCTGTCTGCCTTTGAGCCCTGCTGCCTGTCTCTGCTGTCTGTTTCTTGCTTTGACAGTAATTAGTCTTGAAAAGGACATTTTTAGTGGAGGATTTCAATGAAATTTAGACAGTCTTCCCTGCACGCAGCCCAGTCTTACATTTATAGCACTCCAGCGAGAACAACAATATAGTCAAATAATTCATGACCGTACTGAATGAATTACATTAGTTGTGTTGATTGCTGTTTACTTTGCATGCTCAAATTTTATACATTAGCATAAATTGTTAGCATAGCATGCGTTGCAGTAAGCAGGCTAACATATCTGATACAATGTGACTAAAGACTTGCATGGTGGGGTTTGCTAGCAAATCTTTTACACAGTATATTTGAAGGCAATACTGTTATAACATGTATTTATATTCATCGTTTGTATATTCATCGTTTGTATATTCAGCCAACAGACAGAGGCAATATGATATGTTTGTTAAAGAGAAGAAAGCTGTAGTGTGGTGAACTCTTGTCATAGCGCTGACACAGCATGGAGGCCATCCACACTGTAGGGGGCAGCACCTTTGTTTCAATCCCCTGCTGAGACACTCACTTTGGCCTTCTGTTTTCCCCCAGGTTCTGTCTGACCTTTCTTTACTGGGTCAGGAAGACATTTCTCTCTGTCATATCCAAGAGCCATCAGCAAACACACACACACACACGCGTTAAAGTGTGTAACATAAAATGTAAAGGGATAGTTCAGACATTTGCTTAGAGCCATTTTACATGTTTGTCATGCAATTTTTTTGTTTAATTGGTCTACAAAAGGAGTGAAATGTACTTAAATACTCTTAAGTGCCCACTCACTCTGTTGTTTTATATGCTGCTGCGGTCTGCAGCAAAACACATTCACAGATCTGTAAGGTATGCCTCTCTTATAATCACTGTTTTGTCTGCATTCTACCCATTAATACTCTTTTCTACACCCATCTTAGCAGTAATATCAGTGTCATTGTAAATTACTACAAGAGAGTGTAATTGGCTTATAGTGTAGTAGTGCATTAGTGCCATGAATGTAGAATGTAAACATGACAAATTACACATTATCTACTGCATATAAATTACTTTGTTAAAAGAGTTGTTAAAACAGCTTCTTTTACTGATCATGTGTGAATTGTTCTCATAGAATGAGGCATGAAGTCATTGATAACAAATTTTTATGTCACTTTAGCTAAGGTTTTACATGTCTTGTACATCCTCATATTTAAATGCTCTCTTAAGTGCCTCCCACAGTGGTGTGGCTGGTATCTGAAAGTTCGCAAACAGTATGCTGTTGCTCAGCTGTTTCGGAAAGCACTGCGCTGTGTGTATACCTGGGCCTTCATGATCACTATGAACTTTCAAAAGCTATGAACTTTTCACCCACATTTTTTTATGAGGATTTTGGGAAATTGCATAAAAAATGCTGGAAGGAAACAATATACTCTCCAAAATGCACATTAAAAACATATACGCTCGCTTGAGGTCTATACATTTTTTATTCGCTCATTTTTTATTCGGCTACCATTACATCCAGAAATGTCTGATATGCTTTCACTCCCAGACACAAGGCATCTGCTGCTGAATGCCAGCAAACAAAAAGTTTGTCAGAGCGTTTTGTCTGAACACTCTAAACCGCAATAGGAACTTATTACATTTAGCCTAATGAAAGAGCCACAGTGGCTTCAACTTCCACTTCATTTCTATTTTGTGCCAATTTCCCCAGAATTAAAAGTTACAGTGTGTTCTCTTAATACATATACTTAATACACATAGAATGGAAAAGATGCTTTAATTGCAATTATTTTTGTGATATTCTAATTTTTCCATAAATTAAATTCATATGTCAGGGAATGAGAGAAATACCCAAGGCCGCAGTGAATAATCAGTTCAAACACACAGGACAGAAATGAAAGAATCCACGGTGGACATGGTCCAAGGATGGCGAGATGGGAAAGAAACAGTCAATGTGGAGATAATGATGAAAATGCAGATCAATGTGGGGGATGGCTGCTGAAACCAGGTAAGTAATCCACAGGTAAACGCAGTTCAGATAATAATCCGCAAGGTAAGATCCACAGGGCAGTGGTCCACACACTGGTATCTGCGGTGGGAACACACTGGGCAGAAGAAAAAACAGGTAGAATCAAACGTGGGCAGAAGAAATAGTAGCTGGAACCAGGTAAGTGATCCACAGGTAAACACAGTTCAGGTAATAATCCCCAAGGTTAAATCTACAGGGCAGAGGCCACACACTGGTATCTGCGGTGGGAAAACTCTGGGCAAAGGAAACACAGTTAGAAACAAACTTACAGGATAAACAGGCTGGTGAAATTGCGACACGAAACAAATGAACAATCTGGCACTGAGTACTGGAAACACAAGAGTATAAATAGGTAAGGCAAATGAGCATCAGCTGGCAATAATTAACTTGTGAGTGGTGTGAATATACGTTTCCAAGGAAATACTAATCACACCACTCACACATCAAGGGAAACACACCAGGCAACCCGGTATCACGCCGAGGCGTGAAATAGACACGCCGGTCCACTCGCGGATGCGTGTCTATTTCACGCTTTGCCTCCTCCAGGCGTGTACATGACACGCGCGCGTCTACGTAGAATACCGGCAGGGGGCGATCGTTTCCTCGACGCCAACAACTGTCCGCGCACCAAAGAGGAAGCGATACATCGCGTTCTCCACTTCCGGGTTTATTTTTGTATATAAATACACTTTTTAAATAAATATATATATATATATATATATATATATATATATATATATATATATATATATATATATATATATATATTTATATATATATATTTATATATATATATATATTTATTTGTTTATTTACATCAGCACAAGATACTCGACAGCCCACACACACACACACACACACACACACACACACACACACACACACACACGTATAACAACGTTAGGCTACAGCAACGTTAGGATTTCTTCATGAAAGCAGCACTATGTAATGAACCTTTATTTGTCACATATGGTCACAAGTGAAAGTAACCGGCGAAATTGGCCGGCATCCCGCCCGCACGAACGTGCAACGCGACGACAACGGTATCGCTTCCTCTCTGGTGCGCGGAGAGTTGTTGGCGTCGAGGAAACGATCGCCCCCTGACGGTATTCTACGTAGACGCGCGCGTGTCATGTACACGCCTGGAGGAGGCAAAGCGTGACACCGACACGCATCCGCGAGTGGACCGGCGTGTCTATTTCACGCCTCGGCGTGATATCGGGTTGCACCAGGAAATACATAAAAAAGCAGAAACGCAGGAAAACACCAGACAGACTCACCAGAACCAGAACCATGACAGTATGCCCCATCCCAAGGAAGCCTCCTGGCCCTAGAAGGTTCACCACGATTCTGATGGAACTCGTAGAATCCAGGATGTCGAGGGCCGGAACATAGCTTCTCTCCTCCGGACAGTATCCCTCCCAGTCTACCAGGTACTGATAACTTCTGCCTCACATACAAGAGACGTCTAACCGAGTAGGCCAGAGCCCCCTTGATCAGGAGAGGAGGCAGAGGGACAGGGGCCTCGGGATGAAGAAGGAAATGGACAATGGGTTTTACGTGGAACACGGGGTGGATACGTTTCAAAAGGGAAGTTTGAGTCAAACCGCCATCAGACTAAGCACCTTACAAACGGTCCAATAAATTTGGGTCCCAGTTTACGTGAGGGAAGCCTCTTGAGAAGATAACCATTCCTTCTGACACACGTAAACTGGGGGCTTAGAATGCTGTCGGTCCACCAACGGTTTGTTCCGAACACCGGTCCTAATTAAGGCTGGCGACCCACCAGATGCGACGGAATCTCTGGAGGAAGGCGTACACAGACGGAACAACAGCGTCATGTTCTTGGGAGGGGAACAGAGGGGGCTGGTAGCCTAAACAGCACTGAGAGGGCGACAGACCCGTAGATGACACTGGCAAGGAGTTATGTGCATACTCAACCCAGGTGAGTTTTGAAATCCAAGCAGATGGCTCTCGGGCGGCCCCGCAGCACAGGGCCCAATTTAGATCCTGGTTAGCTCACTTGACTTGCTCATTAGTCTGGGGATGGAACCCAGATGACAAGCTTACAGTCGCACCCAGCTGACGGAAGGGCAAACTGGGGCCCCTTATCAGAGACCACATCTGTTGGGAGGCCATGAATGCAAAAGATGTAATCTATGACAGTAACCGTTGTCTCCCTCGCTGATGGTAATTTGGGGAGGGGAATAAAATGGACCACCTTCGAGAATCGGTAAACCACAGTCAGAATGACTGTATTGCCATTGGATGGGGGTATACCAGGGTCTCGAAGGGACCGGCACAAGGTTATAAATAGGCAAGGCAAACGAGCGTCAGCTGGCGATAATTAACTCGTGAGCGGCGTGAATGAGCATTTCCGAGGAGACGCTAATCACACCACTCACGCATCAAGGGAAACACACCAGGAAATACATAAACACGCAGACATGCAGGAAAACACCAGACAGACTCACCAGAACCATGGCATCGTAACTTAGAAGGAAACATGAAAATTGGATGGCAAGAGCTTCATGACCATTCTTCAAAAAGATAATATTATTGTGTCCCCACAAAAAATAAATAATTAAAGGAATAATATTAAAATATCTGTGGGTAATAATGACAGATTACATTTTTGGATGAACTGTTCCTTTAATTGATTTAATTAATCTTTTTAATTGGCTAATATTCTGGAAGTGACATCTTGGTTGCAGCCTTTCTTTACTTTATTCTTATGGTATGAACAGCATACAGTTCTTGTCCAAGTCACACACCTGACATATCACACTTTTAGAGTTTGCCGCAGACATGCTTAGCTCTCTCTGTCTAGCTCTTTCTCTGGTTGTCACAGTAACTGTCTCACCTCCGCTCTCCAGGCACACCTAATGAGGTGAGTGCAACACGGACGTAAGAGAGGAGACGGAAAGTAACAGGATGTTTGCACAAAAGAACACGCTTTATTGAAGTCATGCCAAATATGTGTTTTGCATTCTCTGGTGTCTGTCACATATTACCAGTGTGCTATAAGTGTTGCTGTCAGCGAATGCCTCCTTGTTTTAAAGAAAACAAAGGAGATGCACAAAATGCACATTGTGAAAGGTAGTGAGAGAAAGGCAAGTTTGTGACATGGCATGTGATGTCTTGAGATTGTTATTCACGGAGGAACACGGAGCTCATCCCTTTATGTGTATATCTGTGCTCTGTGTGGCTGGTTACGATCTTGCAGTCTCGTTAAGAAGGAAGTCCCTTTAATACACTTACTGTACTGCACAGTGAGCTGTGCACAAACTGTTTATTAGCATTCTTTTTAATCTACTTTTACTTCATCCATGCAGAAAGTCTAATTTAATATTCTGTAAAAAACATCTTATATCCTACTGATATATGGCAGTTTCTTTTTTTTTTATTATCTGCAAGAACATCTATGATTGGAATTGCAAACTACATATTCCTCCCTTTTTTTAAAGGTTTATAAAGGTATAAACCAATAACTCATTTACAAATGTATAAATTATTTATATGCATTAAATAAAAAGGGTGACTATCATGAAACACTTTCCAAATTGTGAGCCATATTACTATGTTATAAATGCTTAACAATACTTATTCAACATTAGTAATGTATGAAAATGTTCATTAAGGAGAACATTATTTTTGCTGCATTGTGACATAAATCATGAATTAGGGCATTTTATGTGTTTGATCCATGTAAGTCTGAATAAATGTATTTATTAGCATTTATAACATTTAAGTGAAAATGCTCAATGCAAAAGTATTGCATTAAAAACAACCTTTTTATTCATGTTGATTAAAAATAATCCATTATTTTTAATACATTTGTAAATAAGTCATTGATGAACCCCTTTTTAAACCCTTTACACATTTGTGAATTTGGACTTTTGATTCAAAGCCTTATAGTTACTGAGATATAGCCCCACTTCCCTGTCTCCCCTTTATCTTGCCATAATGATACATGATAAATAAATGCTATATATCAATACCACAACATTTCCAACTGTTGAGTAACAAACCTGGGCAAAACCAAGGGGATATTTTTTAAGCCTAAACATTACATAGAGTAGGCCTTATACAACTTAATTTATCAAATGCATCTCTTGTCAGGTGTGACTATAGCTTTCTTTTCCTTGCTTCAATGTCAGTATCTTAGGATGTTTCATTGGTTTGACCATTCAATTTAACAAATTAAAGGCACTTTACATGGCTTTTTACCCATTTGGACAGCTGTTACCAGATATACCAGAGACAATACACAAGTAGATATGTGTCTATATGGGAGAATTACAGGTGTGTTTAGCTATATTAGCTGACAAGTCAAAGCTATTGTCTTGAAGTTTAAAGTTAGATGTATTTCTGAATAGGGGAAATTACTTTGATAGTATGAGATCAATTGATTTTGGTACCGCATTTTGCACAGGAATTACACAGTTCAACTTTGAATGTATACAACAAATTGAGATATAGGGATGAAAGACAGTGTGGCTAATGTATAGCATTTACAGATGGGTCATACTGCTCACTGGTTGAGCATCTTTCCGTATCAATCAGACACTAGCATGCTAATGAAAACCCCACAACAAGCAGTTTGGTGTAATCAGTCAATGGGGACAATATTTACAATCCTCGCCATCTTCAGCATCGAGCACAGACCAAGACTAGAGCTAAAGACTCTCTTCCATTTTTACCCCTCTTTTCTCACCGTTAACTTAATTAGTCACATCAGACGTTAATGACACCAAGTGTAGGAAGTCGCAATCTCAAGTAGATCAAATTAAGCAGTGTGCAAAGCTTGAAGTATCTCGTTTCTGCCTGCGCACAGACAATCTTGATTCTGTGGGGAAGAGTGTCATATGAGCAAAACCTCCCCTCAGATGCTAAATAAGATCTTAATGTTGGAAATCATGCAATTAGAATTCTTAAGTGAATACGTGTTACTCGCGATGAGAAGTAACTCATCCTGGGTGTGAAAAAAGAGAATGCCCTGGAAATGAAAATTTACAGTCTTGATCATTTAGAATGCTTCATGCTATCTTATTTGTAATTTGTGTTTTTTTAAGTCAAAACTAGGGATGTAAAATCAAGGGCCGAATTCCTTCACAGTCCGCCCCTGAACTCATAGGAGTAATTCGATCAGGATTCGGACTACATTGGTCGTGCTCTGTTTCGTGCTGTAAATTCAAATGAACTGTCTCATAAAAGTCATTCGATCAGGAATCAGACTACACAGGTCACGCTGACTTTGTGCTACAGATTCAAATGAGCGTTGTGCTATATTTAAATTATTTTCAAGACATTTGTATTTTTTTCAGTGGAAACACTAAAAACCTGTTTGGAATTTTTGCAATTCTATTCGGTCCCACTTGTTGCAGAAAAATGACACAATTCACCTTTCAATATGATATTTATCAATAATTCTGAAGATAGTAACAATTAGTAACATTTTACTCATCTGCAGCTGTCAGCTTCTTCTGAAGCTGCTCCCTGTGTCTGTGTTTAAGACCCCAAAATTTTTTCGGCATATAGAAGTATATTAGTGAGATAAAACTAGCATTCCTGTCCTCATCTGCGCTTTGAAGAACATGGTGAAGACATTTTAATGAATGCTGCTCAGAACGAGCAAGGTAACCTTGTGTCCTGCAGGTCTAAGTGACCTAGCCTTTTCATTTAAAAAAAAAATACAAGTTGCTGTCACAGTGCAGCTTAAATTGGGATATGCATGAGTCTCTTTGATGGTGCATATTCAACAAAGCACTGCTTTCAGGAGGTAATAACCTTCTGTGATGGTCGGCGTAAAGGTCAAGCCCTCGGGTTGAGATCAGAATGTTTTTCCAGTCAGACGTTACCTCTTTTAGATAATCAACTCTTACACAATTTAATTTTCATTTACAGTTTCATCAGGGGTGGCAAAGAATGTTGATGACTGTAGTCCTATTTGGTGTTTTAGTATAATTCCTGGCTCATCCCTTTTTAAAAAATATAGCCAATAGGCTTCAGTTTACACCCACCCCTTTCCACCATATTGCCATGCCAGAACCCGTTACTTAAGAACTGGTAAACCAATCTCAAAACTGGCCCACTATTCACTTACGTGCCTAAACAGTCAAATACACTTCATATTTCCACCAAAACAAGTGAATGTAAAAACTGGGACAAAAAGCAGATTTGCATCAAAAATGTAACCCAAGAGACAAAAAATATATATACAGTATACGTATGTACAAATCCAAATCTGTTATATACAGATAGTGCAAGGGAATGTAATCGCAGAAGATGTAGGATATGTTGTATAAAAACTGTACTTTTATCATGGGCACTTAAAAATACTGTGAATACTTCTAGATACCTTATTATCCAAATTGTTTAGATTTTTTAGAAATAACCAGTTAAAATGTATAACACTGCATGTATGCTGTGTAAAAATGCCGTCAGATTTTAACATTGATCAAACAAAAATGGCAGACGGGCTGAATGAAAATGCAAATTCACATTCTGAGAGTAGGTGGTGCTTATGCAGCAGAAATATAGCTGTTACCTTGGTAACGCCTGTACACAAAGCAGCCATGCATTTATAAACAATACTTCATTAGGCATTATATGGCAGTAAGATGAAAAGTAAATGCCATCGAAACTGTTCTGAAGACAGTCAGTTGCCTTCAGAGATACATTTATATATAAAAAAGTCATAAAGGTAGTGCATTCATGGGATGAAATCATAATCACTATGACAGCACTTGGATTTCGTCACGAGTCATTCTGTATATTTTATACTACTTGTCACATTTTAAATAAAGTGTTGTGACTGCAAATCTGCCTGTTATGTTTTATATTGCCAAAAAATGGTTATGGTATATTGATGACTTTTGAGAAGGTTTAGAAAAGGCACAGACATTTAGAGGCAATGTCGGGTCATTTCAAACTTGTCGCGCTACAAAACGTGATATTAATCATGAGTAATTTTCATTTACTGACAACCCTCAAACATCTGAACAGTAATTTTACATATTAATCTTTCTGGATAATGAAATGATAATGATATGATTTACTTACCTTTCCTTGTGGTTTTTGAAATGTCTGATGAAATTTGAGGTTGTGGTGGTTGTATCAGATTTTTTTCCATTGCATATTGTACATTAGGCAAATCTTTTTTATTCACACGATCCAATTCGAAATATTTATATCCAAAGGAGATTATTTTGGGAGCTCGACAATCATCTGTCATTTTGGCGTTTACTGCACAGCTGCAGATCAGTGTTGCTGGCAGGCTTACATTTTTGCATATTAATTAATTGATGGCACAATATTTTTTTAATGCATTTCATTACTTTTATAATTAGTTATTGAAAATAATAATAATAAAAAACAATGAAAAAACAAAAAAGTCAAGTCAAGTCTCGAGTCGCTGATTCTCAAGTGTAAAACAGATATTCATGGGCAAGGAAGAGGCGAGAAACCGGCTTAACATATAACTTAAAGGTTTAATGGAAAACTCAAAAGACAAACACATAAGATAACGAACATGTCCGTAATTAAGCTCTCTCTCTCGATCGCCGTCTGCGAGTGGCCTTTATCCCTCTTGACGGCTTAATTAGCCTTATACGGGACTTTCAGGCTGGGGACCCCCGGCCTGACGTACATCCCCTGGGGGGGGGGGGGGCGCCTCCCGCGCGGTCTGCCGGCAGGTCATCCCCATCAACCTGGACGAGGGAGGGGCAAGGGGAGGGAAACAAAAAACAACAATTAAAAATGGGGGGGGGGGGGGGGGGGGGGTTCCTGCACTGGGCGGCACCTCCCCTCCCACGAACACCATAATTTAAAAAAGAGGGAAAAGGCCAATGCAGAGCGGTAGTGAGAGAGAGAGGAGAGAGAGATTAAAGGAAAAAAAAAAACGTACTCGCCGGTTCTCTGATACGCCATAGCTCGTTCCTCAGCCACTTCTCCACCCTCTACAGGACGACAGCCGTGCCTCTCCGGGCAGATCGGAGGCAGTCCTCAGCCCCTGGCGGACGGAACGCCCCGCCGCGTTCCCGGGGTGTCGAAGGGGCCTCCCCCCGCCCCTGGCAGCGGTTCTCCCACTCCAGGTGGTCGGCGGCGAGCCCCTCCCCGCACGCGGTCGGCAGTCTCCAACCCCGCCGCGTTCCAGCGGCTAGTAGGGGACTCCCCCGCCCCTGGCAGCGGCCCTAACCACTCCAGGCGGTCGGCCAGGAGCCCCTCCTCCCCTCGCGGTCGGCGGCCGTTCCTCCGCGTCCAGGTGGCTGGGCTCCTCCGTCCCCCGGCAGATGGCCGCGGCTGCTCCACTGAGCAGTGGCGAGAACTCCGCTACGGCGCATCCCTCTTCCTTCCCGGGTTTCGGCACCAATGTAAAACAGATCATATTCATGGGCAAGGAAGAGGCGAGAAACCGGCTTAACATATAACTTAAAGGTTTAATGGAAAACTCAAAAGACAAACACATAAGATAACGAACATGTCCGTAATTGAGCTCTCTCTCTTGATCGCCGTCTGCGAGTGGCCTTTATCCCTCTTGACGGCTTAATTAGCCTAATACGGGACCGGGCGTGCGTAATCACGCGCCGGTCCCGCCCTCCACCATGCCAAATCAAGTCAAAGTCATTTTCTTCATTTAGTCAAGCAAGTCACAAGTTCTTAAATTTGCGACTCAAGTCAGACACCAAGTCAAGTCATGTAACTCGAGTCCCCCACCTCTGATTAGCAGTGCCAGTGGCAGGTTCAACTTCCTCAACTGGAGAAGGAAGTACATCCTCTGCTGGGCCTTTTTCACAATGTCAATGTGGGTCTCTGACTTCAGGTCCTGTGAGATGGTAGAGCCCAGGATGGGTTTGTAGTAATTAAGTCCTGCAATCTTGGGTTTCTTTGGGACAGGGAAGATGGCAGAGCATTTGAAGCAGCTGGGAACTTCACAGTGATCCAGTGATGTGTCGAAGATCTTTGTGAAGATGGGGGCCAGCTGGTTGGCACAGGCTTTTAGACAAGTGGGTGAAAAACCAGTTGGGCTCTGTGCTTTCCTTGTCTTTTGATTCTGGAATACTTGGCACACATCCTCTTCGCAGATCCTAAGTGCAGGTTGACTAGCAGGAGAGGGGAGGAGGGGGGGTTGCAGGAAGTGTAAATGTTCGTGATGTGAAGGTCAGAGTGAGTGTGGTGTGTGAGACTGGAATTTTCAAATCTACATTAAAACGCATTCAGGTTGTCAGCCAGTAGTTGCTTCCCTACAGTGTTGGGGGATGGTGTCTTGTAGTACGTAAAGTCTTTCAGGCCTCTCCATACTGATGCAGGTCTTTAGCTGAAAACTTGTTTTTCAGCTTCTCAGATTAGCTTCTTTTAGTGACTCTAATCTCATTTTTCAGCGTGTTTTTGGCCTAATTATACAAGATTTTACCCCACTTCTATAGGCATCCTCTTTGACCTGATGAAGCTGCCTCAGTTTTGCTGTAAACCATGGTTTGTCATTGTTGAACTTTAAATAAGTCCTAGTAAGAATGCACATTCCTCAAATAAACTGATATATGATGTCACAGTATCTGTAAACTCATCCAGATTGGTGTCTTGTTACATCAAAAACACTCCAATCAGTGCAGTCAAAGCAGGCTTGTAATTCCAGCTCTGCTTCATTGGTCCAGCTTTACTACAGGTTCAATTGATTTAAGTATCTGCCTATAAGTCGGAAGAAGATGAACCAGACAGTGCTCAGAGAATCCCAAAGCTGCTCTAGGGACAGAGCGATATGCATCCTTTAATGTTGTGTAGCAGTGATTCAGAATATTTCTGTCTCTTGTGGGTCTTGTAATGTTCTGTCTGTATTTTGGCAGTTCACGGGTGAGGCTGGCTGTGTTAAAATCGCAGAGAATAATAATCAGCCAGCTGATTCAGCGCTGCACTCACACACTCTTGTGGAGGAATGTTAACACTCACCAGAATAAACTTCGGTGAGTAGAAAGGCTTACAATTGATAAAGAACAGTTTCAAACTAGATTAAAAAGTTTGAGTACAAACTTTAGGTTGGCTTGAGAAAGCCTAGCATGAAAGTTTGAAGTAGTTGTAAAAGTTTGAAGATTTAAGGTTTTTAGTTTGATGTAATTATAAGTATTAGTAGTTTTCAAAGTTTAAAGATTATAAGAACATTCAGTCTATCAAATAGATTAGATAGATACATAGACAGATATTGACCCTCAGATAGATAGATAGATAGATTGATAGATATTGACCCTCAGATAGATAGATAGATAGATAGATAGATAGATAGATAGATAGATAGATAGATAGATAGTTATTGACCCTCAGATAGATAGATAGATAGATAGGTAGGTAGATAGATTGACAGATAGATAGATAGATAGATAGATAGATAGATAGATAGATAGATAGATAGATAGATAGATAGATAGATAGATAGATAGATAGATAGATAGATATTGACCCTCAGATAGATAGATAGATAGGTAGGTAGATAGATTGACAGATAGATTGACAGATAGATAGATAGATAGATAGATAGATAGATAGATAGATAGATAGATAGATAGATAGATAGATAGATAGATAGATAGATAGATAGAGTATGACCCATGATAGATAGATAGATAGATAGATAGATATTGACCCTCAGATAGATAGATAGATAGATAGATAGATAGATAGATAGATAGATAGATAGATAGATAGATAGATATTGACCCTCAGATAGATAGATAGACAGAAATTGACCCTCAGATAGATAGATAGATATTGACACTCAGATAGATAGATAGATAGATAGATAGATAGATATTGACACCCAGATAGACAGATAAATAGATAGATAGACAGATTGTTAGATATTGACCCTCAGATAGACAGATAGATAGATTGACAGATTTATATTGTACCTCAGATAGATTGAAATATATTGACACTTACTTGAGCTGTACATTCCAAGATACCTCCGAAAAAGAAACGTATGAATAAAATCCAGCCACTTTCACTGCACCCGACTCCCGTTTCATTCAGAATTGAACACCTCTGGAAGCATTCAGGGGTGAAATGATTGGAACACATCTGCAAATTTGCGGTTATTCCTCCATCTTCGAAATGTAAATATTCAAGCCAGAGAGCCCATAACAAAGGTGGTTTGAGGAGTGGAACAGGGTTTTGGGAGGGAAACAGCAGAAAATATACCTCTTCACCAACTCTGCCTTTGCAGCTTCTACTGACAGCAGGTTTGTGTACAATGACAGGTTTTTTAAGGGGCGATGATGAAACTAACTAAGAACTTTTTACTATTGGCTTAATTGCCGAGCTGTGCAGTTAAGGTGTGTCGGAGGTAATGGTGGACCTGAGTAACAGGGTCCCTCGCTAACCCCGCCCCTTAAAAAAGACTCTTAGTGACAAAAGTTTTTGAGGAAAATTCAAGGATAATTTGTTCATTCTCAAACCACCTCTTGATTTATGCTATATTTGATGTTTTATTTTTATTTTTTCACTAGGCCTTTGGCTTATGTTCCATTTAAACTACACCTGTTGGGCAAAATTACTTGGTAAATCTTCTAATGTTTAAAAATTTACACAGTGAGTTGTGTGTGTGTGTGTGTGTGTGTGTGTGTGTGTGTGTCATTACAACTTCTGTAGATAAAGCTAGATGTTGATTGTGTGATAATGCTTTAGCCTATTCATAGTTATACCTTAATGAGCATAAGTACAATAATGTACAATAAGTTTTTTAACAATGAGCTACTGTATAACACATTATAAGGTGTATTATGAGACATTATAAATGCATTATAATGCCTTTATAATGCATGAACAAGAAGTTATTTGGGTTCTTTATAGAAAGTGTTACCATGGAGATCTAAGCACTAAAATTAAGTGCTGCATCAGGGGTATTCAGTTAAAGTTCCAAGAGGTCTGGTCTATACATTTCCTTTCCAGCAAAGGTCTGTATAATAATACATAGCATACATGGTGGCAGTAGTCATATGGCTATGTAATTATAATATATATATATAATTTTTTGTTGTTGTTGTTAACTTACCATGTTGGCAGCAATTTTACTTTGTTAAAAAAATATTTATATATATATTTATATATATATACTGTATATTGTAAATCCTGTACATTTAAAATAGTCTCTTCAAAACAGGACAGGGATGAGGATATTTGAGACAGCCAAAGTGTTGGGGTCAGAGGGATCTTTTACCAAAAGATTATAATATGTCATCAAGTCTTCATCAGTCGAGGGCACTTGATACGAATAATAAAACATAAGATCAACATTTTGTTTTGAAGCTGAATGACAGCAGTCCAGTTCTTGTGTTTAAATATGTTTACTTTCAGATACAGTATATGTATGGGACATAGGAGCAATTTTGATGGACAAAAAAGTTATTTACATAGCTACAGTTAAGCATTAAAATACTGTTTGTTAAAAATTAATGATGACATCTCTGATTAAGTTTCACAAAATTAGAACAAAAATATGTTTGTTTATTACGAAAGGCTCGTAACATGCTGATTAATAAAGCTACATTTAGACAGAAAAAAACTTTGTAGTCTAAAGGCAGCATGTTAACTTTTCCTGACACAAACCTGGCTTAGTTAAACTGTCTAACACATATCAGACATATGAAGATAGTTTCACTTTTCTTCATTTTTGTTTTTTTTGCAGTGTGTTTAAGCGAAAGATTCCAGCATCTGTAGTGGTGTCTCCAATACCATTTTTAAAATAACAATGCCTGCAACTCTACGTACAGTAAATCATACTTTATGTGGCACCTCATGTCTATAGCGGGAAGAGAGTCAACGTGCGGAGCGGGAATCATGCATGTTCAGTAGCGCTGAATGTGCTTTATTCCCACTCTAGTGAGGAATATTTCATGCTAAAAACTACGCTTGGGCCCAGACAACACTGAATTCATTCCAAAGTTGTTTAGACCAAATGGACTGACAGTATTTGAATTTTTAATGTAGAATTTCCTCAAGCTGTAATTTGTAATTACTGTGCTAGTTATCTTGTTAATACAAACTCATGATGGATAGCTGAGATAAATATCAAACGAAGTGGGGGCTTTTCTCATTGTGCCATTGTGAAGGGAGCTCAATGCACAAATGTTTGTGCAAAGTATTTTATTTATTGAGGCAATACTCAGTCTCATAAGAATACATCTCCAGCTTTGAATACGGTGCTCATTGTTGAGTCTACAGTTTGCTTGTTTGCTTCCCACCTCCACGGTCATATGAAATGTTTGCTGTACAACCCCAAGCAATAAGTCACCATTGCACACAGCAATAGATACAGTCAATTTTAAACTGTAAATATTAAATATTAAAGCTGCGATTTAAAGCAGACATGCAACGCCCCTGGGTAGTATTCCTGCAGTTTAAGTAGTGTTAGTTTTGAAGCAATCCAGTGTCTCTAAACGGTGCTAAATTATCCTTTGATGGCTGTGTTTAATTCATGGCAGTGTTGCACAAACAGAGGTTTCACAGAGCGGGGCCTATGAAAGATTAAACAGTGCTAATTTTGTTTGATACCCCCGTGCTGTCCCGGGCAGTCAGACAGCAGCAGTTTTGGGTTGGGACTGGTAAAGGCATACTTTCGTTCCTAAAGTATCCCTCTTCAGTCTATGCTCCGAGCATGCACTGCTGGGATTTGCATAAGTGCATGCAGGAAAGAGACAGTCATTGCTAAAAGCACAGTCAGATCAAACCAGATAGCTGCAGGCAAGATTGTAATTAAATCAGCCTGAGGCAGTTCAGAATGAACATCTTATGAAAACAAACGGCCAATGCCATTTTACATTTTTATACAAGAATTGAAATTAGCCCTGGTTACTGTTTGTTTTAAGTGAACATGGGGTAACACTTTAAAAAAGGGGATATTCATGTAAAGGTTTATAAAGGGGGTTATAATGACCAATAACTCATTTACAAATGCATTATAACTCATTAATATGTGGTTATAACAAAATCAATAAAAAGATTTCAAAATAGTGAGCCCTTTTATCTCACATATCATAAATGCTTAATAACACTTATTACACATTAGTAATCAATGAAAATGTACCAGACACATAAATAATAAACATTTATGAAGGGTTTGCAACATTAGAGACCTCTGTGCATAAAGTTTATAATGGTTATTAAACTTTATTATACGTTAAATGCTGTGAATGAGCGTGAAGACTTGAAAAGTGTTTTTGCAGAGGACTTTGGGAAGTTGGGACACCATTGGAGTAGCACCATTCTTTTGACATCAACGTGAGAAAGATAGTGACAAGTAGGTAGTAGGGATGTGGCCAAAGCTGAACACCTTATTCAGAAAGGCACGAATAATGACTTCAAAACGAATAATGGATTCATCCAAATAATATACAAATATTTGTATGACTGATTATCCAAGAGGCACAAGACAAAGTGACGTTTTTAATAAACATATCCAAAATTGCAAATAATTTATGAATCTGTGCAGCAAATATTTCTAAAGCGTAAACCTGATGAGTGAAAATGTGCCTGTTGTGATTTCAAATCGAATTGTCACGGTCTTAACTCCGTTTCTGGTCTCTGTTAATTGTGCATGTCTGGAGCTTGTCAGGTGTAATATTAACTAAGATACAACATCATATACACATTCCACTTCTTGAAACGTCTATGTTAATGCATAACACAACTCACACGTGATTCCCATGTATTTATTTATAGCCTAAACCTGAGCATGATGTTAAATTCCTGACCTGAAGATGATTTCACATCAGAGCCTGTCTATTCTTTTAAAGTTCACCACATTTATATTCACATCAGCGATTAAGGAAATTATCTGGTTAAGATAAAAGTTAAAATGCTTCATAAAGTTTTAAATGCTCAAAGTGTTCATCCATTAGGAACGAAGAAACTGAAACATGCTCCATCATTTTTTTCAATGATGTTTGGTTTGATGCATGATGTTAGGGCATTATGGGTGGTTACTAGGGTGTTGTAAATGAGGTTGCTATGGTGGTTTTTAGAGCATTGTGTACAGTATGTACTATAGTTTATAATATGTTCTGGGAAGTCTCTGTAGCTGGATTTCCATATTTATTTCTTTAGCAAATTGTGGGATATTGCAAAAAAAAGTGCTGTATAGAAAGACCAAGATGTGAAGAAAATCTCCAAAATGTGCAGAAAAACTTACTATACTTGCTTGAGGTGGATACAAATAAATAAATAAAAATGGCAGAAATGACTATATAAACACATTTACTGAAAATATTCCTATAGAATTTATATAGGAATATAGACGTGCATCAACAAGCCATGTGAGTACATAATTCACTCAGAGAATATCATCAATACCATCGCACACTGTGGCATCTGAAATGTTGCTCTGGTTGTTCTGAAAAGCCTGTCATCAAAATGAATTGGCTAATATTTCCTTCCAGAAATGTCTGAAATGCTTTCACTAGGCATCTGCCGCTGAACACTAGCAAACATTAAGTTCATCAGAGGGTTTTGTCTGCGCACTCTAAACCCCAAAATTATTGTTATATGTATTATTCTGTTTTGCACCAATTTACCCAACAGTATTTTTTTAAACACGTGACGAAAACGCTGCTTTATTCACAAGTAATTTTAAACATTAAGAATTTGTGCTTAAAATAAGCTTGGATGGAAACATGACCTATGACATCCTGGTCCCATGATGTGGAAAGGCACACACCTGCCTATATAAAGTCACAGCTGAAAATGCATATCAGAGCAAAATTCAAGCCATGAGGTCAAAGGAACTGCCTGCAGAGCTCAGAGACAGGATTGCGTCGATGCACAGATCTGGGAAAGGCTACACAATTTTTTTTAGCTGCATTGAAGTTTCCTAAGAGCACAGTGGCCTCCATAATTCTTAAATGGAAGAAGTTTGGAATAACCAGGACTCTTCCTAGAGCTGGCTGACCATCCAAACTGAGCAATCTGGGGAGAAGGGCCTTGGTAAGAGAGGTGAACAAGAACCCGATGGTCACTCTGGATGAGCTCCAGAGATCATGTGTGGAGACGGGAGAAACTTACAGAAGGACAACCATCACTGCAACACTCCACCAATCTGGGCTTTATGGCAGTGTGGTCAGACGGAAGCATCTCCTCTGTGAAAGTGCTGCTTGGAATGACTCGGCACCTAAATGACTCTCAGACTATGAGAAACAAGATTCTCTGATCTGATGAAATGAAGATTGAACTGTTTGGCCTCAATTCCAAGCATCATGTCTTGAGTTCACCTGCGCAATACCATCCCAACGGTGAAGCATGGTGGTGGTAGCCTCTTGCTGTGGGGGTGTTTTTCAGTGGCAAGGACTGGTCATGGTTGAAAGAAAGCTGAATGCATCAAGATACAAGGATATCCTTAATGAAAACCTGGTGCAGAGGACTCAGGACCTCAGACTGGGCCGAAGGTTCATATTCCAACAGGACAAAGAACCTCAACACACAGCCAAGACAACGCAAGAGTGGCTTGGGGACAACTCTGTGAAGGTCCTTGAGTGGCCCAACCAGATCCTGGACTTGAACCCAATCAAAACATCTCTGGAGAGACCTTCCAATCGCTGCCAAAGGTGCTTCAACAAAGTACTGAGTTAAGGGTCTGAAAAGTTCTGTCAATTTGATGTTTCAGGTTTTTTTTATACATTTTCAAAGTTATAAAAAAATCTGGTTTTTGCTTTGTCATTATGGGGTATGGAATGTAGATTGATGTGAATTTTTTTTAAAGCATTTTAGCATTAGGCTGCAACAGACCAAATGTGAAAAAAGGGGTCCGAATACTTTATAAATGCACTGTATAATACTAATGATCAGGAAGTTAACCTATGGCTTACTTGTAGTTTTATATTAATTTGGGATAGAAGAAAGTATTTTAACAAAAAATAACACAATTCACCTTTAACAGTTGGATGTTGATTAGACCTGAATCAAAAGAGCTGCGTGTAACCAAAAGATTCGCTAACGTGGGGGTACATTTCCCAAAAGCATTGTTACACAACTATGGTTGCAAGTTCGACTGTTACCAACACATTTCTGCCATTTGTTTTTCCCGAAACCATAGTTCCAATGGACATTCGCAAACAGCATCGCAATGTTGCGTGGTCAGAGCTACAGCTCTTTACCTGTAGTTAGAAGCACAGTTCCTTATAAGTTTGCTGTGTAGACATCATTTAACTTTGCTGAGGCTCCTATATCTTTCATTCCATACATATCTTTCATACTGTCTAGACTTTGACCACGCTTTCATGCATTTAAGAAAACAACTTATTCCAGGGTGTTGCAGAAAGCAGCGCTCTGAAACATCATGTAAACATCAACGCATCCATTGAAGGGATTCAAGGCTGTTAAGAGGAAGCGCTTTATCTCACACTGTTGGAGAACACTGCTTTTATGTGTGTTAATTTGTTTAATGAAGAGTGTGCATGTGCATATGTGTTTTAGTGCATCGGGGGAACACTGAAGTCTAATGTAGAGGAAAACCCCACTATTGCAGCACAATGTATCTATATCGCATTTCAAAGTTCATGCCGCTTTCGTGTCTTCAGCAGCTTTTTTGCATTAAATGTATTTCTGATGTACATGTAAATGAGATATTATAATTTAATATTTGCAGAAGTTATTACTCCATCCCCTGTGTAACATCATTAACAACAGCTCTATGTTGTTGAACCAACGTGGTTTTAATGATTGTGCGAGATAGTTACTAGGGTTTTGGGGAACAGGCATGACTAGCTTGCCAGTTTCTACAACAATCCAACATACAATGCTGATTAAGCAGTGAGTTACGTCATTGTACAGGAAAGCCCAAGTCCAGTGTATACAGTAGAAAAATTTGCTCTCTGTGCTCTCACATCAGCATGATTCAGATTTCATAAGGTAATGACATAGAAATGAAAACAGATTCTGTATAATTGATCCTGCTGATTGCAGTGAAGCACTATCAAGCTACATTGCTAAGGAAGTTCACATTGGGAAAAATACAGAGCCTCAATAAAACAAGATACTGGCTGAATATATAGTGTGTATATTACAGTGTGTGTTTCAGAGTTAGATAGTCTGACAGATGAAAGAAAATAATAAACGTATGCACTGAGGAATGGTTGGAGTACTTTCTCTGTTTTTTATGGGGGAAGAGGGGTTGCGGACAGTTTCACAGGCTTTCATCTTGAACAACATGCTCTGGGGGAGCGTGCGGCATTGTGAATTTTATGTGGAGTTTTTCAAAGGCCTTGCACTGATCCTTGTCAATTTCAGTGGTCGTGCTGTTCAGAATAGTGAGGAAAAATAACGATATTAGGACGGGTAAATATAACACAATTTTTGTGTTTAGCTAAACAATTCCTTTACTGTATGTACATTTGCGTACACCGATATTTAACTGGCTGGTTTTTAAAGGTACTCAAAATGATTTTTGGTATGGTACTCAATGAGATTTTTGGCTCTTAATCCATGTTTGATGGCTTTAAATCCAACTATAGGCTGCTCCTAAAAGTGACTATTAACCCAGAAAATATACACATTTTTAAATTAACAGTCTTAAAAATATTGAGGACTCAGCAGGACATATTTACATATAACACATATTTTTGTCCAGTCAAAGAATATGAGAGTGCTTTGAATGAGAATGTCCCTCCCCCAAATAATACCTGCAACAGTCAGGCAAGTAGCAAATCATGATTGTGACAACAACTAAAGGCTATTGGCTATTTGTGCCTCTCAAACATTTCAATAACAGAAAAGTTTACTCATCAGGGCAGGGTTGCAACAGTTTTGCATTAGGTCTCACTTAAGTTGGGATGTAAAGTTTTTAAAGTATTGATTCAGTAAGCAGCCTTCAAATTTGTACACTTAAGAGATAAAAAGCAGTGAATTTCAGTTTATTCTTGTTACGCTTGATGTTCAAACCTTGTTTGCTCATGTAACTGTCAGCTGTAATGAATGATATCCCCACTGAAATATGATACGCAATAAAAGTAGATTTAATAAATAGTTTATTTAGCCTATATGTAAATAACAATGTTCAGGAACTGTATCTAAAATTAATTACATAATGTTCTCTCTTGTAAATGTAAATTAGTATAATTTTCAAGATCTTCATATGTTTGTCGAAAGGATTGAAGCCTGTCATGCAAAACATGAGCTCATTGATGTCTTTAAAGGGATAGTTCACTAGAAAATTCTATCACTATTTACTCACCCTCATCTCATACCATATATCTATAACTTTCTTTCTTCTACAAAACACAAATGAAGATTAAAAAAAAAAAAAATGTATCAATGGTCAAAGGTGGAGATTAACAGTAAAAATGTATCTGTTTCTTACCCAGACCTATCATATCTATTTAGAAGATATTAATTTAACCACTGGAGTCTTATGGATTACATTTATGCTGCCTTTTTGTCCTAAATTGTGGTCACCATTGTAGTTACATTCAACCTAAGTGCAATTGTGCCCATTTAACATTACAACTAGGCTGAACAGTAATTTACATGTATAAGCTGGTCCAACCGGCCCCAGGTCATTTCAAGGGATATTTAAATGATTAATTTACATAAACTATAATTTATTAAATAATATATAAAAAATAATTTTTTTTTTTATATAAAGAGTGTATTCTCATCTTGAATGTCACTATCAATTTATCAAATGACAGATAAAGCTAACCAGACATATGAAACATCTATCAATGCTTTTGACTTCACATGCTTGTGAGGTGTTTGTGAAGAAAGAAATGTCAGTGTATTTCAAATCAGAGACCTAAAGTGCTGAATATTCATGACAAATGCTGTGTGGAAATGAGAGATAAAAAGGGTTGGGGATCTGCCAAAGCAAATGGAACGGAGAAATAAAGACCAATGGGAGCTCTGTATTAACAGCAGTGGTTTAATGGCGCGAATCTAACGTGAGCCAGTTAAAAAGCAGGTGGAGAGCAAGGGGTGGGTCTCCACTCATTTGAGAGGAAATTAAGGTTGAAATTAGGTGTTGTGCAACCACGTGGTCTGTACAGAGCCTGCACCAAATACATGCTTTCACTAACTCTTGGCCAACTACGATCTGCTTAAATAGAGAAAGAGAGAGAGAGAGAGAGAGAGAGAGAGAGAGAGAGAGAGAGAGAGAGAGAGAGAGAGAGAGACAGACAGAAAGATAGGCGAAAGGGGGAATTGCATGGTAGAATTGTGCAAATGGTCCTGATCAAAGGATGATGGGGCAAGTGATGTGCACAGATCTTAGCAGGGACAGGGGCAGAAAGATTTTTTAATGAGTAGTAATTATAAATACTTAACTAATTTATTTTCTTTTTGAGTATTTAACCATTTTCTTGTATACAGAAAATGTACATATTGTACATATTTTTTTTCCCATTTTTCCTTTATCACAAATAACAGCCTATTTCTCACAAAAAGCCCCATGGTAATACACTTATTTATTTATATATATTCAGACATGGTCTGTGATAATCCAATGTTTATGACATGTGTCATAGTAAAATCATGGTATTTTTTAAAGTACCTTGGAGTACCATGACAGTATCATGAAATAAGAACATGATCAGTCATTCAGTACCATGGCATTACCCTGGTAATGTGGCGCACATTGCAAAGGCGCGATGAGAAAGTGCGAGCGCAAGGTGATCAACTGTGTTCCGCTAATGCTACAGAGGTACTTTTTCATATTGTAACCAAATAAAATATATTATAACTTGAGGCGATTAAAAACATACACATCATATTCTGAAATGTATAACATATGATCATGCATTTGTTTTCGTATCTCGTATCACTTCTTGCGTGTACTCTGTTGTGAAATGTAATTTGGAGTCCAGGCGGAGTCGTCAGGGATTCGTCAATAGTAAAATGTCTTGTAATGTGTTCACCCCTGTCACCGATTCCTCGTGTAATTTAAAAATGCTAAGATTTCAGTGACAAGACAGACAGTTTTGTAATATGAACTGTACCACGATCCAACATCTTTGAAAGTTGTGTAGTGTGTAGGTGCCAGGGCAGCTGGTGATGTTTTTGGTGTCCCCTAGGGTATGATGGGGCCCCCCTAGGGAGTTGGTGCCCTACGTAGATTGTGCAATATGCGTATAGGGAGCTGCGGTACTGTGGTAGACTAATGGTATTTTTCTGAAAGTGATTAGTCTAATTGCTTCTTAGTTTCAACAAAACCAAACTGGCTTTGGCTGAACCTGACAGATCCTTCAGTTTGTCAATATACTATAAAAGACAAATTTTATTTATATCACTGAAAGCGATGTGACCACTCACATTATAATGAATAAATCTGTCTACACTAGTGGTACATGATGTCGGAAATGTGGTAGCAATCAAGTATTATTCTTTTGAAGGTAACAGCAATACAATGTCCAAAATTCAAATTCAAAACTGCATTTTTTACTTCCTTGAAGGGTACTCTGGCGTGAGCGGATGCCACTCGAAAGCTAGTTAAAAACGGAAGTGAGGAATGACTTTTTATTTAAAGAATAAAACAGAATGTCTGTTTAAACCAGAAAAGTTAACTTTGAAATAGGCCCCATCTGGCGGTCCAAAGAAGATGTACTCGGAACCGTCATATCCTGCCGGAGATAGGTGGCAGGGGCGAGGAGCCTACCCCCGTGCAGGACGGGACACAACTGGTGGTGGTGAGGTGGTGGAGGTTTGCCGTGTTAGCACACTGAAACAGCAATGTGATAGATTGTGAGCAGACTTATAAAGCAACGGCTTACATGTGATTGGCTGGAAATTACCCAGCTAATGGTGCGATGATGTAGAGCTGCTAGTCTTCCCGCTAGAACTTCGCTGCGCTTACATTTCCGGAATTCGTTTTTTCCCATTCAGTTTTTTTTTTTACTGCAATTTTATCAAATCCTTCATAAAATGTCATGAACCAAACCAACCAAAAAACAACCAAATTTTTTTTAGTAAAAAAAACAATACCTGAAAATCTGACAAAAAGACGAAGCTACAAGATTGTGAAATTTAATTGAGGGTCTTTAATGAGGGAATGATCTACAATCCAATAAAGCATTATGCATGCAAAATCGAACTAAAAACTATGTATTTAAAGTTGTTGATTAGAAGTATAGAATCAATATATTTTAGGTTTATTGCAAAATATAAAGACATTTGCAAATATATAATTAGTTTGAGAATGTAAGAAGACCGACTTGATTGCATCATTCACAGTGCGAAGTGGGCGGTCGCTGCTGTTTTTCGCAACTCTCTGGTTGGTGGTTTTCTCCCAAAGGATCATGGATAGTATAGTTATTTACCAGAAATTGTACTATTAAACATGATTTGAGTTGAAATGATTGATGAGTGATGGCCTCGGCATTAGCATATTTTATTGATTAACAACCTTTGTTTGTCTTTAAAGGCTTATAGGCTATAGCTTTTTCAGGCTGGTCTAACTATAAGAGGCTACTCACTATAGGTTTTACAACAGATCTGACATATTATAGCCCAAGAGGGAAGTTGCATTCTCCAGCTGTTGCTTGATTCTGGAATGACCTTTAGTTAATATCACACATCACACACTTTAATATCACTGTACGACTATATGCCATGACACAAATCTCATCTGTATTAAACTGCCCAGTTTCTGTTCAAAAAATCTGAGGCGTCATCATAAGGTAATTTTGCTTGTGATAATTATCACATGTTGAGGATGAAAGGAGGCTGTTTGTGTGGAAGTGGTTGGAGATGAGATGTAGCTTAAGGCTGTAGCAGGACTGAGCAAATCGACTAAATGTCTTGAAATGACCTCTTACCTCTTCAAATTATGCAATTTTTAGGTTTTATAACCGAGATGACCCTGATTCACGTTACTAACAAATCTACTGATGCAATACAGTCTGTAAGCTCAATCTTAAGATTTGGGCAAACATCTTGCAAATAGCTTAGCTTTGCTGGCCCAAAAGTTAGTTTAATGATGTACTACAGAGTAAACACTAAAAATGATCAAAAGAAAGACTTCTTGGTGCACCTGCAATATGTCACTAAAGCACAAACATTTTAGAACAACATTCTTTAGATGTTTTTGTGAAGTTCAGTTTTAAAAGATGCATCTGAATATGCTGTTTTAAGATGTTAACGGAATAGTTCACCCAAAATTATCTTATGATGTACTCACCTTCATGCCATCCCAGATGTGTATGACTTTCTTTCCTCTGATGAACACAAATTAAGATTTTTAGAAGAATTTCTTAGCTTTATTGGTCCATACAATGTAAGTGAATGGGTGCCAAAATTTTGAAGCTCCAAAAATTACATAAAACAGCATTAAAGTCATCTAAATTAATCCAGTGGTTACATACATGTCTTCAGAAGCAATATGATAGACATGTGTGAGAAAGAGATTTAAGTTTCTACTACAAATTATCCTCCCTGCTCAGTCATTCTCCACTTCAACTTTCACTTTCACATTGTTCTTCTTGTGTTTTGGTGATTCTTCATGCATATCACCCCCTAATGGGCAGGGAGAAGAATTTTTGACTAAAAAGGATTTAATTATTGATCTGTTTCCCACCCACACCTATCATATTACTTCAGAAGACATGGATTTAACCACTAGAGTCTCATGGATTAATTTTATGTTGCTTTTATATGCTTTTTGGACCTTATGAGTTCTGATCACCATTCACTTACATTATGAGGACCAACAAAGCTGAAATACTCTTCTAAAAATCTTTTATTTATACACATATGGGATGGCATGAGGGTGAGAAAATGATGAGAGAATTTTCCTTTTTGGGAATTTTCCTTTCACAGTCGTACATGTGGACACAGAACTTTGCAGTTCTTTGAATGACGGAATATTATGTTTGCCTCGGTTTTTGTCCTTATAAAGGATTAGTTTACACAAGATGAATTTATGTCATTATTTACTCACGCTTGCAAAAAAAATAATAAAAAAAAATATTGGCATACAAGTTTAAGTGGCAGATTGTTTGTGGTAACTGACAAAAAAAAAAAAAAACACATAAGATAAGATTTACATAGATTACACTGAGCAAGATCATATTCCTTTCTACCCTTTTCACAAAGACAGGAAATGTTTTAGCATTAGTGCAACAAAATGAAGAGTACTATGTGTGTAGTCAATGCTTTAACAATAATTTTAACAATGGAAAATGTAGTTTGGTGGCACAAGCCTGTCATTTCATAAAGCAACTAAATAAGTTGTGATTTCTTTGGTGTGGACCTTTGTTGTTAATCTTAATCAACAATACAAAAAAAATGCATACAATTAAACTGAACAGTCAACATTCACAATTAAAACTCCTCCTCTGGCTTTTATGACAGCCTGAATTCTTTGAGGCATGGACTTCACTAATGAAAAACAATATTCTCAATCAAGCTGGTTCCAACTTTGTCGAATAGCGGTTGACAGATCAGATTTGCAGGATGGAGCCTCATCATGGACCATTTTTTTCTATTTCCACCATAAATTTTCAATGGGATTGAGATCTGGACTGTTTGCTGGCCATGTCATTGAGTTGATATGCCTTTCCTGAAGAAAAGCTTTAACACTCTTTGCTCTGTGGCCAGATGCATTATCATCCTGAAAAATATGGAGTGGTGGTGGCGTAGTGGACTAAAGCACATAACTGGTCATCAGAAGGTTGCTGGTTCGATCCCCACAGCCACCGCCATTGTGTCCTTGAGCAAGACACTTAACTCCAGGATGCTCCGGGGGGATTGTCCCTGTAATAAGTGCACTGTAAGTCGCTTTGGATAAAAGCATCTGCCAAATGCATAAATGTAAATGTAAAAATGACTTCATCATCACCAAACCTATTTTCTATCGATGGAATGAGAAAATTGTCCAAAATTTCAATGTATACCTGTGCATTGACTGTTGAGGTAATGATTGCCATCTTCCTTGGTCCTTAACCTGACATGCATCCCCATTTCATAAATGACTGGGGAAATTTGATTGTTTTCTTCAGGCAGTCATCTTTATATATTTCATTAGAATGGCACCAGACAAAAGTTCCAGCATCATCGCCTTGGCCAATGCAGATTCCTGATTCATCACTGAATATCACTTTCATCCAATCATCCACGCTCCATGATTGCTTTTCTTTAGCCCACTGTAGCCTTGTTTTCTTCTGTTTAGGTGTTAGTGCTGGTTTTCGTTTGGCTTTTCAATATGTAAATCCCATTTCATTCAGCCGATTTCTTACAGTTCTGTCACAAACATTGACTCCTCTTTGTTTTTCATTTGTTTTGTTGTACATTTTCTATTTTCAAGGCATATTGCTTTGAGTTTTCTATCCTTACAATTTGTCGTCTTCCTTGGTCTACCCATATGTTTTCCTTTTATAACCTCGCCATTTTGTTTATACTTGCACCAAATTTTAGACACAGCTGACTGGGAACAACCATCTTCTATTGCCACGCTGTGTTGGAATCCCTTCTTGAAGGAGATTTAAAATCCTTCCCATTGTTTCAATTGGCAACTCTCTTGTTGTGGCCATGTTTCCTTTCAATTAACCAAGTCCAACAGCTCGTTAAGGTCTGTAAGCACTCTCTTTTAACTGCAGACTCATTTGCATTTTTAGACTTGTGCTGGTATTTGTTTTAGAAATGTAAATTTCAAGGTAATTCCATAATTTTTTTCATCAACATTGAGTGATACCATCATTTTTTCCTCTACTTGATCTGGAAAAAATGTGGCATTAATTAAAATAATAGAATTTAATTAGTTTGAGTGAGATTTCACGAAGCCAGAATGTTCAGTTATTAAACAAAAAATCTATCTATCTGTTGTCTGTCTGTAGTATCTATCTATCTATCTATCTATCTATCTATCTATCTATCTATCTATCTATCTATCTATCTATCTATCTATCTGTCTGTCTATCTTTCTGTCTGTCTGACTGTCTGTCTGTCTATAGTATCTATCTATCTGTCTGTCTGTCTGTAATATCTATCTATCTATCTATCTATCTATCTATCTATCTATCTATCTATCTATCTATCTATCTGTCTGTCTGTCTGTCTGTCTGTCTGTCTGTCTATCTATCTATCTGTCTATCTGTCTGTCTGTCTGTCTGTCTATCTTTTGCTAAATCCCAATGCTTAGCACAACAGTACATCCTCTCATCTCTTTACGCATTTGAGAGTAGTCGCTCCACTAATTGAACTCATTTGATATAAATGTGTTAATTGCTTCAGTTGAGCAAGCGCTGCAATTGGGTCATGATTGCTCTTGCACTCCTCTTCAGCATGCACACTTCTGTTAATATTATCAATGAAAATATCACGAGAGCTACTGAATATAGCTTTTTTTTAATATTTGATCTCTGTTTTTAATTCAGTATACCATAGCTCTAACTATCTATCATATCTCAATTCAGAGGAATCATTTTATGTTCATGTTCCTTTAAAATGGGTGTTTGCAGGGGCTAATTAAAGGGATAGTTCATCCATATTTACGCTTATTTATTCACATCAACTTTTGTGGAACAGAGTAGAAAGTTGAATAGTCAGACAATCTCTTTCAATACAGTGAGAGTTCATAGGAAACATTTCTGTTTAATTCCAAAAAATAAAAAGTAGCATAAAAGTAATCATTACCAATCATTCCCTACCCTGCTAAAAATACCAGCTTAACCAGCATGCAATTCCCAAGTTGGTCTAAGGTGGTTAATTCTGGCATTGTGCCGGTTTAGCTGGTGAATGCATTTTCACAAGCAAAATAAACCTAGCTGGGGAAGGAAGCTGACTAGCATGGTGTTCCTGGTGAAGCTGGTTAAGCTTGCTAGCTAGCTTCTTAAGCTTAAGAAGCTTGGTGGGGACACCAGCACACCAGCTTCCCATGCTAGGGGACAAGCATTAAGAAAGTATAGGGTCAATTTTGCTTTAAATGTTAACTTTATCACAGTCCACATTAAATCATGCACAATGAATACAGTATCAGTCTCACTTGAGACACATGATTATTTCATATGGCACATCATGCATAATGTTTTTATCCTTTTTTAAATATACATGAATCATGTTGTTGCTGGTCATTTTTGATTTTTTTTTTTTTTGCATGGTTTGCAACAAAATTAAATAATTTATAGAGGAAATATGAGAAGCTGCCTGTTTGCTTGAATGACACAAGAGCACAAATGCAACCCAAACAGTAGAGTCATGTAACACAGATGCAGCTTTGATGGATGCAATGATTGAGAATGCACTTGCGTGTGGAGTGGATTCATCAGTCTGTTCAACTCCATGAGCTTTTAGTTCATTTCTACACATAGACGGTCTTGGGTGTTTTTCGATGTCTTTCTGACAAATGGTTGTGAAATGGAAAAGGTTATTGTGTTGTGTCTTGGTGCACTACGGTGGCTGTGCTGCAAATGAATTATTCATCCTAAGAATTGGAGAGGGGAGCAGGAGAAAGAGTAAAAAGAATGAAAGACAAGGACAGAATAAGAGAGAAAATGTGTGTGAACTAGTTGCATTTTATGATATAGCACAGTGTTCATTTTTTTAACAATATAATGAGAGATACATGGGAGATTGTTACATTTTCAGGTCACATTTCACAGCAATATATATATAAATGACAATATTTTTTTATATATAGTTTTTGAGTGTAATATTCATTGCTGTAATGCTATATATTTTTAAACCAGCATAAATTAAATGCAGTATAACAATTGAAATATTTTTTTTATTAAATAAATTGAGAATGGGGAATTCTTCATGTAAGTAATCTCACTGTTGCATAGTTTATTTCCCTTAAAATTTGCTTTATTTTCATTAAGCAAAATTCTGTTTATTTATTTATTTCATTTTGCGAAATATGGGCAGATAAAAACTCAATGTTGTGCTCCAGCGCCTGTTGTATATTATCAGTATGTTTTCACATCTGCTAGGTGGCAGAAGGGTGTGGTGAGTGAGTATAGAAATCCTAAATCCAGGGTTAACCAGGAACTCTGACCTTAATCATGCCTGATTAGTGCTCTCATCCCCTGAGGAACAGGCAGTCTGGATCCTGGATTTAACATTGATTAGCTGGGAACATGTTGTCAGGCCTTCTGTCACCCATGTGGAGAGTCAGTTGAAGATAGATTAAAATACCTTGTTTGTTTGTCAACTGAAAAATCTTTAACTTTTGTTTTTTAATATTGTTATTGTTAGCTGCAAACAAGTAGTTGTGTGCCTCATGCTTAATCTTTTTAATGGCCAATTCTTAGTTCTAATGAGTCTAAATGGTGCATATGTGAATCAAATGGCCTGTTTTCTTTCATTTGATAGACTGCAATTAGGGGAAAACAGCTTGATGGAGTCCTAGTCATCTGCACAATTTTACATTTTCTGCACTAATAGTGTGGAAAGTTCTCTGAAATTCTCCAAAATGTCAACATAAATGCATAAAACAAAAGTGTGATATTTCTATGCATTGTTATTGCATTTCACCTGAATTGTCTGACATGAAAGGACATTGAATGAAAAATGATATCATATGATTTGAAACCCCTTTCAAAATGTATGCATTATTTTATTTTATTTTTATTTATGTCTTTTAGGGAAGTTTTAAAAAAGAGTGTGTGTACTTGTGTAGAATACAATTAATACATTTAAAGGTGAAATAAATTCAATTAGGTGAAAAAATCTACCAGCAATGGTCGTGTAGCAATAAAAACATCTATTCTATTCTATTGTAAATGTCACATCAAAAAGTTTATCTTAAAACTGAAATGAAGCTAACACAGATTGTGTATAGTAGTATGGTGAAACAGGGCCCACTTAGAGAACAAACCATGCAATCATGGTGAAATTATGTGATCCTCAAATTCCACAGCACAGCTAATCTAAGAATCATTCTTGATTTTTTATTTACCCTTTTAAAACAACAGCACACAGATGCCTTTTCCCAGTTTTCCATTTGCATTGTTGGTAGCAGGTCTCACAGCTGCATGTAAACTAGGAGCTATAACCCCCTCAAGGGTATCAAATCCTGGACTCTCATTTCTAACTGGGTCAATGCTTGCAATAGCTGTAGACTCTCAATCTCTCTTTCTTTCTTCCTTTCTGTCTCTCTCTCCTCAACCCCAATGCACTGCAAAATCCACTTCTCATTTTGTATGCATTATTACATTTTTTGACCATATGTCATTTTAAAGGAATGGTTCACCCAAAAGATTCTGTCATCAGTTTTTTACTCTCATGTCCAAACTGTATCATTTCAGAGTGACTATTTGCACCCAGATTTAAATAGCATCTGTCACTAAGTGCAGCTATTTTCATCATAATAGTCTGGTCAGAAATATATGACAGACTAGGCAGTAGGTGTCGCTGCAGTGGCGTGCGGTGTAAAGGTGGTGGGAATGTGTTGTGTTGTCCTAACGACCACGGTTCGAATCTGCCTTTTGTCCCACTCTTTTCCCATCTGATTTCCTGTTTCCACTTTAATACTACTTAAAATAATAGATAAAAATGAATATTAATGTTGATTTAATTGTAGTGATTTGTCACGGTGAATGTCGAGGAGTGCAGAGAAGTGTTTGATCCAGAGGCGGGTCTGTCAATCACACTCGTTCCTGCAGCTCTGTGTCACTTGTGTGTAGATTGCATTATACAATAGTTATATTGTAGTAACCATGTTTTTGTTTTTTTGCCAGAAACCATCGTTTTAATGCACTTAACAATGGTGTTACTACAGTAATATGATGGTAATATAGCCATGGTTAATTTTGTGGTTACTGTACATTTACAACCAAATGCCATGGTGAAACTGGTTACTATAGTAAAAACAAGAATATTTTTTCTAAGGTAATGTTAAGGTTATGTTTAGGGGTAGGGGTTAATGTAGCGTGTCTGTGGGACTCTTAATAAACACAATAAACACATTGCAGTGATGCCCATTCTGTATGTTTGCATTTAAATATGGGAGCAAATAGTATCTGACACTATCTGTACCAGGTTGAAATTATTATCTACCATTATTTGCACCAGGGTTGGGGTGAAAATAATATCTGCTATAATATTTGCACTGGGGTGTGTGACAAGGAGGAGGGCGTGCCCGGGCCGTGATGGAGCACGGCCGGCGCTGAATCAGCTGATCAGTGGGAGAGCGAGATAAGTGGCAGCTGGAGACGCTGGTTTGTGTTCTTCCTTGGAACACATAAGGCGATGTTTAGAAGAATGTTATCACTATATGTTAAGAACTTTTCAATAAAAGTAAATGGTGATCAGCGGCTGTCAAACTCCTAAAAATGTAGGTCTGCACAGCGCAGACAACTCAAAATACATTTGGTGTGAACAGCCCCTAACTCGTCTGTTTGTGCACGTTGTTTTTCATTTATTACAAACCCGAACCAGAAGTTATACTCGAAAATCTAACTTGAAACTAGCCCGAAACCTGGAATCGATACTCTCTTTATAATTTCTTCTCCAAGGAACTAAATTTGTTGCAATAGACAGATTTCTACCAAAAACAACAGACAATAAAATAGTTCATATGACTTACATCCCCAATTTTAAGTCTTTTAAAGTCACATATGAGAGCTTTGTAGAAGAGACAGAAATTAAAGCAGTTATTCGCGCTACTGTATATCTTTCTAGTCTTCCACAGCTCTTAAAAAACTGAATCAACAAATAAAGGTTAGCGTATATTCAATTATTGCAGTGTCACGGCAGGTTTGACGCTAATAATGCCAAACGTATTTTGTTCTCATGTGTCTCAAAATCTATAATGATGCTGTGATGTTCTGGAAACAATTTACTTTCATTATGTGGAAAAGAACAATACATATATATACATATTATGGGGGGCCAAACAGGAAGTAATTACAGTATATACAATCTGAATATTTAAATGTAAATCCTGAATATATAGTTGTAATTCCAAATATATACATATAAATCAGAATATATACTTTTAAGTCTGAATCAGTTATCCAGAGCAATTTGAGTCATGTTATGCTTTACAAAATTGAAGGCAGGCCAAAACATGGATGCTTAACTTACTCCTAAGACTTTGGTGCCCTTAGGAATCTAAGGCTATAGTGTACAGCAATTGCGAAACACACCATGGCTGAGAGAGCCAGGGAGATTATAAACAATCTTTTGACCAAAGATCATATTATTTAGAAATTAGCAGTGACTATATATATAGTTCATATGTATATATATATATAAAACTAACCTTTCAATGTAAGCACAATGATCCTTAAAAAATACATAACTATTTCAGGACTTACCATGATAATTTTATAATTTCTCTGGTTGCGTGCGTATGATCTCTGGCTGAAGTTGTTTCTGTTTGAAGCTCAGGGCGACTAGCTGAGCAATCGGCTCACTTGCAAGCCAGTCACGTCCAATAGTTCAATACTGCTCACACTCAGGTCTTCCAGTGCTGGCTTCAAAGAGATGCCACGTGTGGTTTCTCTTATCTGGCAAAAGAATAAATTTTTTACATACATCTGTTATTAATGGAACAAAGAACAGAATAGTACATAATGTTATAATGCCTTTAATGGTTAGCAAGAAGAATAATGTTTTTAAAGATTTGTCTTTATCTATGTTTCTTTCTCAGGATCAAGATATCTTATTACATCCACGGGGGCCTTGTATATTCTGGATGTGCAGTCAGAGGATGCAGTGAATATTTATCGCTGTACCACACGGCACCGATACACAGGGGAGACCAGACAGAGCAACAGTGCCCGACTACTTTTATCAGGTGAGGAGCCTTTGTGTTGGTGTCAAGTTCCCACCTGCCTCTTTCCATTCTCTCACTCTCCTTCTCTCTTAAATATATAGATGGATGCCAGGGCTGCACGATATAGTTGAAAAATCATATTTCTATTATTTAAACACATTTGCAATTGTGATTTAATAAAGCAATAAGTTATGAGAAGCACTGTATAAATCTGTTAGTTATGCACAATATGCATCAAAGTTCCTGCAACCCCTTGAATATATTTAGCCATGAATATATTCACAATACTAGCATAGCCTAGAGTGCCCTTTTGCTTTTATGAAACATTTACTACATCATTACAATATGAAGGACAACATTTTTCTGTTATATTGTATTATTTTATTGACCATATTCATGAAATACTATCTTTCCACTATAGAAGATTTAGTTCCTGACATATAAACTTAAAAGTTAGTTGGTTTATATGGTACTGTGCAGTGATATCGTGAACAGGTGTTTTATGTCATAGACATAAATTATGTCATAGTTTCTATTGTGTAATATAGTATGATTGGATCACTGTATTGACCAGGCTTGGGCAAAATTCAAAATTTTTCAAACAATTGTTTACAGACAGATTGTTTCACTTTTACTTGACTATATCACAGTTCTAGTGGATCAGAAGTTTACTGTACATACACTAAGTTAACTGTGCCTTTAAGTAGCTTGGAAAATTCCAGAAAATTATGTCAAGCCTTTAGACAATTAGCTTCTGATAAGAGGTGTACTGAATTGGAGGTGTACCTGTGGATGTATTTTAAAGGCTACCTTCAAACACTTTGCTTGACATCATGGGGAAATCAAAAGAAATCAGCCAACAATTGGACCTCCACAATTCTAGATCATGCTTGGGAGCAATATTCAAATGCCTGAAAGTACCAAGTTCAGCTGTACAAACAATAGTACGCAAGTATAATCACCATGGGACCACACATCCATCATACCACTCAGGAAGGAGACACATTCTGTCTCCTAGAGATGAACGTAGTTTGGTGCGAAAAGTGCAAATCAATCCCAGAACAACAGCAAATGACATTGTGAAAATGCTGGACGAAACAGGTTGACAAGTATCTATATCCACAGTAAAACAAGTCCTATATTGACATAACCTGAAAGGCTGCTCAGCAAGGAAGAAGCCAATGCTCCAAAACCACCATAACAAAAGCCAGACTACAGTATGCAAGGGCACATGGGGACAAAGATCTTACTTTTTGTAGAAATGTCCTCTGGTCTGATGAAACAAAAATAGAACTGTTTGGCCATAATGACCATCGTTATGTTTGAATGAAAATGGGTGAGGCTTGCAAGCCTAAGAACACCATCCCAACTGTGAAGCATGGGGGTGGCAGCATCATGTTATGGGGGTGCTTTGCTGCAGGAGGGACTGGTGCACTTCACAAAATAGATGGCATCATGAGGAAGAAAAATTATGTGGATATATTGAAGCAACATCTCAAGACATCAGCCAGGAAGTTTAAGCTTGTTCGCAAATGGGTCTTCCAAATGGACAATGACCCCAAGCATACCTCCAAAGTTGTGGAAAAATGGCTAAAGGACAACAAAGTCAAGGTATTGGAGTGGCCATCACAAAGCCCTGAACTCAATCCGAAAATGTGTGTTCAGAACGGAAAAAGTGTGTGCGAGCAAGTAGCCCTAAAAATCTCAGTTACACTAGTTCAGTCTGGAAGAATGGACAAAATTCTAAATTCTAAATTTTTGGAAGGCTACCCAAAATATTTCACCCAAGTTAAACAATTTGAAAACAGCTGATAATCAGGGCAGATTATTTCCTTTAAAATGGAGGTGGCAAAATGGGTTGGACAATTAGCCGACAACTAGTGCTGTGTGTGATGTGCCTTTTGTTTCAGTGCTTTGTTGACCAGTTACTCTGAAATATGGAAGACACGTAGATGCATAGAGAATTAAGTTATTGTTTAATTTCTTTTGAAGTTGTGTTATTAACTATCAGTGATTTGAAACAAGACAGCAAAAAAAACAAAAAAAAAAACAAAAAAACAGAACCAACAAACTATCTGTTCTGGCACATGTAGTTTAAACAAATCTGATATTGGTGTTGGCACACAAATTTTGTATCAGTGCATCCTTACCACTATTTACTACTTTGTTCTCTGCCTTGTAGAACCTGTGGACTCTGCTCCAGTGATTCTGGATGGTTTTGAGCAGAGGGAGGTTATGGTGGGTCATCGGGTGGAGCTCCCGTGTAAAGCGTCTGGTCACCCGCCACCCAGATACCGCTGGCTGAGGGACAACAGCCCCTTAGAATCAGACAGCCGGTACCACCAGAGTGTGTCAGGCCTTCTCATCGAGGCTACACGACCCAGTGACAGAGGCAGTTATGTGTGTGAGGTGTGGAACAGCTTTGGGAATGCCAAAGTGGTTGGACGACTCATGGTCAAACGTAAGTTACCCTTTAAAAGGGACATGTTCTGTAAAAGAGCTAAATGTTTTAGCATTTTATTTGATAAAAGACACATTTTTTGTTATTTTATATGCCAATTTTCCACCTTCTCTCTGCACATTAGAATTAAACAGGCTTTTCAATGTAAATGTGCCTATATGTTCTTTTAAGACTTTTACTGTTTATGGTAATCTCTATTATGACTGGTTCACCATTTTGCATGTGAAATGAGTTTCCAAAAAACGTCCAATACAGTAAATGCTATCCCATCCTTCAGTAACAGCATGTGCAGTCTTTGCAAAGCCAATATTACATTCTGACAGCCAGGAACAGTTGTACAACGTGTGGAAAACGTCCACCATTTCTATATACCAACTGGAATAATACTATCTATCCTACTTACTCTTTCACCTTGGATGGATGTACCAAGTTGCTTAAAGGGGTAGTTCACCCCAAAAATGAAAATTCTCTCATCATTTACACCCTCATGCCATCCCAGATGTGTATGACTTTCCTTCTTCAGCAGAACACATACAAAGATTTTTTTTAAGAATATCTCAGCTCTGTTTAAAGTAATCCATACAACTCCAGTGGTTGAATCAATATCTTGAGAATTGGTATGACATGTGTGGGTGAGAAACAGATCAATATTGATACCTTTTTTTTAATAAAAAAATCTACACATTCACTTTCACTTCCAATTTGGTCAAAGGTGAAGATTGACTGTAAAAAAACGTCTTGGTTACTGTTGCAACCTCCGTTTCCTGATGGAGGGAACGAGACATTGTGTCAAAGAAGCAACAATAGGGTCTCTCTTGAGAGCCTTTCGCATCTCTGAACTTTGATAAAAGGCCAATAAGAAACTGGAAGACAGAATTTGCATGTCCCGTCTTCGGACATACGGGTATAAAGGGAGGGAAATGCATCTGTTTCATTCAGGATTTGTCTGAGGAGCCGACAATGAGGTTTGGCCGCAACAGTGGTTCGGTTCAGTGACGTGGCCGGGAGGACACAAGATCTCGCTCCCTCCATCAGGGAACAAAGGTTACAATAGTCACCTAGATGTTCCCCGTCTGTCGCTCACTTTGACGTCGTGTCGAAGAAGCGACACTACGGATCCAATTTAAAAACCTGAACCGTGTACGTGCGCTGCTGACACAGGTGCGGTCAGGTAGCTTGCGTGCCAAAACGATAGACTGTGTCAGACTGCACGTACCCTTACCCAACACCCATAAAATCATCAAAACCTTCTGGTTCTTTACACCCTGATAGGGGGAACAAGGCGACGTGCCAAACATGGGAGCAACCCACGCCAGCCATGCCTTTTCTCTCTCTATGTTTCTTGGATTAGAGTTAAAGCGACTGGGGCCATCTTAACGCTATCACACGTGTCGGGGAAGGCATTCTTTCACTACCTAAGAACTTTGTGAAGATGCGAGGGGACAGAGACATGCCAAAGGGGAGGACCTTGTACTAATATGCCTGGCCATCGAACGCAAACTGTAGAAAGGGTCGATGTTGAATCAATATTGAGACATGGAAGTACGCGTCCTTCAGGTCTAATGCAATTCAGCTGCGAACCAATCTAGACGCAAGTTAGGTTGTGTCTTTGCATGAGCATTTTGAACGGGAGTTTGTTCAAGGCCGGTTGAAAACTCGCAAGTCCAAGATCGGTTGTAAGCCGCTGCCTTTCTTGGGTACGATGAAGTAAATGCTGTAGAAACCCTTCTTCGTCTCGGCTGGAGGGACAGGCTCTATCGCATCTTTGAGTAAGAGAGTCATGATTTCCATGTGCAGGGATTTGGCATCTTCGCCCTGTACTGCAGTAAAGCAGACGCCACCGAAGGGGGGGGGGGGGAGTGGCAAACTGAATTGCATAAACGAGTCTAATGGTCCTAGCCAGATGACGGATTGGGAAGTGAGAGCCACATGTCCAAGCTCCGTGCTAGGGGCACTAAGAGGACTATTATTTTTTACGTACCTGGCGGGGCTTCGCAGCGGGGCGGAGTAGGTAATGTGGCGTTGGGAGGCAAAATGCGTCCCGAGGCTCTGGTGCTGAGAGAAGACTTGAAGCACTTACCTTGCTCCGCACACCCGGCGGGGGGCTGGTTAGTGACTGAGGGGGAGGTCCCGTGGAGGTGTCCTCTAGACTCGTCAGAACCGGCCGGCCGGAGGACAACAGTCGTGGGGCTGGAGGCGAGATGTCTTCATCCAGTTTGCCGGGACTGTTAAGGTGTGGCAGCAGAGTGCCGTTAGAATGGCATTTGTGGGCCAGGTGACCCAGAGACAAAGGAAATTGCTCTTTTATTGAGAATGTGGGTACCGGGGTGCGGCAAAGTAAATAAACTTAACTGAGGATTCTCCTCCCGGCCCTCCACCGGGGGACAGAGTGGTATGTTTACCACTTACCTGTTTCCCTGGGTCATCCATCTCAGGAACGCTTGGGAGCCTTCCGGGTCCTCGAAGGGGTTCGTGAGATGGGGGGCGTGCACTTCCTGCGGGGTGCTCGACGCTGGGGCTGAGAGCTGGGCCCGGATTGAGGCGGAGCTGCACGTTTCTTGGACGCTGCAGGAGGACGCCCTCGGCGGGTCTGCTTTTTCACCGCTGAGAGCTGCTGGGCAAAGTCCTCGACGGTGTTGCCGAAAAGGCCGAACTGGGAGACAGATGCGTTGAGGAAGTGTGCTTTGTCTGCTTCACGCATCTCGACCAGGTTCAGCCACAGATGTCTTTCCTGAACCACAAGAGTGGCCATCACCTGCCCGAGTGACCGCGCTGTGACCCTGCTGAGCAGTGGCGAGCTCATCCAGCTCGGGGGGCTCTAGAGGATAGGCAGGCTGGCCGTGAGGCGAGCTGCTGTTGCCTCGAGCCCGGACGGAAGTCAACGAGCGTGCCGGGGGCGGGTGGTTCGTGGGGACGTACCCGGTGAAACCGAGCCTGCTCGGTGATGAGTAGAAAACCAATTGGGACTAGCGAGCCGGTCGGGTCCGAAGAAAATTTCTGAATGAAACAGACGCATTTCCCTCCCTTTATACCCGTATGTCCGGGGGCGGGACACGCAAATTCTGTCTGCCAATTTCACATTGGCCTTTTCTCAAAGTTCAGAGATGCGAAAGGCTCTCAAGAGAGACCCCTAGTGTCGTTTCTTCGACACAACTTCGAAGTGAGTGACGGGGAATTACTTTTTTATCTGTTTCTCACATGCTTCAGAAGATATGGATCTTAATGCTGGAGCCACATGGATTACTTTTATACTGCCTTTATATCATTTTGGACCTTCTGATTTCTGGTCACAATTTGCTTGCAATGTGAGGATGAACTGTGCTGAGATATTCTTCTAAAAATATATTTTTTCATCCCACTTTTCTCCCCAATTTGGAAAGCCCAATTGCCACTACTTAGTAGGTCCTCATGGTGGTGCGGTTACTCACCTCAACCCGGATGGCAGAGGACAAGTTTCAGTTGCCTCTGCTTCTGAGACTGTCAATCCATTCATCTCATCACGTGGCTCGTTGTGCATGACACCGCAGAGACTCACAGCATGTGGAGGCTCACTCTAATCTCCGCGACCCATGCACAACTTACCACGCGCCCCATTAAGAGTGAGAACCACTAATCGCTCATGTGACTCTACCCTCCCTAGCAACTGGGTCAATTTGGTTGCTTAGGAGACCTGGCTGGAGTCACTCAGCACACCCTGGATTCGAACTCATGACTCCAGGGGTGGTAGTAAGCATGATGACAGTCAGCGATGAGAGTATTCATTTTTAGGTGAACTATTCCTTTAATACTGCATAGGTGTTGATATGTAAATCTAGGCGGTCATATTCTTATGGTTGTGACTAGGGATGTGCCCAAAGCCGAATATCTTATACGGAAAAGCACGAATAATGACTTCAAACAAAAAACAGATTCATCTGAATGGCATAAAAATGTTTGTATGACTGATTATCCAAAAAGCACAAGGATAAAGCAACATTTTAATAAACATATCCAAAATGGCAACTAAATTATGAATCTGTACAGCCAGAATGAAAATGTGCACATTGTGATTTCAGATCGGATGGCCGCGGTCTCGTTAATTGTGCACGTCTGGAGCTTGTCAAGTGTAACATTAAGATATGAACATCATATACACTTTCCACTTCTTGAAATGTCTATGTTAATATATATCACACTATTCACACGTGATTCTCATTTATTTATTTCTAGCCTAAACCTGAGCGCGGTGTTAAATTCCTGACCTGAAGTGATTTAACATCTCTTTAAAGTTGACCACATTTATATCCACTTCAGCAATTAAGGTTATTAACTGGTAAAGAATTTATAATTTTTTTTAAAAAAAAGTTAAAATTAGGGCTGCTGATTTATCATGTTGATTCAGTGAAAGTAATTTTACAAAAAATAACGCAATTAATCGCACTTCCCCCAGACCATAAAAATATGGTGGTTATAAACCATTAGTTTTAATTTTTAGCAATACCTAAGAACAATTTCTAATTTTAGTAACAAGAAAGCTGTATTGAAATATTTTTATTAAACTGTTTATTTATTTATTTTCCTTTTTGTTGTTGTTTGTTTTAATATACCTCTTAGCTCTAGATGTATAAGTTTTGTAAGCATTAATAAAAAAAAAACATCTAAATTATAAATTTACGGGTCCTTAAACAAGCCCCCATAATAAATCTCCAACTGATTGACAAATTCACTTGTGAAATGGATTGCTGTGAACTGTATGCCAATGATTGACTTATGTTCAATAATATGGTAGTAAACATTACATTGTATTCTAAAGCCGCTTTTGTATTGTCTTATCAATGATTAACTCTTCTGCCACAAGAATGTAATGCATTTTAATTATCTAAATATTATATAAATTTTTAAATATTTAAAGATAACTATGTATAATTATATATTGATATAAATATGTATAATCATTATATATTGAATTATTGTTATATAAGGGGCTTTCTCAGCAAATATTTGTATATGCAATTAATCGCGATTAATTAATCGGGACACCATGTAATTAATTAGATTAAAATATTTTATCAATTGATGGCCCTAGTTAAAATGCTTCATAAAGGTGTTACAGTCTGTCCCTCTCATGTTTTCCAAGTACTCTTATTTTGAAGTTTTCTGCCAAACTACATTTCCCATAGTGCACTGCCCTCAATCATCCTCACCTGTTCTCCATTCCATCATCTGCCTTTGTATAAATACCCTCCTGTTTTGTTCATACCCTGTCAGTTATTCTATTGCAATGTTGTGTTGGTTTGTTGTATTGATTCCTTGTTTGATATCTTCCACTCTAGCGTCATTTATTAAATATTTTAATTTACTCCTATGACTCCTTTCTTCCTCTCCATGCACCCAACAAACTGACCGAACAAGATGGATATGCCTGCTGGTGTCAGGCTCCTCCTCCTCGTGCAAGGGGACCGTCCAGTTGAAGATCATGTCCGTGAGTTTTTACAACTGGCAAATTTAGTGCACTTTATTGACCACTTTCTGGTGATTTTCTTCAGGACTGGTCTTTATAGTGCACTAAAGAAGCTTGTGCCTCTGGCAGATGCTCACTGGATGCTACTCGAGTTCGTGGAGGTGGCCTTACAACTTTGCGGCCAACCAGTCACTGTGGGTGTGGAGGATGAGAGCTTTGAATCTCCTCCCACAGTGGTCTCTTTGAAACCTTCCATAGCTCCTCCCTCGAATCCTGCCATGGTTAATAAGCCAGGGCCCACGCCTGTAGCCTCGAACGTCACAGAGCCAGTGCCTGGAGTCTCGATTGTCCCAGAGCCAGTGCCTGTAGCCTCGATTGTCCCAGAGCCAGGGCCTGTAGCCTTGACTGTCACAGAGCCAGTGCCTGTAGCCTTGACTGTCCCAGAGCCAGCTCTTGCAGAGCTAATAGACCCCGAATGGATTCCCGCCCATCTGCCCACTACCCTTCTTCCTCCACTGTTTCCAGTCAACTTAATGGACACCCGGGCTCTGCCCAGTGCCCTGGCCCTTCCTCCTCTCCTGGCTCACTCAAGACATTTGTTCATGCTCCTCCTGATCTGCCGGCTCCTTGTCACCGGTGTCCCTCGTCCCTCCAGCTCCGCCTTGGTCCGTCTGCCACCTGGCTCCACCTTTGGACCTATCAGGGACCTCCTTCCCTCTGGCTCCGCCTTGGACCTCTGTCCCACCGGCTCTGCCTCAGTCCTCCAAACCCCCAGCTCGGTCCACCAAAACTTCGGCATCTTAACCCATCGACTACTCTCCAGGCACCATTTTCCCTGGCCTTGCCCCTCAAGTCTTTCATAGCTCCGCCTTCCATGGCTCCACCCCTTGAGCCTCTCACGGCTCCACCTTCCATGACTCCACCTCCCTTGGCTCCATCCCTCGAGCTTTCCACCACTCTGCATCTCTTGGCGCAACCCCTCGAGCCTTGTATTGATTCCTTGTTTTATTTCTTCCACTCTAGCGTCATTTATGAAATATTTTAAGTTACTCCTCTCCCTATACCCATCATTACAAAAGATTGAATTGCTCCATAGAGTATTCCTCTATTAGGAATATTCCTTCTTATGTAAAACGAAGAAACTGAAACATTCTCTATTTTTTTTTCTTTAAACTGTGCTAATTTTGAAAAAGTTAATTGTTCTTCAAATCTGGTAAGGCACTATATAAATTTAACATTATAATTATTACAACCCCAATTACGGAAATGTTGATACAGTATGAAAAATGCTAAGAAAAACCAAAAAGAGTGATTTGTAAATGATATTCACCCTTCGCTATATTGAAAGTATTACATCTAAACATTATATGATGATTTACCTTGTGAATTTCACTGTCTTTATTAATGTACAGTAATTTAAAATCAGATGACTACAGCACACTCCAAAAAAAGTTTACCATTGTGAAACATTACCATTTCTTCTAATAACCCTTATTAAGCATTTAGGCACTGAAGACACCAAACAAGTTTGTTAAGTTTAAAAAGTGGAATTTTCCCCCATACATCAATTATGCAGGTCTTCAGCTGCAAAATTGTACGGGGTCTTCGTTGCTGTATTGTGCACTTCATAATGCACCACACATTCTGAATTGGAGATGGTCAGGAGGGCGGGCAGGCCAATCTAGCACCTGCACTGTCCCTGGAAAAAACTGTGCTGGATGGCAGTATATGCTGCTCCAAAGTTTTTACACATTTGTCTGCATTAATGGTGCCCTCACAGATGTGTGAGTTACCCATGCTTATGGCACTGACACACCCCTTGCCCATAAAGATACTGGCTTTTGAACCTGATGCTGATAATAGCTTGGATAATCCTTTTCCTCTAGTCCTGGACAACACGATGGCTGTGTTTTTCAAAAACTATTTTAAATGTGGACTCATTGAACTAAAAAATGAACTGCGCAATGTCCCCTCTACTTCTCTCTGAGTCACCCAGCCCTCCTAGGTCTGGACGCAATGGCACATACATGGCCCAGAATGTGCCTGTATGCGTTTCCCCCCGGTTTCTCTGCTCCCGGGGGTCTTAGCCAGAGTTCGCCAACAAGGGTCTTGCCTCTTGCTGATAGCGCCTTATTGGCCGAACAGGACTTGGTTCTCAGAACTAATGCTCCTCCTCGACGGCTCGCCTTGGGCGATCCCGATCAGGAAGGACCTTCTGTCTCAGGCACAGGGGATGATACTTCATCCCCGTCCCGAACTGTGGAATCTTCATGTTTGGCCCCTGAGGGGTACCAACTGGAACACAGGGCTGTCGCCTGAGGTTATCGAGACCATTCTTAGTGCTAGGGCCCCTTCCACTAGAAGAATTTACGCCAATATGTGGGGTGTCTTTGAAAAGTGGTGCAGTTCACATGATGCAGATCCAGTTAACTGCCAAATTGTTTCAGTTCTGGATTTTCTGCAAGAAAAACTGTCAGCAGGCATATGCCCCGCCACTCTCAGGGTCTATGTGGCCGCCATTTCTTGCCATGCCTTGATCAATGGGGCACCTGTAGGGAGACATCCTCTGCTCGCTCGCTTCGTTCGTGGAGCCATGCGGTTGAGGCCCCCTGTCAGGACTAGAACTCCTTCCTGGGACTTGGCAATAGTCTTGGAAGGTCTAGTTGAGACCCCCTTTGAACCTCAAACCATCTGACAGACTTCTGACTCTAAAGATGGTCTTTCTTATGGCGATCACCTCTCTCAAGAGGATTGAGGATGTACAGGCTCTGTCTGTTTTGCCGGCCTGTTTAGAGTTTGCCCCAGGTATGGCTAAAGCTCTCCCCAAGGTGCCTTTTTCGACAGTACATCCTGTCACTCTGGAAGCCTTCTGCTCCCCGCCGTTTTTTAACGCCGGAGCAAGAAAGTCTTCACCGACTCTGTCCTGGCCGTGCCTTTCAGACTTATGTCCACCGCACTAGCCAGTGGCGTAAGTCAGGGCAGTTGTTTGTCTGTTTTGGGGGCCGCAACAAGGGGGCGGTCGCTACCAAACTGACTATGTCACATTGGGTGAGGGATGCTATTGCCCTGTCCTACGAGGCTCGAGGTCAAGCTTCACCAGTAGGTATCAGGGCTCACTCCACCAGAGGTGTCGCTTCCTCTAAGGCCTTGGCTAGAGGTGTCCCTCTGCAGCAAGTTTGTGATGCAGCAGGCTGGTCCTCTCCGCACACATTCATCAAGTTCTATAGTTTAGATGTTCACGCTACTCCAGGCTCTTACGTCCTCGAGTCGACATCTCAACCCCATGCCTCTACAAGTTTGTGATGCGGCAGGCTGGCCCTCTCCGCACACATTCTTGTGTTCTCATGGTCTAGATGTTCAAGCTACCCTTAGGTCCGGGGGTAGGAGTTTAAGTTGGGTTTGTGTTGCGGCAGGCTGGTTCCTTTCCGCACACATTCTTCAGGCCCTATGTCTGGGCTCCCATGCCCCTGAGTTCATTTCTGATCTCAAGTTTAAGATGGTCTGTGTACGGCAGGATGGTCCTTTCCGTACACATTCCTAAATCTTACGATTCATGCCTGAACGAGTTTGTGATGCGGCAGGCTGGTCCTTCCCGCACACATTCTTCAGGCCCCATATCTGGATTCCCTTGTGTTCATTTACGATCTCAAGTCTAAGAAGGTTTGTGTACGGCAGGCAGGTCCTTTTCGTACACATTCCTAAATCTTACGATTTAGATCCTTATGCCTGAACAAGTTTGTGATGCGGCAGGTTAGTCCTTTCCACACACATTCTTCAGGCTCTATGATTTGGATGTTTATGATACTCCGGGCCTACGCCCTTGAGTCGACATCTGAAGCCAAGTCTCAAGTAAGTCTGTGATGCGGCAGGCTAGTCCTTTCCACTCACATTCTACAATTCTTATGAGTAGGATTTTTGCTACAACGGGTCTTTCGCCCTTGAGTCAACATCTCGAGCTCATGTCTGAAACCTCTCGCATCCTTGTGAACACACCTCACAACCGCGGGGGTCCGGACAGCCCCAGTGCGGATTTCGTTCCCAAAGCGCTTAGCAGCGCAGCATCATAGTGTAACTTTTTGTAAAGGGAACGTCTCGGGTTACGTATGTAACCCTTGTTCCCTGAAAAAGCGGAACGAGATGCTGCGCTTATTTTCCGCACTGGGTCATCCCAGGACTGCTCTTCAGAAAAGAAAAGTAGTATCTGACGAACACGCTGGTGACGCCTCTATTTATAGCCTGGTCACAGGTGCATCCAATGATCTCACCAACCGAGGCTATACATTTCCGGTCAATGTTACATTGACGTGTTACACACATATTCACAGCTGATCAAAATGCAAGATCGTTCCCAAAGCGCTTAGCAGCGCAGCATCTCGTTCCACTTTTTTCAGGGAACAAGGGTTACATACGTAACCCGAGACGTTATACATGTACAAAAATTCTGTTTCATGCATATATTAATATCAGAAATACCATGAGAAACCACAACATATTCCACAGTTAATGTATCCTACAAATTCATCTTGATCTTGTTTGAAATAATTTATAAAATAATATTTTTTTAAATAATAATTGTATAATAATCATAATAATAATTATTATTATGATTATTATGCTATTATTATTATGAAAATGCATATACAAATCGTATTTTATTAATAGAAACTATAAACATAAGAGTAACACTTAAAAATGGGCATTTCATTTTGTTTTGATGCATTTCTGGTTTAACCCCCGCCCACACCCGGTTCTATCCGAACACAGAAGGTGATAATTTTGTCCTATGAACAGATACATATACAAATACAGAAAATGGCATTGCTGCACACCCCTTCTTGTGACATCCTAACCATGATGGTTTCTGAATTAACAAAATAATTCATATTTCATTTGAATTTATTTTTATTCATTTATAAAGCACTTTCTAACATCAATTGTAGACTAAAGGACTGAAAAGTGATAGTTACGATACATACAACATGCAACATAAAACAATGTTCACTTAAAAACACATCACACTCAAACATCTAAATGTAAAGCCAAAGAAAGGAAATTAATCTTTAAATGAGTTTTAAAAGTAGCGTTAGTGAAGGTGGCTCTTATTTCAAATAGCAAACTATTCCACATTTGATCTTCAAACACAACCATTTTAAGTTTTAAAGTGAGAATTGATTAGTTCTCTGATCTTAATATGGAACAATCAGGTCAGAAACATAAGATGGAGCCAGGCCATTTACAGCCTTAAAAACATACAATAGAACATTATAACTAATCCTGAACTCAACCGTCAGCCAGCGAAGAGAGGCTAGTATTGGAGAAACATGCTCAATTTTCTTCGCCTTCATGAGCAACCTGGCTGCTGCATTCTGAACCAATTGTAACCTTGAAATCAAAGCTTGATTGGTCCCTGTATTAAGAATATTGCAATAATTTAAATGAGATTAAATAAAAGCATGTATGACTTTCTCTAAATCCTTAGTTGACAGAACCGGCTTCAGCTTAGCAATGGATCTAGGTTGGAGGAAACAGCACTTAACCACAGCATTAAGCTGCTTTTCAAATTTTAGATTAGAGTCAAGAATGACCACCAGATTGCACACTTGCTTACACTGATAAACTGACTATTGATCTAGTCTGGAGGTTATATCCATCCTTCATCTGGATCAAAAATCATGATCTCCGTCTTTTCCTCATTTAACTGGAGAAGATTATGTATCATCCAGTTTTGAACCTTCTCCAAGCAGGTTAGAAGAGAATTTGAAACAAATTTATCCCCGGGTTTCAACGGGAGATATATCTGAGCATCGTCAGCATAAAAATGGTAGGAAATTCCATGTTTTTAAAAAATCAAGCCTAGAGGAAGCATATACAATGAAAGCAACAAAGGCCAATAATGGATCCCTGAGGGACCCCACAGGTAATTGGAAACCTAGATGAAGAAAACGGCTGTTCCTTGAATCCCTACTACATACGATAAGCGATTAATAAGAATTGCATGGTCAATAGTGTCAAATGCTGCACTCAAATCTAATAAAATTAAGGCAGAATGTTTACCTGAGTCTCTGATTTAAAGAATGTCATTAACCACCCTCAATAGTGCAACTCTGTGCTATGCCCCACCAAAAACCTGATTACAATTTATCTAAATGACTATTCTCCTAAAAAAAGATATCAACTGACTAACTTCTCCAGAATTTTTGAGATACAGGGTAGTTTGGAAATAGGTCTATAGTTCTTCAAGTCAAGATGGTCCAATCTAGGCTTCTTATGAAGTGGCTGAACAACTGCTTGTTTAAAGCAAAGTGGAACAATTAAATTGTAAAGACTACTCTTAGCAATAGAAGTAATACTCAGACCGATATTATCAACCATCTCCTTGAGAAGCCATGAAGGAACATTATCGTAAGATACAAAAAAAGTCATTTAAAATAAAAGATTTAATTTAAATCGATCTGGCATTAACCAGTGCCATTTTAACAGCAACAGAATCCTCAAAGTCGCACATAAGATATTACAGGCTGCATTCACTAAACAGTTGTTTCACTTTTGTTAGTATCATTTTCATTTGTTTTCTGTGTACTTCCAAGTAGAAAGTTGGGAATTCAGTCTTTGCAAGCTGATGAGAACATTAAAAGATTTTAGAAGACAACAAAGTTTGGGATGAGAACACTCATCTGTTGAAATAATTATTTAATTTAATGGTGTATATGTGTTTGTGTGTGTGTGTCCTTCCCCAGAGCCTTTGAAAGCAGTGGTGAGCCCGCGCAAGGTGCGAGGCAGCGTGGGTAGCCAAGTGTCTCTGTTCTGCAGTGTGACTGGCTCCGATGAATATGATATCACCTGGTACAGGAACGGTGAGAGGATTTATCCCGGTATAAATGTACGCATCACAGGTATCAACAACGAGAATTTGGTGATGGAAGGAATGGCCAAGAGTGATGGAGGGGCATATCAGTGCTTCGCCCGGAATGGAAAGATGTCCACACAAGATTTAGTTCAGGTCATCTTGGAAGGTAAGTCCAACTATGTGAAAGAAGATACAGAATTTGTATGTTAATGGTGCACTATACAAGCTGATATAGCAGTCATCTTGAATTTATGTTGACACCTAGTGTGGATGCAGTACCATGCAAAAGCAAAAGTTTACGGTGACTGATGCATTGTAGAAATGCACTATTAGCAGTAATGATTATTTTTTTTTGTTAGCGAAAATGTCGGGGTTACAGGGGAATTACAGAGTTAAAGCGTTTAGTATTTGGCTCAACCTGGTCTCATAGTATCACGTTACTTTAACTACATATTTGCAAAATTATTTTTCGTGGCTTGTTGTACGAATCATTGCAGTTTCCAGGTAAACGCTAGAGGCACTATAACAACGACTTCTATTCACTTTCATGCAGATCACATATGGCAGATGATCAGTCAATAAACACTTACTTTTTGCTCTGTTCCTCACACAATGCTATCTTATGACATCTAAACAGTTTTACTATAGCATATAGATAACATTATAGCATATAGAGAACATATGCTTCTTGACTTATATGATTGGACTGTCAGATAGTAAAATACATTTTTACCCAAAATTGGATTTTAAATACAAACTAGACACAGACACCACTCTTTTGAATTTAACATGCAATGTGATAAGGTCATATGATAACAAAAGTGAGGACATGTGACAATGATGCAGCACGCTACAGATTGAAATGTTTACTGTGAAATAATGCCTATTTTGTCACTCACTATTGTTAACAAACAGTAAGCATTATGCACTGTATAGTACTGTATTATACTATATAATAGTAAGTACTATTATAGTACATTATAGTACTGTTTACTGTGGCACGGTGGCTCATTTCAGCTTATCGTGGCCCGTTTTGCCCCTGATCGGCCCACCAGGAAAATGCCCGATATGCCAGATTACCAATCCAGCCCTATGACGCCTGTTTCAGACCGCATGAAAGCTCTGAAATCATGCAAAACTGCATAAACTTTTGCATTCTATAATTATATTATATACATATATTCATACGTATATTACATATATTACATTCTATAACAAAAATTCCCCTATTACTGCCTCTGAAATACTCTCCTCTAAATGTTGCTTTAATTTATCATGAATAGTGAAATGGTGTGATCTGATGATCTGATGTGTAAATGTGTATGTGTTTTAATATAACCCTGCACAGTGCTCTGGTGTCTCTGTACTCATCCCATCTGCTGAAATGATTTGTTATGTCTCGTATTGCCACATAACTGTATAAAGTGGACATTTATCATCTATAATGATGTTAAAAAAGCCAGGATGATCAGAGACTAAAGATTTCACAGGCTCTAAGCCTGAAAGCACTTTTGTAAGGTTTTTTTGCTGGATAAGTAAAAAAATGGCAAAATTGTCTTTTTCTAGCATTAGTTTATTATTAATTTGCTGGGAGAATTAAGAGGCAGTTCCATGATGATCCTAACTCTTTGTTTTTGGCATCTAGTTTCAGCTGGTTATTAAATCTAGCCCTACTCAAACCTGGTTACAACAAAAACCACACAAAGATAACAAAATGTAAAAACAATGTCATAAAACACTTAAATTGACTCTTTTGTTGTCATTGAAGTTTTGAAAGTGCACTGGATGGAGTAGTTTGGGGAGTAGTATAATATGTGCATATAAATCTTTAAAAACATGCATCAACAAACAGTACAGCCAAAATAATGTTTCAAACAGGTACTTCCACCCAAAACTCACCATTTTTGGAGCCATAAGTTGAAATGTCAGACCATGTAACCATTTTTACACTCTTCGGGAAGTCAACCTAAGAATGGCTTGAAGCTGTTTCTGTACATTAAAGGGATAGTTCACCCAAAAATGAAATTCTCTCATTATTTACTCACCCTCATGATATCCCGGGTGTGTATGACTTTCTTTCTTCACCAGAACACATTTGAGTAAAAATAGAAAAATATCTTAGCTCAGTAGGTCTTTAAAATGCAAGTGAATTGAGATTTCTCTTTTGAAGCTCCAAAAATCACAGACAGCCAGCATAAACATTATCGATATGACTCCAGCTGTTAAAATATTTTCTACTGAAGCGACATGATTGCTTTTGGTGTGAAAAAAGATACATAAGTATTTTTCAACTATAATCCAATGCTTCACGAATAGGTGGAGTCCAAGCAGTCTCACGGATGACATGCTTGCATTGCCATAGATATAATCTCACGTTCTCCACTCGGTTGAGACATCCAGCACACAAACACACCATCGTGAGTAAAGAAAATGATCAATACAGATCTAAATCAAAACCAACCAAGATACTGTACAGCGTTCCCACTGCACACTTGTGTCAAATCTTGAGTGTTTCAAATGTCAATGTGATTACAACACATGCTTATACCGCTGCAGAACGGAAGCATGATTTTGAGTTAAAAACATAAATATTTATAGTTTTAGCACCAAAAGTGATAGTGTCGCTTTAGAAAATGTTAATTTAACAGCTGGTTTCGTATGGATGACGTTTATGCGTACTGTCTGTGATTTTTGGAGCTTCAAAAATGAAAACTCCATTCACTTGCATTTTAAAGACCTATATTAAAGATATTTTTCTATTTTTCTTAAAATGTGTTCATAACACATATTTTAAAGGTTACAATCAGTTTAAACTTTGTGATTGTTGGGCTTCCTTCAGATCTACCCCTGTTGGTATAACATTGCGTTTGTACAGGTGCCCTTTTATTTTGTGTATGCCAGGTTGTCCCAGATTTGAGGTAGTTCAGGGGGTCCATTTCACTGAGGAGTGTGCTTTATCTCTGCATGGCTGCTCAGGTCCAACAGAGTTTCACTTCATTCTATTAGATGGCAGCAAGTTCTAGGAAAATGTATTTTCCTCTATCAACTTCTTTTAAAATATACAGATCTGAAATGCAGGTGGCACTCTAATGCAGCTGAGCACTCACCATGTGCTCATCCACAGGCATGCAGTCTATTTTGTGATCACAAGCATGTTCCCCAATGTTTTGTAGAATTTCTCAGCCTCTGGAGTAGACTAGAAGCTTAATCAAGGTGTTGTTGGAAAATTGAGATTCTTATCTTTGCAATTATAATATTGAATCATCGTTTGCCAGGAAAATACGGTGCCAAGTCAGCAAATGACTTTTATATCTTGCATATTTTGTTCTGGGCATCTGAGACATAGCATTGGATCATTTGCCCAAGCAAGCTCACTGACTAGTAGAAAATGGCTAATTTTGAAGAAAAAAGGTAAGAGCTGATATAAAATGTGTGGCTTAATATGTTTTATCAATTACTTCCATTTTTTCTAGATGGGACACCAAAGATTCTCTCCGCTTTCAGTGAGAAAGTGGTGAGTCCGAACGAGCCTATCTCTCTGGTGTGTCATGTGAAGGGAACCCCCCTCCCCATGGTCACTTGGACCCTGGACGACGACCCTGTCATCAAAGACAGCAACCATCGCATGGATCGCATCATCACCACGGAAGGCCATGTGCTCAGCTACCTGAATGTATCGCATACACAGGTCAGCGACGGTGGCGTCTACCGCTGCACCTGCAACAACTCCGCGGGATCGGTCTCGTACCAGGCTCGAATAAACGTAAGAGGTGCTTGTCAGATCAGCTCCTCAAAAACACACCCACACCACACAATTACTGCACACAAGTTTCTGCATTTGTTTTCTATGTCTGCATGGAGATTTTAGTCAGAAGACATATAGCATTGTTAAGTTTTCATTGCAGTGCAGCCTCCTAAATAAAGTCAGTCATTTATTTTATGCAAATCTTGCACTACTACAGTCTACAGAATGTAGGGTTTAGAAATGAGGGTTGTCAACTTTAATTACATGATACATCATTTAATTAATTAAATAAATGGCAGTTGATAGTATATATATTTGCTCATTTGCTCAATATTTGCTCAGCAAGTAAAGACACTGACTACCACACCTAGAGTCACAAGTTTGAATCCAGGGTGTGCTGAGTGACTCCATTCAGGCTTCCTAAGTAACCAATTGGCCTGTTTTCTAGGGTGGGTAGAGTCACGTTGGGTTAACCTCCTCATGGTCACTATAATGTGGTTTGCTGGGGGCATGTGTTGAGTCGTGCATGGATGCCGTGGAGAATAGTGTGAAGCCTTCACATGCACTAGGTCTCCATGGTAATGCTCTCAACAAGCCATGTGATAAGATACGTGGATTGACGGTCTCAGATGTGGAGGCATCTGAGATTTCTTCTCTGCCATCTGACTGAGGCGAGCCACTACGCCACCACAAGGATTTAGTGTGCTTTGGGAATCGGGCATTCCAAATTGGGGAGAAAAAAAAACACACAAAAAAAAAAAAAACGTGCCGAATGTTCACTTGACGACACCATGCATCTGGATTTGGATAAGTTATAAAGCTCTTCTCCATCATTTGATGATTATTTGATTAATTACTGCTGATATGATCAGTTGAAAATGTTCACATACATCTTTTTAAATAAAATAAATGTTACCGCCTACTTTCATTTTGCGGTAATATCGCAATAAATTTCTCCTGGAGGTTTTTGCGAATGAAGCGCAATCTTCAATGAGCCTAATTTACATACAAAGAGGCATGATTGCATGGCAAGGAATGATAATGACTTACTTTAAATACTCATGATGCAGCACAATTTCAGTGCCGATTGTGCCTGTAGTTAGTGAATAAAATGCAGGTTTTTGTGCTGAAATACCACCCACAGAAGTGACACAACTTTTTCATCTGGCCCATTATGTTTTATATAATCAACTGCACTGAAAAAACATGTTAAATCTACAGCCCTAATTTACATTTTTGTTTGATTGTGTGCATTCTGTATTGATCATGGCAGCAGTAAATGATGATCAAATGATAGAAAAGAGTATTATAGCTGGACATTCCACATTTTAAAAGAGCCGATTCAGGTGCTGGATCACAGTGGTGGAGTGATGTTTTACAGTCCTAGTTAAGTATGCTAGGTTGTGGTAGCCAGCTGCTTCCTTTACAACCTTGCACTAAGAAATGGCCTGTAAAATGGAGAACTAAAGCATGAATATTGCATTCAGCTCAGATATTTTGGCATGTTTGCACAGTTACTTGATTGGCATTATTCCTTTAGTGAATCAGGTGATAAAACAAGTGTGTAGAACAAAATGAAGCTATCAGCGGGCACAATTAATTCTTAGTGAATTTCCATCTTTACTGATTTACAAAGTTAATAATGGTTAATTATAGAATATTAAAATCCTTCAGAAGACTTTCTGATCCTTTATAATTCTTTAGGGAAGCCTCACTGCTTAGGAACACCGTAATGGGATTATTTGTTTGTTTCTGTGTATTTGTTCAGAATGATTAGCTAGTAGGTAAAAAAATTAATATATATATATATATAAATATATATATATATATATATATATATATAGACATGCACTACATAGGCCTATCACATGACTTTAAGGGGTTTTGTATACTGATGTCTCTTAATCACAACAGGTCCTGCCAGTATTCGGCCAATGAAAAATGTCACTGCAATTGCTGGGAGAAACACATACATTCACTGTCACATCATTGGTTACCCGTACTACTCTATTAAGTGGTATAAGGACTCCAATCTGCTCCCTTTCAATCATCGCCAACGTGCCTTTGAGAGCAACGGCACTCTGAAGCTGTCCAATGTGCAGAACTCTGATGAGGGAGAGTACACATGCTATGTGCTCGTCGACCCAGAGAAACAAATTCACAGGAGTGTCCATGTGACAGTGAAAGGTAAGGCTATGTAGATAGATGTCACCTATTACTATTACAAACAAAATAACTGTGTTATTTCAACATGATCACATAGGAAGTCAGCATGCTGTTTCCGAAAGTTCTTGTACCTTAGGATCGGCGACAGCATGCTGACTTACTTTTGCATCGGTTTCAGTGTGTTTACCTTCCCACTTGGCTCAACCGAGAGCACGTTGCATCAGTAGCGTTAGAGTCCCAGGTTCAAGACCACGTCGAATCCAGGCAGTAATAGCTTTCACTTAATCAGTGGAGAGCATTATTCAAAGGGGGCATTTTCCCCCTAACATTTCATTTTTACTCCACTAATGGTTAGGGTTAGGTTTAGGTTTGGGTTGGAGGGTAGAGTCCATAAAATATGCATTCCTCGTCACTGTATTACATCCTGAAAAGTCGACCTACTCTTTCTGATTTCACTGTGAGATCAGGCTGGTTATTTTTAATGCTGATCATGCAAATCCCCTCGTATATCTGACTAATTGAAAGATTAAACTTTGTGTGTGTAACTCGTCCAGTATCGCTATGCTATGAACAGGAATGCTATAGTCGCCCGTTGGGCGATATAACGAGCGGAAAATTCCCATAGACCTACTGTATGTAATGACCAAGCAAGCTTATTTTTTGGTGAGTTGAGAGTCATAATGACCGAAAAAAAGCTGATGTGATTGAGTTAGCTAATTTAACCCATTCATGCATAAAATTCTGTGGCATGCAAGGGGATTCCCCAGAGTTCATTATGCCCATTTTGTTGTGAATTAAATAAGCGCTGAAGTACTGCTTTATTTCAGTGTAGTTTTAACTCATTGATTCTCAAACGTGACAGGCTGACTAGCACCTCGATTGCAAAGACCCCAGAGAATGTATTATGCCGAATTTACTGGGAGACGAAAGAACCATTTTGTAGTGTTTATTTTGTCTGTCTTTGCCCTGTTTCTCCCCTTATTAGTTCACATTATGCCTCCTCCTCTGTGAAATCTCTGCATTTGGAGCCATAATGACTTGTTGTGCAGGCAGAATGGAGCTTTATTATTGCAAATCACACATAATTGTTCATGTGTGATCACATATGTTCTGTCTACCGGCCCACATCTGAGATGTTTTCAAAGCACTAAACTCTCTTCACAAAAAATCTCAGTGCACATTGAAAACTTGGAATTCAGAGAACAGTTGTGACGTAACATGAAAAATAAATGTTTAACATTCTGCACTATTTTTAGGTCAGTAATCAAATATTAGCAAATTTGTGACATAGACTACACTGTAAATTAATTTCATAATTTTAACGTAAAAGACTGCAAAAATGCTAGGGTATAAAAAAGTAGTTACCGTAAAATATCCTTCATTTTTCAAGACACTTGCACTTGCACTGCGCTGATTTGTCCTTCAAGATGTATGTAGTTTTACGGTCAAATGTTGTAAAAATAAAAAAATGTAATTTAAAATTATGATTTTCCTATATAATTAACGGTCAAATTTATATTATGTTTAACAAGAGAGCACATTTACTTTAGGCAATTTGATATGACTATTAAAAGATAAGATAAACTGAATGACAGCTGTCCAGTTTTTGTGTTTGAATATATTTATTATATTCAGAATTCATACCTATGTATGGGACATAGGAGGCTTTTTGATAGATTAAATACTGTATGGGGGTTCAGGGGTGTCACAAACCTGCTTAGCTGAACCTTCAGAGTCATATAGGCTATCAGACAGATGAAGATAGTTTCACTTTGCTTCATTCTTGTTTTCTGCAATGTGTTTAGAAAAAAGATACTAGTATCCCTCTATATTGCTGCTCACCAAGTCTCTGCTACTGTTGTTAAAATAACCGTGCCTGCAACTCTACTTATCAGGCAACTTATGGCTATAGCAGTGAGAGAGAAGTAATGAGCGGGGAGTGGGAATTTAGCACCTTCGGCGATATTAGCGTGGTGTGTACAGCTCCGTAGTTTTGACATGTTCCTCACTTAAAGTGTAGAAACATTAAGATGGGGCAACCTTTGTCATGATACCTCGTGGTCATTATGAAACCAAGCAGGGTCTGGTCCTGAACCGTGGCCCTCTAATTGGCGACTACTGGTATATACTGTATAATGTGTACATAGTATACACTGTATATATTACATTATTATATTATATTATATATTGTTAGATTGTAAAACCTAAAAAGAAACATTTTCAATTCTATTGAAATTTAATTTGACATCCTTTGACCGTAAAATAAAACAGTAAGGGACCGTTTACATCAAATTGTTGTAAATGGTTGTGTTTATTCATCTACTGTTTCTGCACTGTTTTGCAACCATGCACTAGATGTTTGTCTTTGACAATTGCGCCGTATTCTTCAACATCTCACACACTAGAGGTCAAAAGGTCAATAAGGACAAACACGCCTTACAACACCTGCGTTCAGTTGTATTTGTATATATATTATAGTATATATATATATATGTGTATAGATAGATAGATAGATAGATAGATAGATAGATAGATAGATAGATAGATAAAACTTCATAGTTTTTTTCATATTTTTTTCCCTGTTGTTCATCTCTTGCTCTCTCTGTGCTGTGTCTTTCTCTCAGTGCCACCTCTGATTCAACATTCGGACTCTCAGAGTGCTTCCATTGGTCAGCGTGTCTTCATCCCCTGTGTAGTCATATCTGGCGATCTGCCAATGTCTATCACCTGGCACAAAGATGGACGGCCAATCAATGCCAGTTTGGGCGTCACCATCGACAACATAGACTTTACAAGCTCTTTACGCATTTCAAACCTGTCAGAAATTCATAATGGCAGTTACACCTGCATTGCCCGCAATGAAGCGGCGGCTGTCGAGCACAGTATCCAGCTCATCGTTAAAGGTTTGACATTAAATACTTACAATTATTTACAATTAATGCACTAGTGAATACATTAAACAGCTAATAACCACCCACATTCCATCTTAACCAGGAGTAATCTTTACCATTCATTGCAGCACAAACATGCCTCCTTTCTATGTAAATTAGGCTTAATACAGATTGCAGTTTTATTCACAGAAGTCAGAGGGATTTACCTTGTGCAGTTAACATTGTGCTATTGCGTCGCGCTGGTACTAAGTCATCGTAGTTCTTTTCAGTGCAAACATGCATTGTTTCAGTGTAAATTAGGCTTATTATATGATTGCAATTTATTCACAAACAAATTGCTATTTGATGCTGTTACATGTTTTAATATTAATGTTCTTTTTCTGTGCAGTTCCACCACATTTTGAGGTGCAGCCGAGAGACCAGGACGGCATTTATGGAAAATCAGTGATCCTGAATTGTTCCGCAAAGGGAAATCCAATCCCCACTATAATATGGAACCACTCAAAAGGTAATTAAAAATGTATAATTTTAAGTCACTTCCTGTCCATTGTCATAGCTTCTGTGGACAAAAGACTGTAATGAATATGAATTATTCATGAAAAGAAACATACAGGCACAGGTGTATGTTTGCATTGAGGCCATGTGCTGGATTACTGGATTAGATCGAGAGCAGGTGACTCACTCGACCTTGACTCTTCCTGAAGGGAAGCAGCATTTGAAGCCCTGGCTATGCATTGAAGATTAAAGCTCACAAAAGGAAATCCACATCAACAATAAAAAAATGTGGCGCACACTGGGGATGGAGAAGTTCAGCTGGAAAACGTCTATGATATTGGGGATACTGAATTCTTGAAAGTATATGGTGTCCATTAACATGACAAAAAATACATAAATAAATAATGAAACTTTAAAAATAGAGAACAATGGATTACGATTGCAGGTGTGTTAGAAGCTCATCTGTGGTAATTCCAGGGTAATATATAATGTTATATAATAATTTAAAATTGCAAATATAAAAAGGTTTTGTATTTATGCTGCTATACAATATAAGGCGGAAACGTGTCATCACAGCCTGTGAAAAGGGTTCATTCTATAATAAAATAATAAACCTGAAATTCTTGAAAAAAGAAATGTTGTCATGAGTTGTACAGAGTAATCTTTTAAGATTTCCTAAATAAATATAAACAGTGTAATTTATTTAAAAAATGTTTGTCTACCAAATCGAAATAGGTGGTCTAACCAACATGTAGGGTGGCATTTTGTTGGCATTTTGATTAAAAAATGATATTTTGAGGTTTTTAAGAAAGGCATATTTTGTTCAGGTCATTTGGTGTAACCCTGAGAAAACTTATTATAATTCTTGACTCAAAAATGTATGTTATTTGTTATAAAACCTTAAAAAATATGTTTAAAAAACATATAAATAATTGTGTGGCAAAGTAGGTTTTCCCCCAGTGTTCCCCCATTCCACTTTTCTACACTTTGAAAATCTTTTTTAAAGATTTTCACCTGTGTTCAATACATTCACGTATTCAAGGTGCAAGAACAGTATTTTGATACCTTAAATTACCTTATGGTCATTAAATCTTTTTTTTTTCTTCTTCTTTTTTGTAGAAAATGCAATTCAATTAACTAATATTAATGAATACATCTTGGGTTACTTAACTGTAACACCTGTTCCCTGATAAAAGTGGAACGAGATGCTGCGCTGATTTAGCGGTTTGAGAACGTCTTTAGGAGAGACCAGCTGTGAATATGTGTGCAACACGTCAATGAAATTGACAAAATGTATAGCCTCCGCCGGTGACATCATCAGGATGTGCTATAATCATCAAGAAGGGGCTATAAATAGATGTGCCGCAGGTGCATCATCAGGTATTTTGTCTGAAGTGCAGTCCTGAGGCATCGTCAGTGCGGCAATAAAGCGCAGCATCTCGTTCCGCTTTTATCAGGGAACAGGGGTTACAGTTAAGTAACCCAAGACGTTCCCTATCAAAAAGCTACACTTGCACTGCGCTGATTTAGCACTTTGGGAACGAGAATACCCACGCTGCTGCACTGTGGATGTCCGGACCCCTTACAGTTGTGTAGTTGTGCTCACAAGAGCGCGAGAGATCTCAGACATGAGCTTGTGCTGTAGACTCAAGGACACGAGAGCCCGGAGTAGCATAGAATCTTATGAATGTATGTGGAGAGGACCAGCCCGCCGCATTACAAACATGTTGCAGAGGGACACCTCTGGCTAAAGCTTTAGAGGAGGCAACCCCTCTGGTAGAGTGAGCCCTGATACCTACTGGTGAAGCTTGACCGTATACCTCATAGGCCAGGGCAATAGCATCCCTCACCCAATGTGACATGGTTTGCTTGGTGGCGGCCGCCATGGCGACCCCCATTACAAACAAATAGTTGCCCTGACTTATGCCACTGGCTAGTGCGGTGGACATAAGTCTGAAGGGCGTGGACTGGACACAGTGTGTGAAGTCTTTCCTGCTCCGGTGTTATAAACGGCGGGGAGCAGAAGGCTTTGAGAGTGACTGGATGTACAATCGAGAAAGGAACCTCAGGCAGGTAGTCAGTTTGAGGGTAAAATATTGCTTTAGCCATTCCTGGGGCAAAATCTTAGCAGGATGGCAAGATGGACAGAGCCTGCAGATCCCCAATTCATTTTAGAGAAGTAATTGCCATAAGAAAAACCATCCTGAGAGTCAGAAGTTTATCAGACGCAATCTGGCAGTTAACTGGATCTGCATTATGTGCACTGCACCATCTTTCAAAGACATCCCATTTATTGGCATACCTTCTTCTAGTAGAGGGAGTCACTTAGAATGGTCTCGATATCTTCAGTTGAATGCCCAGTGTCCCTCAGTTGGTACCCTTCAGGGGCCAAACATGAATATTCCACAGCTCGGGCCGGGGATTAAATATTGTCCCCTGCACCTGGGACAGAAGGTCCCTCCTGTTCGGCCAACACGGTGCTATCAGTAAGAGGCTAGACCCTTGCTAGCGAACTTTGCCCAAGACTCCCGGGAGCAGAGAAACTGGAGGAAACACATACAGGTGCATTCTGGGCCATGTATGTGCCATCGCGTCCGGACCCAGGAGGACTGGGTGACTCAGAGAGATGTAGAGGGGACATTGCGTTGTCTGTTGGGAGGTGAAGAGGTCCACTTCCACTCTGTAAAATCTCAACCAGATTTGTTCCACTACCTCGGGGTGGAGTTTCCACTCCCCGTCGGTATTTTCTGTATGGACAGTAAATCTGCTCCCACATTCAGGCATCCAGGGATATAAACTTGTCTGATTGACAGCAGCTTGCCCTTGGCCCAAAGGAGACTCTGCCGTGCCAGTCTGATGAGCTGGCGTGAATGTAGACCTCCTTGATGGTTTATTTAAGAGACTACTGCTATGTTGTCCACCCGCACCAGAACATGGCAGCCTTTCAAATACCATCAACTCGAGGCAGTTGATGTGTCAATCGAGCTGATGAACCTCCCATTCCCCTTGAGCTGGATGACCACTTATGACCGTACCCCAGCCCGTCAGGGAGGCGTATGTCGTTATCAATTTGCGACAGAAAGACACACCTAGAGTGCGACCTAAAGTGAGGAGCTGGGGTCTGAACCACATAAAAAGGGTACGAAGCACGTGGCTAGTAACCCTTATCTGCCTTAAGGGACTGGCCCTTGGATGAAATCCCCTGGCTTTGAGCCGCAACTGAAACGGTCTCATGTGCAGAAGGCCCAAATTGATCACCAAGGATGCAGATGCCATGAGACCTAATATTCGTTGATACTGACAAACAGTGCAACCTTGACCTAGCCTGACTTTGCTCAGGGTGTTCTGAATGGATACGAGTCGAGTGGGAGACAATTGTGCCCGCATAATGATCGAATTTCATACAACCCCCAGATAGGTAATTTCCTGAGTAGGAGAGAGAACGCTCTCTTTGAAGTTGAGTCTCAGACCAAGAGAAAGCAGATGAGCTAAGATGATATCCCTGTGCTGAAAAGCCAGTTCTTGTGACTGTGCTTGTATCAGACAGTCGTCTATATAATTCAGAATGCGGATGCCCCGGAGTCGCAAAGGAGCCAGTGCTGCATCCATGCACTTCGTGAATGTGCAGGGTGATAGGGCTAGGCCGAATGGAAGAACCCGATATTGGAAATCTTCGCCCCCAAAAGCGAACCTCAGGAACTTCCTATGTTGTGGCAGAATTTCTATATAAAAATAAGCGTCCATGAGATCAATCGTGACCAACCAATCGTGATGTTGGATTTGAGACACGACCATCTTGACAGTTAGCATCTTCAACTTGAACGCCATGACTGAGCGATTCAAGCCTCGAAGGTCTAAAATCAGATGCAACCCCTCCACCCTTCTTGGGTACCAGGGAGTATCTGCTGTAGTAAACCTGACTCTTTATCTGGAAGGGGAACATGTTATATGGCCCCTAAGACCAAGAGATTTTGCAGTTCTTTCCACAATAGACATGCTTGTTCCGGTTTCACGGTAGTGGAGACCGCGCAAAGGGGGCTACCCCCACGAGGCTGGGTGCAAAACCGTCATGGTTTTCTCTTTTTAAACCCTGAAGTCTTGCTTTGGGGGCTGCTGAGGGCGACGAATCAGCCCCCAGTCTAAACGAGTTGGAGCACGATTCGCCATGCTTTGTTTTTGAGCCTCCCGTATAGAAGGACCGGGGTTGGGCTGGGTGGCCGACGGCCCCTCCCCCTGAGTGTTGCGAGGAAGGAATTGCCCTAAGGCCTCCTCATGACTCTTCGCCTCCTGGAACCTGGTGATAACTGAGTTCATAGCGTCACCAAATAAGCCAGAAGGCGAAACCGGGGCATCAAGGAGGAAAACTTTGTCCTTATCTCTGATGCCTGACAGGTTGAGCCATAAGTGTCTCTCAGTGCTGACCAAGGCATCCATAAACCGGCCAATCACGCATGCCGTCTGCTTGGTCGCGTGGAGAGACAGATCTGTGGCTCGACGAAGCTCTGAGAAAGCCTCTTTTTCGACCATGGTGCCCGCACTCAGGTCTTTCAACAGGTCAGCCTGGTACGCCTGTAAGCTCTTCCCCCAAACACATAAAACAAAACTGGTGTGTGTCGCTCTCAGCCACAGAGCGTAAACATGGGAACACACACCGCTTGCTTTGTTTATCAGTTTATTATATTTATTTTTTAAAGAAAAGAGAAAGAGAAAGGTTTCAGCGCACTGAACAATTGCCTAACAATTCTAACTCTTAACAGAGGAAAGTAGAAAGTTCTGATAGTAAAGAAGCACAACACATAGAATGATCTGAAGACTATATATTTATAGCCCTTTTACTGGCGCATACTGATGTCATTGACAATTTCATTGACGTGTTGCACACATATTCACAGCTGGTCACTCCTAAAGACGTTCCCAAAGCGCTAAATCAGCGCAGCATCAAAGTGTACATTTTTGATAGGGAACATAATTGTAAAGTGTTACACGTTACTCTTCGAATTTACAATGTAAAACCCCATGATTGTCTTTCAACTAAGTTACAGGCACTACTTTGCTATTTACAGTGACGTATTTACTATTTGAAGACCCTTGGCAATAATTCTAAAGTTGCATTTGCATTGCTGAATTTGTGCATAGATGCAATGCCACGTAAAAGTTCAGTGGCTGTGTTCCACCTAGAGTACCTCACAACTAGAGTCAGCTTTGATGTTTCTCTGGTTCTGTGCAAATAAAATGCCACATCAGAGCTGCTTTAATTTTGTCATGACAGTGTGCCTCTTATATTCTGTTGGGTAAACGAGAATGAACACATATTGCAAAGGTGTTACATCCACACATTTTATAATCATGTGATTGTCATTACTGTGTAAAAAAAATTAAAGTATGGTGCTTTTTGCCTCATCATATTGTTTAAATGCATGCTTGTGTTGTATTAACATCTCTTCAAATCTCTGCATTTTACAGTATAAATATGGCTCTAGAGAAGATTTCCTATGTTTTTTTTTATGTAAATGTAACTAACAGCTTCCTTTCCATAAAAAGGAATAATCAACGTAATTGGTTAATTTCAATTAGCAGTAGCACAATAATGCAACACATTTCTTTTAAAAGTAATGTTTCCTAACACTGTTTGTAATGCAAAATGAGTAAAAAAAATACATAAAAAACTGTGGAACTGTGTGCCTTTTGTTTTCTATGTGTGTTGACAGCCAAATATCTTTTATTTTATTGCTCAGGCACACAAACAGTATGTAGCTTTAGCAGATTAAGTTGCCTGGCTCATGGTGGTATTATGGTGTATTTTATATTATTGAATCACACAGCATCCACTAATCCTAAGAGATGAACCACCAGATACAAAACACGTCTGCTCTTTAAATCCAATTAAGACATCATCAAATGTAAACACACTGTATTATCCAAATCAATATTGAGCATTAAAAACTGTGTAATGCTACAGTGTCAGATTGTAGTAAAACACATGTCATAAATAAAGAAAATTTATATATATATATATATACAGTATATATATATATATATATATATATATATATATATAATTTAATATATATACTTTTTTTCTTTATGACTCAAAGGTCAATAAGAGAGATTTTAAAGCACATGGGTAGATGTAGTCTAATGCCTTATTGTATGAGACTAAACAGACTACATGTCTTGCTAATTCAAAATTCATTTCTCTCACAGGTGCTGGTGTGCCACAGTTCCAGCCTATTGCCCTGAACTCTGGCTCTCGTATCCAGCTGTTGGAGAAAGGCTCTCTGCTCATCAAACACGTCCTGGAGGAAGATTCTGGATTTTACCTGTGCAAGGTCAGCAATGACGTGGGAGCCGATATCAGCAAGAGCATGTACCTCACCGTTAAAAGTAAGACCCTGTCAAGTGGAGTGTGTGTGTGTGTGTGTGTGTGTGTGTGTTTGCAAATGTGTGAGTAGATTAAATAATTCTGGGTGATTAGATCTGATTGCTAATAAAGGAATCTCCAAAACTTCTGTCATTGTTCATTCACCCTTATTGTCCAAACCTGTGTGTTGTTTATATTTTTCTGTAGGGGAAATATTGATTCTTTACACAGCTATTTTCCACACCATGACAGTTCTCAGATTATGGTGACCATGTCAAGTGCCAAAAAGGATTAAAAAAAAAACACCATTGAAGATTCTAGTGGTTCATATGACTATATTTCAATAGCTTAGTGTGATGGACAGACCAAACGTCAAGTCATCCGATCCGCGCCAGAGGTGCCATATTTGTTTTGAGAGCTACAGAGTTATTAAGAATAAATAATGAATTCAATTTCGTTCTGTTTAACACAAAAGCTATCATACAGAATGTCTTCAGAAGACTTGGCATATAGCACACAAATCACATCTTCTTTAATGCTTGATTTGTTGGTGTTTTTTGTAACTTTTAGAGCTTGACTGACTAGGTCACTATGATGCTGCATTAAGATTTTGGGTTTCACAGACAAAATAAAAGCATGTGGGTTTGAATAATATGAGGGTGAGTCAATAATTCCTTTAATAAACTATTATGCCTCTGCTGCCAGATTAATTAATAAAAACAAATTTTCATGTGACTTTACTTTGATTTACTTTAAATGACTTTTCTTTAAATCTGAGTCACTGGTTATAGGAAGTATGTGTACATGTGTGTGTGTCTCAGTGTGCATACAGTATGGTCCCGAGGGCAGTCTTCTGCCCTATTGGCTGCTGTGTGTACAGTATTGTGGTCCTTGGCAAACTGTGTATTTGTTGAACAGGCAAATGCTCACATCCCCTCCATTAAACTCAGCACACAACATTTATGCCCACTCTGCCATGAGAAAAACCAGAGCAGCAGAGCAGTGGCACTCATTTTTGCATTATTTTCCCTTTGTCTAAACATCACCATCCATGTAGATTAAAGGAAAATTAAAGTAATAATACAGCAAAAAATGCAAATTCAGCCATTACAAAGTGAACTGGGACTCTGTCAAGCTCCTACTATAGCTACGTTTTCATCCAAGTTACAAATGTAATTTATACAGAAAATCGAAATATCGCAAAAAATAAATAAATAAAAAAATTGAGAGCTAAACAGGTTTTCCAACACGTGTTTAAGAAAACAGAATCGGCACTTCTGGGGACATTGGCGTAAACAAGAACAAGTCGAAGCCACCGTGGTACTTGCATATCAGAGTGCGCAAACAAAGTGCACTGACGAACTTCATGTTTGCTAGCGTGCAGTGGCAGATGCCTTATGTCTGGGAGTGAAAGTGTTTCTGACAGTTCCAGGAGGTAATAGCAGCCAATCAATTTGATGACAGGTTTTGGCTCTGGCATTTCAGAATGACCAGAGCATTATTTGAGATGCTCTGTGATAATATTGCTTATATTCTCTGAGCTAATTATGTATTCACATGGCTTGCTGAGGCAAGACTTTTTGATGAGTATCTGTGATTCTCCATAAATTCTTTAGGAAAAAAATTTGGTAAATGTGTTTCCATCACAGTTCATGTGTCTATTCTTACAGAATAATAATAAAAATTTTAAAAAAATACGTTTATGTGCATTTTGTAAAGTTTACTTGCATCTTGGTGTTTCCATCTAGCACTTTTGACAATATCCCAACATTTACATAAAAACATGTTAACAGAAATGCACAATAAAAATAGTCCATACGTCTTGTGTATTGTATCCCATTTGTAAAGAGTAATATTAGGTAACTACCTGTACTTAATATGGGTTAAGTTTAAGGTTGGGGTTAGGTTCAGTGTAAGTACCTAGTAATGAATTGTATAGTGCGTAAATTTAAGAGTACTGTAAAATAAAACACTACAGCTTTTATTTGAGTGGAAAGCTGAAAGTGCTGTCATATTTACTTCACCTGGAGGTTTCATTTTGGCAGAACATGGGAGGTGCAGTGTGTATTTGACAGTTTGCAATGTTGCTCATTACAGATCTGGTGAATCACTGTCCCCTTTTAGATTTGTATAATAAATGCAATGGTTACAAATGTTTGGAATTGTGTGTGTGTGTGAACCTGAAGCGCTTTGCTTTCAAGGTTCACTTTACATATACATATATATACATATATATATATATATATATATATGAATATCCCATATATCGCCCAGCCATAATTTGAATGTAAGAGAACATAAATTAGATTTAAGGCCTGTTGCAGATGGAAGCATTTCTAGCAAATAACAATTAAATAATATTCATACATATATTGCATTTTGTTTTAAGTCGTAGCCTGGCGGTTAATGCTGTCATACGCGCGATGGAAAAAAGTGTCTCCCTCCTCATGCAAGGGTTTCATTATGTTATGAAGAGGGCAGACGAGGGAGTAAGGATCCAAACGCAGCTTTTATTGGAATTTTCAAAGGTGAAGGCAAAACAAAAGCAGGAACAAATAAAACGTCCACGAGGGGAAAATAAAGAAATGAATACAAGAAAATAACACGGGGGTCTTGCAAGGAGGGCGTAAGCAGGAACACGGGCCAAGGCAGGATTCTGGGACAGCATGAACAAAACAACTTCATCTAACATAGAACAACGACCAACAAAGGACAAGGTGAACATCAGGGCTTAAATACAAAACAAGGGGAAACAAAGACCAATAGAAAACCAAAACTCAAAACAAGATAACAAGACAATAAACTAAAACCAATGATAAATTAGAACTGATAGCAAGATAATCAAACAATAAACCAATGAAAACCAGACGTGTGGACAAGGAGGGAAAACAGGACATGACAAGACTTCAAAATAAGAGTGCATAAACAAAAGGCAATACGGAACATAAAAGGTGCCAAAACAAGGAACAATGTGGAACATAAAAAGTGCCAAAAACTTAAATAAAAAGGTAAACAAACCAAAGACGGTGAGGATTGTAACAGAGCCCCCCCCTTAAGGAGCGGATCCCAGACGCTCCTAACCAAAGGAAGGGCAAAACGACAACGGAAAACGAGGACGAACAGGTAGATCTAGGGAACATGAGGGGCACAGAGGGACAAGACTTGGACAGAGGGACCGTGACAGAGCAGGTGGGTGGCCAGGAGGTCAAGGAGGCCAGGTAGGTGCCCAGGGGACGACTTGAAGGAGGGGACCGGGTCAGGAAGACTGGGAAGTTGCGGGGTCGAAACTGGGTCAGGGGGCAATCCATAGGGCAGGGACTGGGTCAGGAGGCCGGGGAGGTGGTCGTAGGGCAGGGATTGGGTCAGGTGGCCAGGGAGGCAGCCCTATGGCAGGGACTGGGTCTGGAGGCCGGGGAGGTGGCTGTAGGGCAGGGATCAGGTCAAGGGGTCTAGGAGATGGCCACAGGGCTAGGCCAGGGTCAGGAGGTCTAGGGGGTGGCCACAGGGCTAGGGCAGGGTCAGGAGGCTTAGGAGATGGCCTCAGGGCTAGGGAAGGGTCAGGAGGCTTAGGAGATGGCCTCAGGGCTAGGGAAGGGTCAGGAGGCTTAGGAGATGGCCTCAGGACCGGGACAGGGTCAGGAGGCCAAGGAGAGGGCCACGTGACAGGGACAGGGTCAGGAGGCCAAGGAGAGGGCCACAGGACAGGGTCAGAAGGCCTGAGAGGAGGCCACGAGAGAGGGTCGGAAGGCCAGGGAGGAGGCCGCGAGAGAGGGTCAGAAGGCCAAGGAGGAGGCCACAGGATAGGGTCAGAAGGCCAGGGAGGAGGCCACAGGACAGGGTCAGAAGGCCCGAGAGGAGTCGAGGAGGCCCCCAGAGACGGTGCCATGGTAGGGGGTGACCAAGGGGGCTTGGAAGGTCCTGGGGGCCGAGCTGGCACAGGCAGAACCATGGAAGGTGGGACCCTGAAGCCCCTCTGGGGCAGAGCCGTAGGAGGCAGAGCCGTGAAAGGGTCAGGGGGCGGAGCAGGCGCAGGTAGAGCCGTGGGAGGCGGAGCAGGCAAAGCCGTGGAAGGCAGAACTGAGGAAGGGTTTGGAGGCTGAGCAGGTGCAGGCAGAGCCGAGGCATTCTTCAGAGGCGGAGCGCTGGGTGGCTCTGGAGGCAGAGCGCTGGGTGGCTCTGGAGGCGGAGCTGTGGAAAGCTCGGGAGGCGGAGCTGTGGAAAGCTCGGGAGGCGGAGCTGTGGAAAGCTCTGGAGGCGGAGCTGTGGAAAGCTCTGGAGGCGGAGCTGTGGAAAGCTCTGGAGGCGGAGCTCTGGGAAGCTCAAGGAGGGCTGGTTCTTGGACGGTCGAGGCTACAGGCGCCGGCTCTGGCTCTTGGACGGTCGAGGCTACAGGCGCCGGCTCTGGCTCTTGGACGGTCGAGGCTACAGGCGCCGGCTCTGGCTCTTGGACGGTCGAGGCTACAGGCGCCGGCTCTGGCTCTTGGACGGTCGAGGCTACAGGCGCCGGCTCTGGCTCTTGGACGGTCGAGGCTACAGGCGCCGGCTCTGGCTCTTGGACGGTCGAGGCTACAGGCGCCGGCTCTGGCTCTTGGACGGTCGAGGCTACAGGCGCCGGCTCTGGCTCTTGGACGGTCGAGGCTACAGGCGCCGGCTCTGGCTCTTGGACGGTCGAGGCTACAGGCGCCGGCTCTGGCTCTTGGACGGTCGAGGCTACAGGCGCCGGCTCTGGCTCTTGGACGGTCGAGGCTACAGGCGCCGGCTCTGGCTCTTGGACGGTCGAGGCTACAGGCGCCGGCTCTGGCTCTTGGACGGTCGAGGCTACAGGCGCCGGCTCTGGCTCTTGGACGGTCGAGGCTACAGGCGCCGGCTCTGGCTCTTGGACGGTCGAGGCTACAGGCGCCGGCTCTGGCTCTTGGACGGTCGAGGCTACAGGCGCCGGCTCTGGCTCTTGGACGGTCGAGGCTACAGGCGCCGGCTCTGGCTCTTGGACGGTCGAGGCTACAGGCGCCGGCTCTGGCTCTTGGACGGTCGAGGCTACAGGCGCCGGCTCTGGCTCTTGGACGGTCGAGGCTACAGGCGCCGGCTCTGGCTCTTGGACGGTCGAGGCTACAGGCGCCGGCTCTGGCTCTTGGACGGTCGAGGCTACAGGCGCCGGCTCTGGCTCTTGGACGGTCGAGGCTACAGGCGCTGGCTCAGAGGACGGGGCCGTGAAGGGCGGAGATTGGTGAGCGGAAGCCCCTCCTCTTCTCCTCCTCTTCCTGGCAGACGAGGCTGGCAACGTCGGCTCTGGGACGGACGAGGCTACAGGTGCTGGCTCTGGCTCTTGGACGGTCGAGGCTACAGGCGCCGGCTCTGGCTCTTGGACGGTCGAGGCTACAGGCGCTGGCTCTGGCTCTTGGACGGTCGAGGCTACAGGCGCTGGCTCTGGCTCTTGGACGGTCGAGGCTACAGGCGCTGGCTCTGGCTCTTGGACGGTCGAGGCTACAGGCGCTGGCTCTGGCTCTTGGACGGTCGAGGCTACAGGCGCTGGCTCAGAGGACGGGGCCGTGAAGGGCGGAGATTGGTGAGCGGAAGCCCCTCCTCTTCTCCTCCTCTTCCTGGCAGACGAGGCTGGCAACATCGGCTCTGGGACGGACGAGGCTACAGGCACTGGCTCTGGCTCTTGGACGGTCGAGGCTACAGGCGCTGGCTCCGAATCTTGGACGGACGAGGCTTCCAGCTCGCTGGCCGTGACAGGCGTGGGCGTTGGCTCATTGGCCGTGGCAGGCGTGGGCGTTGGCTCGTTGGCCGTGGCAGGCGGAGTCTGGGAAGCAGAAGCCTTTCCTCTTCTCCTCCTTCTCCTGGCGGTCGGGGTTGTCAACGCTGGCCCTGGGACGGACGAGACTGGGGGTGCGTTGGCCGTGGCAGGCGTGGAGGAACGAGTCATGGAAGGCTGTGAGGTGACCACTGTGGGGGGAGAGATAGCATTCTCCTCTGCAATACCCACAGTGAAAGGAGAACCGCAGGTCCATAGGGTCTCCTCCACGAAGTCGTGGAGCGTCCAGCAGGGGGTCGCTGGTGGCAACTGCTTCCAAAGCGAGGGGTTTAGATTGGCCCTGAAAATTTCGACCAAAAAGGTTTCTGGGAAGTCAGAAAAATAGGCCAGTTCCAGAAACTCACTGACGTGGGGCTCTATTGGACGATCCCTCTGTATGAGGCTGAGAAGCCGGAGATTAGCCTGCATGGGTGTCATGGCTGCTGGGTCCATGTTTGGTTGGTCGTTCTGTTATGAAGAGGGCAGACGAGGGAGTAAGGATCCAAACGCAGCTTTTATTGGAATTTTCAAAGGTGAAGGCAAAACAAAAGCAGGAACAAATAAAACGTCCACGAGGGGAAAATAAAGAAATGAATACAAGAAAATAACACGGGGGTCTTGCAAGGAGGGCGTAAGCAGGAACACGGGCCAAGGCAGGATTCTGGGACAGCATGAACAAAACAACTTCATCTAACATAGAACAACGACCAACAAAGGACAAGGTGAACATCAGGGCTTAAATACAAAACAAGGGGAAACAAAGACCAATAGAAAACCAAAACTCAAAACAAGATAACAAGACAATAAACTAAAACCAATGATAAATTAGAACTGATAGCAAGATAATCAAACAATAAACCAATGAAAACCAGACGTGTGGACAAGGAGGGAAAACAGGACATGACAAGACTTCAAAATAAGAGTGCATAAACAAAAGGCAATACGGAACATAAAAGGTGCCAAAACAAGGAACAATGTGGAACATAAAAAGTGCCAAAAACTTAAATAAAAAGGTAAACAAACCAAAGACGGTGAGGATTGTAACACATTAAGAGTCATTTGCATGATGGCTGCAATGTTTTGCATAAGATCAAACAAATCAAAATGTATCGCCTTACAAGTCATGTGCTGAATGAAAGTGTTTAGATGTCATAAAATAGCATAATGTGAGGAACAGTGCAAAAAGCAAGCATTTATTAACTGATCATCTGCCGTTTTAGTATTCATTTTTGTGAAGTGAATAAAAGTCGTTGTTATAGCACGTTTATTTCACCTGGAAACTTACACAATACATGCAATGAGCCACATAAAAATAATTCTGCTAAAAGTTTGGTATAATAAAGTGATTCTGTAAGACCAGATTGGAAAATGTGAATTTTTCCCCCCCCCAGAACAATTTTTTTAAAAAAATTTGTTTTCGAAGGTAGCATAACTATTATTATTAATTATATATATAGAAATAAAACTTATGGAGGGGATTTATGAAGAATTGTGAAACTTTTATGCACAAATGTTATGTGTGTGCCACAGAGAGGAATAGGTGGAGTTGATTTGCTTATGTAGAGAGTATTTTTGGAGTCATATTTTCCCCTATATTGTCATCTTTCTTCTTATGTTTGGTATCGCTGCCTAGCCTTAGTAGCAGAGAGAAGCACATGCTCAGACTGTGACCAATTGTGCAATAAAAAGGGTGAATTTCTTCAGCATTGAAGCTTGCTGCAGTACACACACTGCCCATCTCAGCCCATAGAATATACAGTACCTCACTCAATGGGCCAGCACACAGAACAGTAGATCAGTGTGTGTGTGCGTGTTTGTGTGTGTGTGTGTGTGTGTGTGTGTGTGTGTGTGTGTGTGTGAGAGAGAGAGAGAGAGAGAGAGAGAGAGAGAGAGAGAAATGGGAAGATGGCCCACTCACGCATGACAGCGTGACCTAGTTTCCCAGGGTGCCCCTGTACTGGTGATAAAATTAGTGCTGAAATGGATTATGTACACGCAGAGTTGCCGGCACAGCCTCGCCATTCATATGGCATGATACGCCATGCACACTAATCATATTTAACATGGCCATCAAAGTGGAAAACGCAAATGGAGTTATCGTAAGGTGGGTTTCCATCCAACTATTTTTATGCGCATTTTGAAATTGCGCAAAAGAAATCCTGAATGGAAATGCTTGATATGCGAATAAACTTTCCTAATTCGCATAAAATTTAATACGCTAGGAGGAGGTGGATTTTCTAGAGTTTTGTAATATTGAAAATGCACGTTAAGGAGATGGAAACGGTTTATTCACAAAACGATGACATGTTTTGACAGTTCTGCATGTGTTATGAGTGTGCGATAGCTTGATGTGACTAGCCCACTGAAAGGTCCGATCTTGGCGCACAATTCTTTGAACATAGCGCTTGCCGTTAGTAAGTGTTTAACCCACAGCTGGTAAATAAAGATTGTCACTAACCACATGCAATCTGTTTTAGCGGGTGCTAAAGAGACTGGTGGTGTGTGTGTATCTTAGCTCACACTAAATGTTGGACTGGTCCAAATTGGCAGGAATATTTTAAGGCTCACTTGTGCATGTGCACTGGAACTGCACTGCACTGTTTCTGCAGCACTGATCAGACGATCATATTTCCCTGACTGCCAAAAGTGACATTATCCTGACAATTTAAGCACAAGAAACATCTTTTTTGTTATACTGTATAGCACTTACAGTTTAGAAGAGCCGTTCAACTCACGGTGCTCTGTCTTTGTTTTTTTTTTTAATCCAGCATTTGACTGTGATGTGTCATCAGCTCCCAAAGGATTATGGGGCAGCAAAGTGTCAAGGCAATCTGCACTTTAGAATTTTGCTGGAAATAGTCATCTGGGTATTTTTCGCTTCCTGTTTTGACTGAGGATTCGGATATAATACTCCATTGGCATACTGTTTTTGGAATATTATATTGTGGAAAATCATTTCTTATGGAAATTACCTTCCCAACTCCGTGAAGCTGACTCACTTTCTTCAAAAAACGGCTAAAAACACATCTTTTCCATGAGCACTTAACCAATCACAAAAAAAAAAAAAAAAAAAAGAAGAATTCTTGTTGCACTTTAATCTGTCTTGAATACTACTATCTGATGCTAGTGAAACTTTGTAATACGGCAATTTTGTACCACTGTCTTCTTAAGATGACTCGCTTATAATGTATACCTCTTTTGTCAGTCGCTTTGGATAAAAGCCAAATGAATAAATGTAACGTCTCGGTTACGTATGTAACCTCCTTTCCCTGATGGAGGGAACGAGACGTCGTGTCGAAGAAGCGACACTAGGGGTCTCTCTTGAGCACCGAAAGATACCTCTGATCTATGAAAAAAGGCCAATGAGAGTTGGCGAACAGTATTTGCATACTCCGCCTCCGGATACGGATATAAAGGCGAGAGAAATACGCTCGTTCATTCAGGATTTTTCTGAGGAGCCGGGAGTGTACCGGGCACCTCAGCGGCTCCGCTCAGCGACGTGGCCGGGAAGACACGACGTCTCGTTCCCTCCATCAGGGAACGGAGGTTACATACGTAACCGAGACGTTCCCCGTCTGTTGCTCACTTTGACGTCGTGTCGAAGAAGCGACACTAGGGGTTCACTTCAAAACTCGCCATGCGCTGAGCCGTGGACGTGTACTGCTGACACAGAAGCGGGCAGGTATTTGCACGTGCACAAGCGACCAACTGTGTTCAGGCTGCACGTACTCTTCCCCAATGCCCCGAAAAAGCGTCAGCATCCTTTTGGTTACCCTAGGGGGGAACAAGGTGACGCTCCCAACTAGGGAACGGGCCAAGCCTGGCTGGGCCTCTTTTCTCTCTATGTTTTCTCGGCATAGAGCAAGAGCAGCCGGGGCCCTTACCGCATCGAGGGAAGGGGGTCTTATTCCCGAATTCCTATTCTTTTAGGGGGAAAAGACCCTGCGGAGGCCACACCCGCCCAGCAGGGGAGGTAAAGGTGGCAAAATACATCACATGGCCACTTTGGGCATGTGGGAGGAAATGGTGCGGTGGTAGATCCAACCTCGAGGAGGGGGGAGTTGCTACAACACGGCGACCGGAGGGCAGCGAAGGACTGCCTAAGGGAGACGCGGGTCAGCTCGTAAGGTGACCGTACCGCGGAAATACACACAGGAGGAGTCCCGTAGGAGGCCTGATCTGTGGAGCACCTATTCCAGTAGGGGTAGCCGGAGGTACCCGTAGTGGACTGGACCAGCATGTTCCTCCGCTGAACTGCTGCGGGCCCGAAGGGCTAGGGAGGAATCAACCAGGGACCTAGGTCCTCTGGGACAAAAGCGCACTGTTTTGCCTTGGCAGAGGGAAACGGCGCTGGAACAAGCGGTTCACCTGGTCAGATCGTCGACGTGTACCGAGTTCTACGGGCTCGGACCTGAGAGAACACGGGACGAGACTGACTCAACCCTGAGATTGTAGAATCTCGTAAAGGTGTTAGGTGCTGCCCAGCCCGCAGCTCTGCAAATGTCTGCTAGGGAGGTGCCCCTCGCCAGTGCCCTTGAGGATGCCACGCTCCTAGTGGAGTGGGCCCGAACCCGTAAGGGGGGTGGCACGGCCTGGGTGTGGTAGGCCAATTGAATGGCCTCCACCACCCAGTGAGACAACCTCTGTTTGGAGACAGCGTTCCCTTTCTGCTGTCCTCCAAAGCAGACAAAGAGCTGCTCAGAGCACCTAAAGCTCTGGGTGCGTTCCAGGTAGGCACGCAAGGCACGTACCGGACACAATAGTGAGAGGGCTGGGTCTGCCTCCTCCCGGGGCAGCGCTTGTAGGTTCACTACCTGATCTCTAAAGGGCGTGGTAGGAACCTTGGGCACATAGCCCGGTCGAGGTCTTAGGATCACATGAGTGTCTGCCGGACCGAACTCCAGGCAAGTGTCGTTAGTAGAGAACGCTTGCAGGTCCTGACCCTCTTGATGGAGGCGAGCGCGATCAGCAGGGCCGTCTTTAGAGAGAGGGCCCTGAGTCCAGCTGATTCTAGCAGCTCGAAAGGGGATCTCTGAAGACCAGCGAGGACCACCGAGAGATCCCAGGAGGGGAACAGGTTTGGCCGGCACCTCTTAGGAACCTGACGATTAAGTCGTGCTTGCCCAGAGACTTGCCGTCTACTGGGTCGTGGTGAGCTGCGATAGCGGCAACATACACCTTCAAGGTGGACGGGGACAGCCTCCCCTCCAACCTCTCCTGTAGGAACAGGAGCACCGACCTAACTGCGCACCTCTGTGGGTCTTCTGCCCGGGAAGAACACCAATTGACGAACAGACGCCACTTCAGGACGTAGAGTTGCCTGGTAGAAGGGGCTCTGGCTTGGTTGATCGTGGCTACGACCGTGGGTGGTAGACCAGCTAGATGTTCCGCGTCCCGTCCAGAGACCAGACGTGGAGGTTCCAGAGGTCTGGGTGCGGATGCCAGAGCGTGCCCCGTCCCTGAGAAAGAAGGTCCTTCCTCAGGGGAATTCGCCAGGGAGGGGCTGTTGCGAGGAGCACGAGGTCCGAGAACCAGGCCCGGGTGGGCCAGTAAGGAGCCACGAGAGTGACTTGCTCCTCGTCCTCCCTGACCTTGCACAGCACCTGTGCAAGAAGGTTCACTGGGGGAAATGCGTACTTGCGCAGCCCCACCGGCCAGCTGTGTGCCAGTGCATCTGCCCCTAGGGGAGCCTCTGAGCGGGCGTACCAGAGCGGGCAGTGGGAGGTCTCTCGGGAGGCAAACATGTCTACCTGGGCCTTGCCGAACCGTTCCCAAATCAGCTGAACCGAGTGGGGGTGAAGCCTCCACTCTCCGCCAGGCAAGCATTGTCGTGACAGCGCGTCCGCCATCACATTGAGGTTTCCGGGGATGTGAGTGGCACGCAGCGACCTGAGTCGGTGCTGGCTCCAAAGGAGGAGACGACGGGCGAGTTGCGTCATGTGGCGGGAGCGTACGCCGCCTTGGCGATTTATGTACGCGACCGCAGTGGTGCTGTCCGACCTGACCAGGACATGTTTGTCGCGAATTAACAGGAGAAACTGCCGCAGGGCTAGAAGGATGGTCAACAACTCGAGGCAGTTGATGTGCCAACGCAGCTGGGCCCTTTTCCAACGGCCTGAGGCTGCGTGCCCGTTGCAAACGGCGCCCCAACCCAATCTGGAGGCGTCGGTTGTGACCAGGACGCGTCTGGACACCTGCTGTAGGGGTACTCCAGCCCGTAAGAAACAGAGGTCTGTCCAGGGGTTGAATGTTTGTTGGCAGGCGGGGGTGATTGTTACCCGGTGCATGCCGTGGCGCCATGCTCGTCTTGGGACTCGGGTCTGGAGCCGGTGTTGGAGCGGTCTCATATGCATCAACCCCAGCGGCGCGACTGCCGCGGAGGACGCCATATGCCCCAGGAGCCTCTGGAAAAGTTTTAAGGGGGCCGCTGTGCCTGGCCTGAAGGCGGCGAGGCAGTTCAACACTGACTGGGCATGCTCCTTGGTGAGACGTGCGGACATTGGGACCGAGTCTAACTCCATCCCGAGAAAAGAGATGCTCTGAACTGGAGCGAGCTTGCTCTTTTCCCAGTTGACCTGAAGCCCCAGACGGCTGAGGTGCCTGAGCACCTGGTCTCTGTGGGCGCATAGTAACTCTCTCGAGTGGGCCAGAATGAGCCAGTCGTGGAGGTAGTTGAGTATGCGGATGCCGGCTTCTTGGAGCGGAGCAAGAGCTGCCTCTGCAACTTTCGTGAAGACGCGAGGGGACAGAGACAGGCCGAAGGGGAGGACTTTGTACTGGTACGCCTGGCCCTCGAACGCAAACCGCAGGTAGGGGCGGTGTCGGGGCAGGATGGAGACGTGGAAGTACGCGTCCTTCAGGTCTATCGCTGCGAACCAATCTAGATGCCGGACGCAGGTTAAGATGTGTTTCTGCATGAGCATCTTGAACGGGAGTTTGTGCAACGCTCGGTTGAGAACTCGAAGGTCCAAGATTGGTCGTAAGCCGCCGCTTTTCTTGGGTACGATGAAGGAGGGGCTGTAGAAACCCTTCTTCATCTCGGTTGGAGGGACAGGCTCTATCGCGTCTTTGGCCAGAAGAGTCGCGATTTCCGCACGCAGGGAGTGGGTGTGTTCGCCGTGTACTGCGGAAAAGCGGACGCCCATGAAGGGGGGCGGGGGCCTGGCAAACTGAATTGCGTAACCGAGTTGGATGGTCCGGGCCAGCCAGCGAGACGGGTTGGGAAGTGAAAGCCACGCGTCCAACCTCTGCGCTAGGGGCACCAAAGGGACGGTTAATTTGTACGTACCCGGCGGGGCTTCACAGCGGGGCGGAGCAGGTAGGGCAGCCTTGGGCGGCGACGGGGCGACCCGCGGCTGAGGTGCTGAGAAAAGACTCAAAGCACTTACCTTGCTCCGCACACCCGGCTGGGGGCGGGTTAGCGACTGAGGAGGAGGTCCTGGGTAGGCGTCCTCTAGACTCATCGGAACCGGCCGGCCGGGGGACAGTCGTGGGGCTGAAGACGGGTGGACCGTGTCCAGGAAGCCAGGACTGTTGAGATCTAAGGGCAAAGTGCCGTGAGAACGGCATTTGCGGGCCAGGTGACCCAGAGACATAGGAAATAGCTCTTTTATTGAGAATGTGGGTACCGCAACCCCGTCTAAGGGGGAGCGGCAAATTAAATTGTTTAAAAACAAAAGATTCTCCTCCCGGCCCTCCACCGGGGGACGGAGTGGTCTTACCACCTCCGGAGCTAACGTCTGTGTCGCTGGGTCGTCCGTCTCAGGACCGCCTAGGAGCCTTCCGGGTCCTCGGGGGAGTCCGGGAGACGGGGGGTGTCTGCTTCCTGTGGTGTGCTCGACGCGGGGGCCGAGAGCTGGGCCCGGGTTGAGGCGGAGCAGGTTTCTTAGCCGCAGGGGGACGCCCTCGGCGAGCAGACGGGGCAGTGGCCTTGGCGGCAGGTTTGCGGCGAGGCAGGATGTGAGAAATAGCCTCCGTCTGTCTTCTCACCGCGGAGAACTGTTGGGCGAAGTCCTCGATGGTGTCGCCGAAGAGGCCAGCTGGGAGACAGGGGCGTCGAGGAAGCGGACTTTGTCGGCCTCATCTCGACCAGGTTGAGCGAAAGATGACGTTCCTGGACCACAAGGGTGGCCATCGCCTGTCCGAGTGCCTGTGCGGTGACCTTCGTGGCTCTGAGGGCGAGGTCGGTCGCTGAGCGCAGTTCCTGCAGCACATCGGGGTCAGGGCTACCCTCGTGCAGATCTCTGAGCGCCTTGGCCTAGTGGACTTGCAGGATGGCCATGGCGTGCAAGGCGGAGGCGGCCTGTCCCGCGGCGCTGTAGGCTTTGTTGTTCAAGGAGGATGAAGTCCTACAGGCCTTGGAAGGGGGTACAGGGCGTCCGCGCCAGGTGGTAGGGTTACCAGGACAAAGATGGAGCGCAACTGCCCTATCCACCTGGGGAATCGCCGTGTACCCGTGGGCCTCTCCGCCGTCGAGGGTAGCGAGAGCGGACGAGCAGGGCTTTTGACGAATGGAGAGCGGTGCTCTCCATGAAGACGTCAGCTCATCATGCACCTCCGGGAAAAACGGGACCGGAGGGGGCGTGGCTGTGAGCGGCGCCCAGACCCCAGGAACCAGTCATCCAACCGTGACGGGTGTGGGGAGGGTGGAGGTTTCCAGTCCAACCCCACCCCGACAGCGGCCCAGGCAAGCATGTCGGACATCTGCGCGTCCGCCTCAGCCTGGGCCTGCTGGCCCGAAGGCGGCAGTCCAGGGGAGGAGTCAGCGTCAGATGCCGCGCTCTCCGACGGAGCGGCGAGCTCATCGGCTTCGAGCTCCAGAGGATAGGCAGACCGGCCCGGAGGCGAGTCGCCGTTACCTCGAGGCTGGACGGAGATAAACGAGCGTGTCGGGGGGCGGGTGGTCCGCGGGGACGTGCCCGGCGGAAGCGCACCTGCTGCCCTCCCCAAATCGCCTCCAGCGCCAACTACATCGTCCTCAATCCCGTGGGAAGAAGGAGCGATACGGGGGGCGGCTGGAGTGGCGTGCTTTCTATTGAAAGCGAGCCGCGACCGCAACGTTACCATGGTCATGTTTTCGCAATGAGAACATGAACCATCCACAAACGCTGCCTCGGTGTGATCGGCGCCCAGACACACGAGACAGCGCCTGTGGCCGTCAGAAGCGGAGAGCACTCTACCGCATCCAGGAACTACACAGGGGTTGAATGGCATCTTTATAAAGACACGCCCTGAAAAGGGCGTTCAACACCGCTGTGTATTGCTCTTTTAGAGAAATAAACTTTATGAAGAAATATAACTCTTTGGAAAGGGAACTCTTTCAACTCTGCGCTGTCGAAGCGCCCAGGGGCAAACTGCACGCCGGCAGAGAAGAGAAAACAGCCGCTGAAGTGCGCCGTAAATCCAACAGCAGCAGAGCGTGAGAGGATCAGAAGCAAGATCAGTTGTGTGTAGCACAGCAGACAGCATTCACACGACCATCGGCTCCGAAGAAAATTAATGAATGAACGAGCGTATTTCTCTCGCCTTTATATCCGTATCCGGAGGCGGAGTATGCAAATACTGTTCGCCAACTCTCATGGCCTTTTTTCATAGATCAGAGGTATCTTTCGGCGCTCAAGAGAGACCCCTAGTGTCGCTTCTTCGACACGATGTCGAAGTGAGCGACAGACGGGGAACTGTAAATTAACCATGTTTTTGCAACAGTAACATTAGTTGAACTATGGCATTTGTAGTAAAACCATAATAAACACAAAACTGATCATGGTTTTGCTACATTTACCAAATGGAATAGTTAAAAAAAAATATATTTTTAACTATAAGTTAAATCATAGTAATAATACAAAAGAAAACCAAAACTATGGTAATAAAAATCATTCTGCCAAAAAACATTTAGCAGTAGATTCACTAAACAGTTGTGTGACTTTTGCGTGTGGTATTTTGTAGTCTTATTCACTAACGACATGCAATCTATTTTAGCAGGTGCAATCAGCACTGAAACTGCTGCGTCTTGTTTATTTAAATGAAGTCATTGTCATTCCTTTCTAAGCAAATTAGGCTCATTGTAGATTGAGCTTCATTCACAAAAGTTGCCTGTCGCAGTTTAGATTGCGCTATAACCACCAAATGAAAGTAGGCGGTAAAATTTATTTGACTTAAAAGAGACGTTTGTGAACATTTTCAACCAATTATATAAGCAGTAAATAATCAAATAATCGTCAAATGATGGAGAAGAGCGCTATAACCCGGCATATTTCCAGATGCGCATGTCGTCAAGTGCAGGTTGTGCATGTTGAAGAGATGATTCAGGAGTCTGGATCAAAGTGATGCTGTATAGTCCCGGCAGGGTGTGTCAAATACGGTGCTCTGCGGCATCCTCCGCTATATTACACTCATAATCGGATTTGCTAATTGCGCATGTAAATTGCACTCACCAATTATTTTGTGGGCGTGTTTGCGACGTAGCTTGATCTGCATAATTTAAATTGTGAATCAGGCGCTAAACCAGCGCAGAGAGCACGTGCAAAAAAAGACAGCACTATTACCGGCCGCAATTAATTCTTAGTGAATCTGTCCCGTTTATTTTTACAATAGTAGCACCATGGTTCATTCGTGGAACATGTACTATGGTTTTTAAAAATAGTTATTACAATCATGGTTACTTTAGTTTTACTATAGCGAAACCATGATTAGTTTTATTTATTTGCAGATTAGGATACTGATTCTTGAGATAAGGGACAATATATGTTTTAAATCTGAGTTTTTAACCTCGCACACCTGAGAAGTAATTGATAGGTACATTGGACACAAACTGTAGCAAAGTCAATGAAATGAAAATAATCCGCACACTATCCTGGCATGCAAAGAGTATGAAAATGTATTTAGCAACGTAAATGCCTGACGAAGGTCGAGTGACCGAATGATTGCTAAATACATTTTGACCCTCTTTGCATGCCAGGATAGTGTGTGGGATATTTTTAATTTCAATAGTAAATAACTTAAAATGGAGATATTTTTAGACCGAGGTGTAAGATAACAAACCATGCTTTTATAAAAACTAAAAAAAAATTCTGAAAATGTACTTTTATTGACAGTTTGTCTTACTCTAATTTGTGTCTAATCTAATTAGATTGAACTTTTCCAGTATTTTTATTATTATGAATTTCTTGATTTTTAACATAAAGAGGCCTTTTGTATGTCGCAGTAATCAATGAGGAATGATTTTAACTTTTTATTATCATAGTTTTGGTCTTCCTGTATTTTTACAAATGTTTTACCCTGCATGTAATGGTTTAAATACCATTACTGTTGTAAAACCTTGATACATTTTGTGGTTATGGTTTTACTACAAATGCTATTGTTGAACAATAGTTATTTTAGTAAAACCATAGTAAATGTTGTCGATATTTTCATAAAGCAATTTTTTAAGGTTGATATAAACAGTGGTGGAGTTAGGGGGGCCACCATGGACCTAAGGCTGGACAGCCCACTCGCAATTGCTGTTTTGTCATTTTATTTTATTTTTTGGTAATTTTTTGGCACAATTTTGTTCTTTAGAGGTGAAATCTTCTCTGTAAACATGTACAAACTTAACATGTGTGCACACCAAGGTCGCCAAACCTCTCTGTCCCGGGTGCCATTGCATCCACTCACCCCCCCACACCCCCACCCTGCTCCCACAGTCCGAAGATATAAAAATGTTACCCAAACATTTCTGTGCCACCACAGACTGATCGCTTGCCCCTGCCTGGCCACCCCTTTGAAAAACTCTTGGCTCCACCCCTGGATATAAAATCTTATTGAAATACTTGAAGCTGTGTCCCCAGGTTGTGATTCAACCCCATCCTGTTAAACTAGTAAATCACATAATTCTGTCAATACATCATCATCAACTTTTCAGTAAGTAAACACAGCAAGGAAAATTGCAACCTTTTTTTATCATTCTATCATAGATTTGTTTTGTTTGCGAAGAAGCAAAAATATCAACCCTGATAACTTGATAATTTAAGGTAAACAAGTGATATTTGTAGACATATTAGCATTTCTTCCTAAAAAGCACCAGACCTGTATAATTGTCAGTCTTGTTATATTTGAAAAAGCGTAGTTACTTTTCAACAGTATGTTTAATAGAAGTACAGAAATGTACTTTAAAAATCACCCTTTCAATATAGAGAAGACCTGTTTCACAGAATGACTATAAAAACACATCCATGTTGTTTGTGAAAGACAACAATGTTGTGAAAATCAAACACTCTTCTCCCTGTGGCTTTCCCTGGTTTGGTTAATAACAGTAAGGTGCTGTTCTATGACTGCTGAAATGAATAAAGGGAGATTCTGTTTGATGTGCGTATGGTTATAACTACCATCAGCGCTCCCCCTCTCTCTTTATTACAGGAGCCCGTAATATTGTTGGATATTAAAAATATACATCAACTAAGCTGTTATGGGAATACCATTTAGAGCCTCTCTTGCCTGAAGCACCTCAGCTGCTGAATGCAAGACTTTAAATGAGATTATACACACTCATTTCACTGTGTATTAAAGATCATTTTCAAAGAACTGAGAACTCGCCTTATTTTAACCTTTGACATTGTATTCAAATGTCAAAGGTCTTCTGTGACATCAAATGAAAAGCATCATTAAATACAAATCTGTGATGAAATAGAGTGCAACAGAAGGATTCTTGATGTGAAAATCCATAGAGAAATTAAATTTTAGCAATAATGTTTAAACCTTTCTTCACAGACTTACCACAAGCTTTGAGGTTGTTAAGTGATCATAGATGCTTCTGTAGATCAAATCATATTTAAAGCAATGTTCCATGTTCAATACAAGTTAAGCTCAATCAACAGCATTTGTGTCATATAATGTTGATTACCACAAAAAAATTATTCAGACTTGTTCCTCCTTTTCTAAAAATAAATAAATAAATAGACTAGTAAATAGATAAATAGACTAGTATTGAGCCTGGAATATTCCATTAATAGCCAAATTCCAAGTGAAAAACTATTTGCTGTTACCGTGGAAACATTAATTGTGACAAAAGAGCTCCGAAGTGACCATCCATAAAGCATTGCTTATGATATGATTGAGTTTCATTCAAAGTCAAAACCGTCATGGTTACTGTTGTAACCTCTGTTCCCCGAGGGAAGGAACAAGACATTGTGTCGAATGAAGTGACACAAGGGGTCTTCCTGGGATGCCAAACGTACCTCTGAACCTGAGAAATGGCCAATGTCAAGTCAGGCTACTGCGTGCTAGAGGCAACTGTGTCGGCCGCACGTAGCCCTCCCCAACGCCCCCAAAGTGGTGTCACATACAGACCCTAGGTTCCTCGTAACCCTGAGGGGGGGGGGGGGGGGGGACAGGTGCTACATGACTAGCCTGGGAGCAAGCCCGGCAGCCACACCTTTTCTCTCACTATGTCTCTCACATAGGATGTGAAGCTTAACGCTATGAAATGCATCGGGGAATGCGGTCTTTCCCGGTCCTATTCCTTCAGTCTAGGGGGAGGTAACATGTGGCAAATACACCACAAGGTTTGTGAAGCAAACGTGGGAAATGGCACGGTGGTGGGTCCAGCCTAATGAGGGGGGACTCTACAAGCACGGCGACCTGGGCAGTGGGGCAAATACATCACAGGGAGTTTGCCTGAAAAGGGAACTAAGAATGCTAGGGAGGAGAACATCCGGGGAGCAACGCTTGGTGGCTAACCTGGGATAGAAGGCGCACTGGATCAACTTGGTGAAGGGCGCTGTGTGCAAGCGGAATACCCGGTCGGTTGTGCTGTGTTACCGAGTTGTAATGGCTCGGACCTGACAAAACATAGGAATCACACCGAATCAACCCTGAGATTGTTAAATCTGGCAACAGTATTGAGCCATTCAGCGTTCCCTTTGCCAGCGAAGCAGACAAAGAGCTGCGCAGAACATCTAGAGCTCTGCGTGCGGTCCAAATAGATACACAAAGCACGTACCGGACACAGCAACGAGAAGGCTGGGTCTGCCTCCTCCCAGGGCAGCTTTCTTGCAAGCTCATGACCTGGTCCCTGAAGGGGGTCATAGGAACTTTGGGCACGTAGCCCGGTTACAGCCTCAGGATAATGTGAGAATGTGCCAGACCGAACTCAAGGCAGATGTCGCTGACAGAGAACACATGCAGGTCCCCAACCCTCTTGATGGAGGCTAACGCAATCAGGAGGGCCGTCTTCAGGGAGAGGGCCTTGAGCTCAAATGAATCAAGCGGCTCAAAGGGGGGTCTCTGAAGGCTCCCGAGGACCACAGAGAGAGATCCCAGGAGGGGAACAGGCTAGGCCGGGGAGGGTTCAGTCTCCAGGCGCCTTTCAGGAACCTGATAATCAAGTCATCTACTGCGTCGTTGTGAGCTGCGATAGCAGCTACATCCACCTTCAAGGTGGAGGGGACAGCCTCCCCTCCAGCCTCTCCTGCAGGAATGAAAGCACTGACTGAACTGCGCAACTCTGTGGGTCTTCGGCTCGAGAAGAACACTAATTTGCAAACAAGCACCACTTTAGGGCGTAAAGTTGCCTGATGGAGGGAGCTCTGGCTTGGTTGATCGTGTCTACGACTGCAGGTGGTAGATCCACTAGATCTTCCACATCCCGTCCAGGGACCAGATGTGGAGGTTCCAGAGGTCTGGGTGCGGGAGCCAGAGGGTGCCCCATCGCTGAGAAAGAAGGTCCTTCCTCAGGGGAATTTTCCAGGGAGGTGCTGACGAGAGGAGCGTAAGATCCGAGAACCAGGCCCGGGTGGCGGTTGGGCCAGTAAGGGGCCACCAGGAAGACCTGTTCCTCGTCCTCCCTGATCTTGCACAGCACCGGTGCAAGAAGGCTCACTGGGGGAAATCTGTACTTGCGCAGCCCCCGGGGCCAGCTGTGTGCCAGCGCGACTGTCACGAGAGGAGCTCCTGTCAGGGAGTACTAGAGCGGGCAGTGGGAGTTGTCTTGGGAGGCAAAGAGATCTATCTGTGCCTTGACGAATTGGTCCCATATCAGCTGGACCATCTGGGGGTGGAGCCTCCACTCTCTGTTGGGCGAAACCTGCCGCGACAGGTTAATAGAAGAAAATCCACCTGAACAAATAGCATTTTTTAGAGGAAAACTCTTGCAGTTCACTGCAGTGAATCCGATGTAGCTGCAAAACTGAGCAATTCAAATGTAATACAAAGAGAAAGACGCAAGTTGATTGGCTACATTTCAAAGGATCACCATGTGATTGGCTGACAGACAACAAGCTCAAAGAACCTAACAGCTTAAGCTACATCGAGTTGCATGGCTGAACCTTGGTCATTCAAAAGGCTTTAACATTAAGTTATAACAACAAAAGTAAATGTTAATGGTCAGATAAAGTACAAATAGCACCTTAAAGGAAACAAGTGCGTAATTACTTTTTACACCTTAGAACATTCACATTTTCGAAAATAATTTGTCCATCTATACCGTAAGTCTCATACTAGCATCAGATCTTCAGAGGAAAATACACTCCATTAAAGAGCAATAACATTTAGAGAAGGCGGAGGGCTATTTTTATTGTCCTGTACTTAAAATGTATAGTTATCATGCAAAATAAATCAGCTTTCTCAGTAATAGCTGCACAGCGCGGAGCTTGTAAGTGAATAAGAGATGAGAATTAAATGTTCACAGCCCTGACTCTGACATTCTTGATCATGTCAGCCTCCACCAACTTATGCTGCACAAAACCCCATAGTACACACTCTCAGACCTTGGGCACAGCCAGGGTCAACCTGGGAGACTGCATATTTGTTTCCCGTCTGTCTGTCCTCTTCTGTCTGCCTGTATGTCCTCTGCATGTGCATTACAGAGATCACAACATTGCATTGTATTACAGAAAGGGCTGGGCGGTAGAGGCAGACAACATTTTATCCTATAATGAATAATTGTATATATTTTTTATTACTTGAAATTTTCTCCAAACAAGGTTTCATCCATTTAAAAACATTTAGCATTTATGTCCTGTACTAAAGATCCGATCTGATCATCTACTGAATTTTGGTGTTCTGTGATTTTGAGATGGTGTGTGATATTTTGTGTGATAGTAGTGACCTAATGGAGGTGATATTTTTCCATTTTCAATGAAAATGAATGTCATTGTTGTAGCACCTCCTGTGTTCATTTCACAAACTGCTACAATATGTATTGAACAGGGCAAGTCATTATAATTTTGCAAAAAGTATAGCTATAGAATGAGGCAGCAATTCAGGTAAGAGTAAAACAATCCACTTTGCTTCAAGAACAATTTATTACATAAAATGTTCGCTGTCCTTTTTTGGCGCTGTTTTGTGGTCCGTTCCGCATGACGCGGTGGCTCATTTTTGCTTATCACGGCCCATTCGGCACGTTTCGTGGACGCACCACCGGCCCGCTCAGTGCTCCCACTGGCCGGTCCGCCCATAAACGTCACCAAAGTGCGTCGGCCCACCGGGTTAATGCCCAGTATGCCAGATTGCAAGTCCAGCCCTGCCTGTGATGAGGAGGAGGTTGAGGCCGGGCCATGATGGAGCACAACTGTATATAATATGTATAATTAATTTTTATATAATTAAAATAAAGTATTAGACGAAAAGTAAATCTGTAAAATCTATTTTCTACCCCTAACCCTTTACATCATAACTCTCCTAAAATGTACCTCATACATTCCCTTCTAGAGGGACTTTGTTCCCTTCTCACTCAAAGCGCTCGCGCTTGTTAAAGAGTGGCGTGCTGTCATAGCAACCATGTTACTTCACGTTTCCGTTTGTCCTACAAAGTCCATCTTGTTTAAATGAGACTTGTTTAAAGGAGGATATTTGGTATACTGTAGCCTTCAAAGGACGCATCCTACCTAGCATGCAGCCTTCCAAACGAGACACAGCCTCTGTCATCTCCAGCCGCCCCTTTTTCTCACTCTCCCGCTGATTAGCTGATTCAGCGCCTGCCGTGCTCTATCACTGCCCGGCCACGGCCTCCTCCTCATCACACTACCATTATGATATAGACAGTCAAACTGCTAAGCCATAGTGCGTGTTGATTTTGTGATTTTTATTCACCAGTGTCACCGGTGCTGGTATTGCTGAGCGAGACAAGCAGAAAGATCTATATGAATAATCAAAGTGTGCTCATCATTTAATCATAGCTTTGCCTGCCAGCAGAGAGAGAGAGAGAGAGAGAGAGAGAGAGAGAGAGAGAGAGAGAGAGAGAGAGAGATAGATCTATCACACTGCTCCAGGTTAACAAGCTTTCAGACAGTGGAGGGGGTGATACAGGCCTGAGCGTCTTCGTCTCGTGGCTCTTTTCATGTCTGTGCTTGCAGTGTGGACTCCTCGCTTGCGAACAGTTCAGTTTGGTTTCAGCATGGCACAGTCACTAAATGTAGATACGCAGATAAATGTAGGCACAAGGTTGCAGGTAATCACCGGCCTGCTGATATTCAGTACAAAAGCACTCTAACTTGTGTGATATATTTCTGAAGGATGATAAATATCATGCCATGCTTAATTTCACTCTCTCTTTCTCTTCCTCTTCAGTTCCTGCCATGATCACCTCTTACCCCAACACTACACGAGCAGAGCAGGGTCACATGACTGAGATGAGCTGCACTGCTCATGGTGAAAAGCCCATCAAGGTTCGCTGGGAAAAGGAATCTCATATCATTAACCCAGACATGAGCCGCTACGTGGTAAATGTGAAGGAAGTGGGCGATGAGGTCATATCCACTCTGCAGGTGAGCTAAAGTAAAGAAAATACTCTGTTTTAAGAGTGCTAGCAGTAAGCACAGTGCTATGCTTTACGTCATAAGTGAAAAGTCAATCGCCATGATGGCCATGGCGATTGACTTTGCACTTATGACGTAAAGCATAGCACTGCTCTTACTGCTAGCACTCTTAAAACAGAGCCCATGGACTAAAAGCTGAAGAACTCAGCAGTTCAGAAGTTTTGGTATTGTCATGCAAGTATGCGCTAAGTCTAGGCGCAAGTAGGTTCAACGAAATCGTGTGTGCAACGTGCTAATGGGTTGGGTGAAGTACAATTTTATTTGTTATTTCTAGTATTAACAGCAGTGGCGGGCTGTGCATTAAAAGTCTAGGCCTTCAGTGTGATTTATGCCATTAAGAAAACACAGTTTCACTATAAATAAGACACACTATTCCTTTGGGCATCATACATTATGTCACAGCCAATTAATAATACCAAATTACATTTTAAAAACGCTGAAAGCCAAAACTTGAAACAACACTTAATGCTCAAGCAAGCCTAATTTTAACTGCAGCATGACTGTTTTGTGAAATGAACGTCTCACAAACAGACATTCAAAAATCATAATTTTTCATGTGAATCAACCAAGGAGGTCTATAATACCAGGAAAAATCAATCTAATACTATTTGCAATTTAAATGTAGCTTGCAATACATTTCGTCAGGGTACATGGCAATGCTGCATTCCATTCAAGTTGGATGTGGAATATTCCCACTTGATATCTCCGACCATAAATGCATTCCATTCCCCGCTCCCTTTTGCTAGCAGGGATTTGACTCTCATTAGAGATGTCTCCTAGCAACCCAACTGATAAACAATGCTGCAGCGCTAGCATTTGTGGTTCAGGTGTATGATTATCAAAAGCAATTATAATGTTTTATACACCTGTTTCTGCAGGCGTTTGTTAAACAAGCTTTAATATCATGTAATGTGGAAACAAACTCATTTATTGATATTACTTAATGAAGTGAATGTTTATCACTTACTTTATATATCTCCCTGAGTGTCCACATGTTTGTGCGGTATCATGCACCTGCATCTCGGCAAAAGAGTTGAGAATTTCTGCACAAGCCTACAAGCTCTACAAGCTAATTCTGACTTCAAAATGCATTCCAGTGCAAAAATGCACTTTTCCTAATAGGATGTTGTAAAATCCGACTTTCCGAGTTCCGAAAGGAACGCAGCTCTACTTTTCAAAACTTGATCTGGCACTGAATGCTCCAGCAGCCTAATTTACACTTAGAAACTCCTGATGTTGCTATAACAATGCAAAAAGCACTTACAAATTTGCTTGAAGTCCTCCTTTCTTGTTTAATAAATTAAGCAATCACACGGTCATGCAGAACATCTTCTGTTTTTAAATCCATAAGGATCTCTTTCTCAATGGCGATAGTGGTAGTTATGATAATTTTGCGCTATTCACTTTCAAATTACATCACTTAAAGCGTGATTGTCTAACTCAAGGCCAGATAGAAGGCCTTGACTGGGACATATCCTAAAGATCACAACCACCAAGAACAAATAAATCAATCTGATTGGCTAATGAGTCTTACAATATGACTTTAGTTGCTCATTAATTTGCACTACTGAGGGATTCTGTAGAAATTCTGTAGAAAGGCCTGAGGGTGTGGAACTCAAACTCACACGCAGCTTGGGGCATGTGAATTGTGAAACAGTTGTCAAAATTTTTATTTTGCTCTGTTTGTTTGTAGATTAATTAAGAGTGGAAGGCAATTAAAAATACATAGGCAAAAAGGAGAATGAAAGGATGAAAAATATTTATTTATTTGGCATTTTAGGCCAGCAGAGAAGGCTTTGCTGGCCCTGAGAATTCACCACTAATTACCTGTGATTCAATTGGCATTCACTTCAATTCTAACGGTCGATTTTCACTCTATGATAACAAGTGGAAAAATACCAATACATAATATATCATGAATACAATTGAAAATATAAACAAAAATAATAAAAATAAAAGAGAAACATTCAAACATCAGGGACATAATTTGATGTTCCACAATATTCTCAGAGTTTGGACATGACCAATATTACCACATGCTGGTGGAATCTCCAAACTGCAAATGTAGGAACTGATTTTAGACTTTGAGCTAAAAACAGACCTGCTTTTGAAATGTGTTTGGAAAATAGTAAATTGTGCTTTGCGGCACTTTAATTAAATTCAATACACACACAGTTTTCGTGCAAATACCCAGAGATGGCACAAACACTCCCACCCACACCCACTTGCACTTTGCATTGGCACGAAATTTGCACTAAGAATTAGTGCTTCCATGAGAATTGGATAAGACACTGTGCTTTGTGCACTCGTGAAAATACAACCCCATGTGTGATAGGCCAATTAAATGACTAAATTCACGATTTGCAGATATTCATATTTCCAATGGACTTTGATATTAAAATATTGATAATTCAGCCTGCACTACACAGATTTTTGTCCAATCAAATTATTTCTAAAATGAGAAAGTCCCTCCTTCTAATATCACCTAGAATAGAACAGCAAGTAGAAAATCATGGACTCAATTCAGAATCACATAATTCCATAATATTCATTTTACTTCTGCTGTGTCTATTGTATGTACTATTTTTTTTTTTTTTTTTTACAAATTGCACTTGTATGTGTTTTGTATACTATTCTGATGCTATTGAAACTTTGTAATATGGCACTTGTCTCCTTAAGATGATTCGCTTATGTTTTACTCTTTTGTAAGTCACTTTGGATAAAAGCATCTGTTAAATTAATAAATGTAAATGTAAATGTCTATGGCAGAAATAGTGTATATGATAGTATGCAATTCCAAATTTTGTCATGGTTCATGGCTGTAACGTAATTAAATTGGCAATTTACACTTATTTATTGTTACTATTTATTTAATATTATTAATTGGCAGTTTCAAGACAGAAAGAAAACACAAATTCAACAAGCTATTTAAAGTCATGAAACAGCATTCACAACTTCTATGTTGTGACATATTTCTAATTGAGATAAAATGTAGGGTGAGACTTGATTTTAGGCTATACTAAAGTGCAAACAGTGTTAGATGCAGTTTGCACCTCTAATACAGTATGCACCTACAGTATAGGGGCATAATTGCAGCATGTTTATTGTGTTTATTTAGAGTCACACAGATACCCTACACCTATCGCTACACCTAAACCTAACCCTAACCTTACCTTACAAAAATAAACTGGGGTTTTACTATAGTAACCATAGTATCACCATGGTATATTGTTGTAAAATCATAGTAACCACAAAGCAAAACAAGGTTACTATATTAACTCCATATTACTGTAGTTACACCATGATTACTTGCATTAAATCTATGGCTTCAACATGGTTACTACAATAGTATTATAGTAATGGTTAATTTTACCTGGATCAAATCTTTTTCTCAACTCCCAGAAATTCCCTGTGACCAAATCACTGTGAGGAAATCAATCTTTATATTCATGTTTATGAATTTTAATAGTAGCATTAAAGGGAAAAATTTAAAGTGGGGACAGGAAACAGGATGGGAACTTGAGTCGTCTGCATGAGAAAAGCTCATCCACTGTGTCATTACACCCCATGCCACTGCAGTGACACTAATGGTGCATTTTGTCTTTAATTTCTATGTTTCCGCCAGACTATTGGAGTGCAAATAGCCATGCTTTGTGACAGGTGCTATTTACTGGTGTAATTAGTCACCCCGTTGATTTTATTCATTGGGAATTGATTGGATTGTGCCAAGTGGTCTCAAAAACAGGTGGTTTGAGGGGAGGGGTTTAAAAATAACAGGGCTTGGTGACATCAAAAAGGAAAACTTTTCTATAGGAGGAGCAAGTTATTAGATGTTGATGAAATATTACGAAGACATACCATTTTTTTATATATATATATATATATATAAATAAATTGCACCAAAGAACTGTTCAGAATAGACAAAAAAGCTGTATTATGAAAGTAAAATGGGAAATTTTGGTTTAATGTTGACTTTAACACTTTTTGTGTTACTGTCATGCCTAAAAGATTTTTTTTTTTTTTTTTTTTTTTTCAGAAGTCTTCAGATAAGAGGGTTGTAAAAATATTTTAAATGTTTTGTCATGTATTGTAAATCACAATAAAGACCATAATTATATTGTACAACTACGTATTTCATGGATACTGTGAATTTGGTACCAGCAAGATTTTGACAAGATCATGCCACCCTTCCAAGATAGTGGCTCATCAGAGAGACCAAGGTTATGTTTGGAATGGAATACTAGTTTTTGTGCTAGTATGTAATACAGTGTAGTCTTGAACAATAAACATACAAACATATGTTGGTGTTTCTTCAACTGTGGGTTTATATGACGTTAAGTCTTGTTAAATAGTTTTTCACACTCTAAATAATTTTTTTCATTTGTCTTCTAACAATGTCCAGCAGTAAAAGTACATGCATCATGTGGATTTATATCCCCACTACTGTATGTAATTTCCACCAAATCAATACTTGAATAGATGCGGACAGCATAGGGCAAGATGTTTATAATCTTCAGATTTCCGTATTCAATTTAATTAATTTTCACTGGAAAAGAGTGACCAGTACATTCAACTTAGTTCCTATTGTGCTCCACAAAAGACAGAAAGTAATTTGGGTTTGGGACAACATTAGGGTGAGTTTTCTTTTTTGTTTTATAGCTGAACTGATCCTTTAATTTTGTGCCTTGACAGATCTTACACACTGTCAGAGAGGATTCAGGCTTTTTCTCTTGCATTGCCATCAACTCTTATGGGGAAGATAAGGGAATCATTCAGCTCATAGTACAAGGTAAAGATAAAGTTTCACTTAAGTTTTAAGGGGATAGTTCACCTAAAAATGAAAATTCTCTCATCATTTATGCCATCCCAGTTGTGTATGACTTTTGTTCTTCTGCAGAACACAAACGAAGATTTTTAGAAAAATCTCTCAGATCTGTAGGTCCATACAATGCAAGTGAATGGTGACTAGACCTTTGTAACCCCAAAAATCACATAAAGGAAACATAGAAGTAATCCATATGACTCCAGTGTTATAATCCATATCTTCAGAAGTGATGTACTAGGTGTGGGTGAGTAACAGAACAACATTTAAGTATTTTGTTACTCTAAATCTCTACTTTAACTTTCAGATGTTAAAGTGAAAGTGGAGATTTAGAGTAAAAAAGGACTTACATTTTTATCTGTTTCTCACCCACACCTATTACATCACTTCTGAAGATATGGATTTAACCACTGGAGTCATATGGATTACTTCTATGCTTCCTTTATGTGATTTTTTTGGAGGTACAAAGATCTGATAACCATTCATTTGCATTGTACGGACCTACAGACTAAAACTCTTCGTTTGTGTTCAGCTGAAGAAAGAAAGTCATCTCAGGCGGCAGGAGGGTGAGTACATGAATTTATTATTTATTTATATTTTTCATTTTTGGGTGAACATTCCCTTTAGCTTAAGAGTCAAATTAATGTAACTAGTCTTCTTGTTGAATCCCAAAAGCTGAGTTTGTATACATTAGTAAGTATGTTATGTGTTGTCGTGCCTCCACAGATCGTCCAGACCCTCCGGAGGTTGAGATCAGAGAGGTGAAGGATCGCACCATCGCTCTCCGCTGGACGATGGGCTTTGATGGCAACAGCCCTATTACAGGATATGACATCAACTATAAGAACAAATCAAGTAGGATGTTTTAAATTAGTTCAAAGTTAAGCAGAAAGAAAAGCGGCAATCATTTGTTAACAAATGACTAATTTCTTAGGAGAATTTATTGTTTATTGTGATTATTATTAATTCATTAATGTAGTTATTTCTTGAACATTGGTGTCTTTCATCATATTGCTGTTAAATGAGTTTCACGTTGTACCAAACCACGCTGTGGTGAATTGTGTGGTAAAATCACTGCAACATTCGGCCTCTCATGGCTGACTTATCATATACTCTTTGTTTCTTTTCTCTTTTGATAGTTTCATGGGCCTCATCTCAAATGACCAAAGATGTCTCCCCTCAGCTAAATCAGGCCACCATCATTGAACTCCACCCTGCCTCCACCTACAACATCCGCATGTTTGCCAAAAACCAGATTGGAGACAGCAGACCAAGCAATGAGCTCACCATAACCACAGATGAAGCTCGTGTGTATTACTACATGATTTTTACAGTAAAATAGTGGTGAAGAAACTCTATTTGTTTCTGTTGATCTAGATACATGTTCATTTATTTATTCACAATTAGCTTGACTCAAGTTGAAATATATGATTTGCTTCACAACCTAAATTTTACACTGGACTTCAAGTTGTCAGACCTAACATAGTATCAAAATTGCTCATCGGATTAAAGTTAACAAAACTGCCCTAAATGAAATTAGGGCTGTCGGTTTAATGTTTTAATTTAGTGCAATTAATTAATGTATATAAAATAACACAATTAATCATCCCCCCTAATCCATATGTAAATTGCATAATAAAACAACATATTTTTTTTTTATCATCGGCGCAATTCAAGCTTGAAGTGCACATAATGTGTTTATATGAGCTGCGTCAACAGGGGGCAGTCAGTGCACCTTTACAAACCTCACAAGCAGCACAGCTACAGGAGGAGAGCCAGGATGTGTTGACAGCTGGACTAATGCTGCCTTCCAATGTTATTGCAATTATACTAGTTCCCATTTCTGAAGAGTTATTACAAGTATATCACGTTCAAGTGCTTTGTTGTCGGAAAGAACAGGAAACATGGATGACGCCATGTTCATTCATACATATTTTAGAGGAACTTTTATTTTGACAGCATAACACATTGCTCAGTAAGCCTGCTGACGATAATGGAATTTTGGTCAAATACAAGCTGTTTTCACGGTGTGAAAATGTACAAAATCATCAAATGGTTGCTAATGTACATAAATGAATATGACCGAAACTGCAAGCATTAACAATTAGCTGTATTTAGAAATTTTTTTATAAAAGCAGTCATTCACTACATAAAACATAGTCTCGTCCACCATTTTAAAAGTTTACGACTATTAGTGGTCATGGAACGTCTCTCGTCCAATCAGATTCAAGGACCGGAACTAACTGTTGTGTGTATATATATATATATATATCTATGTGTGTGTGTGTGTATAATTCAATTTAATTCTAAATAATAAAATTTTTATGTATCATTTTATATTAGCTTTATTTTCTTCTTTTTTTTTACAGCAAATATTAATATATGCTATTCATTACTAATTTTATTAAACAATTTGATCAATATACAGCCCTGATGGAAATGTGCTAATATTGCCAAGTATCACATAGGCCAAACAACAACTCCTTGGGAATACATGGACTGAATAAATAAATAAATACTTTAAAAGCGGGCAAGTTCATAAATGTAAATGCAATATGCAAAGTTATTAACATGACAGGCTGAATTGGAATATATACAGTTTTGGCCAAATATGTGCCAAATATTGCATTAGTATTTGTCATATTAACAAGTGATCAATGAATTTGCTAAAAAAATTATGTAGTTTTAATGGATGCTCAGAATTTGACGTAATCACAAAAGATATGGGAAGCAATTTCTCCCCCTTTTAAAAGGTGATAAGAGCTTATAATTTACATTTAACATTGCTTTTTTGCTGCTAAAATGTTAAAAATGTAAATACTTTTACCCTTTCAAAACACACCTGCAATCCACCATTTGATATTTGAAAATCACTGCTCCGCAGTATTTGCCAAATGAAACATTTTATTATATGTGCCGCCACCTAGTGGTGCAGTCCAGTGTTGACTCTTTTTAAATGTGATCTTTGCAGCACCTGATGGCGCTCCTCAAGACGTGCAGCTAGAGGCAATATCATCCCAAAGCATCAAAGTCACATGGAAGGTACTGTTCTGCCCATTACTGCATCCAAATTACTGAGAGTTAAAAGTAGTATTCGGCTGGTCATGTTATTCTAACATGGCAGGTCCCATGTGTGAAAAACAGCTTTTATAAGGTTACTGATATGACTGGAGTCTTGATGGTGGTCATGATTTCCTACATACATTGCAAAATTGCAATTCGTGAAACAAGTTATACTTTGAGGGACAAATTACTGAGTGACCTTTAACAAATGCATACACTTATTTAAAACTAAAGAAACATTTTGCTTCTCAATTATTAGACACAATTTCAGATATATCAGCAGATATTTTTTATTTCTATTTTAGATAAATGTATGTATCATTCCAAAAGGTCTGCACCAAACTGAGAAAAAAAAATAAAAAATTCTTCTGTTTCTACATCAGTATTTGTTAGTGCTGTTGCGTTTATATGCACATTCGAATTATGTTTAATATGTAAACGTTGGTTTCTTACATTGTCCGTTTTTTTTTAAATATTATATTATATTATACTATATTATACTTTTTCAGCCCCCACTCAGACACCTGCAGAACGGTTTGATCCGTAGTTACCAAGTGTGTTATCGGGAGTTTGGGACAGGGGGCAGCCAACAATACAACACCATCAACGTCGACACCACGGGGGACATGGAATCCATCACATTAGATAACCTGAAGAAGTACACTCAGTATGAGGTGCGGGTACAAGCAGCCAACCGTGCAGGCATGGGTCCCACCTCAGAGGAGATGACCATCACCACTCTAGAAGACGGTCAGTTACTGTGTGATCGTTGCTTGTGTTATATTAGTGGTGTTTGCTGATGCTTTACATAATTACTATTGCTCATACATAGTTTTTTTTTAAACCATTAAAGGGATAGTTCAACCAAAAAAGAAATTTCTCTGATCATTGACTCACCCTTATGCCATCCCAGATGTGTATGACTTTCTTTCTTCTGCAGAATACAAACAAAGGTTTGATTTAACAACTGGAGTCTGGTCAAAGTTCTGGTCACCATTCTCTTGCATTGTAAGGACCTACAGAGCTGAAATATTCTTTTAAAAATCTTCATTTTTGTTCTGCAGAAGAAAGAAAGCCATACACATCCCTTTGAATATTACAATTTGCTGAAATATTCGTCTTGCATCATTTGTGCTACAGACATGAATAATACCTCAAATTGTGTGGCTTATTGAGAAGAGATGTGCTACTAATGTAATACATAATGCTACCATAATGCCCAGTTGCTTTTATAATAGTTCTGCAAAAAAGTTGTAAGTTTTTAAAAATCGATTTATTGATTTAAGTGGTAAAATCACTATATCGGTCGAACTCTAATATTGGCTAACATGCATTAATGTGTCCTGTGTTTCCTCACAGTGCCCAGTCGCCCACCTGAGAATGTTGTGACCACTGCGACCACCCCAGAGACCATCTCTCTATCCTGGTCTGCTTTGCCCAAAGAGGCACTCAATGGCATGCTGCTGGGATACAGGGTGATCTACTGGGCCAACCTACCTGATGGAGGTCAGACAGCTGATGTGAATGTTTCCATACATTTATACACACTGTGTAGAATGTGTAGAAGCTATTGTGTGCCCCACAGGTGTCAACCCAACCCAGCAAATCACATATTAAAAGTCCAAATATTTCACAAAAATGTCTAATATTTTTCTCAATTAATATGAGATCAGTTGTCAAAAAGAATAATAATTATGCATTTTATTTTCTTAAATGAACCAAATTTTGATTCATATAGTTTTAGGAAGTATTTTGTATAATTATTTAGTATTTTAATATTAGCAACATCCACAGTTCTTTCTTTCTTTCCTTTTTAATGCCATTCCAGCTTCTATGGCTGTATTCATGACAAGAGCCAGTTTAGTTATTCACGAGTAAAACTAAAAAAGATTAATTATTTTCTAAAAACCTTAAAACTAAATTTGGATTTACTTGGTTACATTTTTTTTCAAAAGTGTCAACAGAATAATACAGGTTCCTCAAGTGTGTAGAAGCATTACAGTCCAGTAAGACATGTTTAATGTATAGTGGGTTCTGACAGGATGGGCACTTTGGTGAATTTTCTCCAGATAGTAAACATTGGTGTGTGAGCCTTGCGAGTCCTATCCGGCATCGTGTGAAAGACTTAATCCCAACGATTATTAAAAGGGAATATGTATCTTGTCCCAACAACAGGATTTATTTCCAGTAATTTTGTGTTTAAACACTGATCCCATTCTGCCATTTGTTTTTAGTGTATATGTTTAATGTTGGAACATTTTACTGGTTCTGAGGATAATGCTTCTTTGGCAGCTCTATGTGCTTGTTCATTACCAGAGATTCCTGTGTAGCCAGGTACGCAGCAGAAAATAATACTAAAATTCTTTGATTCCAGAGATGACAATTTGTATAAAAGCTTCACGATTGTTGGATGATTGGTTTTAATAGACTCCAATGCTTGCAGACATGATTTGGAATCAGTTATCTTTGAAAAGGATTTCTGTGGAACAGTCTCAATGAACTTCATTGCTAGTAATAAAGCATTTGCCTCTGCAGTAAAAACCGAACTTTGGTCAGGGATGCATATGCCTTGACACAGTTAACTTGTTGCAAACGCTGCTGCCACTTGATTTCCAGATTTAGATCCATCTGTGTATATTGGGATATGTTGTGGGAACACTGCATTTATATCCAGGAATTGTTGGTAAAACTCATTCGGACGAATTTTAGATTTTTGGTTTCTCGTTAAATCCAGATGGATTTTTGGCTTTTTGAGATCCCATGTGGGGATTTAGCAAAAATGTTTCTGCTCCAGAATGTTTAAATCCACTTTCAGGTTCTCTAAATGGGTTTTTATATGTAGGCCAAATGGATGAATGTGACTTGGCTTTCTTTCATATAGTATTGAATGTTGAGTTGAAAAAAAGTGCTAGATAGACTGGATTTTCTTTATTTGTTTTCAGTTTGTTTGCATATTGTATGGCTAGCTTTAGGCGTCTGATTTCAAAGGAAGGTTCATTGGTTTCCACATATAAATGGTGAATTGGTGATGTTCTGTATGCTCCTAAGGCCAGTCAAATACCTTGGTGGTGAACAGTATCTAGAAGTTGTATATATGATCTCCAGGCTGATCCGTAAATGATGCTTCAATAGTCCAGCTTTGAGCAAATCAAATTTCTGTACATATTCATAAGAGTTGAACTGTCTGCTCCCCATTTGGTTTTGAATAAAACCTTTAAAACGTTTATGGCTTTAAAACATTTATTTTTCAATAATTTAATATGAGGGATAAAAGACAAGTCTGGTTCATTGTACAACGAACGGAGCTGGCAGAAATGCATACAGACTATTTTTGTTTGTGAGAACTTGAAACCATTCTGAGCATTTTGTTTATCTTCAGTTGGATTTTTCACTCAATAGTATGCATGTACTTGCTTCTGTAGCAAATGCAGATGTCGTCTGCATATAAACTACAATGAACATCAGAACCAATGACTTTTGCAATGCTGCCTGTTTTAATACTAAAGAAAATTACTGATAGAATACTACCTTGAGATACTCCAAGTTCTTGTTTATGTAGATTAGACAAGGTGTTTGCTATCTTTACTCTAAAAAGTCTGTTCGATAAAACATTTTCAATGAAGATTGACAGGTGACCTCGAAAAATTCCAACATCCACAGAAAATCCAATGTTAATGCTTATCTTTTTCAGATGTCATGAAGCTGATTCATATATTTTTTTACATACATATTTGTCCATATTTGAATGTGCATGAAAAGACGTGTTTTTAATGAATGAAAGTGATTATTAAGTGTCACAGAATGTACAGTAATAATTCAGTGGTTTTTCTACTTCAGACCACTAGGAGACACTGTGGCTTTGTTTTATAGAGGAAAGGAAGTGGAGGAACAGGAACCAGTAGTTCCCCGTCTGTCGCTCACTTCGACGTTGTGTCGAAGAAGCGACACTAGGGGTCTCTCTTGAGCAGCGAATATGCCTCTGATCTATGAAAAAAGGCCAATGCGAAGTTGGCAGACAGTATTTGCATACCCCGCCTCCGGAAATACGGGTATAAAGGTGGGGAAATACGTCTAATTCATTCAGAAATTTTCTTCGGAGCCGATGGTCATGTATGCAGTCAGCTGCGTGTCACACACCTGTTCCTGTTCCTCTGAGCTGATTCTGCTGTTGGATGTATGGCACACTTCAGCGGCTTTCTCCTTCTCTGCATGGCAGTGCAGTTTGCCCCTAGGCGCTTCGACATTGCAGTTAAAAGATTTATTTTCTCTAAAAGAGTTAGTTTCTCTAAAAGAGCAAATACACAGCTGGCGTTGAACATCCTTTTCAGGATGCGTCTTTTTAAAGACGTCTTTCCGCCTCTGTGTAGTTTCTGGATGCGGTTGATTTCTTCCCACCTCTGATATCATCATAGGGGTCATAAAAGCTGCCTTGTGTGCCTGGGCTGCGATCACATGCAGGCAGCGTTTTATGAATGGTTCATGTTCTCAGTGCGAGAACATAGCCATGGCAACATTGCGGTCGTGGCTTTCTTTTGTCATGAGAGAAAGCCACTTCAGCCGCCCCCCGCGCCTCGCCTCCTTCCTACGGGATTGGAATTCCGCCCTGCATGCCATGGCCCCTCCTGCAAACAACACCAGGCCAAGGCACTTCAAAACTTGCACTTGGGTAGTCCTGTTCTTGATGTGCTGCAGGAACTGTGCTCAATGACCGATCGTGTCCCCCTGTGCCACGAAGGTCAGAAGCACCGGCACTTGAGCGATGCCCACCCTTATGGTCCAGAAACGTAATCTATGGACTGGACCTGGTCGAAATGCGGGAAGTAAACAAAGTACGCTTTCTTGAATGCCCCCCGTCTCCCAGCTCTGTCCATTCTCCACCCAGCAGTCCTCAGCGGTGAAGAAGCAGACGGAGGCCATTTCACACATCCTGCCCCGCCGCAAACCTTCCACCATGGGCCATGCCCTGTCTGCTCGCCGAGGGCGTCCTCCTGCGGCTTCCAAAAAAAAAACTTTCTGCTCCGCCTCAACCAAGAGTGGGCCCAGCTCTCAGCCCCAGCGTCGAGCACCCCACAGGAAGCGTACGCCCCCCGTCTCACGGACCCCTTCGAGGACCCAAAAGTCTCCCAAGTGCTCCTGAGACGGATGACCATGAGATCGAGACATTTGCTCCGGAGTTGGTAAACAGACCACTCCATCCCCCGGTGGAGGGCCGGGAAGAGAACTTTCAGTTAAAGGTATTTTTTGCAAGTTTTTTCAATAATAGAGCAATTTCCTTTTTCTGGGTCACCTGGCCCGCAAATGCCGTTCTCACAGCACTATGCCGCCACACCTCAACCGTCCCGGCACGCTGGACGTGGTCCTCTCACCTTAAGCCCCATGACTGTTCGGCCGGCCGGTTCTGACGAGTCCAGAGGACGCCTCCACCGGACCTCCTCCTCAGTCACTAACCCACCACTGCTGGGTGTGCGGAGCAAGGTAAGTGCTTTGAGTCTTTTCTCAGCACCAGAGCCTCGGGACGCCACTTTGCCTCCTGACGCTGCATTACCTGCTCTGCCCCGCTGCGAAGCCCCGCCGGGTATGTCAAAAATAGTCCCCTTATTGCCCCTAGCACGGAGCTTGGATGCGTGTCTTTCACTTCCCAATCCGTCACACTGGCTGGCCAGGACCATCCGACTCGGTTATGCAATTCAGTTTGTCAGGCCTGTGTCAGCAGTACACGTACACTGCTCAGCACATGGCGTGATTTAAATTGGACACCTAGTGTCACTTCTTCAATACAACGTTGAAGTGAGCGACAGACGGGGAACGTCTAGGTTATGTATGTAACCTCCGTTCCCTGATGAGGGAACGAGACGTTGTGTCCTCCCGGCCACGGCGCTGAGCCGAGCCACTGTTGTGGCCGGACCATTTCCGGCTCCTCAGAAAAATCCTGAATGAATTAGACGTATTTCCCCGCCTTTATACCCATATTTCCTGGGGCGGGGTATGCAAATACTGTCTGCCAACTTCTCATTGGCCTTTTTTCATAGATCAGAAGCATATTCAGAGCTCAAGAGAGACCCCTAGTGTCGCTTCTTCGACACAACATCTCCATCAGGGAACGGAGATTACATACGTAACCTAGACGTTCTTGAGATTTGATAAGACAGAGTATTGTAACACTGCATTCTCCTCTATTATTTTCAAAATTTCTAAAGCATATAATCATTTGATTATGCTATTATAAGATTTCTACAAAAACTGGTCATATCAAAGGCATATATTTGAAATAATTAAGAAACCACATTCAATATTTAAAGTCGCACTCAGTAATCATTTCCCATTTCCATTTCCATTTAAAAAGGTTTACTCTTTAAAGATATGAATTGTAATTTTGAAACATATGTATGAAAATCAAGACCACTCACTTGAGATGAGGACTACATGGGGCAGGGCTCATGAGGACCTCATGGTGGCTGTCATGTTAGAATCCTACTGACTTGAATACTACTCACTTAATCTTAGTAACCATCTTGTTACTGGATACTTCCACTCTTGGAATAAATTAATCATGGCTGATTGTGAATAGTGAATTTCTGCAATGGTATCTGTAACTGAAAACTATTGATTTTGAATTATGCTGCATCCACACCACTAGGTGTCACTGTAAGTCCCAGATGACACAAGCAAAAAGTTACTGAGTACACCTTTAAAATAATGTTTATATCTTTTTGTATTATATTGCTGCAGTTTTCCTCATTTATACAAATTTTTACTTGAGGTCATAACCCTTTCATAAATGTATGCATGTGTTTATTTTAATTTTTTGTGACCAGCTGATGTGTAACCTCCTAGTTCAGTAGACAGAGAGTTTTTAGATAGTTTTCTCTATTTTTATGGAATGTTTTGCTTTTATTTAATGCCTCTGCAAAAGATCAATTACACAGTTTTGTGGTGTTATGAGTTTGTTGTATTTCTGTTTTATTGAATGTCTTACTCTTACTGTGTGTGTGTGTGTGTGTGTGTGTGTTTGTACGTGCGTGTTTCAGAGCTGGGAGAGATCAGGAATATCACCACCACCAAACCTTCATTAGAGCTGGAACGGCTAGAAAAATACACCAACTACAGTATCCAGGTGCTGGCCTTCACTCGGGCTGGAGACGGCGTCCGCAGCGAGCAGATCTATACACGCACCAAAGAGGATGGTGAGATAGCCTCCAATTACACACACTCTGTCTTTCAATTCAAAAAGGATTTTAGGTATTTAAAGGTTCAGTGTGAATCTACGTTATTTGTCTTGATAAACCAGTTCCTGGCCCTCCTGCTGGAGTTAAAGCTGCTGCCTCCACCAGCTCTGTGGTGTTTGTGTCCTGGTTGCCTCCGCTCAAGCTCAATGGGATCATCCGGAAATACACTGTCTTCTGCTCCAACCCTTACCCCACGGTGAGGCCTTAAGCTGTGACTCATACTGCCCCATACTGCCCCAAAGTTCATTATTAATAACAATGTGTTCATAGTATTCTCAGACACTTCAGGAAGCAATGAAACACTATCATGACGTAGCCCAAATAAAAAAGTATTTCCTAATTTTCTATTTCATTGAATAATTTATTTCATAACATTATTTATGCCATTGTAATTGCTTTGCACATGAATTGAGCAGCATTAGACAGTCTGTGTAAATTCACTTTTTCTTGGTATATACAGTTGGCTGTATTCTGCACGTTTGCATCCACCTTACAGAAAAAAATTAAAGAGGGATCACTAAAATTGCATTTTGGTTTTTATTTAGGACTTCCCTGATGAAGCCAGACTTTTAAATATTACATTTTATAAATGCAACTAATGGAATTGTTCAGTTGAAGGGGGTACCAAACTGTGAATCCTGGACAAAACAGTTTTGTGAATACATGTTTACACATTAGCTTCCACACAGCTGACAAGCAATGAAAGTAGCTATGTGGTTAGCTAGTTAGCTATAAGCTTGTTGCCACGGAGAGAAAAAGATGGACGTTGTTTATTTACTTTCCATCAGTGTGTCTCACCAACTAACAACGTAGCCTGAAATCAACACTCAACAGACACAATCCACCACCGCACCGTATATCTGCTGAGCTGCAAAAAGTTGTTCTGATGTTTACCTTTCAATCTGTTACATTACTTACTGCACTGACAAACTATAGTTGGCTTACAGCAATCAGCTGTGATAAACATGAGTAACATGGTTGTCAGGGACAGGGTTAACCTTATAATAGTTATATATATATATATATATATTGTTTTTCACAAACTAGTTAGCAACTTACCGAGAAGACACCGCTTAACTCTGCACCGCTTAACTCTACCCTGTCAGAGTATGCTCTGCTGGACAAACTACATTATGACACCAATTTTAAAGCATTATTTTTGCATTATATGTTCTGAAAAAAGTTTTCATATCTGCGCATATCAGTAAACATATACGCTGATATTGATATATCGGTGAAAGGCTAATATCGGCTGACCAATATATTGGTCAGGCACTTGTCCCAAGTGTCAAAAGCTGGATCTTATAATCTTACAGTATATCCACTGATGGAGAGGAGTCAAATGTGTAGAAGATGCTGGGAAACCAAGAATGTGCATTCCCAGAAGTATTTTTCTGAAGAAATGTGGGCCGCTTCACTGCTTAAATCAAGGACACATGCACAGCTATCACAAAAAAAACACAAACAGTCATTGATAATCAAGGGTGCAACCCGCCACATTAAAAACCACGTGGATGCTTAATTTTGAACAGAATAATTTGTGTAAATGTAATTGTGGAATGTAAATGTGGAATATATGTTAAGATCTGATATGTCAAACAGCTTAGTGGCTCAGTAATTTTTTTTGAAGTATGTCGAAGTATGGCTTACACTGAGTCCTAGAGGTCTGGATGCTGCATCATTCAAGCACAATAGTTACCAATGCCATTGTAGAAATTCACTATGCACAATTAACCAGGATTAATTTATTCAATGAAGGAAAGTGTCCAATAACAGTGCGGTTACTGAGATTAAGTATTCAGATGGTCATGTGATGCTAACATCGCTCCCCCCATAAGGTGCCCCTGCCCCATTTAGAATAAAAGAGCTTTTATAAGGTTACTGATGTAACTCTTCATCTCACAAGAGTGGTCATAATTTTATACATATGTTTTAAAATTACTATTCATTTGTTTAGAAGTAAAACATTTTTAATAAAGAAAAAATTACTGAGTGCACCTTTAATCAGGGCAGTACTAAATAAAAAACAAAATGTATTTTTTATTATCCCTCCTATTTTTTATTTTATTTTTTTTTTGTTTAATTTAGAGACAATGGAAGAGTGTTTAGTGTCCTAATGAATATTTGAATGAACTCATCCTTTAATTGGGTGTCTCTGTAGGTGATCAGTGAGTTTGAAGCTGCTCCTGATGTTTACTTTCGTCGTTTGACCAACTTAAATCAGAACTGGCAGTACAGCATCTGGGTGGTGGCAGTGACTGCTGCGGGTCGTGGGAACACCAGTGAAATTATCACTGTAGAGCCTCAATCTAAAGGTACAGACAATGCTTTACCCTCTGTGTAGCTCTGTATTGGTACAAATAAATAAAATCTAATCTTTTTGGTATTTATTTAAATATTACCCCAGTAGATTTAAGCTACAAATCCATTTGTGCATTTTTGTTTTTGGTGACGGTACTGATATATTTATGTTAGCAAAGCATAGTTTATAGCCTGTACTGTATATACATGCTAATTTCTGGACTTGCAGACTTCAACAATCATATACTGTACAGTGGCCACAAAAAGTATTTCCCACCATTTGGCTTCTGCAAACAAATGGTGCTATTTCTCTCAGAACTAACTCACTTTTCTGAGCCTATTTTGCAATGACTTTTAACCAGTTATTCATCACATTAACTATGGATATGTTCCAGTTGCCTTTGACATCCAGAAAGTGTCCATATACTTTTTGTCTTTATTTTGAACTTTATATCTCTTGTTTGATCATTTATCATTATTTTGTTCCTGTAAAATATACTACACTGTAAAAAATGACTGTAATTTCAACTGTAAAAGAATGTGAAAATGCTGCAGAAAAGAAACTTTTGTTGGTTAACGGGTAATTACCATAAAATAGACAATAAAAAATATAATCTACATATTTAAGAAGACAATACATGTAATTTTACAGTAAAATATTGTAAAAATTATGATGAAAAACAATAATTGGTGTTCCCAGAAGTCCATGTGTGACCTTTTACAGAAAGGGAAAGTTTGTGAGAGTTCTCTATCAACTTTTTCAGCTGTCAAAAATGGCAAAATATTTTTATTTTTACTGACGCTGCTGAAGCAATTGTATTTTTTTTTTTGGTATGAACCAGAAAGTTAAGACGCTATTACAAGGTAAGCATTTAGCTAGATGCTAACTTGCCCACATGCTAACACAAACATGATGCAAATTTATGACGTTGCTTTAACTAAACGCTTAACTATGCACATTCCCATCACTAGCAATGTACATGGGTTACTTTCAGTGCAAAAACAATTCCCTAGCAGTATTGTTTATTCCGATAGCCCCTGCAAGAATCCTGACGTTCAGTGGTACTGTGACCACACCCTGGATGAGAGACATCATCCTTCCCTGCAAAGCTGTTGGAGATCCTCCACCAACCATCAAGTGGCTGAAGGGAAGGTATGTTCAGTTAACTTAACTGTTACCTATCTATTAAATGACCATTAGTTCAGTCATGACAACACTCTTTAAATGTTTGACAAAGAGAGAAGTTGATTAAATTACACTCAGATTGAACTGAGTACATTTAAAGGACCTGTTAGGTTACACCATGTAGAGTTTTATGAATGAACTAAAAACAAATATTTCTATGATCATCAGATTTGTTTGTAAAATAACATTTTACATAATTTATTATTTATTTGAAAAGATCACAGAATGGGAAGTGTTCAAATCTGTCCATGAAAAAGAGGACAACTGTCAGGCCATTCCCCTGAATGAATTAATTCTTGTCATATTTCTAATGATTTTCAATGGTTTCTCCACAGTAATGGTACTCCCGCTCCGGTTTCCATTGACGGCCGCCGCAGCGCCCACAGCAATGGCAGCTTTGTTATCCGGACCGTGAAAGCAGAGGATTCTGGGTACTACAGCTGTGTTGCCAGTAACAACTGGGGTTCAGATGAGATTATGCTAAACCTGCAAGTCCAAGGTGCATTTGATCAAATATTCAGAAAATTCACTGTAGAGCGGAGAGCTTTTGTATATTGATCATTCTCAGGATGTTTCTCATAACGTGGTCACAACCTGGCAATTATTCGTCATTACTAACCCTTAGCCTAAGCCTAGAATTCTGCATTATTTCAGCCCTGTACATTTCAACAGTATGTTTGGAATACTTGTAAATTATGGGAATATTATTCAGTATGCCAAACATTTATTATGCAACAAATTACGCATGCTTTAAAAAAAAAATAAAAAAAAATAAATAACTCATGAAATTTATTTTTCAAGGCATTTTTTGTGCCAACCCATTTTAAATGTTACTGGAATTAATATTACAGGGTTGAAGGTCAGTGGAAAAATGGCCAGTAACTATGGAGGGATTATTGGGACAGATTGAAAACTATAAGTCTAAAACGAAAAGTCTTAAACGAAAACTAAAAGTCTAAATCTGAAACTAAAAGTCAAAGTCGAAAACTTAAAGTCTAAGTCGAAAATGAATTTGGTATTTAGGATGTAGGATTGGACATTTAGGGATTTAGGATTGTGAATTTGGTATTTAGGATTGGGCATTTGAGGATTGAGGAGTGTATGCAAATAAGGAGGCGTGGCCCAAATGCTGGAGGCTGGATTTGAAATGGCTGGTGCGCAGAGGCACCTTATGGACAGCAGAGGGAGCTCCAGTGCTAAAGAGCACACTGGCAGAGCGTCCTCTTCAAAGTGGACGTTGGCTGCCATATTGACAATGGCAAAGCCAGAGCTGGCATCTCTGTTGAGACAGGCGCTGGATGTTTTGGACAAAGAAAATGCTTCCGGAGAGGCGAGGACTGTACTTTATGTAAGGGATAATGTATAGCGAGGCGGTTGTTATAGCGAATACAACCCCGACAGGTCTTGAATCAGCCAGAAGGTTGCATTCGCTATAACAACCGCCTCGCTATACATTATCCCGCTTATTACATGGCTACCTACAAAATAAATCAATAATTTGACACAAAATATTGATTTAAAAAGGAGTTTATTGATTTAAAAACGATTGTATTGCTTCCATTAAAGAAAATAGTCAGTTCCGTCTCTACAGTTAGAATCCTGCATCCATAGCAACGCTGTTTTTCATGGCAACGGTGTTTTACTTAGCAGCGGTGTTATCAAGAAATATTAACCAAGCCATGTAATAAAATGTGATAACTTCAACTTAATGACAGCGTTGTAACATTTATGTGGCCTCTAAAAACTAGATCAAGACTCCACTAGACTCAAGACTTTTTCACTCACTCAGACACATTGCCACCAAAAACAGAGCGTTGCTATGGATGCAGGATTCTAACCGTAGAGACGGAACTGACTATTTTCTTTAATGGAAGCAATACAATCGTTTTTAAATCAATAAACTCCTTTTTAAATCAATATTTTGTGTCAAATTATTGATTTATTTTGTAGGTAGCCATGTAATAAGCGGGATAATGTATAGCGAGGCGGTTGTTATAGCGAATGCAACCTTCTGGCTGATTCAAGACCTGTTGGGGTTGTATTCGCTATAACAACCACCTCGCTATACATTATCCCTTACATAAAGTACAGTCCTCGCCTCTCCGGAAGCATTTTCTTTGTCCAAAACATCCAGCGCCTGTCTCAACAGAGATGCCAGCTCTGGCTTTGCCATTGTCAATATGGCAGCCAACGTCCACTTTGAAGAGGACGCTCTGCCAGTGTGCTCTTTAGCACTGGAGCTCCCTCTGCTGTCCATAAGGTGCCTCTGCGCACCAGCCATTTCAAATCCAGCCTCCAGTATTTGGGCCACGCCTCCTTATTTGCATACACTCCTCAAGACTCAAATGCCCAATCCTAAATACCAAATTCACAATCCTAAATCCCTAAATGTCCAATCCTACATCCTGAATGGCTAAATGATTAAATGCCCAATCCTAAATCCTAAATGGCTAAATGACCAAATGCCCAATCCTAAATACAAAATGCCCAATCCTAAATACCAAATGCCCAATCCTAAATACCAAATTCATTTTCGACTTAGACTTTAAGTTTTCGACTTTGACTTTTAGTTTCAGATTTAGACTTTTAGTTTTCGTTTAAGACTTTTAGTTTTAGACTTATAGTTTTCAATCTGTCCCAATAATCCCTCCATAAGTAACAGCCTTAGCTTAAAAATATAATTGCATCACACCACATTAAAAATAAATTAAAAAGTAAATTTGTTTTGTAAATTTTCACAATTTTATTGCATTTTTTTTTTTTTTTTTTTTTTTCAATAACAGAATTGAAATATTGAGGCTGGCACCCTATAATTTTGTTTTTACTCTCAAAACATTTTAGTACCTCCTGACCAACCACGACTGACAGTGACCAAAACCAGCACCACCTCCATCACACTGTCCTGGATCCCTGGAGATAATGGAGGAAGCTCCATCAGAGGTTCAACTGCACTCATATTTACAATTACCTCTTTATCTTTTACTTTAGTCCCAGCTCTTTTCTTGGGTCTAGGAACATTTTCTGTTAGATCTCTCATCCCCATTTAAGTGTAGTAAAAAAATGCTTTTTAAAGGGATATTTCACCCAAAAATGAAAATTCTCGCAATTCTTCAGCAGAACACAAATGAAGAATTTTAGAAAAATATTTATTCTCTGTTGGTCCTCACAATGCAAGTGAATGGTGACCAGGTCCACAAGGGACATAAAGGCAACATAAAAGCAATCCATATGACTCATATATTCTGAAGCAATATAATCGGTATGGTTGAAAGACAGATTTAAGTCATTTTTTACTGAAAGTCTATACTTTCACATTGTTTTTTGTTTTTGGTGATCTGCATTCTTTGTGCATATGCATACTGATTGGAGCTGGTCAAATGTGGAGATTTATAATAAAAAAAGGACTTAAATATTGATCCACACTTATCATATCGCTTCAGAAGGTATGGATTTAAACACTGGAGTCTTTTTTTGACCTTCTCAGTTATGGTCACCATTCACTAGCATTGTGAGGACCAATAGAGCAGAGATATTTAAAAAAAAATCTTCATTTGTGTTTAGCAGAAGAAAAAAAAATCATACACATCTGGAATGGCATGCTGGCATGAGTAAAGGATTAGAGAATTTTCACTTTTGGGCAAACTATCCCTTTAATAATGTTGCACACCTGAAGACCCTGTGTCTTAGTCACTTTATGCCTCACCCGTTCTTATCAAGAACTAAAAAGCACTTCTACTTAATAACTATTTAGGTTGATATATTTAGGATTTGGAATTACAAAACTTGCTTGGAAATAATGTGGTAAGTATAGTAACGTGCTTAATAATGATTAATGACTTTTTCAGTAAAGTATTTTATTCATTTCACAAGCAATGCTATTTTAATCAAGGTCAGCTTTTCATGGTTAGTGCCCCACCTCACCAGTAAGGGAAGTGTGACATTTGGTGTTCATTTTTCAAATTGAACTCAAGTGCTTAGAATAAAAGTGGTGTTCTCTGTTAAGGGTACATTCTGCAGTATTCTGAGGATAACAGTGAAGAGTGGGGCAGTTTCTCCATCAGCCCCAGTGAGCGATTGTACCGTCTGGAAAATCTGAAGTGTGGCACCTGGTACAAATTTACTCTGACTGCTCAGAACGCTGTCGGTCCTGGCCGCATCAGTGAGATCATTGAGGCTAAAACCCACGGGAAAGGTACACAATATTTGTCATTTTTTATTTTCCTTTCTTATATTGTTCTGTTCACGTTTAGCATTTGGTGTATTTGACCTACCAAATATTACTACGAGAACTTTTGCTTTTATGCATCAACACTGCTAGGTGTCAACACAACATAAATAAAAGAGTTACTGAGTGCACTTTTTTAAAATAGCAAATAGCCTTTAGTTTATGTCACAGCCCAGCAATACCATGATGTGTTGTTAGGCTATTAGTATAATTAATGGGAGGGACATCGACATTTCTGTTAAATGACTAAATGTCTCTTAAATGACTACATTTTATTTTGATGATAATATTAGGGTATTTCTTCAACTTTGGGCACTTTTAGCACTGTTGTTTTCTATAAGATTCAGTCTTGTTCAAAAAAAAAATTCACAAGCACAATATTTGTATTTATTTTTTGTCTACTAACAATGTCTAACACTGTATGTACGTTTATCACATGAGATTTACTGTATGTTATTTTTGTCATTTTTTTCTTAAAGTCGTGAAAATTCCCAAGAATCCCATCACAGTTTCATTTACAATTCGGTATGGTGTTTTATAGAATTCTGCAGTGGAAATGACACTGATGGAAATGTTTCTCACATTTTTTTCACACTCTTTGCGTAATTTGGCAAAATGGCAGCTTTACTGGAAATGACACTCAATAAAAATACTCTGCTCTGATTTACCTTTATTTTTTTTATTTTTGTATTTAAACATTACTTGTCTCATATTTCATATCAAGCATGCTCTTCACTGACACATTTGCTGACTTGGCAAATAAGTACACTTATTAAAAAAGAGTTATTAGGTGCAAAAATGTTTGGTGTGGTGGAACTGATGCCACAATTGTGGGACAGTTCATTTTCACGTAAATACTGAAATGTAAATATTCATTTTCACAAAGTAAATATTGAAATTATAATTTTTTTATTCCAGTCTTTGTATAGATTATCATAGTTTTTAACATGTAACAGTTTCAAAAATTTAAGTCTGTGTCTGGGTCAAGGCTAAAACAGTAAAAGCTTCATATAAAAGGCATTTAAAAAGTAGCAAAAATGACTTTACCTCAGCTTGATAAAAGTTTGCTATTCACTTTTATTAAGACCTTTAGATAACAAAAATTTTAAATAAATAAAATAAAATAAAAAGTCAAAATCCATTTATTTTAATAAAAATCTAACCCTAGGACATTAAAGTTCCCAAAGAACTCAGAATTACATTATCTCTTTCTTCTCCGCATTATCAGAGCCACAGTTCGCCAAAGACCACGAGCTTTTCACAAGTGTTAACTCTACCCGTGTGGAGCTCAACCTGATTGGCTGGAACAACGGAGGCTGTCCAATCGACTCTTTTACGCTGGAGTATCGGCCAGTGGACACCACTAAGTGGACAATGGTGAAGCGTGATTCTCTCACCAAGAGCCACGTTCTATATGACCTACAAGAGGCCACCTGGTACGAGCTGCAGATGAGGGTGGGCAACAGTGCAGGAATGGCGGAGAAGAGGGTGCTATTTGCTACTCTGAATGTGGACGGCAGTGAGTACTCACTCTTGTCTACCTCTCAGGATCAAATTAAACCTTGTCTTAACTTATTGTTTGGAGGCATTTTCCAGACATGAATGAGGGTCAATGACACATCATGCACTCAACGGTCATGACTTGCTCTATGTAGAGGAATGCTTCATTGGTTGTTTTTTAATGTCATGCGACCCCACGTACTCCTGTGAGGACATTGTGTTTTGGCTTCGCTATATGCTGTGCATAATTTAATTTAATTTAAATTGACTGATCTCAGTTCAGGACACTCTAGGCTGTCATTAAGTGTTAAAATTCATGTCTTGTGACAAAACAACATGGCCAATCTCAGTCAGATTGTCTTTAGGAGAAACGCCTACAAACTACATCTGGTAGGAAAAGTTTTTACATTGAAACCTGTTTGTCTCAACATATTTTGAAAATTTCAACGATTTATCGAGAGACAGCACACTGTTAAACACGATTACCTCCTGCGAGGACAATTGAGTGTCATGTCATTGACCCAAAAATGTGTTGCAATTGTTTGGGAGTAATTGGTAAATATGTCTGTCAACTGCTCAACCTTCTGCCTCCAGGTACGATTGCTCCATTGCCAAAGACAGTGGACCCCAGTCAGGAAAACAGACAGGGAAATGAGGGTCTGAAGATGATGGTCACAATCATCTGCATTTTGGTAGCAATCTCCATGGTCTTCATTGTTCTTCTGGTGTTGAGGAGAAGGAGAAAAGAGCAGAGACTCAAGAGGCTACGAGGTGAAACGTACATCACATAAACATACATCACAACAGAAAATACTCCAGACTTTATGTAAAGTTTGTGAAATGTTTTCTTTAAATTATTTCTAAATTTTTGGGTGGAGCATTTAGCCCAAGAAATACCAGATCCTTTGCTGAATACATTTTGTGAACCATCTGGACTGTATCCAAAATTTTCTTGGCACACCTGTCACTGGTGGGTGAATTGAGAAAATCTACCAGTCGTAAAAAAAAAAATTACCAGCCATTTATTTTGACCTATTAAAACTATAATTATTGTCTTTAATGGAATATATATTTTTATCCTTGAATGAAGAAACAGTCCAGGGGCCTGATAAAAATGTGCACAAAATGGGCATTGAAATGTGAGTACCCAATTTCCCATGCACACAGTAGGATCTATAAAAAATTAACTTGCCGTAAATATGTGTGCACCGTCCGCATAATTTTTATGCTGGTGTGTGCAAGTTGGCGACTCCAAAACAGCCAAGTAATTCACTAGACAGATAGATTCCACACTCTGCTCTTCATTTAAGACTCTACATTTAGAATACAAAAGAGTGGAATTAAGCATTCAAATCAGAAATCATCATCACCCAGGTATTGTTGTATTTTACAGATTGAAAAGGCATTAAAATGTACGCTGTTTAAAAGAAAATATTGGCAATGGATGCTCTGTTTTTATTTTCCCATGGCATTCTCAGATGGAGCTTCCTTTTAATGTCAGTCAGAATTTCCTGGGTCATGATTGTTTCGATTCCCAAAGGCTTTGTGCTTGAAATTGTGTTCCATTTACAGAAATCACATTCTGAGATAAAAGAGGGCATTCGAATAAAGATCTAAGACTCTATGACGTGGAATGGCTTGGTAAAACAGATTTCGTATTTCGTACCATTAAACACAGGGAAGAACAAAAGTGGAAGATAATAAGACCTGTTTTCAGAATTACATAATTATTCTTGCCCCATAATTTATTAAAAAAAATTCTGGTGCTTACTACTTATATTCTCAAAAATGACCTTGTCACCAGTTGGTTAAAAGGCAGTGCAAAGATGGCTCAGAAAAGCTAATTTAATTCTGATATATTTGCTTGCAGATTCTAATTATTTATAGTTTGTATGAATGTTGTTGCATCAGACACTTGTTTTTAAGTGGGACTTATGTGATCATTGTATATAAATTATGCCAGTGAAACACACATACTCTCAAACAATGTTTTGCAATTCATATATTTCCCTCTCAATGTTAAACAGATGCAAAGAGCCTGGCAGAGATGCTAATGAGGTAAATATCTTATTTGATATTGCCCTATAAATCAGTACTTTGTCATGAAGTAGCAGCTGTGATTGAACTGTTTGCATGTGTATCTGCAGTAAAAATGCTCGCACACCAGATACCGCGAACAAACAGCAACAGACGCTGAGAATGCACATTGATATCCCACGAGCTCAGCTACTCATTGAGGAGAGAGACACTATGGAGACAATTGGTAAGATACTCACTGGTTTTTAGGTCATTGTAACACAGATCAATTCTCACGGGGAAGGAAGAGGCGAGAAACCGGCTTGACATATAACTTAAAGGTTTAATGGGAAACTCAAAAGACAAACACATAAGACAACGGACATGTCCGTGAACGATCTCTCTCTCTCTTGCATCGCCGTCCGCGAGTGGCCTTTATCCCTCTTGACGGCTTAATTAGCCTAATACGGGACCGGGCGTGCGTAATCACGCCCCGGTCCCGCCCTCCACCGTGCCACAGTCATTATTAGTGGTGTTTAGTAAGTCAAGCATCACTATATCTAGTGCTCATACTAGGGTTCCTCATACCAAAATTTCAGTTGTTGGTACCAATACTGACAGGCGATGTCTGTCTCTAAAAGTTGATTGGCTCTTTTACCTGTAAGGTTAGACATCCTTTGGCCATTGGGAGTTCCAATTTCTCACTGTGACAAGGAGGAGGGCGGGGCCAGGCCATGACTACACACGCCCAGCTCCCAATCGGGCTAATCAGCCGAGGAGAGGGATAAGTGCAGCGGAATGTTGCAGTTCGCGAGAGAAAGAGCCACATGCAGCTGCCATGTGTGTCTTTTTGTTTAAGTTCCTATTAAAATATTACTTTGATTGTTCAGCTGGTTCCCACCTCCTCCTCTCCAATAAAGCTATTAACCTTGTTACACTCACATTCATTTTAGTATAAGTGGTCCATCGCAGCAAAACAGTCTCAGAACACTCTAGAAATGGCATAGCAACCCCCTGACAACCACAACATCACTATATCATATATTGGTCTCTACATATGACTCGGGTCCACCCTGGCAATCACAACATTCTAGCATAGTGGTGGCGACTTTGCATGAACAAGCACCACTCACATTTTCTTTGCAAAATATAAAACTTTAGTTTGTTTTATGGCGGTCTTTTCTTACTTTATTTAACCTGATCATGGTTCTTTCTCTTTCAGATGACCGCTCCACTGTGCTGCTGACGGACAATGACTTTGGAGAAACATCGAAACAGAAATCTTCAACCGTCACGCATACAGTTCACTACCAGTCTCTGTCCCAGGCCACTGGACCACTTGTAGACGTATCTGATGCTAGACCCGGTACAAGTAAGATCTGAACTAGTCTGGGCGGTATTGTTGGTCTAATTTTCATAAAGATGCCCATGTGTGTTGCATCACTTAGAATTGACTAAAAAGTTATGCAACTAGACTGTCCACAAGTAGTCTGTAGTAAAAACCACATATGATGCACTCTGGTTCCCCCTAAAAAACAAGACTGCCCTTAAATCCATTTACTACAGCAGTAGTCTTTTTAAAAAAATGTTATCAAGGAGGACAGAGATTTGGTCTCATACTTCACACTGGACACTTTATATTTAGGTTAATCAGCTTCAATCAGCTGTGTGTCTTTGTCCTATCAGACCCCACTGCCCGCCGCACAGCTAAAGCCGGCCCTGCCACACGAAGCCGCTACGCCAGCCAGTGGACCCTGAACCGCCCCCACCCTCCCGTCTCTTCACATACACTCTCTACAGACTGGAGGCTGCCCACACCCCGTGCCACAGGCTCCGTTGATAAAGAGAGTGACAGCTACAGTGTGAGTCCCTCTCAGGACACAGGTAACAGCAAATCTGCAAATTAATGGGGTTCTATCATAAGGAGAATTCTGCTGTGACATTTTGAATGTTTCTGAAATAAAATGTCAAATAAAAATGTTTGTATTGCTAAGGCTAATTCCATTGCTAACATTTTATGTATTCTAAATAATAGGGATGTCCTGATACCGATACTGGTATCGGTATCGGGACTGATACCGCGCTCATGTACCGGTACTCGTACTTGTATAAATGCTCCGATACCAAAAAAACAATATAATAACATCTGATGTACGAATGTCATTACGTAAATATTCAGCCCACAAATTTAAATCACTTTATGTCACAAAAGCTGTGATTTAATGAGATGAATATATAGTTTGCATGTAATTCAAATGTGAGCACTTGTGAATGTGTGGAGAGTGGAGACAGTGTTGTGCATACGCCGGCTGCTCATACCTTTTAAAGCTTCTCCTCCAAGGCTCATATACCGTACATACACCGTAATGAGCATCACATGCTCTGTTTGAAGCAAATGACAGTAAACAGAGGGCAAATTCACGTTGTAGCGTGAGGCACATACAGAGTACATATTTATTTAATTAAATAGCAGTCTTTTGCTCTAAACTACATTTATAGATACAAGTATGACAGAAATATATCACTACAGTAAAGTTTTGTAATATTCACTGTAATACTACTACTAATTCTACTAATAATAATAATAAATCAGTAGTAATTGTATTATACTTAAGCAATATCATACATATGTGATGCTCTGTTTTGCAGCACTTTATTTGTCAAAATAAACCTCCAATGTTGTATTTTGCCAGCAGTCATATCACCCTGTAGCTCAAAACCGGTTGCCCACTGAAGCTAAGCAGGGTTGAGCCTGGTCAGTACCTGCACAGGACACCTCTTGGGGAAAACTAAGGTTGCTGCTGGAAGAGGTATTAGGGAGGCTAGCAGAGGGTGCTCACCCTGTGGTCTGTGTGGGTCCTATTGCCCCAGTATAATGATGGGAACACTACAGTATACTGTAAAAAGGCACCGTCCATTGGACAAGGTCCTGACTCTCTGTTGTCATTAAAAAACCCAGGGCACTTCTCATAAAGAGTAAGGGTATAACCCCGGTGTCATGGCCAAATTCCCCCCATTGGCCCTTCTCAATCATAGCCTCTTAATAATCCCCATCCATTAAGTAGCTCCATAACTCTACTCTCTTCTCTCTATGGCTGCCGTCGCATCATCCAGGCGGATGCTGCACACTGGTGGTGGTTGAGGAGAGTTCACTGTGTAAGGCACTTTGAGTGTAGTGTCAGAAAAGCACTATATAAGTGTAACATACAGATTTTGGGTTGTGCTTTGAGGTTCTGTGTATTAGATAAACTATTTGATAAAAATCAATACATTATGTTGAAAATTCATTTTTATATTTTCATTTGACAAATGAAATGAAATTAATGAATTAATTTATTAAACACCTTTTTTATGGTATAATAATATATTGAAATCGTTTTCACACAATAATTATTTAAATTATTAATGTCTCTTTAGATGATCAAAGTTTTAAATATAATAATTAGTGGTGCTTGCAAAGCAACACTATTGTAATCTCACATACTTATTAGTGGTGCTTGCAAAGCAACACTATTGTAATCTCACATACTTATTAGTGGTGCTTGCAAAGCAACACTATTGTAATCTCACATACTTATTAGTGGTGCTTGCAAAGCAACACTATTGTAATCTCACATACTTATTAGTGGTGCTTGCAAAGCAACACTATTGTAATCTCACATACTTATTAGTGGTGCTTGCAAAGCAACACTATTGTAATCTCACATACTTATTAGTGGTGCTTGCAAAGCAACACTATTGTAATCTCACATACTTATTAGTGGTGCTTGCAAAGCAACACTATTGTAATCTCACATACTTATTAGTGGTGCTTGCAAAGCAACACTATTGTAATCTCACATACTTATTTTTCTTCTTCTTCTTCTTCTTCTTCTTCTTCCGTACAAAACTTCGGCACCTAACTCGTCCCGCACCTTTTGGCGTAGACCCATGAATGAGGTGTCAAATCGTGCGGCTCATTGAGGAGAGGTGTGCTATGACTTTTATAAGCGATCGGAGGTACGGTGTTTGCCCCAGGGGCAAAAAATTGGGCAAAAAATCCCATTGATTTAACATTGCGCCGAACTTTGACGAGTCATAGCTCAAAGCGAGGATTTCGCAGAGACATGTGATTTACCACATTTGAAGAGGCTGACAGGCTCTGTGAGAACATACCTCACAATGGGGTAAAAGTTGCACCCCTGGGGGGCAGGAGCTGCCCAAAGTTGCCCCAATGTAAGTCAATGGAATTTTTTTCAAAATTTTTTGGTCGAAAACCCACAAATGAGGCGTCACATCGTGCGGATTATTTGGGAATGGTGTCCTATGACTTTTATAATCGATCGGGGGTACGGTGATTGCCCCAGGGGCAAAAATTGGGCAAAAAATCCCATTGACTCAACATTGCGCCGAACTTTGACGAGTCATAGCTCAGATCGAGGATTTCACAGAGACGTGTGATTAACCACATTTGAAGAGGCTGACAGGCTCTGTGAGAACATACCTAACAATGGGGTAAAAGTTGCACCCCTGGGGGGCATGAGCTGCCCAAAGTTGCCCCAATGTTAAGTCTATGGTAGATTTTGTATTGAACATAACTCTGGATCACAGTGTCTTAGAGACAAGGGGGCGGGCTCATTTTACTCAGATGACCAATCAGTCTCTCAGGATCATTGTGAAGCTATCAAGCCACGCCCTAGCAACCATTTAGAGCACCTTAGCAACAACTCCCATAGACTTCCATTGAAAGAGATCAAAGGGATATCTCCGGACTGAATTATCATAGAAACACGAGGGTAGTCTCGTTTGACTTGGGGCAGTAAAACAGCCAATCATGAATCCCCTCAACACTTCCTAGCCCCTCCCTAGCAACCATTTTCGAGCACCTTAGCAACCAAAATCCAAAGAGAGATATCTTCCATTCTGAATGTCACAGAGGCATGGGAGTTGGTTTGAATCATTCATACTGACAAGCAGCCATTGGAGATTCATCATTGGCAGCTGCCAAGCCACTCCCTAGCAACAATTTGGAGCACCCTAGCAACCACATTTATTGATTTCAATTGAAGTAAGATATCTTCAGATCAGAATGTCCTAGAGACATGATAGTTGCTTTGTTTTAATTGGGTGAGTAATCAGTCTTCATCTTTCATCATGTGAACTGCTTAGCCACGCCCTAGCAACCATTTAAAGCACCCTAGCAACAAAACACCATTGACATCCATTCAATATCACTAAGATGTGTATCTTAGGATCAGAATGTCGTAGAGACTTCCGGGTTGACTTATTTCACTCAGGATGGAAAGTAGACTTGATAAATATCACCCTGGTAACTGCCTAGCAACCAAATGGGGTTACCCTAGCAACCAATAAACAAATCACATATCTCTGCACAAGAAAATCACAGAGACTTCCGGGTTGACTTATTTCACTCAGGATGGCACGGAGCATTGTTTGCTGTCACCTTGGTAACTGCCTAGCAACCAGATGGGGTTACCCTAGCAACCAAGAAAAAAATCACATATCTCTGCACAAGAAAATCACAGAGACTTCCGGGTTGACTTATTTCACTCAGGATGGCAAGGAGCATTGTTGCCTGTCACCTTGGTAACTGCCTAGCAACCAGATGGGGTTACCCTAGCAACCAAGAAACAAATCACACATCTCTGCACAAGAAAATCACAGAGACTACCGGGTTGACTTATTTCACTCAGGATGGCAAGGAGCATTGTTGGCTGTCACCTTGGTAACTGCCTAGCAACCAGATGGGGTTACCCTAGCAACCAATTAACAAATCACGTATCTCTGAACCAGAAAATCGTAGAGATTCCAGGTTGACTTATTTCAGTCAGGATGGCAAGGAGCATTCTTGGCTGTCACCTTGGTAACTGCCTAGCAACCAGATGGGGTTACCCTAGCAACCAAGAAACAAATCACATATCTCTGTACTAGAAAATCACAGAGACTTCCGGGTTGACTTATTTCACTCAGGATGGCAAGGAGCATTGTTGCCTGTCACCTTGGTAACTGCCTAGCAACCAGATGGGGTTACCCTAGCAACCAATAAACAAATCACATATCGCTGCACAAGAAAATCACAGAGACTTCTGGGTTGACTTATTTCACTCAGGAGAGCAAGGAGCATTGTTGGCTGTCACCTTGGTAACTGCCTAGCAACCAGATGGGGTTACCCTAGCAACCAAGTAACAAATCATATATCTCTGAACCAGAAAATTGTAGTGATTCCGTGTTGACTTTTTTCATTTAGGATGGCAAGGAGCATTGTTGGCTTGCCCCTTGGTAACTGCCTAGCAACCAGATGGGGTTACCCTAGCAACCATGTAACAAATCACATATCTCTGTACTAGAAAATCGTAGAGACTTCCGGGTTGACATATTTTACTCAGGATGGCAAGTAGCGTTGGTGGCTGACACCTTAGTAACTGCATATCAACCAGATGGGTTTCCCTAGCAACCATGGAACAACACCTATATCTCTGCACCAGAACATTCTACTGTCATGGGGGTGGCCTCTTTGAACTTTGGGCAGTAGGTGGGACATTGTGGTAAGAAATTTTGCCACGGCAAGCACCACTCACATTTTCTTCAGGAAATGTACATTCTAGTTAGTGGTGCTTGCAAAGCAACACTATTGTAATCTCACATACTTATTAGTGGTGCTTGCAAAGCAACACTATTGTAATCTCACATACTTATTAGTGGTGCTTGCAAAGCAACACTATTGTAATCTCACATACTTATTTTTCTTCTTCTTCTTCTTCTTCTTCTTCTTCCGTACAAAACTTCGGCACCTAACTCGTCCCGCACCTTTTGGTGTAGACCCATGAATGAGGTGTCAAATCGTGCGGCTCATTGAGGAGACGTGTGCTATGACTTTTATAAGCGATCGGGGGTACGGTGTTTGCCCCAGGGGCAAAAAATTGGGCAAAAAATCCCATTGACTTAACATTGAGCCGAATTTTGACGAGTCATAGCTCAGAGCGAGGATTTCGCAGAGACGTGTGATTTACCACATTTGAAGAGACTGACAGGCTCTCTGAGAATATACCTCACAATGGGGTAAAAGTTTTACCCCTGGGGGGCAGGAGCTGCCCAAATTTGCCCCAATGTAAGTCAATGGAATTTTTTGAAAAAATGTTTGGTCACAGACCCACGAATGAGGCGTCAAATCGTGCGGATTATTTGGGAATGGTGTGCTATGACTTTTATAAGCGCTCGGGGGTAGGGTATTTGCCCCTGGGGCCAAAAATTGGGCAAAAAATCCCATTGACTTAACATTGCGCCGAACTTTGACGAGTCATAGCTCAAAGCGAGGATTTCACAGAGACGTGTGATTTACCACATTTGAAGAGGCTAACAGGCTCTGTGAGAACATACCTCACAATGGGGTAAAAGTTGCACCCCTTGGGGGCAGGAGCTGCTCAAAATTGCCCCAATGTTAAGTCAATGCTAGATTTTGTATTGAACATAACTCTGGATAACAGTGTCTTAGAGACAAGGGGGCGGGCTCATTTTACTCAGACGACCAATCAGTCTCTCAGGATCATTATGAAGCTATCAAGCCACGCCCTAGCAACCATTTACAGCACCTTAGCAACAAGTCCCATAGAATTCCATTGAAAGAGATCAAAGGGATTTCTCCGGACTGAATTATCATAGAAACACGAGGGTGGTCTCGTTTGACTTGGAGCAGTAAAACAGCCAATCATGAATCCCCTCAACACTTCCTAGCCCCTCCCTAGCAACCATTTTCGAGCACCTTAGCAACCAAATTCCAAAGAGAGATATCTTCCATTCTGAATGTCACAGAGGCATGGGAGTTGGTTTATATCATTCATACCAACAAGCAGCCTTTGGAGATTCATCATTGGCAGCTGCCAAGCCACTCCCTAGCAACAATTTAGAGCACCCTAGCAACCACATTTATTGATTTCAATTACAGTAAGATATCTTCAGATCAGAATGTCCTAGAGACATGATAGTTGCTTTGTTTTAATTGGGTGAGTAATCAGTCTTCAGCTTTCATCATGTCAACTACTTAGCCACGCCCTAGCAACCATTTAAAGCACCCTAGCAACAAAACACCATTGACATCCATTCAAAATCACTAAGATGTGTATCTTAGGATCAGAATGTCGTCGAGACTTCCGGGTTGACTTATTTCACTCAGGATGGAAAGTAGACTTGATAAATATCACCCTGGTAACTGCCTAGCAACCAAATGGGGTTATCCTAGTAACCAAGAAACAAATCACATATCTCTGCACATGAAAATCACAGAGACTTCCGGGTTGACTTATTTCACTCAGGATGGCAAGGAGCATTGTTGGCTGTCACCTTGGTAACTGCCTAGCAACCAGATGCGGTTACCCTAGCAACCAAGAAACAAATCACATATCTCTGCACAAGAAAATCACAGAGACTTCCGGGTTGACTTATTTCACTCAGGATGGCAAGGAGCATTGTTGGCTGTCACCTTGGTAACTGCCTAGCAACCAGATGGGGTTACCCTAGCAACCAAGTAACAAATTACATATCTCTGTACTAGAAAATCACAGAGACTTCCGGGTTGACTTATTTCACTCAGGATGGCAAGGAGCATTGTTGGCTGTCACCTTGGTAACTGCCTAGCAACCAGATGGGGTTACCCTAGCAACCAAGAAACAAATCACATATCTCTGCACAAAAAAATCACAGAGACTTCCGGGTTGACTTATTTTACTCAGGATGGCAAGGAGCATTGTTGCCTGTCACCTTGATAACTGCCTAGCAACCAGATGGGGTTACCCTAGCAACCAATAAACAAATCACATATCTCTGCACAAGAAAATCACAGAGACTTCCGGATTGACTTATTTTACTCAGGATGGCAAGGAGCATTGTTGGCTGTCACCTTAGTAACTGCCTAGCAACCAGATGGGGTTTCCCTAGCAACCAAGTAACAAATCAAATACCTCTGTACTAGAAAATCGTACAGACTTCTGGGTTGACTTATTTTACTCAGGATGGCAAGTAGCGTTGGTGGCTTTCACCTTAGTAACTGCATATCAACCAGATGGGTTTCCCTAGCAACCATGGAACAACACCTATATCTCTGCACCAGAACATCCTACTGTCATGGGGGTGGCATCTTTCAACTTTGGGCAGTAGGTGGGACATTGTGGTAAGAAATTTTGCCACGGCAAGCACCACTCACATTTTCTTCAGGAAATGTACATTCTAGTTTTTCTTCTTCTTCTTCTTCTTCTTCTTCTTCCGTACAAAACTTCGGCACCTAACTCGTCCCGCACCTTTTGGCGTAGACCCATGAATGAGGTGTCAAATCATGCGGCTCATTGAGGAGAGGTGTGCTATGACTTTTATAAGCGATCGGGGGTACGGTGTTTGCCCCAGGGGCAAAAAACTGGGCAAAAAATCCCATTGACTTAACATTGAGCCGAAATTTGACGAGTCATAGCTCAGAGCGAGGATTTCGCAGAGACGTGTGATTTACGAGATTTGAAGAGGCTGACAGGCTCTGTGAGAACATACCTCACAATGGGGTAAAACTTTTACCCCTGGGGGGCAGGAGCTGCCCAAAGTTGCCCCAATGTAAGTCAATGGAATTTTTTGCAAAATTTTTTGGTCACAGACCCACGAATGAGGCGTCAAATCGTGCGGATTATTTGGGAATGGTGTTCTATGACTTTTATAAGCGATCGGGGGTATGGTATTTGCCCCAGGGGCAAAAAATTGGGCAAAAAATCCCATTGACTTAACATTGCGCCGAACTTTGACGAGTCATAGCTCAGAGCGAGGATATCACACAGACGTGTGATTTACCACATTTGAAGAGGCTGACAGGCTCTGTGAGAACATACCTCACAATGGGGTAAAAGTTGCACCCCTTGGGGGCAGGACCTGCCCAAATTTGCCACAATGTTAAGTCTATGGTAAATTGTGTATTGAACATAACTCTGGATCACAGTGTCTTAGAGACAAGGGGGCGGGCTCATTTTACTCAGACGACCAATCAGTCTCTCAGGATCATTGTGAAGCTATCAAGCCACGCCCTAGCAACCATTTACAGTACCTTAGCAACAAGTCCCATAGACTTCCATTGAAAGAGATCAAAGGGATTTCTCCGGACTGAATTATCATAGAAACACGAGGGTGGTCTCATTTGACTTGGGGCAGTAAAACAGCCAATCATGAATCCCCTCAAAACTTCCTAGCCCCTCCCTAGCAACCATTTTCGAGCACCTTAGCAACCAAAATCCAAAGAGAGATATCTTCCATTCTGAATGTCACAGAAGCATGGGAGTTGGTTTATATCATTCATACTGACAAGCAGCCTTTGGTGATTCATCATTGGCAGCTGCCAAGCCACTCCCTAGCAACAATTTAGAGCACCCTAGCAACCACATTTATTGATTTCAATTACAGTAAGATATCTTCAGATCAGAATGTCCTAGAGACATGATAGTTGCTTTGTTTTCATTGGGTGAGTAACCAGTCTTCAGCTTTCATCATATGAACTACTTAGCCATGCCCTAGCAACCATTTAAAGTACCCTAGCAACAAAACACCATTGACATCCATTCAAAATCACTAAGATGTGTATCTTAGGATCAGAATGTCATAGAGACTTCCGAGTTGACTTATTTCACTCAGGATGGAAAGTAGACTTGATAAATATCACCCTGGTAACTGCCTAGCAACCAGATGGGTTTACCATAGCAACCAAGTAACAAATCTCATATCTTTGCACTACAAAATCGTAGAGACTTCCGAGTTGACTTATTTCACTCAAGATGGCAAGGAGCATTGTTGGATGTTACTTTGGTAACTGCCTAGCAACCAAATGGGGTTACCCTAGCAACCAAGAAACAAATCACATATCTCTGCACAAGAAAATCACAGAGATTTCCAGGTTGACTTATTTCACTCAGGATGGCAATGAGCATTGTTGCCTGCCACCTTGGTAACTGCCTAGCAACCAGATGGGGTTACCCTAGCAACCAAGAAACAAATCACATATCTCTGCACACGAAAATCACAGAGACTTCCGGGGTGACTTATTTCACTCAGGATGGCAAGGAGCATTGTTGGCTGTCACCTTGGTAACTGCCTAGCAACCAGATGGGGTTACCCTAGCAACCAAGTAACTAATCATATATCTCTGAACCAGAAAATTGTAGTGATTCCGTGTTGACTTATTTCATTTAGGATGGCAAGGAGCATTGTTGTCTTGCCCCTTGGTAACTGCCTAGCAACCAGATGGGGTTACCCTAGCAACCAAGAAACAAATCACATATCTCTGCACAAGAAAATCACAGAGACTTCCGGGTTGACTTATTTCACTCAGGATGGCAAGGAGCATTGTTGCCTGTCACCTTGGTAACTGCCTAGCAACCAGATGGGGTTACCCTAGCAACCAAGAAACAAATCACATATCTCTGCACAAGAAAATCACAGAGACTTCCGGGTTGACTTATTTCACTCAGGATGGCAAGGAGCATTGTTGGCTTTCCCCTTGGTAACTTCCTAGCGACCAGAAGGGTTTACCCTAGCAACCAAGTAACAAATCACATATCTCTGTACTAGAAAATCGTAGAGACTTCCGGGTTGACTTATTTTACTCAGGATGGCAAGTAGCGTTAGTGGCTGTCACCTTAGTAACTGCATATCAACCAGATGGGTTTCCCTAGCAACCATGGAACAACACCTATATCTCTGCACCAGAACATCCTACTGTCATGGGGATGGCCTCTTTCAACTTTGGGCAGTAGGTGGGACATTGTGGTAAGAAATTTTGCCACGGCAAGCACCACTCACATTTTCTTCAGGAAATGTACCTATCTAGTTTTTCTTCTTCTTCTTCTTCTTCTTCTTCTTCCGTACAAAACTTCGGCGCCTAACTCGTCCCGCACCTTTTGGCGTAGACCCATGAATGAGGTGTCAAATCGTGCGGCTCATTGAGGAGAGGTGTGCTATGACTTTTATAAGCGATCGGGTGTAAGATGTTCGCACAGCGGACGAAAAAGCGGCCAAAAATGTCCCATTGACTTTACATTGCGGAATGTTCAGAAATTTAAATCCCAACTGACATTTTCACACACACAGACAAAAAAGGGCCTGTCAGCCCTGCGTGTCTCTCTCTCTCTCCCTCAGAGGATTTCTTTTATCAAGCAGCCAATAAAAATCTTCATAGCCACAACATAAAACATGCTAAAAATGTGCTAGCATCATGCTAACATATGCTGGCATCGCCTAGCGAAGTGCTAAAACATGCTAAAAACATGCTAGCAACATGTTAAAACATATTAGTATTGCATAGCGAAGTGCTAAAACATGCTAAAAACATGCTAGCAACATGCTAAAACATATTAGTATTGCATAGCGAAGTGCTAAAACATGCTAAAAACGTGCTAGCAACATGCTAAAACATACTAGTATCGCATAGCGAAGTGCTAAAACGTGCTAGCATCATGCTAACACATGCTGGTATCGCCTAGCAAAGTGCTAAAACATGCTAAAAACGTGCTAGCATCATGCTAACATATGCTGGCATCGTCTAGCGAAGTGCTAAAACATGCTAAAAACATGCTAGCAACATGCTAAAACATATTAGAATTGCATAGCGAAGTGCTAAAACATGCTAAAAACATGCTAGCAACATGCTAAAACATACTAGTATCGCATAGCGAAGTACTAAAACATGCTAAAAATATGCTAGCATCATGCTAACATATGCTGGCTTCGGCTAGCGAAGTACTAAAACATGCTAAAAATGTGCTAGCATCATGCTAACACATGCTGGCATCGCCTAGATAAGTGCTAAAACATGCTAAAAACGTGCTAGCAACATGCTAACACATACTAGTATCGCATAGTGAAGTACTAAAACATGCTAAAAATGTGCTAGCATCATGCTAACACATGTTGGCATCGCCTAGCGAAGTGTTTAAACATGCTAAAGCGTGCTAGCATTATGCTAATACATGTTAGCATTGCCTAGGGAATTGTTAAAACATGCTAAAAATGTGCTTGCATCATGCTAACACATGTTAGCATTGCCGAGGGCATTGCTAAAACATGTTAAAAATGTGCTAGCATCATGCTAACACATGTTAGCATCGCCAAACGAAGTGCTAAAACATGCTAAAAACGTGCTAGTATCATGCTAACACATGCTAGCTTTGCCTAGCAAAGTGCTAAAACATTTAAAAATGTGCTACCATCATGAAAAACACATGTTAGCAACATTCTATGACCTTTATTTTAGTGCTTAGAAACAAGTTAGAAAATTTTATTTGATGAGTTTTGACACGGCAAGCACCACTCACATTTTCTTCAGGAAATGTACATTCTAGTTTTTCTTCTTCTTCTTCTTCTTCTTCTTCTTCTTCTTCCGTACAAAACTTCGGCGCGTAACTCGTCCCGCACCTTTTGGCGTAGACCCATGAATGAGGTGTCAAATCGTGCGGCTCATTGAGGAGAGGTGTGCTATGACTTTTATAAGCGATCGGGGGTACGGTGTTTGCCCCAGGGGCAAAAAATTGGGCAAAAAATCCCATTGACTTAACATTGAGCTGAACTTTGACGAGTCATAGCTCAGAGCGAGGATTTCGCAGAGACGTGTGATTTACCACATTTGAAGAGGCTGACAGGCTCTGTGAGAACATACCTCACAATGGGGTAAAACTTTTACCCCTGGGGGGCAGGAGCTGCCCAAAGTTGCCCCAATGTAAGTCAATGGAATTTTTGGCAAAATTTTTTGGTCACAGACCCACGAATGAGGCATCAAATCGTGCGGATTATTTGGGAATGGTGTGCTATGACTTTTATAAGTGATCGGGGGTACGGTATTTGCCCCAGGGGCAAAAAATTGGGCAAAAAATCCCATTGACTTAACATTGCGCCGAACTTTGACGAGTCATAGCTCAGAGCAAGGATTTCACAGAGACGTGTGATTTACCACATTTGAAGAGGCTTACAGGCTCTGTGAGAACATACCTCACAATGGGGTAAAAGTTGCACCCCTTGGGGGCAGGAGCTGCCCAAATTTGCCCCAATGTTAAGTCTATGGTAGATTTTGTATTGAACATAACTCTGGATCACAGTGTCTTAGAGACAAGGGGGCAGGCTCATTTTACTCAGACGACCAATCAGTCTCTCAGGATCATTGTGAAGCTATCAAGCCACGCCCTAGCAACCATTTACAGTACATTAGCAACAAGTCCCATAGACTTCCATTGAAAGAGATCAAAGGGATTTTTCTGGACTGAATTACCATAGAAACACAAGGGTGGTCTCGTTTGACTTGGGCCAGTAAAACAGCCAATCATGAATCCCCTCAACACTTCCTAGCCCCTCCCTAGCAACCATTTTCGAGCACCTTAGCAACCAATATCCAAAGAGAGATATCTTCCATTCTGAATGTCACAGAGGCATGGGAGTTGGTTTATATCATTCATACTGACAAGCAGCCTTTGGAGATTCATCATTGGCAGCTGCCAAGCCACTCCCTAGCAACAATTTAGAGCACCCTAGCAACCACATTTATTGATTTCAATTACAGTAAGATATCTTCAGATCAGAATGTCCTAGAGACATGATAGTTGCTTTGTTTTAATTGGGTGAGTAATCAGTCTTCAGCTTTCATCATGTGAACTACTTAGCCACGCCCTAGCAACCATTTAAAGCACCCTAGCAACAAAGAACCATTGACATCCATTCAAAATCACTAAGATGTGTATCTTGGGATCAGAATGACGTAGAGACTTCCGGGTTGACTTATTTCACTCAGGATGGCAAGGAGCATTGTTCCCTGTCACCTTGATAACTGCCTAGCAACCAGATGGGGTTACCCTAGCAACCAAGTAACAAATCAAATATCTTTGAACCAGAACATCGTAGAGACATAGGGGTTGAAATATTTCTCACAGGATTGCAAGGGGCCTTATGAGTATCACGTAGGTAACTGCCTAGCAACCAGATGGGGTTACCCTAGCAACCAAGAAAGAAATCGCATATCTCTGCACAAGAAAATCACAGAGACTTCTGGGTTGACTTATTTCACTCAGGATGGCAAGGAGCATTGTTGGCTGTCACCTTGGTAACTGCCTACCAACCAGATGGAGTTACCCTAGCAACCAAGAAACAAATCACATATCTCTGTACAAGAAAATCACAGAGACATCCGGGTTGACTTATTTCACTCAGGATGGCAAGGAGCATTGTTGGCTGTCACCTTTGTAACTGCCTAGCAACCAAATGGGGTTACCCTAGCAACCAAGTAACAAATCACTTATCTCTGCACAAGAAAATCACAGAGACTTCCGGGTTGACTTATTTCACTCAGGATGGCAAGGAGCATTGTTGGCTGTCACCTTGCTAACTGCCTAGCAACCAGATGGGGTTACCCTAGCAACGAAGTAACAAATCACATATCTCTGAACCAGAAATTTTTAGAGATTCCGGGTTGACTTATTTCATTCAGGATGGAAAGGAGCATTGTTGGCTTGCTCATTGTTAACTGCCTAGCAACCAGATAGGGTTACCCTAGCAACCAAGTAACAAATCACATACCTCTGTACTAGAAAATCATAGAGACTTCCGGGTTGACTTATTTTACTCAGGATGGCGAGTAGCGTTGGTGGCTGTCACCTTAGTAACTGCATATCAACCAGATGGGTTTCCCTAGCAACCATGGAACAACACCTATATCTCTGCACCAGAACATCCTACTGTCATGGGGGTGGCCTCTTTCAACTTTGGGCAGTCGTGGGACATTGTGGTACGAAATTTTGCCACGGCAAGCACCACTCACATTTTCTTCAGGAAATGTACATTCTAGTTTTTTTTTATTATTGTGTATTTTCATAGTTTAATATTGAAATTTGGGTCTGGGACAAGGCTAAAACAATACAGTTTAAATGAGAAAACAATTAGTATTTTTGTCTTGTTTTCCATAATTCTTTTGGTCACACTTTATATTAGGTGTCTTTAACTACTATGTACTAACATTGAAATACATTCAATACAATGTATTTACTGTGTAATTACATGTTGTTCTGCAAAATTCTAAAAAGATTCTCTTTTGCTGCTATTGAGATTGAGGTACAGGTAGGTTTAGGAGTAGGGGTAGGTCTTGGGTTAGGGGTTAGAGTTAGGTTTTAGGGTGAGGTTAACTACAAATATAATTAAATGCCTGCACTTTAAATGTAAGTGCAATGTAACAACACGTGTGCACATATGTACATTGTATCAAATGCTTCAAATACATTGCATCAAATGTATCAAATACTGAAGTACAACCATGTAACTACAAATATAATTAAATGCATGTACTAAATGGTTAACCGTGTAACTACAAATATAATAAAATTCACGTACTTTAAATGTAAGTGCAATGTAACAACACGTATGCACATAAGTACATTGTATCAAATGCTTAAGTTCATAGTAGTTAAAGACACCTAATATAAAGTGGGATCATTTTTTTAGGTTTATTTTTCTTACCCCGTTGGCAGATTTTAATTTTTCTTGTTTTCAGCATAAAGTTTAATACATTTTGTTATATTTCACTGAAAAAAGACTTAATATCCAGTGCCATTTTGCTTGTCAAGCAAGTGTATCTTGTTAGTAGAATGTTTAGATATTTTTATTGGAAAACAAGACACTAATTAAGAAAAATATATTTTTGCAGTTTAAAACCTGTTTGTTTTAATAAAAAATCAACTCATGGGACACAGAAGTGTCCAAATTTGAAGAAATACCCAAGAAATAAAATGTCATAGTTTGAAATAAGAGTTTGATGTTCTAGGCAAACCTACTGTAACTTTCAAAAGAGAAAACTGTCTCCCCAGTCCAAAAAGACATTTACTGAGCAGCAAAAATACAAAAATCTATGTCTTTTTAACTGGGAATGCTGTCCTGTGCTCTGTGATTAGAGGATCCCATTCAAATCGTTTAGTACACGGCTCTCTGGAATACTTGATTGTGACCTTTTGTCTTGGCATTCAGCAGTTAAATATGTTTAAAAAATTATGGTTGTCTTTTGCAAAACTGACCATTTCCTACATGGCTTTGTTCTGACTCTCTGCAATCTCTACAAGTAAGCTTCTAAAATAATGTATTTGTGTATATTTTATTATGTGATATACTACAGTTAGTTCCGGTTCATGAGCACTCGGACGCTTCACTGTGTGTGTATATCAATCCGCGTTCATGCTGTTCTAAACTAAAGTGCATTTGTAAGGAGTTACTGGCTTTATTTTTTAAATTACATATGTTAGCCAGGGGGCGGCACGGTGGTGCAGCGGTTAGCACTGTCGCCTCACAGCAAGAAGGTCGCGGGTTCAAACCCCTTTCTGTGTGGAGTTTGCATGTTCTCCCCGTGTCTGCGTGGGTTCTCTCCGGGTGCTCCGGCTTCCTCCCACCATCCAAAGACATGCAGGCTAGGTTAATTGGTGTCTCCAAAAATTGCCCTAGGTGTGGATATGAGTGTGAGTGTGTGTCTGTCTATGTGTGGCCCTGCGATGGACTGGCGACCTGTCCAGGGTGTACCCCGCCTTTCGCCCTATGAAGGGCTGGGATAGGCTCCAGCCCCCCGCGACCCTGTACACAGGATAAGCGGTTGACGATGGATGGATGGATGGATGGATGGATGTTAGCCAGCAGGTGGTGGCAAAAGCTAATTTTTTTGTGTAGTATGAGCCAGTTGGTGACGTAAAGTGAATCCATTGTTTACATAGAACTGCGCTCCGTGATTGCTCGTATTACTAATACATTACAAAAACTAGGAAATAGCTTTAAACGGACAACTTCAGGATTAAAGCTCCTGCTGAGAGACACAACAGACTGATTTATTACAGAACTCAAGTGCTTACCTATTATTGGATTTTCCACATTGGATACATACTGTTTAAAATGGCAGAGGACATCACTGTTTCTATAGTGAATGACTCTTGCGGACCGGCTACCACGAAATAGAGTGGAACACCCCCTCTTGGATGTCTATTTTCCATTGTTAAAGCTGACAGCATCTCTGATTGGGTGTGTCAACAGGTGATTGCACACGCTCTCTCTCTCACTCTCACACACACACACACACACACACACACATCCAGCCGTCTATCCTTATTTATCCAATAACTTGTTAGAAACGGCACAAGCCTTGATACTATTTCTGAAGTACTTTTTGAATTAGTAATGAAGTCTTGGATGCATCATTTGTTTTGAACCAGCAACGGCAGATTCTGATCGGTCGTGTAAGAAAGTAGTTCCATGCGCAAATGCGTTTTTATGACCGTACTCGGTTTTTCCTATTTTTTTTAAATGTACTTGTTCATTGAACAGTTGTATACAAGCAATATCACACGAGCAAGAGTGCGACATGGCCCTACATCAGCACTGCTGTAATTACCTACCTAGATACCTGCTGAATCACAGCAGTGTAGATGTAGGGCCATATCGCACTCTTGCTCTTGTGATATTGCTTAATTATATAATTTATTAAGTGTATTTTTTATTATATAAGTGTGATAAGCGGTATAATGTACAGTTTACCAGTCAGTATCATAATGGTTCAATGGTTGATTCACAAATCATTACTTTTGACCCCTCAAAAATGTATGTTTGAGGACTTTGTGCAGCATTTTGCTTTGAAATGGCACTCAAGCATTGTTGGTGATTTCACTGCTTACTCATGCAGGAACATCCCAAAAGCATTGTGATTTCAATTGTGTGCGTATTCCCTCACAGACCGAGCTCGCAGCAGTATGGTGTCTACTGAGAGCGCCTCTTCCACGTATGAGGAGTTAGCCCGTGCCTACGAACATGCCAAGATGGAGGAACAGCTGAGACACGCAAAGTTCACGATCACAGAATGCTTCATCTCAGACACGTCCTCCGAGCAGATGACCGCTGGCACCAATGACTACACAGACAGCCTGACGTCCAGCACGCCATCAGAGTCCGGCATCTGCCGATTCACCGCCTCCCCACCCAAACCACAGGACGCCAACCGGGTCATGAATATGGCCGTGCCCAAAGCACACAGACCCGGTAAGACTAAAAAGAGGAAAAGCATTAATTGCCTTCCATAGTTTTATTAACAGATTGCTTAGCTGGAGCATTACTATGATGATATGGGCAGTGTTGGTAATTAGTTACCAAGTTGGCTTCCTTGTCAGAAAGTAGTTTACATTTATTACATTTACTAAATTCAGAAGTAGTGATTCAGGGACGGGACCAGAAAGTGGCATGGAATGGTAGCTGCCACTCTAAAAATGAGCTTTGCCACCCCAACTTGGACCCAGCTCACGTCCTGGAGATGGTGCGCAAAGGCTTAACCCCTCCGTGTCTTGCTTAGTCCATAACAACATTTTGCACGTGTCAGGAAGAATACAGCGTTCTGCCACTGTAGACAAATCCCCCTCACCTCAACTCCGCGAGGAGTTGCATTTTTGTGACAGCTGAAGGGTGAGCGCCTCCTAATGAGACATTGTAAAGGAAAAGCACATGGTGCTAAAAGTGTGGCTTGCATGATTACAATTTTAGAGAAGTAATTATTAATATGTAGTGGATTACTTTTTGGAGTAACAAATCATACTCTAGGAATGAGTATAGGCTTCAGCAAGCTTTAGTTGCCTTGTGCTCAAGGGGTTTGAAATTCAAGTGCAGTGTATTTTAAATATTTGTTCTGTAGGGCTGGGTGATATGGAATTTTTTTTAAAGATAATCACCTTAAAAATATTGCAATATCCAATTATTTTGTGAACTCCCATGTCGAGGGTCGGTGAATATTTTTGCTTGTTGATTATGCTTTAAAAATGTATTTAAATTATTGAAACATGAAAAACTTAAGACATTTCTAAATTCAAATTGCACTTTAAATGAAACGAAAAAGCAATTAAAATAACGAAGTGATTCTTATATAAAATCTTATATATAACCACCTCCCCAAATCCAAACATTTACCATCTCATTTGCCATCATGCAAACGACAACAGGGGGAAAATTACTAATGGCCTACAATCTAAGAACTAAAGACAATTATTAATTTAAAGATAATAATAATAATAAGCCTAATAAATGCACTTGTGTTCCCAAAATAATTCTGCAAATGTGTGTCCTTATTGAATTTGTGTTTGTATTGTGTTTTGGTAACACAGTTAATGCTGCCTATAGAACAGAAAATATAACTACATTTTGGGTTCAAGGTGAACGTGTCTTGTATTATTTTATGGTTTAATCACTTTTGTCTTAGTTTTTTTAATGGAAAGATATACAGTATATTTCTGAACATGCATACGAACATTACTGAGTTGCGTTCACATTGCTGCAAACTGCTCCATGGAAATAAAGCAAACTAAACTCACAGCACCTCCTGAGATGATCGGAGATCATTTGCAGCATTCACATAGATGACATTATTCTTGCAAACAGTTTTCAGATGAATGAAACAGAGAAAAAAGAGTGAATACTCTTTACAAGCTCCTGTTCCACAAGACAGGCATTGAACAAATTAAACGAGTCAGACACGAGGATTGACAGCTGTTCTTTTATGTCTGTTCTTTTAAATATAATAAAGTATGTTTCTTCTTTCTGCGTGTCTTTGTGCCTAACAGCATTTCATGTCATGTGTAACTCCAAATCGTCTTATAGGTCGCCTGCCTGTTGCGGGTAAATGAGCAAAATTACCCACGCATGAAATTTGGAGGAGGAGCTTCCGAACTGGATTCAGCCTTGTCCCATGTGGCAGGTGGCGGGTGCTAATTTCGCAACCTGGGCTACTGTTTAATATATTTGGTGACTTCCCAGATCCATAGTTTTGCCTTTTCCCGATATTGTCTATCGTTGTCTGTCAATGATTGTTGCAAATCGCCATCGGGATCTTTGCAAGATATCGTCGATATCTGATTATATCGTCCTATCACACAACCCTGTTGTTCAGCTCTCAGCGATTTTTCCTATTATTATGAATGCTTATTATTATGAATACTAGTACATGCTTGCACTAGTAGTTTGGATTGTCCAGCTAGAGGTTGACTGATAGTGGATTTTGCCGATAACGATAACTAAGATGGTGGGAAAGTTTCATAACTATCAATCAGCCGATAGTTGTTTAAATCGATTTATAGATATATTTTTTTTAAATGTACTTTCCTTACTATTACTGGCATAGACACTGTAGCAATAAGAGTCCAAAATTAATAAAATTCCATATGCAGTTTATTATTCAGTCAAAATCCCAATAATAATCAGAATAAATTTCTTTAACTATAAATGAGCCCAAAACACTCAGGGAATCTTATTTTGAAATGACCGCATAACAAGAAGCTGGGACCAGCTTGACAAACACACAGACATTTAATGACACTTTTCAGTATACAAAGAAACAAAAACACACACTGCTAGTGTCAGCCAGCTGCGTCAAATCGTAAAAACACTCAAACACGGTGACAAGCTTCGTACAGCTCTCTCCCATCTGCCATTGTCTTCTCTCCATAAATGCTCTCACCTCCCCTCGCTGGAATGCAAGTCAGGTGTGACACACAGGTGGAAGTCATTCGCCACTTATCTTCCTAGTCTCAGACGCCGCTCGGCTCCACCCTGCTCTCCACAGACAGATACTTGGTTACATTACAATGTTCATTATTTAAATCCAACCAAATTAAGCTTTAAAACATGAAGGGTTTTATATACAGTATATTTATATATTTCACCAGATGAGATTTATTGAGGAATAGAGTTTATTGTTATTCACAAGATATGAAGCTGGAAACACAATTTATGTGCTGATGGGGACATTTCTATATAAATATACATAAATATGGATGAATATTAAAAAGCAACTATCAGCACGATTAATCATTAAAACTGATATATGTGTCTACCTATTGTCCGAGCATCAGACGGCACAGCCAATGACCACCAACAGTCCATTATCTTAGTCTGATACAGTGTTGGGGAAGCCATTTTGTAACTGTAGCTTCCCAAGCTACAAGCTATTCGTAACTTAATGGAGATAAACTACAGTCAAGATACTCTTTTTAAATAGTAGTTAGCTACACAATAGTTGCTAACAAAAAGCCTCTTTTTACAGAAGAAAATATTTTTAGAGATATAACAATCAGATGATATTAGAATTTAATAATAGCACATGATAGTTATTTATACTTTCTCTTACAAACATTAACCCTGGTTTTACTACAGTACCCATAGATTAACCATGGTATTTGTATTAAAACCATAGTTACCACAAATTGAACCATGGTTACTACAGTTATGGTTACAACAGTTGTCACGTCATTATTATGTTTTTCCCAAAGAGACTTTTATTTTGAAGTTATGTGTTTTCCTTTGTTGTGTCTCTGTTCCATGTTCCTTCCCTGATTGCTTCCCAAGTGTGTCGCATTTATCTTGTTAGTCTGTATATGTATACACCGATCATCTACAACATTAAAACCACCTAGTCTAATATTGTGTAGGTGCCCCTCGTGCTACCAAAACAGCACCAACCCGCACCTCAGAATAGCATCACATTTGTACTGAGCCGTTTTCTGAGTTACTATAGACTTTGTCAGTACGAACCAGTCTGGCCATTCTCTGCTGACCTCTCTCATCAACAAGGTGTTTCCATCCACAGAACTGCTGCTCACTGGCTGTTTTTTGTTTTTGGCACCATTCAGAGTTAATTCTAGAGATTGTTGTGCTTGAAAATCCCAGGAGATCAGCAGTTACAGAAATATTCAAACCATCTCACACCAACAATCATGCCACTCTCCAAATCACTGAGATCATTTTTTCCCCATTCTGATGGTTGATGTGAACATTAATTTAAGCTCCTGACTTGTATCTGCATTATTTCCCATCTTTGATGGGAATGACAACAAGACTGTGAGGGATAGACTTACCATCTCTTCAATAGTACAAACTGTATAAAGCTGCATAAATGTCCTAGATAACTCTTGTTGTCTGGAGTTCTTTGTATACTGGATGCTCTTGGACAGATGTTTTATCAATGTTTTGTCAACAGAATGATCCAAAAACACTTTAAACTGCTGTACAGTCCATTGAAGATACAGTAAGTCTATCTCTCACAGCCTAAAAATAATTATACTTAAAGCTCTGTGGTGAAAATAATAGAAAATTCAAGAACAGAATTTCAAGTGTTTCACAGAACATAAGCTGCTATGCTGATATCAAACAAAAAATGCAAAAAAAATAAAAAACTTGCTACATTTGTTCGCTTTAGAGTGGACTGTGTAAATGAATACATGATTAAGTGTGTTTTCTTTTGTGTGTGTGTGTGTGTGTTCTTTTTCCCCGTGTTTCTCAGTTCAACGGTTCATCCCTCAGCTGTCACTCTTACAGTGTGCTATCAGTTTCTGTGATAATGGCTGTTGGCTGGAAAGCTGCTTTCCAAACACAGTGTGTGTTCTTTTAGCAGGTATAACGCAGTCACCGTCTGGGCCCCCCAGGGATCATTTCAGGCCCAGACAGCTCTTGGGTTACTGGATTGAGTTTAAGGTTTCTGGCTCATTGTGAATGATTCTGGATGCCATGCACCCACAGGAAGCATTTGGTTAGTGATAGTCCTGGTGCTGTTCCGTAAGGGCAAACAGGGGCGTCCTGCGCAGGTATTGTCTGTCATTACAAAACAGCAGTTTTCAGTCACAATGGAGTGACTGAATGAGAGGTGAACTACAAGCACAGGCTTTACTGTATTGGAGTGAGTCGCATGTAATACTGCTGATGTGTCCAAAATGATGGTCACAATATCCCAGCAACCACTTATTTAATTGTCCAAATGAAAACAACTAAATCCTCTGAGATGGAAAGTTTATTTAATTATTAAAGTAATACTGTAAACAAGTCTGTTGATGAGGAGTTGATGAATAATGTGTCCATGGACTTTTGATCAAAATAATATTTTTTATAAATATTAAGTCCTTGGCTGCAGATGTCAGGGAAACAGCCTGAACTAAGTACAAGGTTAAATAAAGTATGTTGACAGCGCCACAATTCTTTTGCATTTTTGAACCAATTTGTCATGTGTTATAGGAAAGTCAAGTGGATTTTGATTATTTTTATTGTGTTTTCATATATTTGTAGTTCCCCATCTGTCACTCACTTCGACATTGGGTCTCTCTTGAGAGCCTTATGCATCTCTGAACTTTGAGAATGGGCCAATGAGAAATTTGCAGACAGAATTTGCATGTCCCGCCCCCAGACATACGGGTTTAAAGGGAGGGAAATGCTTCTGTTCATTCAGAAATTTTCTTCGGAGCCGACCGGTTGTGTGAGCAGCGAGCTGCGAGTCACAGTCTGTTTCCTCTCATCTCTGAGAGGCAGCGTTTGTGGATGGTTCGTGTTCTCACTGCGAGAGAACAGCTGCCCCCTGCGTCGCTCCTTCTTACCACGGGATTGAGGACGACCCGGCTGGCAATGGAGGCGATTTGGGGATTGCAGCGGGCTCAGTTTCGCTGGATAAGTCCCCACGAACCCCCCGCCCCCTCGGCGTCTGACGTGGAACACTCGATTGGGCTGCCACCTTCGGGTCAGCACGCCCAGTCAGAGGCTGATGCCAGATGGTCGACATGCTTGCCCAGGCCGCCGTCCCTCCGTCCTCCCCACAGCCTTCTTGGCTGGATGATTGATTTCTCGGGTTTGCGCGCCGCTCACATCCACACCTACCCACCTGAGCTGACGAGGTCGTGGAGGGCACCTTTCACTGCCCGTAATCGATCCTCTCGCTCATCCGCTCTCAAACTACCCTCAATGGTGGAGCGGTCCACCGGTACGCACCGGTCCCCCAGGTGGACAGAGCGGTTGCGATCCACCTGTGTCCCGAAAACGCCACCACCTGGCGGGATTGCCTGATGCTCCCCTCCAGGGCCTGTAGGATGATGTCCTCACTGACCTCCAAAGCGAAGGTCACAGCGCGGTCACTCGGGCAGGCGATGGCCACCCTCATGGTACAGGAACGACATCTGTGGCTGAACCTGGTCGAGATGCGCAAAGTGGACAAAGCACGCTTTCTCAACGCACCTGTCTCCCAGTTTGGCCTTTTCGGTGACACCATTGAGGACTTCGCTCAGCAGTTCTCAGTGGTGAGGAAGCAGATGGAGGCCATCTCTCACATCATGCCCCGTCACACTTCCAGCACGGGCGTGCCCCGTCTGAAACGTACAGCTCCGCCTCAGCCTGGGCCCAGCTCTCAGCCCCATTGTCGAGTGCCCCGCAGGAAGCTCGACGAACCCCCTCTAGGACCAGGAAGGCTCCCAAGCGTTCCAGAGATGGATGACCCAGAGACTGAGAAGTAGACCACTCCATCCCCCGGTGGAGGGCCGAGAGGAGAATCTTCAGTTAAGTTTATTTACTTTGCCGCACCACCTTTGGCTGCGGTACCCACATCCTCGATAAAAGAGCAATTTCCTCTGTCTCTGGGTCAACTGGCCTGCAAATGCCATTCTCACGGCACGCATGTGTCACGCAGGTGCCACGCCTCAACAGTCCTGCCACATTGGATGCAGACCCTTTGCCTCCAGCCCCATGACTGTTGTCCCCCGGCCGGCTGGTTCTGACGAGTCTAGACGACGCCTCCATGGGACCTCCTCCTCAGTCACTATCCCGCCCCCTGCCGGGTGTGCAAGGTAAGTGCTTCAAGTCTTCTCTCAGCACCAGAGCCTCGGGACGCGCGTTTGCCTACCGACGCCATATTACCTGCTCCGCCCCACTACGAAGGCCCGTCGGGTACGTCAAAAATAATCATCCCTTTAGTGCCCCTAGTACGGAGCTTGGACGCATGGCTTTCACTTCCTAATCTGGACAGGACCATCCGACTTGGTTACGCAATTCAGTTTGCCAGGCCTCCGGTGCTTGGATCCCTGTGTGTGGAAATCTCGACTCTCTTACTCAAAGACACGGCACGCACCATGTGTTTAATCAAACATGCCTGCTGCCACTGGCTGTTGGAAAGGGTCCCCGCTGCGTGGGCACATCAATTGCCTAGAGTTGTTGGCTGTACTTCTTGCCCTGCGGTAGCGTACATAAATCGCCAAGGCAGCATGTGCTCCCTTCACATGTCACAACTCGCCCGTTGTCTCCTCCTTTGGCGCCAGCAGCGACTCAAGTCACTGCATGTTACTCACATCCTATTGCGGCCCACCATGACGCAGTAGACGGCAAGTGTTTGGGTAAGCACAACTTAGTTATCAGGTTCCTAAGAGGCACCCGGAGATTGAATCCCTCCCGGCAAAGCCTTTTCCCCTCCTGGGATCTCTCATTGGTCCTCTCGGGCCTTCAGAGACCCCCCTTCGAGCCGCTAGAATCAGTTGAACTCAAGGCCCTCTCCCTGAAGACGGCCCTCCGGATCGTGCTCGCCTCCATCAAGAGGGTCGGGGACCTGCAAGCGTTCTGTGTCAGCAAGCACTGCGGGAGGAGGCAGACCCAGCCCCTTCGTTGCTGTGTCCGGTATGTGCTTTGCATATTTATTTGGACTGCACGCAGAGCTTTAGACGTTCTGAGCAGCTTTTTGTCTGCTTTGTTTAGAGACAGCATTCCCTTTCCACTGTCCAACAGAGGCTTTCCCACTGGTAAGTTGATGCCATAGCAGGCCGTGCACCCAGGCCATGCCTGCCCCCTTGTGGGTTCGAGCACACTCAATGAGAAGTGTGGTATCCTCGTGGGCACTGGCCAAAGGCACCTCTCTAGCAGACATATGCAGAGCAGCAGGTTGGGCAACACCCAATACCTTTACAAGATTTTACAATCTCAGGGTTGAGTCGGTTTCATCCGGTGTTTTCTCAGGTACAAGCCAGTAGAACTCGGTAACGCAGTAACAAATGACCGGGTGTACCACTTGCACCTAGTGCCCTTTCCCCCTGCTGAGGCAATACCATGCAGTCTTATCCCAGGAGATCCCACTAACTCCACTCTGGTCTGCGAATTCAGCGGATGAATTCGCAGACCAAACCCAATGCAGGTACTCAATTTACCCTGTACTGGAATAGGTGCTCCACAGGTCGGACCCCCATGTGGACTTATCCCCCTGTGTGTATTTTCCGTGGTACGGTCCCCTTGCGAGCGGATCCGCGTCTTCCTTGGGCAGTCCTCACTGACACCCGGTCGCTGTGTTTGTTGCAACTCCTCCCTCCCAATGAGGTAGAATCTTCCACCATGCCATTCTCCACATGTGACCTAAAAGCCCATGTGATGCCAGTCTGGGCAGGTGTGGTCTCTGTAGGGTCTTCCCCCCTGAAAGAATAGGAACTGGGAAATAATGCGTTCCCCGATGTGTGTGACAGCGTTAAGATGGCCCCAGCCGCTTTAATTCTATGCGAGAAACATAGAGAAAGAAAAGGTACGGCTGGCGCAGCTTACTCCCATGCATGGCACATCGCCTTGTTCCACCCATATCGGGGTGTAAGGAACCAGAAGGTTTTGACGATTTTTTGGGGGCATTGGGGAAGTGTATGTGCAGTCTGGCACAGTCTGTCATTTTGGCACACAAACTACCTGCCCCCACCTGTGTCAGCAGTGCACGTACACAGGTCAGCGCATGGCGTGATTAAAATTGGACCCCTAGTGTCGCTTCTTTGACACAACGTCAAGGTGAGCGACACACGGGCAACGTCTAGGTTACTGTTGTAACCTCTGTTCCCTGATGGAGGGAACGAGACGTTGTGTCCTCCCGGCCACGTCGCTGAACCGAGCCACTGTTGCGGCCGAACCTCATTGTTGGTTCCTCAGACAAATCCTGAATGAACAGACACAGTTCCCTCCCTTTATACCTGTATGTCCGGGGGCGGGACAAGCAAATTCTGTCTGCATTTCTCATTGACCTTTTCTCAAAGTTCAGAGATGCATAAGGCTCTCAAGAGAGACCCCTAGTATTGCTTCTTCGATACAACGTCTCGTTCCCTCCATCGGGGATGGAGGTTACAACAGTAACCTAGACGTTTTTGTTTGACCTGATTATATTTCTCATTTAGACGTTTTGGTGACAAATCTATTTTGGATAGGTAAATTTTGTTTTTAGTAAGATGGTGTTGCTTTTTTACTCTAATTGTTTGTTTGTGTTGTTGTCATTTTGAACAGGAGTCAGTTCTTATGTCTGTATTGTTTGGTTCATTATGTTTCAGATTTTTTAATTTTCTAAGATATTTCCTTAATGTTTTACAGTCTGTGTCATACCATTTTTTCATTTTGGTTGTTTTCTTAGGATGTTTTTTGCCTTTCTTTTTCAACTCAGTTTTAAAGGCTGCTTTTTGAAATATATAGTATAAATGTATCTATGCTGTCTGGAGCCCATCTGTATCTCTTTTTTAAAGGTGAAAGAAATATATAAATATTTCTTGCAATGGATCGATATATACTGAGTAATCATAACAAATTACAATTTTCACCTATTATTTTTAATTAAAACTATAAGTAAAAAAAATAAGCTTAGAAAGGTGACAGTGTCATTGTTTCAATTTAGAGGTCGGTAGGTCTATTACTAAAATCAGTTGACTTCAGCATCTGGTGTTACATTATATCAATGGTGTTAGTTCAAAGATGTGTTTTAACACAGAAGGAGTGCCCTCAGAAGTATTAAATATATCTTAAATCCTTTTCCATATGGATCCCCTTCCATATGGGGCTCTCATGCATAAATTGTAAAAAAAAAAACAATGTATCTATTTTCAATGGTTTAATTTATTTGAATGGTTATTCAAATAAAACAATAATGTCTAAATCTTTATTTACTCTGTCTGTCTCACAGCAGGTGAACTAGTACATCTACCCCCATACCTACGCATGGACTTCCTGCTGAACCGGGGAGCGCCCCCTTCGGGTCGTGAGGCCACAGGACAGACTTGTATGGACCCACAGAAGAGCCGAATGCCTAAGCGGCCGGCCCTGCTGGCACCCACGCCCTCCGAGACCCCCTCATCCGCCCTCTCGTCCTCCGGCCCCCCCAGTAGAGAAGCCGTACAGCAGTGGCAGCCGGGAACTTCGTCCACACTGCCACAGCGTGAGCCAGGCGACCTCGCCCAGGCCGCTAAACTCAGCAGCTCCCAGGAATCACTGCTGGACTCCAGAGGACACCTGAAACAAAGCAACAATCCCTACGCAAAGTCCTACACACTGGTATAACACAGGACTATAGCTACGGACCACGGTGCACTGTCACACACAAACACACATATGAGGAGCTGCTGCAAATATGAGCGCTTTTCCGATTCAGAAATGAGTCCTGTACATACATTCTGAATTTCTAAAGAAGTGGATAGTTTTATTTGCATCTTTCTTTCTATCTATCTCACTCTTCCTGATGTTTTTAAACTTTCTTTCAACTTATCTTGCCCTCTTTTCTGACTAAGTTGGATTTTTTACGTAATCATTCATTTAATTTACATACTGTACCACCGTTATGAAGATTGCCAAAATTATTTATTTAAATTGACAGAGGAACTACTTTTGAATTTATATCAAGGATAATTATATAGTCATTATTATTATTATTATATAAAAATAGAGAAAAACTATCAAAAAATGGTTTAAAAAAGGCGGGTGTTATGAGATCTTACAAGAAGATGTTGCTTTCAATATCAATGACTTTGGATTTGTTGAAACAACGAGGTGCAATCGGTGCATTCATAGCCATTTATTATGGCGACGTGTCTGATGATCACCGAAGATATGGAGGAAGGACAACAAATACAACGCGGGAGACTCACGTCCACATTTTCAAGTTGTCTCAGAATGTTGTGCTTTCTAAGGACTGCATGGGGACCTGAAAATAGAAAATAAGTTCCAAAGGAGATTTTTGTCACACTAAGGGATTATAGAATGTTATAATATATGTTATGACGGTATGTCATAATATATGTTATTATATATATATATATATATATATATATATATATATATATATATATATATATATAAATATAGGGGATAAAATATTTGGAAAATAAAGTCCTTAGTCATGTTTGCACACATCTGGTTTGATAAGAAAATTTAAATTGTTGGGTTCTCTTGTCTTTTTTCCCTCTTTTGGAGCTTTTTGAGACTGCGTAACTCTGGTAGTTTCATCTAATGAGCTGCAGATAACCGGGGGAGATACGCAGACTTGAATGAATGGTACCTGATTCACCTGTTTGTAGATGGTGTGGCCTGCTTTTGTGTAAGACACACGACAAAGAGAAGATATTTTAATTGAGCAATATGACACTCGATTTACTAATTATTTCGTAACTCTTGGACATCTTGAAGTACTAACAGATATGAATGTATTCAGTACTGCATAATGAAAAATAAACCCCAAGATGATTTAAAATAAAGAGACAAACTAATGGCACAGACTCTAAACTATAATTGACAAACATATCTAACAATGAAAGATGTCAATAGTAAAAAAGGAGAATGAATGAATATTAATTTACAGTGCACAATAATGTCCAAATGTTCATAACTGTATACTTCTTCATGCATAGTTTTATCTATTCATGTCTTATTCCCACCCTTCACATGTTCCAGTAAAATTTCATGAAGAAATTGTATTTTGCCTACATTTAGGACCTGTTTTTAAATATAATTTTTTGCATTGTAACATTAGTTTCATGATAATTAAGAATTTATTTATATTTTTATATATGTAATAACATAATGCAAATGCACAACAATATCTTTGTCATAATGCTAAAATATATAATGAAACTATGAATCATTAATTCATCATGGATCTATTTGTTGTAATTCCTATCTTGATTTACATTTTATATATATATATATATATATATATATATATATATATATATATATATATATATATATATATATATATATATATATATATATATATTGTTTTAAGTATTTTTATTGCAACAAAGTACAAACATGGGGGGTTAATTGTTGTGAAAATAATGTCACAATGCAAAAGATGTTTTGGTCCAAAAACAAGCTTCATTTAATTATGTTACATCAGTGTAAACCTGGGGGTACGTGAGGTGACAATGGGGGTATGCGAAAAGCATTCTGAGATTTACCTTTCTATCAATTTCATCAACGTCTAAAATAACATTCATACACAGTTCATGTATTTCTCACTGGCAAAAATGATTTTGTGTGCCCTCTAGTGTAGGAACAGAAACCTAAGTAGTGTCATAAAGTTCAGAAAAAATATGCAATGAAATAACCATATCTTTTACGGTTAAAAAATGCATCTACTCATGCGTCGTGCGTCACAAAAGTATCTTTTTTCATCAGCCCAGCACACTGCTATGTGACGTAGATTAGGTATAGCAAGTAAAATACTTCAGTTTTACCAGACTCGCACATGTCAGTCGGCCACGATTTTTAGCAGTTTAAGACATAATTTGTATTTAAGGTTAGATGCATAGCGAGTTTTGATACTTATGGTATAAGTTCAATAGCTTTGATGACAGGTGTTAGACATTCAGCACCACCAAATAATTTTCCACATTCACATGCAGTAATTTTCAATCACATTTGCTTGCATGTTGGAGACCTGTTTTTACATTGTTGCATGATGTTTTTTTCAGCAAATAAGCTCAACCTTGCTAACAGTGTCAAATGTGACATAAAAAAGCACCTTGAGCTGACCGCACAATTTGCACATATTCTTACCCGCTACTCTCGAATTCGGCCGGTGTTCTGTCGAGTTGTCCTACTTCCTCAGATTATCCTACTGTAGCGTAAACCGTCAGTTCTCTCTATCGATCCGTGCTACCTTGTCGAAAAATACTACCGCACGGAGCCTGTGACGTTTATTATTGAGAGAAATCAGTGGTCATTATGGCATGATTTAGTGGCAGTTAATGGTATAATAATGCATTATTATCATTTAATGGTTAAATTAAACCTTGTCAAAACATCCTACCTGCAGTATAGACTTGGGTAGCACGTGTACTGGTATGACCAAAGTTTGGCTACTTGGACAACCCAAAACAACTTAATAACAATGACATAAGTTTAATAACATGCTTTTGCAATTATAAATATATGCTTTAAAATTAAATATAGTAACCGTTTAACAAAATATAATGCATGTAATACCTTAATACCTACCTCATGTCAAACCAATGCAGACCAGGTAGCACGGATTTATGGGCGTTCTCCAAAATCCTAACAAAAATGACGCAAAGACCATGCACACATGCACATTAGTATTAAGTAGGACAAATTGATGGGTAGGATGTTTCGACTGAACACAGGCAATACCGTTCCTGCAGTGATGCGCAATTCCAGGCACAAAACCGAATGCTATTCTTGCATATAGCATAGGAGTTTTCAAATTATGCAGTTATATCATATCTAGCATTCCCATCTCAATCGGTAAGCCATTTATTCAATATGTATATGATTAATATAACATGTAAATATATAACATGTTTAATATAAGGGAGCTGTTTTACAAAGATAATTGTGTTTAACAGACATATTTTCAAATGACCATGGTTGTGTCTCATTTGGAATGATGCGTCCTCCGGAGGTCGCATTTGTTGGCCGCTTACAAAAAAAACAAATTGTCGGCCGCTTACATCTCATTTCAGAAAAGCGAGTAGGACACTTCAAATGCAGCCTTCGAATGCAACCTTCTTTCATAGGAATTCGGAGGATGCATGAGGTGTATCTTTTGTGGGCACTCACAACCCACAATTCTTTGCTTCAATGGAAATGTCTAAAAAATAAATTTATACCAATTTGCCTGTAATTATGTTGTTCAAATGCAACGAATGTTGATTCCTAAGCTGAAGTACCTCAGTAGATGGGTGCAGACTATATAATATGTATAATTATATAAATATATAATTAATATAAGTATAAGAGTAAAAGTACACCTGTAAAATCTATTTTCTTTTCTCTTTACATCATTATAACTCCTAAACTGTACCTCATACATTCCTTTCCAGAGGGACTTTGTTCCCTTCTCACTTCTCAAGTGTGGCGTGCTGTCATAGCAACCATGTTACATTCCGTTTCCATTTGTCCTATGAAGGCCATCTCGTTTAAATGAGGCTTGTTTATACTGGTGCCTTCAAAGGACATGTCATACCTAGCATGCAGCCTTCCAAACGAGACAACCCTTGTGTGAATTTTATCTATGCATGAGGGGGTACATGAAAGGATGTTGAATGCTTGAAAGGGTACGCCACTGTAAAAAGTTTGGGAACCACTGTGTTACATATATACTGTATATACACACACTATCAGTGTTTGGGAAGTTACTCAAAAAAGTAGTCCACTACAAATTGCTGTTTACTTCTCTAAAATGGTAAAGAGTGCAATATCAATGAAAAGTTTTTGTCAGCAGCCGTATCACCCTGCATCTCTCGCCTGATTGCCTACTAAAGCTAACCAGGGATGAGACTGGTCAGTACCTGGAGGAAACTAAGTTTGCAGCTGGAAGTGATATTAGGGAGGCCAGCAGAGGTGTGGAATCTGTGTGGGTCATAAAACCCCAGTATAGTGATGCAGACACTATACTGTAAGAAAGCACCGTCTTTCAGATGAGATGTTAAACTGTGGTCGTTAAAAATCCCAGGGCACTTCTTGTAAAGAGCATAACCCCAGTATACTGGCCAAATTTTCCCCATAGAACCTTATCTTTCATGGTCTCCTAATAATCTCCATCCCTGAACTGGCTACACCACTCAACTCTTCTCTCCACCAATAGCGAGTGTGTGGTGGTGTCCTGGAACACTATGGCTGCTGTACACTAGTGGTGGTTGAGGAGATCCCCCCATACAATGTAAAGTGCTTTGAATGCCTAGAAAAGCGCTATATAAATGTAAATAATTATTAATTATTATTATTAATTATATCAACTTACAGAATTCACCAGAATTCTGGCGGTTGCTCCCGGGTCCTAGTGCAGTCAGGTGCGACTTTATTTCTGGAAAATACAGTAAATAAATAAAAAAATAAAAATAAATTATATATATATATATTTATTTATATAAAATTCCTCAAAATAAATAAATACAGTTTTGTCTGGTATTTTAGTGAAGACACAGAGATGGTTGAAGAGTTTTAAAGTTGCCAATTCAGTTTATTTTCAGTATATCCAAAAACACCATGATTCAATGTGTTAATTATTATTTATTTGCTGTGCCATTGCAAGAATTAATTTGCAAGAACAAATCTACAAATTTCAAATCAAACAGACAGAAAACTATCTTTGAAAAGGAAAACTATCAAGTTAATCTGCAAAAAAGTGTGATACAACTTGTAAAGTCATCGGAAATTTGAATCTCTGATTTCGCCAAGATGCATGTGCATGACGTCACACAGTCGTGTACACCCAGGAAGATACGTTACACTCACCCCCCTTAACCTCACTCCCATCCGGCTCACTGCACCATTGTAACCGGTCCTGATCGCCCCGCTCCGAACGGGACTTGAAACGACATCTCCGGGGTGGGAGGCGGGTGCGCTAACAAAGAGGCTAAAGGCTCTCTGGTGATAGTCAAACATCTGCTAAGCTAACGGGAGCATTGCAGTTTTGCTTCATTTAGCATCATCTTCCGAGCATCTGGCAATGGAATGCCTTTAATCGGAGATCTGAGATATCAAGTGGAATATCCCATATCCCACATTTGAATGGAATGCAGCATCTGTACCTAAACTCATCTTTAACCCTCACCCAAAGAGATTTAGCAAGTATTAGCTATATATATTAGCTACCTATGTATTTACTGTTTTTTAGGGTGCTAGTTTCAGTTGCTTGCCAGCTATTTGCACCTAGCTAGGTGCGCAAGCTACCTAATTTATTTAACATATATTGAGGGATAGAGCTAATGCAGTTAACTTTGTGAGAGATTGAGGTAATAGGAAATACAGTCACTACATGCCCTAAGTTAAGTATTTGCTTGTGATATACAATGATGAGACAGGCCACATAAAGCTATGTACCTAATGTATATAAAGTTACGTTACATCAACGTTAGCTAATGTCAGCTCAGATATAAATGATACATGCCGTGGTTACGCTCCCTCAATTGGGTGTGTGAGGTATAGATATGACAGTAGAGAGTGGAGACCGAGTAATGCCTCCACTTATATGAAAATAAATTTAGATACTCTGTATTTAATGATGGTTTCAAGGGGAAGAGTCATCCAGGAAACCCAATGCGATGATTAGAAAAAATATTCTTGTTTTTGGTGAATTGTAAAATTGGTTTGCTCATAGAAAACAAAGGAAAATTCACTCACACAAAAATTAACCTCTGCAATGCCTTTTGATTATTTGATCAAGACATTTCCCATGGTACACTGATGCACACACACACACACACACACACACACACACACACACACACACACACACATACACACACACACACACACACACACACACACACATGTGGCAATAAAAGAGGTGAATGAAGAGGAATCTTCATTTGTTTTCTGTGGGTGTTTTCATGGGAATGTGGACCTTTCAGATCAATTTGAGGAGTGCCTATGGTTTGCATTTTCTACATTTTATCATAAGTGTGTCATGCAGTGTGTGGATTGCACTGGTCTGGTCTTGGTCTTGACTCAGTCTTGCCTAACCTTGGTCTTGACTTGGTCTTAACCTCTCAAAGTATTGGCCTTGTCTTGGTCTCGATACACTCTGGTCTTGGTCTTGACTTGGTCTCGGATTAGGTGGTCTTGACTACAACACTGTTACAAGTAATGAGTTTCTAGTGATAATTTTTTGGAAGGGCATAAATTGGAATTTTTAAGGTGTACACTACATAGCCAAAAATTATGTGGACAACCCCAAACAAATTTTCAAAAGCATGGGCTTTAATCCCTCCCTTTGCTGGTATGACAATCTCCACACCTCAAGGAAGGCATTCTAGAGTAGATGTTGAAACGTGACATGTTTGCATTCAAAGTTTCAATCCATCCCAAAAGTGCTCATCTGGGCTTTGTCAAATTGTTCCACACCAGACTCAGTAAACCAGTTATTTATGGCTGTCACTTGCCGAAAAAGATATGTCCCATTCTACAGAAAATGTTTGCATGGCTGTATTCTTGATTGTACTGTATGTGCCTGTTAGTAATGCAAGTACTGTGTAAGGTTATTTAGAACAATTTATTTAAAGCAAAGTATGTTCATCAAATCAGTTGAACAGCAACAATTTACAGTGCTTACAAGGAATCCAATTTACTATGTTTTGTAGATCATTTCAGCCTCAGACCATGTTCTCCTCATTTTTGTCCACTGTAGATGACAGATTGTTATTAAAATGTATCTTAGCCTATAAGTGCCACAGTTTAAAGTCCATTTAAGAGGACACCCTTGGCTTTTCAGAGATACCAGATGTTTTGGAGTTTGGCTAAGACAACTTTCTCTACAGTGTTGACAAACACTCATTATGATTGAAAACATCCTGGTTACTTTCGTAACCTCTGTTCCCTGTTGGAGGGAACGAGACAATATGCCAATGTAGTGACACTAGGGGTCTCATTCAGCACTCATTCAGGTTTTGTGCCGAGGAGCCAAGACAGGGTCCCAGCCATTTCAGCGGGTAGTTCAGTGTTGTGGCAGGAGGGACATAAAGTCTAATTTCCTCCATCAGGGAACGGAGATTACGAAAGTAACCAGGACCCTATCTGTCATATCTGTATCTCTCCCTATCTGTCACTCACTTCATATAGGGACCCTTAGTGTCACTAGATCGACGTTGTGTTGAGTTTCTCTGCAAACTCGCCTGCCACAGGGAAGGAGGAAAGGACATCCGGGGTCCATGACTTCATGAACATGGCTGGGGGTAAAAAGTGCACATCTCCCCCTCCAGGAAAAAAGTACGAAAACATACCTGTTTGTACCTGACAACGCACAAGACGAAACCGGCTCACAAAACTGGCTCAACCCGGAGATTTCTAAAGAGGTGCCTTTAGTCAGGGCCCAGGAGGCCGTGACACTCCTGGTAGAGTGTGCTCGTAGCCCCAAGGGATGCGGCACGCCCAGGGCATGATATGCCACAGCGATGGCGTCAATGACCTAGTGGCCGATACTCTGTTTGGAGAAAGCACTCCCTTTCCGCTGTTCTCCAAAGCAGACAAAGAGCGGCTCAGAGCATCTAAAGCGCTGTGTGTGATCCAAATAAAGACCCAGCCAAGGCTGGGTCTGCCTCCTCCTGGGGCAGCGCTTGCAGGTTCACCACCTAATCATGAAATGGGGTCATGGGAACCTTGGGCACATAGCCCGGTCAGGGTCTCAGGATCACGTGAAAATATTCTGGACTGAACTCCAGGCACATGTCGCTGACAGAGGACGCCTGCATGTCCACTACCCTCTTTATGTACGTGAGCGCAGTCAGGATGGCAGTCTTCAAAGAGACCGCCTTTAGCTCAACTGAATCCAGGGGCTCAAACAGGGCTCCCCGCAGGACCACGGAGAGATCACTTGAGGGAATTAGGCAAGATCTGGGAGAATTCAACCTCCTCACGCCTCTAAGGAACCTGATGATTAGGTTGTGCTTCCCGAGAGACTTACCGCCAACTGCATCATGGTGTGCAACTATCACGGCCACGTACACCTTCAAGGTGGAAGGGGACAGCTGCCCCTCCAGCCTCTCCTGCAGGAAGGAAAGCACCAACCCGACTGCACATCTCTAGGGGTCTTAGCCTCGGGAAGAATAGGCATACAGGCGCCTCGTAGTGATAGTGTCTACCACCGGATACTTTCGCAGCTCCTGGGGTCAGCTGTGTGCCAGCACATCTGTGCTGAGGGGAGCCTCAGCCAGGGTGTACCAGAGCGGGCAGTGGGAGGATTACCGGGAAGCGAACAGGTCTACCTGCGCTTAACCGAATCGATTCCAAACCAGCTTGACCTCCTGAGGGTGGAGTCACCACTCTCCTCTGAGTGTGACCTGCCATGACAGTGCATCTGCCGTGCTGTTCGCCCAGGACCAACACATACTTGACCTGGATCAATGGCAAACGGCTCCGCAGGATGAGCAATACTGCCAGCAACTCAAGGCAGTTGATATGCCAATGCAGTCATGGCCATGTCCAGGAGCCCACGGCTGTGTGTCCTTTGCACACGGTACCCCAGCCACGCTTGGAGGCATCTGAGGTAACCACTACATGCCTGGACACTTGCATTAAGGGGACCCCTGCCAGCAGAAATACAAGGTTCGTCCGAGGGCTGAATGAGCGGTGGCAGATCGGCATGATGACCATGCGTTGTGCCCCGTGGCACCATGCCCATCTCGGGACTCGAGACTGAAGCCAGTGCTGAAGCGGTCTCATGAGATTGCGAACACGCCCTGAGATGATCCGGGTGTCTCATCACAGAACTCGACCGGGGCAAACGAGCTTCCTGGGGAATGGGAGGTCCATGGGGGGTTACCTGGTGGAGCGGCTCCCATTAGGGTCCCCAAATCAAACCGACACGGCCTCATACTCGTAAGTAGAAGGACCGAGGTGGGGAGGCACTGGGGTGGCTTTCCCTCTGACGAAGGAAAGCCACGTCCGCAGCATTGCCATGGTCATGTTCTCGCAGTGACCCATCCACTAACGCTGTCTCAGTGTGGGCAGCGCACATGCACATGAGGCAGCAATCGTGGCTGACAGAAGCAGAGAGGTAATGACCACAACCAGGAATTACACACAGACGTAAAGGCATCTTAAAAAAAGGTGCACCAGGGGGAGAAACTGCTGTACTGTGCAGTAAATCCAACAGCTTATATCAGAGATGAATGGAATGGCAGAGGGATTCAGCTCACTGAACACAACTGCTCAGCTCCGAAGAAAAAATCTGAATGAGTGGTTGCGAGTCAGCTCCTTTTATACCCTTATGTCCGGAGGAGTGGCATGCAAATTCCCCTCGCCAATTCCCATTGGCCTTTTCTCAATGATCAGAGGTGTTTGGGGCTCCCAAGTGCGACCACTAGTGCCACTACATCAATACAACATCGAGCAAGTGACAGATAAGGAACTGATTAAATTCAGGCACCACGAATACACACTAGAGTGCGTTCAAAAATGCATGCTGTAAATACTATATCTTTAAAATGGATCTGTTTCAACATTTTCATTAGTGTTACAGACAGTATCAGCACCAAGATGAATTACATAATGGGGTAGGCCGGCAATATACACGCACCTAAAGGATTATTAGGAACACCTGTTCAATTTCTCATTAATGCAATTATCTAATCAACCAATCACATGGCACTTGCTTCAATGCATTTAGGGGTGTGGTCCTGGTCAAGACAATCTCCTGAACTCCAAACTGAATGTCAGAATGGGAAAGAAAGGTGATTTAAGCAATTTTGAGCGTGGCATGGTTGTTGGTGCCAGAGGCCGGTCTGAGTATTTCACAGTCTGCTCAGTTTCTGGGATTTTCACGCACAACCATTTCTAGGGTTTACAAAGAATGGTGTGAAAAGGGAAAAACATCCAGTATGCGGCAGTCCTGTGGGCGAAAATGCCTTGTTGATGCTAGAGGTCAGAGGAGAATGGACCGACTGATTCAAGCTGATAGAAGAGCAACTTTGACTGAAATAACCACTCGTTACAACCGAGGTATGCAGCAAAGCATTTGTGAAGCCACAACACGCACAACCTTAAGGCGGATGGGCTACAACAGCAGAAGACCCCACCGGGTACCACTCATCTCCACTACAAATAGGAAAAAGAGGCTACAATTTGCAAGAGCTCACCAAAATTGGACAGTTGAAGGCTGGAAAAATGTTGCCTGGTCTGATGAGTCTCAATTTCTGTTGAGACATTCAGATGGTAGAGTCAGAATTTGGCGTAAACAGAATGAGAACATGGATCCATCATGTCTTGTTACCACTGTGCAGGCTGGTGGTGGTGGTGTAATGGTGTGGGGGATGTTTTCTTGGCACACTTTAGGCCCCTTAGTGCCAATTGGGCATCGTTTAAATGCCACGGCCTACCTGAGCATTGTTTCTGACCATGTCCATCCCTTTATGGCCACCATGTACCCATCCTCTGATGGCTACTTCCAGCAGGATAATGCACCATGTCACAAAGCTCGAATCATTTCAAATTGGTTTCTTGAACATGACAATGAGTTCACTGTACTAAAATGGCCCCCACAGTCACCAGATCTCAACCCAATAGAGCATCTTTGGGATGTGGTGGAACGGGAGCTTCGTGCCCTGGATGTGCATCCCACAAATCTCCATCAACTGCAAGATGCTATCCTATCAATATGGGCCAACATTTCTAAAGAATGCTTTCAGCACCTTGTTGAATCAATGCCATGTAGAATTAAGGCAGTTCTGAAGGCGAAAGGGGGTCAAACACAGTATTAGTATGGTGTTCCTAATAATCCTTTAGGTGAGTGTATATCGTGGCAAGAGATTTTTCTATACTGTACATTGTCTATCAGCGGCGGTTCTGGGATGAGTGGACTTTCGGGGCTTAGCCCAGATCTCTTTGAATATGTACGGGGCCATCCTTGGATCAAATATCAGAAGATAAAAATAAAAACTTAAAATATTACATCTGTAGGGTGTCATTTATATAGTAAATCTTAAACTTCTTATACTCTGCAGGATTTTTGGGCTACCGCCTGAAATTTTTGACACTCAAATTTAAAGGCTCCCTGTTCACACATACAGTGGACTAATTTCATAAAAAAATTGTCTAATTTTACAGATAACCCCCTAAATGTTAAGAAATTATTGCAAAAATTAATAAATTATTTTGTATATGTTTACAATTTTATGTTAAACATATACATATACATACATATATATATATATATATATATATATATATATATATATATATATATATACAGTGAGGAAAATAAGTATTTGAACACCCTGCTATTTTGCAAGTTCTCCCACTTAGAAATCACGGAGGGGTCTGAAATTGTCATCGTAGGTGCATGTCCACTGTGAGAGACATAATCTAAAAAAAAAAATCCAGAAATCACAATGTATGATTTTTTTAACTATTTATTTGTATGATACAGCTGCAAATAAGTATTTGAACACCTGAGAAAATCAATGTTAATATTTGGTACAGTAGCCTTTGTTTGCAATTACAGAGGTCAAACGTTTCCTGTAGTTTTTCACCAGGTTTGCACACACTGCAGGAGGGATTTTGGCCCACTCCTCCACACAGATCTTCTCTAGATCAGTCAGGTTTCTGGGCTGTCGCTGAGAAACACGGAGTTTGAGCTCCCTCCAAAGATTCTCTATTGGGTTTAGGTCTGGAGACTGGCTAGGCCACGCCAGAACCTTGATATGTTTCTTACAGAGCCACTCCTTGGTTATCCTGGCTGTGTGCTTCGGGTCATTGTCATGTTGGAAGACCCAGCCTCGACCCATCTTCAATGCTCTAACTGAGGGAAGGAGGTTGTTCCCCAAAATCTCGCAATACATGGCCCCGGTCATCCTCTCCTTAATACAGTGCAGTCGCCCTGTCCCATGTGCAGAAAAACACCCCCAAAGCATGATGCTACCTGCTTCACAGTAGGGATGGTGTTCTTGGGATGGTACTCATCATTCTTCTTCCTCCAAACACGGTTAGTGGAATTATGACCAAAAAGTTCTATTTTGGTCTCATCTGACCACATGACTTTCTCCCATGACTCCTCTGGATCATCCAAATGGTCATTGGCAAACTTAAGACGGGCCTTGACATGTGCTGGTTTAAGCAGGGGAACCTTCCGTGCCATGCATGATTTCAAACCATGACGTCTTAGTGTATTACCAACAGTAACCTTGGAAACGGTGGTCCCAGCTCTTTTCAGGTCATTGACCAGCTCCTCCCATGTAGTTCTGGGCTGATTTCTCACCTTTCTTAGGACCATTGAGACCCCACGAGGTGAGATCTTGCATGGAGCCCCAGTCCGAGGGAGATTGACAGTCATGTTTAGCTTCTTCCATTTTCTAATGATTGCTCCAGCAGTGGACCTTTTTTCACCAAGCTGCTTGGCAATTTCCCCGTAGCCCTTTCCAGCCTTGTGGAGGTGTACAATTTTGTCTCTAGTGTCTTTGGACAGCTCTTTGGTCTTGGCCATGTTAGTAGTTGGATTCTTACTGATTGTATGGGGTGGACAGGTGTCTTTATGCAGCTAACGACCTCAAACAGGTGCATCTAATTTAGGATAATAAATGGAGTGGAGGTGGACATTTTAAAGGCAGACTAACAGGTCTTTGAGGGCCAGAATTCTAGCTGATAGACAGGTGTTCAAATACTTATTTGCAGCTGTATCATACAAATAAATAGTTAAAAAATCATACATTGTGATTTCTGGATTTTTTTTTTTTAGATTATGTCTCTCACAGTGGACATGCACCTACGATGACAATTTCAGACTCCTCCATGATTTCTAAGTGGGAGAACTTGCAAAATAGCAGGGTGTTCAAATAATTATTTTCCTCACTGTATATATATATATATAACAATAATCATTTTTATGTCTAAAGTTTAAAAGCATGCCATTTCAGTTCTGTGTCCTCTATTTTCAAAAGTTCATATTTTATCCCACTGGATGGCAGCAAGTGCAAGATTTAATTTTTTTTCCTCTATCACCTTCTATCACATTATACTGATCTGAAATGTAGGTGGTGCTCTAACATATTTTAGCCCTCATATGGGCACTCACCCATTTGCAAAAGTCTTTTATTTATTTATTTATTTTTTTTTAAGTGCTGAGATCTTCCACATTGTTTTGTTGAATGAGAAGGCCCAATCTACATGTCAGCAAAGAATCCCAGCTTTACAATGATGTGTAACATTTCATCTTCTATAGAAAAGAACCTATTTGATGATGATTTGTTTCTCATACTTTTTCTACCAGACTTTTTCTTTGACACAACTTTCGATTATTCACCCAAAGCAAGCTTAACAAACAAGTAAACAAGTAATTTATTTAAATCATTTTAAAGCTAAATATCCAAGGTAAGATTTGATATAAAATTTGAGGCTATTTGGGGGTTACAGATTAGAATCAATGTTAGCTTTTTAATACTTTAAATCAACAATCATCAAAGATAACCATCAATTATCAAATTCAATAGAATATTAATTATTATCAACTAAATAATTAATTATAAAAAATATATGGAATGCTGATTAGAATTAATACTATCTATTGATCCTTCAAATCAACAATCATCAAAGATAATTATCAATTATCAAAATTATATTAATAAGGATTATTATGGCCGGGGCACCACCCTGGAATCAGGGACTAATAACCAGACAGTATAACAGTCTCAATAAAGGATTGTTCTCTTAGGAAGGTCAAAGTCCAGAGAACATCAATATTTAAAATGAAAAACAATGAAGGCTTGTGTCTGAGCACTGATATCCCCTGCCATCCCTTGACACAGGTGTATGCAAAACAAACCAAAACACTTCTCTTTGAAATATAACAAAGTTTATTGATGCAGTAATATAAATTAATAATCAATACAATGCAGATAAAACTCTGGGGTCGACGGACGCGCCGGAACGTTCTGCTGGATTTTTTTGTCATTACAGCGGAAACAACTTAAAATCCATAATTTTGGGGCATACAGATAAGTGTAAGACATCATTAGAGACTATAAAGGGTCTACTTATATTTGTGTACATTCCCAATAACAACAAAACTTTGTGCTTTTGTAAAATAAAGAAAATAAAAAGAGTGAGCTTTCAGCAGTCTCAGTGTGCAAGAGCATATTTCAGAAACACGTCACAAAAATTAACTGAGACTCTGTGAATACTTATCACACAAACATGAAACATGTCTAAAAAAGTTATTTAGTTTTACTTACATTAAACATGCTATTTTATATAAACATGTACATATTTTACTAGTGGTACTGTTTACAGACTTGCCAGGATTCAGAGTATTGAAATTTGAAATATGACTCCTAATAAGCAAGTTTTAGTTCAAATGAAATGTTGTTTCAGGCTAAAGCAGGCATTTAAATTGTATGCTGTATGATATAAATATGATATGTAATATGGTATAAAAATAATATGAATGTTTAGATTATATTTTAACTAGTGTTTATAATGCCTCATTATCATCAATGAAGCTTGTGCTTGCAAATGTAAGTGTAAATTATTAAAATGCACTTTAATTATGCCCATATTAGAAAATCAGCATCTTATAATGATTTCTGAAAGATCATGTGACACTGAAGACTGCAGTAATGATACTGAAAATTAAGCTTTGATCACAAATTGCATTTTACAATATATTAAAATAAAAAAACTGTTCTTTTAAATTGTAAAAAGAGTTCAGAATATCAATGTTTTTACTGTTTTTTGGATAAAATATATGCAGTCTTGGTGAGCAGAAGAGACTTATTTTAAACTGTAGTGTAGGTCAAAAAATTTTTAGTCTTTATGTAAAGAAAATGTATAGTCAGATTACTACTTCTTATAACTTGATTTTGATCATTAAGTCTCCTCACATTCATTCTCTTTCTGTCACATTCCTCATTGATTGTTAGCATCGTTCCTGTGCTAACCAACTGGCCCCCATCTTCACACAGATCTTCAATAGATCACTGGAGCAGTGTGAAGTCCCATGCTGCTTCAAACGCTCAGTTATTATCCCTGTTCTTAAGAAACCTAAAATCACAGGACTTAATGACTACAGACCTGTCGCCCTGACATCTGTGGTCATGAATTCATTTGATAGACTGGTGTTGGCCCACCTGAAGGACATCACTGGAACTTTTCTGGATCCCCTTCAATTTGCTTATCGAGTAAACAGGTCTGTGGATGATGCAGTCAACATGGGATTACATCATGTCCTGCAACATCTGGACAGACCGGGTACGTACGCAAGGATCCTTTTTGTGGACTTCAGCTCGACTTTCAACACAATCATCCAAGCTATTCTCCGGACTAAGTTAAACCAACTCCCTGTTCCCACCTCTACCTGTCAGTGGATTACCAGCTTTCTGACGGACAGGCAGCAGCTTGTGAGGCAGGGAAAATTCACTTCCACCACCTGTACCATCAGCACTGGTGCCCCCCAGGGATGTGTGCTCTCTCCACTACTCTTCTCGCGCTACACAAATGAATGCACCACCAAAGATCCCTCTGTCAAGCTCTTGAAGTTTGCAGATGACACCACTGTCATCGGCCTCATCAGAGATGATGATGAGTCTGCATATAGAAAGAAGGTTGAACGGCTGGCTGTCTGGTGCAGTCAAAACAACCTGGAGCGGAACAACATTGTCCCCCCTCACCAATCTAAACAGCACTGTGGCAGCAGTGGAGTCATTCAGGTTCCTGGGCACTACCATCTCACAGGACCTGAAGTGGGAGATACACATCGACTCCATTGTGAAAAAGGCCCAGAAGAGTTTGTACTTCCTTCGCCAGCTGAGGAAGTTCAACCTGCCACAGGCACTGCTGATACACTTCTATTCAGCAGTCATTGAGTCTGTCCTCTGCACTTCAATAACTATCTGGTTTGGTGCAGCTACGAAATCAGACATCAGAAGACTACAGAGGACAGTTCGGACTGCTGAGAAGATTATTGGTTGCCCCCTGCCCCCCCTTCAAGAACTATACACTTCCAGAGTGAAGAAAAGGCTGGTAAAATCACTCTGGACCCCACTCACCCAGCCCACTACCTTTTTGAACTGTTGCCTTCTGGCCGGCGCTTCAGAGCTCTAAGCACCAGAACCATCAGACATAAGTTATCCATCTCATGAACAATTAAATTGCCCCATTGAGCAATAATTATGTGCAATACACAGTTTAAGTCTATTTATATTATCCAACATATCCACTTCTGCCATTACTTACATTGCTCTGTACACAATATACTGTATTTTTGTTCTTTATATAACAGATTTGCACTACGTGTGTGTATGTGGGTATGTATGAAGGTGAGTGTATGTACATATATGTATAATTATTTATTTTTATTCTTTTTTTGTTTTTTGTTTCAATTACCTATGTCTTGCTGCTGTTTTTGGTATTGTTTGTATTGTTGTACACTGGAAGCTCCTGTCACCAAGACAAATTCCTTGTATGTGCAAGCATACTTGGCAATAAAGTTCAGGAGTGAATTACAATCAATATTTGTAATAATTCACACCTCCTCGCCTTTCTAACACTAAAAGTGTCTTACAAAAGTTAAATTACTATATTGTTTTGTATGAATGATTGATCAGGATGGTTTTCACATAATTTTGTAGCAAATACTCTAGGCTACAAGATCCAGTTCTCAAAAGTGTTGTGGACAAATGTTTTGTATGTGTTATATGGCCTTATTTCAGTGACTTAAAAATTTAGTTTTTTCAAAAACCATGCATAAACGTTATTTTCTCAAAAATACAAACATGTACACACACGTTGCTCACATATTATTGTAGCCCAGTTTGTGCTGAAACAGTGTTATCAGACTTTAGCCATTAATATGTTTTTAAGCAACTAAAAAAAGCACAAATGTCAAGGCATGTCAAAACTTCTCCAGGGCCCAAAACACCCTCAGACCCTAGAGGGTTAATAAATTTCCAAATTCCAACTACAAAGTGACATGATTAGATATGGTAACAAAATAACAAAAATAAGCCTATAACACATGAGAGTAAGATACGTGTGTGTAAGGAGTGACACGCACAAAATGGCAGAAGTGACCCATTTAACATGTGTCTCCATTGTATGATAACTTAAGGCCTACTAGCCAAATGTGCGTGCGGGTATGTTTGTGAGGGGTCGTGTGTGTGCGGTTAGTACAATAGAGAGAGAGAAGAAAAAAAAAAGCCGGTTTGACGATTGTGGGAGAGAAAGCAGCTGTTAGTTTATCACTCAGATAGGGTAAACAGCTCGTAAACCATCCCACGGTCTTTGGTTCTTTAATGGATGAGTGTGCTGTTCTCACCTAGGATGGCGGAAATACAAAACAGTCCAACATGGTTGGACTACAACACAGCAAATCTCATTTGTGGTAGCAGCAATGAGCAGACTCAGCGATCCATATACTGTACAAGCAATAACCTTGATGCACAAGAATAACACACTATAATAATCTATCTCTGCCCAGGCATAAACCTCTTAATTGAATCACGTGAGGATGTGGGTAGAATGTGTGTTCGTCCGTCGTTTGACTCTCACTCGGTTCCTCGAAGCTTGGGTGATGATGGGAGGCCGTTTCCTCGCTTTGTCGGCGGGCAGTACGGCTGCAGATTCTCGGCGGGCTGGCGGAGAAATCAGCGAAGTTGACTTGGTTGAAGAGGGAAGAGAAATAATTTTTAGTTTACAACTGGTAATTACAAGGATAAAAGTATTATGCTACAAATGTGATTTATGAGGACATTTCTAGTGTCCCCATCATTCATATCGCTTAGAAAACATACTAAACTATGTTTTTGTGAAAATTTTAAAATCCAGAAAGTTTTTTGTGAGGGTTTGGCTTAGTGGTAGTGGGGATAGAGGATAGGGGATAGAATCTATAGTTCATACAGTATAAACATCATTATGTCTATGGAGAGTTCTCATAAGGATAGCCGCACCAACGTGTGTGTGTGTGTGTGTGTGTGTGTGTGTGTGTGTGTGTGTGTGTGTGTGTGTGTGTGTTTGTGTGTATGTTTGTTATTTTCAGAAATCAGGTGTATAAGCAGGGCCGAAAAGCACAAGGATAAAGCGACATTTTAAATAAACATATCAATAATTACAATTAGTTTATTAGCCTGTGCTGCAAATATTTCTATAATTGTAAACCTTATGAATGAAAATGCAGACCGTGTGATTTCAGATCAGATGGCCTTGGTCTCGACTCAGTTTGTGGTCTCTGTTAATTGTGTGTGTCTGGAGCTTGTCAAGTGTAACTTAATTAAGAAATGACATTATATATAGATGTATCACATGATTCACACATAATGATTCCCATGTATTTATTTATAGCATAAACCTGAGCACGATGTTAAATTCCTGACCTGAAGTGATTTTATGTCGGAGATTCACTTTCTATCTCATAAAGTTGACAAAATTGATATTCACATCATTGATTAAGATAATTATCTGGTTAAGACTTTATTCCGAGAAAAGTTAAAATGCTCCATAAAGGATTAAATGCTCCATAGAGTATTCGTGTATTAGGATTAGTCCTGGAGTGTTTCCCATTGCACACGGGATTTCTTTTAAGTGCAATATATTGCGAGGTGTGACTGCCCACATCTCCAGCATTGGGTATTGTCCTTGATCCAGTTTATCATCCCTTCTTCACTGAGTTTTTGAAAGGTGTACACTGCCTGTGGAAATGCTCTTTATTTCTATAATATGGGAGAACATTCCACCAGAATTTCACCAAGATGGCCTATAACACTGGAAATTCCTCATAGCCATGAAACTAAGAGCTGCCAAAATGGCTCCCTAAAGTCCGGCATGGCTCAGCTAAATGAACCACATCTGCCCAATAAAATGAACAAAAGAGACTTGTCCAGATAGCACATGACTTGAAGATTTCATGCTTCTGAAGAAACCACACATGGTTGCCACAGAAATCCAAATTCCATTCTTTCAACCTCCAACCCTTCGGTTAGCCATCATATGACTGGCCATTTGTTGAGTGACTGCTCTTTTCATAATCCTAAGAGAAACCTAGTGTTGGAAACCTAGTGTTCTTCAAAATAACCAACTCTCCACATTTAAAACTATTATACTAATCACGAGGCATGTTTCCAGCTCACATGAAGCTTCATTCATGAACAGATGACATGGGGCATACTCAGTATAACTTTCTGAACTTCCACACAGAGCTAAAGCAGGCTTCCTTGTGAGACCCTTGTGATTGCACGATTCTAATTCTAAGACATCTCATCTTAATCCAGGAACATTTTACGCAAAGTCACTGTACATTTTTAACCATATAAAATGCACAGAATCTCCCTTTGTGTACAGAAATACACAGTAGCTAGCCTTGCTAGATAATTCTGAAAATTATGTATATCCTGATGTACCCTTTCAAATATGTGTAGTGATTTGTATTCACTTATATCTGACAAATTAATGATTGTAGCCTGATGTTCCCTTTAAAATATGTGCAGTGATTTGTAATCACTTATAACTGACAAATATTCGTTAATCATAATGTATAATCAATTATCCATGTTGTAAAACCAATGAATTAATCATCATTATTTGTAATTAGGTATTTTCACATTTTGTTACTTACAAGTTGGATATTCATGAAAGTATGTCAGATTTAGTATGTAAGTGCTTGATTGCTGACTTAGAGAATGATGATGTTAATTAATATTATGTCTCTTGCACCATTTTCAAGACATAAAAGGTATTTCTAAAACGTACTTTGTCGAGCAGGAATCTTTTATGCAAAGGATTGTAAATCAACTTCAAAAAGGAAGGACAGAAATTACAATGTGACTCCAAAAAGTCACTTCGGATTGGCTTAGGACACCTTTGGGTTGCAGACAATGCAATGCAAAAACTCTCTGACCAAGGAAGAACGTTCTCTCTTCTTTGGCTCTCTTGCTTTATCACTTCCTCCGCAGCTTTGCATCATCCATGCTCTTGCCCTCCCTCTCTCAAGTTCCGTACATGTAGAAGTCCAAGAAGGCTTGGACGCCAAGGTCCGAGGAACATCTCTTCTCTGCGCTATGATCCACGCACATGAAAGGAGTCGCAAGTCTTTCATGCAGAAGACCTCTTTTCAAAGCCGCCTCATCACGCATCAACACGACAGACAACAGACATCCACGATCTTAACAGAGGTCCAAAGACATCGACAGAGCTAACTTTCTAAAAAGAGCCAAAGAACCAAGCAACACAAGGAAATGCTACAAAATAAAAAAGTACATCTCCAGATTTTGTTGAAAGTGCTGGTGTCTCTAATATAATTTGAGTTGCCCAATTGCAAATTGAGTTAGACTGAATTAAGTATCAATGGTTCTTAAGGCATTGTCTACAGACTCCAAAAAATTAATGTTCTCTGTATAGATCATTTTCATTCACCTTCTGTTACAATTCACTCACAACCTGTTTCCATGTTTGTATGTGTTATATTAGATTTTACGTTTAGATTACCAATTGTTTGTATTCAAAGATAAATTGACTGTGGTATATTTTGATAAATAATCTTGTCATTTGATTTTAAAAGATCTTGCTTCAAAGCTCAGAACCATACCTAAAAGATGTGTTATATTATTTTCAATAAGCCATTAGAATACTATTACTCCAATAAGTGAATTAATCATAATTCCCTTATTAAAGCTAATTCCTTACAATAGAAATTGTGAGTGGATACAACAAGACATTGTATTACAATTTTGATGGTGGAGAATTTTATTCAGACAAATAGTCCAATTATTTGTTATTTATCTTTCTTATAATGGTTGTGAAATGCGACTAATTCCATTATAAATATACATGTGGACAGTTTAATTTAATTCCTAACACACATAGTATTCCCTACATATGGTGGAGGTATGCAGCACTTTAATCTGTACTGTGTAAATCTACATTAACCAAATTTCCCTACAGGGATTCGTATTGATGGTCTGCTCTAGAGGTGGCAGTACTTGTGGGGCTGTGGCAGGGGGCTTATCAGCTACATGAAGAACTGTGACAGGTCTTCTGAGCCTGATATTTCAGTTCAGAGGTAGTTTAGTGAGCAGACTAAATGTGACCCACATTGTAATTCCACATTGCCTTCAGTGCCAAGTCTTTTCAGGATACCCACATGTGTTTGGATTTGGGGGGCAGACCTTTCAAAACTGGCTAAATCTCCTGGCTGAACATCAGATTCATTCCTGACTGCTGCTCTCGGACTCAGTGCTAACTGGGAGGTCGAACATATCTATCAGTGAGTTTAGTCATAGTGTCTGTGTAAGGCCAGGGGGAGTTTAGGAATGAATCAGCAATTAGGCGTTCTTCTTCAAACATCAGGTTGTCTAGGAGGACCTGATATTTAAAGAGCTCAGTGGCATCATAAGGGGCCAGATTGCCAAGGGCTAGATTTAAACAGGGCAACTGTGGCTCATGTGGTAGAGCGGGTTGTCCACTAACCGGTTAGTGGTTTGATTCTCGGTCCACATGACTCCACATGCCAAATTGTCCTTGGGCAAGACATTGAAGCCCAAGTTGCTACCAATGGCAGGCTAGCGCCTTGCATGGCAGCTCTGCCATCAATGTTGTGTGAATGTGTGCGTAAATGGGTGAATGAGATGCAGTGTAAAGCACTTTGAATACCGCTAAGGTTAAAAAGGTGCTATATAAATGCAGACCATTTACCATTTGCCATTTAAATGAGCAAACTCATCTGGTTCATGTTGAGTGAAACATGGAATTGTTGGCTGTGGACCTCTGTAAGATGTCTCTTGGCTCACAGTGCATTGCTTCTGCCCCGTGGGAGAAAATTGGCTGGTAATGAGCAGTGACAGGCTGTGGGCTGGATTTGTAAGGTTGAGTGTCTGCCCTTTGCCTAGGGGGACTCTCTCTGGGTTGTACTGGAGCTCTATGTGGGGGAGGTTGTGGAATGTGTTGAACTAGACTTGGCACTGCCATCTCAAGGGCATCTATATTTTGTTCTAGGGAATAGCAGTGGAGCCTTTTCTGTTAGTGGTGGTTGGGGGATTGGGAAAGCTGAATGCTGTAATACCATTAGATTTTGTATAGTCTTTTGAAGATTCTGTAAATGCAGAATTTGTGTAACATATGCCGAATCAGATTAACATAAATGGCATGGGTGTAACCTCATCATGCTCTAGTGAGGGCTCTTCCTCTTGATCACATTCATACTGCAGTGAGGTAGCCCGCTGTCTGTCAGATCAAGAAGCAGTCATTTGTGGATAAGGAGTGCTCACGGCTTGAGGTGCTGCTTTACTACTGGGACTACGTAAACTGGAGGAAACACTGGGATCAGGGAGTTTCATCATAGGCTTGTTTCTCCTTGTGCTTTGTTGTGTTTCATCTTCTCACCAATGTGTATACTGTGCTTATGTGGCCCTTGTCTCTGCAGTGGATTGCACAGGAAGTTGTATATAGAAGTCTCTATGATAGGCTGAAGGCATGGTTGCATCAAGACTGCACACTCTGGGAGGAAGGTTGCAATAACATCCTGTATCTGTGGGAAGCACATATCCAGCTTGAAGAACCATAGTGTACGTAGGGGAGTTTTACGGCCGTCAATTTACTTCAGTGGTTAGGAGGGTTGTACTTGCCCCAGAGTGTTAGTAAAACCACTTTCCACAGCATTCAGATTAGGTCTTATATTTAATTCGAAATTTGAAGAAATCTGAATTACAGTATATATTTATGGCAAGGTTGTCTGTGCATGTGTGATATTTTCACATGAACACACAAAAATAGGGCAAAGCTTCAAAAGATAGGTATCAGTTGATTAAATACAGGTCTTGATAATCTTAACTCTACTTATTAAATGGAAAGCTGGAACTTTATAGACTGCATCCAAGAGTACTTTCCCAACATCACCAATAAGAAAGTGTCTGATTGGTCAATCATAAGCAGCCATATCACCTTGCAGCTCTTGCGTGGTTGCCTACTAAAGGTAAGCAGGGTTGAGCCTGTCCAGTATGGGTACAACTAAGGTTGCTGCAGGAAGTGGTATTAAGGAGGCCAGTATTGTAATGGGGACACTACACTGTAAAAAAAGCACCGTCTTTTTGACGAGACAATAAACATAGGTTCTGATTCTCTGTGGTCATTAAAAATCCCAGGGCACTTCTTGTAAAGTGTAGGGGTATAACCCCAATGTCCTTGCCAAATTCCCCCCATTGGCCCTTACCTATTATGGTCCCCAAATAATCTCCATTTTTGATTTGGCTCTGCTCTCATCTCCACCAATAGCTAGTGTGTGGTGGGCATTCTGGTGCACTATGGCTGCCGTTGCATCATCCAGGTGGATGCTGCACACTGCTGGTGGCTGAGGAGATTAACCCTATTCTATGTAAAGCAATTTGAGTGCATACAAAAGCACTATATAAACATAAGGAATTATTAATTAATTAATTAATTATTAATCTCCTCAACAACACAATTTTTGTCCCTTGCACCTTTCCATAGTTCAACGCACATTGAGAACAATTTATAGTTTAACAGCCTATCAGAAAACAGCCCTGATTTGTCAGGTGATTTAAGTTAGTTTAGAAGATGCCAGGTTACAAATACAAAAAAAAAAAACATGTTTTGCTAGATTTGGCAGTGTTTGCCATCCATGGCATCGTGCCTTAATAAACGAGTTTTGCAAATTAACTGGCACGTGATTTAAAGGATTAGTTCACCCAAAAATGAAAATTACCTTTTCATTTACTCACCGTCATGCCATCTCAAATGTGTTATCACTTTAATTCTTCTGATGAACACAAACGAAGAATATTTCAGCATAAAGCCTAGAAAAAGCCTAATCAGGTGCCAAATTTTTTAACCCCCAAAAAGCACATAACACCATCAAAAAAGTTATCCATACAACTCTAGTGGATTAATGAATGTGTTCTGAAGCAAAACGCTAGGTGTGTGTAAGAAATAGAACAATATGTTTGAAATGCGAAAAAATTCACAAAAGCGTAATGTTGTTTACAACAGAGGAACATACAGTATACAGTATAATTATATATTGATGCCTCATTCGGCTGGTATAGGTATGTTAACTGTGGCACCATCTTGGAACAGTCAACAAGAAGAACTGTTTGAATCGGTTTAAATGCAAGTGAATGGAGGAGATGCCACCGAGCTCCTTGCTCAGACTTGCTGCAGAAACTGCTTTTTTATAGAAACAGTATTGTGATCCATAGGAACCACTGCTAATAAGCTATCTATGTATGAATATCTTTGCAGAGGAGGATTACATGCTTACCTCATGTGAGAGAAAGTTTGAACTCCACCCTTGTCAACATACAAACCACAGCTGGCCAGAAGCAAACATTTTTTGTTAAAAAAACATTCAATATTGATCTATTTCTACACACACTTAGTGTTTTGACTTGATGATGGCTATATGTGCTATTTGGAGCTTTGAAAATGTAGCACCCATTTACTCTAATTTTATGGATCTACAAAGCTAAAATATTCTTCCAAAAGCCTTTGTGTTCAGCAGAAGAAAGTTATACTCATCTGGGATGGCATAAGAGTAAATGTTCATTTTGGGTGAGCTAAAAATGTAATCAAATTCCTCAAGTACATCTGTATATGTTACATATTCACATATACAGAATGCATGAGTGCTGGAAAGCAATTGCCATAAAGACAGCGTGTGGGTTCTGAATCAAGATGGTGTTACGGAGGGAATCTACAAATTAAGATTTTTAGAAAAATATTATTTAACATTATAATTAATAACATTAATTAAACCTCTTGAGTCGTATAGATTACTTTTAATATGACTTTGTGAAATTTGGACCTTCAGAGTTCACTTGCATTGTATGGACCAACAGAGCTGAGATATTTTTCTAAAAATCTTAATTTGTGTTTTGCAGAAGATAAAATTCATACACATCTGAGATGACATGAGGGTGAATAAATTGCTATTATTTGTATTTATTTATTTATTTATTTTGAACTATCACTTTAAGAAATTCTAAACATCTGTAATTACATCTGTTATAAATTGGGATCCTACTTTAAGAATAGCTGAATGACAAAATGTTTGATTCCAGAGACTCAAGGATTTTTATTAATAGTTTTCCTTTTGAATCAGACTTAAGGTAAATAAATGAATGTTTGATTTGACTGATCTTTATGCCAAAGGAAGAGAAGAGACAGAAATGTGATCTTATACACATAAAACCAGGACATTCTGACAATTTAACTCTTGCTTTCTACTCATTTTACCCACAACGAAATTCAATCAAGACATGAATCGATTAAGAAAACACAGTGAGCATTGGGAAGATAAGATAGGAATTAATTAACAATTTGGGTTTGAAAAGATGAGCTACTTTTAATTTATATTTCAAACTCCACTGGGATGACAGCACAATCCAAAGTATTTCATCAGCTGAGGACAAATGAAGTCAAACAAAAATAAAAACCTTTGTGTATATGCATATAGACAGATGATGCTCATTATTGAACAGTTTTTGACTAAAATAATTTTTTGAAGCAACTCACACTGAAAACATATAATGCTTTCACAAAAAAAGGACAGACCTGAAATTTAGAGCTTTACACTTCTTTTTACAATCCAGTTCTTCGCGATAAACATATGATCATGCATAAAATAGATATAATTGAATAAATAACACTAAATCAATGGATCAGTATAAAAGTAAAATAGCAGTAAAATAACCATTTACGCTATGGAATTTCACAGACATATCAGTGATTGACAGGTTACAACCTTGTTTCCCCCTTGAGTCCATCCAGAATAGATTCTATTACATGCAACATCAAACCAGGCACTCCTTATGGGGCCATACGGGCAGAGTCCGCTGGCAACTACTACTTTTCATCATGTTTCTTCTTCTGGAACTTCCTGAACTGCGACTGAATGGCGACCGCTGCCTTCTCAGTTTCGGGGGCGTCCATGTCAATGTCAAAGTCCTCGGGGATGTCTTTCTTGGACGCATCTGGTGTTAGAAAAATATATTTATTTTTTGTTAGAATTTTTTGCATGATTTTTTTTTGGTAACACTTTACATTTATGATCCCTTTGTGTTTACAAAGTGGTTAATCAACTTATTTGTCATTTACAAATGCATTATAAATAATTGATATGCTGAAGTAACAACATTCATAAAAATGGGTGACTTTCATGCAATACCTGTCAAATAGTGAGCCATGTTACCTCATGTTATAAATGCTTAATAACAATTATTCACCATTAATAACCTTTGAAAATGTACCTTAATGTAAAGTGGACACATATAAATGATTTATAAAGGCATTTAACACATCTCAAGGTCTGCCTTTTGCTCTTTTCGTGGTGTTCCTGTGCAAGGACACATTCGGTGTGAACGACTCTCGACTCTTCTCTTTCTTTGATCCAGTGACGTTGCTGGGCACATGAAACTCAGGAATAAATCATTATGGGGCCGATTTGTATTTTTTTATATATATTAAATAGACTGCAGATTAATAATATGATTTAAAGGGGATTTATTATTTTATTTATGTTTAATAAGCTTCCAGGACTTTTATGTTATTGTGAAATGTCCAGCTACCATTTTATCAGCCCACTGGGAAAATTCCTGCAAGTGGACATATTTGGACTTTTATATGAAATTACATACAATAAACAGATGTCTCGAGAGCTCATTTACCATTATTAAAGCAGTTTTTAATAAAAAATGGTCGGTGTGGTATGGCACAAGTGTGTTTAGACTATAGCAGTCTAATATGCATAGCAAGAAATTTTCTGTTTTTGTTTCCTGCGATTTCTATTTTCCTTACAGCATTAAAATGAAAATTAAATGACCAGAGGGTACACAGACCCAGATGTTATGGTCCCAACAGTGCCCAGATCTCAACATCATTGTCTTGGATTACATGAAGAGACAGAAACAACTGAGACAGCCTAAAGACATATAACTGTGGCAAGTTCTCCAAGATGCTTGAAACATCATATCAGCCAACAACTTTAAAAAACTGTATGCAAGTGTACACAGAAGAATTGGAAATAGCTTGGTTAAACCAAATCTAAAAAAATAATAATAATTTATGTTTCCTGCATCTTTGTATGAAGTTAGTTGATAAATACAAATTATTAATGGCATAATTTTTTTAAAAACATCATCACTATACAACTTTCTTAGTTATACTGTATATTAATTCATTTTTACACATTGCTTCACATTAACACTTTTAGCATATACACTGTCGTTAGCTTGCAAATGTGTAATATCTTACAGCGTTCTGGTCAAAGACCTTCTTCAGACATTCTATACATTTCTTTAGAGATGTGTCCAGTTGCAAGTGAAATATCACTGTTACCATCATGATTTAACGAGAAGTCAAGCCTGAGTTCAGTTCATTTGGTTTAATTGCCTATTTCAAACAGCAATTCTCTAATTCTTGTAAAAATGATTGAACGTGTCATTTTTATGACCTCATATTATTCTCTATGATTTATTTGTACATTTAACAATTAATTTGTCACACTACAGGACTATTAAAGTGAACTACTAAAAGACAAAATGTGATTAAAAATAGTGAAAAACTTAACATTAATGGTGACCAGTTATATCACCTAAAATATATACTCAGGGTTGGGAGGGTTACTTTTGAAATGTAATCCACTTCAGATTACAAATGTCATTTTTAACGCATTTCGTTAGATTACTCAAGGTCAGTAATGTATTCTAAATACTTTGGATTACTTCTTCAGCACTGGTAGATTTTTTTCACTTGTTTTGACTAAAAACTCTGTCAGTACAGTGAGACAAAATACACATGTTAAAAATACATTCTCTGAAAAACCTAAATATCTTATGCAGTGTTGTTTAAAACAAGATCTACAAGAATCGATCTTGTATTAAGATTTTATAGATATTTTTACAGGAAAACAATACAAAAGTTATTATCAAATGTCTTACTAGAAAAAATTAATTATGATCCAGTGTGAATTTTCTTGATAATAAAAATATGATCGTGTCTGGTAACATGTGCATGTAAAATGGCTAGAAATAGCATTTTAGCTTAGCATAAAGCTGACAATTTACACAAGGTTATTCTATTTCTTCTGCTCCAAACTTACTTCAAACGTATTTCTCTGTCTGCACATATGAATGTCACACATCATAAGAAAGTGTTTCACCGCTGTTCAAATGCACTTTGCATCGCATCATTTATATTTAAAAATGTTTTCCATCTGAAAGAACTAAATATTAAATGAAACAAATGACAATAAAATGCAAAGTAATCTCTACAGTAATGAAAATACGTTTTGAATGTAACTGTATTCTAAATACCAATGATTTAAATTGTAACTGTAGTGGAATACAGATACTTATATTTGATATTTTAAATATGTAATCCTGTTACATGTATTCTGTTACTCCCCAACATTGCATATACTTTTCTTATACTATATATTCATATACATTTTCTCCTAAAAACACAATGTTTGGGGGTTCAAAATTGACATTTTCGTAGATTTGTTTTTACTTCCTTCTCATAAAAAATAAAAACAAATTACTTGTCATATTTGCAGTTGTTATATAGTTTTAATGATTAAAAACCATTTTGAAACCATTGGTGCCCATTATCATGATTCCACCTAGCCACACAGGCCAGCCCTGCATTAGATGAACATTATTTATAACATTTAAAAGTAACAATTTACTTTTAAATGTTATAAATAATGTTACTCAAAAAAGTTTCTATGAGTTTCTAAGTTAAGTTATATATATATATTTTTTTTTTCAGAATTCATTATGTATAGTTATTGTCACAGTTATCTTGTTTTGAACATGTAACTTAAATGTTAATACTTTACAGACACAAAATATTCAAACCAGTAGATTATCTGTGAGTATACTAAAATGTTTTTTGATTAACCATTGTGAGCAGTTCTATGTTAACTGCATTATCAAAAGTAATTACTGAAAATTAAAGGTATTTATAGATACTACAGTCTACACAAGGCAATTTGCAAATATGCTTGTGTAAGGGGAGCTAGCTGGAATGTGAAAGCTGTGCAGTGCGTGCAAACCTCACTCCCCTGGCCTCAAGAGGCGAACTAGCCACTGACACTTGGGGCTGTAGCATTTAGCCGCCTTGTTAGCGAGCCCGCCTCCCCTCGCAATTAAAAAATAAATTTTGATGAACTGTAATTTTTAAATTCACCACTTGTAACACTACTAAGGTGTGCTTGATTTTTTTTAGTTTCAAACCCCATTTTGTGGAAAGTGTCATATGTAAATGTTATGTTGTTTAGGAAAAAAGCAATCACAGTTCAATAGTTAACACATCAGAGATTAAACAATGCATCAGACACTGATGAATGAAATAGTGAAAACCTTGACAGAAATTAAGGGCATAGAGAGAGAGAGAGGGAAATATTTTTCTTATCTACCTAAGAGGTCTTCTCTACCTAATACTACTGTATCCTGCAAATCAATTGAGTTGAATAGAGTAGAACCTTCTTCCATATACTCTCTGTTCTCCACGGGCCAGATGCACCAGCTGTGCGTAAATTCAAACTTAGCTTAGTTGTTGCGTAAATGGGTGCTAAATCACAATTTATGCACTACTAAATATTTGAGCGTTGCACCATTAAACTTACGTAGGACGTAACCCTACGTATAAACTAAATATTTATGACAGCCTTAGCTGAAATTGAAAATTCCCAAAAAGTGCTGTTTGTAGGCAATAACACTTCCCTAAAACCACTTTACATTTCCATCAGGATCGGTGAATCAGGACAAACTCAGACATTGACATAAATCATGATATTTCCTGGAATATCATAATTCATTAATGCATGAGGATATGTATTCATTAACCTGTTACATGTCCGACATTATGACATAATCATACAGGCCTACTGTACTGAACCAAGTAAAAATGGGTTTTGCTGATAGTTCAGAGAGAACCTACATATACAGTATTTCTTCACTGTAAAACATAGATATCCCTTTTTAATAACGTTTTATTAACCATAACAAACATTATTACAATATACAATGCATATCCACGATTGAAATATACTCTTTAAAGAACCCGGAAGCGCAGTTGGGTGTTGTGTGATGTCACTGTAATTTTATTTACTGTATGAGATTTAACTGTGGGTGGAGCTATCCACTGTGCAGCAGAAATAGAAACCAAGTAATCATCAAAATGTCCAGTTGTTCTTGGCTTGTTACGGTCATGGCTGGTCTTCTCTTTTCAAACATGGAGATTCTCTAAAGACAAAGATGGAATGCTTTCATTGGCTGGGGACAACTGTTATATCTACCCTGGCCGCCTCCCTTTACAAAGACAAACAGGATGAATTGAATCGTGTGTCTGAATGCTTATGAATTTTTTGTATAAATGTCCTTGCACTTGCACATGAGTAGGAGTGAGCACATCAACAGCTTTAATGGAGTTTCCTTCCATCAAACTGTGTTTAAAGCTGCAAATAAATTGCCTACAAGTGTTCCTGGGAAGTTCATACTTACGAGATCTGAATTTGTAATAATGATATGATTCAAATGATTTTGGTCGTATTAAAATGGACGCGTTGGGCAATTTATTGTTTTCTCTCCTTTTCAATTCCTGACAATATCAGGGAGCTTTAAAGTGCTAGTGAAACAGACTGAAGAGTAAAAGATGCTCAGCTGGTGTGTCATTAGGCTTTTCTCCATTAACAGTACAGAAAATGCTTACAAACTTTTAGTACAGTCAACATTCAAAATTAAAAAAAATTTCATGATTCTTTAACTGACACAGCTTCAACTCCGAAAGTTATTACTTTATGGGACAAAATTAAAATTAAAATTCTCTCAGTTGTGTATGACTTTCTTCAGCAGAATACAAACAAAGATATTTAGAAGAATATTTAATCTCTGTAACTCCATACAATGCAAGTGAATGGTGATCAGATATTTGTAGTTCTAAAAATCACATAAAGGAAACATGAAATTAATCCATTAGACTCCAGTGATTAAATCCATATCTCCAGAAGCAGTATACTAGGTGTGGGTTAGAAGTTATTTTTACTCTAAATCTCCACTTTCCATTTTACAATTCTTTTTCTCACCCACACCTTATTACATTGCCTCTGGAGATTTAACCACTGGAGTCTTATGGATTACTTTTCTGTTTCCTTTATGTGATTTTTGGAGCTACAAATGTCTGATCACCATTCACTTGAATTGTATGGACCTACAGAGCTGAGATATACTTAAGAAAGAAAGTTATACACATCTGGGATGGCATGAGGGTGACTAAATTATGAGATAATTAAAATGTTTGGGTAAACTATTCCTTCACTGGTAATGATGACACTGTTGATGTACGCTCTTGTAAATAAAGTCATTCCAAATTGGCTTGAAGGCAATACTGTAGGCAATCATATGGTAAGACTGTATAAACACGAATTTACTATGAATGCATATTGCATAAAATCAAGCATAATTAGAGTAAGAGAGTCACAGCTAGAATTGCTCATTGTACTGAATTTATTTATGGTCTCGTGTCTAAAACATCAGTTGCAATAAGGCCAATTCTTGGAAGATGTGGTGATATGTGGTTCTTACACCTTTTCCAATAAGCTCTGTGCACAGCTCTCCCTGGGGCATCAGTGTCCTAAAGTGGATTACTTTATCAGGAAAAAAAACTTACAATAGCAACAACAACAACCTTTAAGTCTGAGTTAAGATGTATGGGCCAACTTGTTGGTTCAGGTCCATTAAGCTGCCCTTTTTGTGAGAGTGTGCTCTAGGGAAATTGTTCATTACTTCAACGACTTTCATTTCTTCACCTCTTTTTCAGCTTTTTCACACACAGGCACACATTTTCAAAATGCTTACCAGGTGCTTTTCTTGCTTCATCGAGCACAGTGGTGAACATTTTTGTTTGCCAGGGCACTTTGGGAATACTTTAGGATGCTTGTGAGGGAATACTGGGATTTTCTGTACTCTGAAGGTTTTTTGGGGTAAACACAACAACACGATCAATCTCTTTTCTTACAAAATAAAGAATTCCTGGGATATACCATTTGTTTCCAGTGTGGAAACTGCCAAATAAAGATGAAAGACCTATGATGTGTTTGACTGCAGACTGGGAATAGCTTCTCCTTACCTTGTGTCCCAGAGGTTTTGCCGTGGCCTCCAGTAGCTCCAGATCCTTGCCTCTATAGAAAGAAATGGACAAAATTAAGCAAAATGTATTTTATAGAAGGGGCAATCTCACAAAACTCACAGCTTCTGCATGCAATGTGTCCTGCCAATTGCTTAAACATATTATATGCTGATTAATTGAAATTATTTATATGATCTTAACTGGAATAATCTATCATCCTATACTAATATTTACTGAGAAAAGTCCACATGAAGATAATTCAAAGCCATTCCTATGGCAAGCAAGCATTGAATTTAGAAATACATTGCATGTTTTATTTCCATTGTATTAATGTCTATCACTGGTTTTACAGTCCACAGCAAATCCATTTTAAAATCCAGTTTATCAATGTATCTGAGGTCAATTTAAGGGCCATTGATACAGGTGCATTCTTGCAATGAGTCTGCATCGACTGTTGCGTCACATCTTGCATCATCTTTTTAAGCGCTGCATTTTTAAGATGTTTGTCAACCTAAAAGTAGTTCAACTTTTAAAAATGTGTCTAAAGGGGCCTGGGTAGCTCAGCTAGTATTGACGCTGACTACCACTCCTGGAGTCCCGAGTTCAGGGTGTGCTGAGTGACTCCAGCCAGGTCTCCTAAACAACTAAATTGTCCAAGTTGCTAGGGAGGGTAGAGTCACATGGGTTAACCTCCTTGTGGTCACTATAATGTGGTTCTCGCTCTTGGTGGGACGCGTGGTGATTTGTGCATGGATGCCGCCTCCACATGCTCTACGTCTCCGCAGTAACAAACTCAACAAGCCATGTTATAAGATAAGCGGATTGACGGTCTCAGACATGGAGGCAACTGAGATTCGTCCTCTGCCACCCGGATTGAGGCGAGTCACTACGCCACCATGAGGACTTAAGAGCGCATTGGGAATTGGACATTCCAAATTGGGGAGAAAGGGGGAAAAGAAAAAGTGGCTCAAGACCCCTGCATTCTGTTCTAGTCAGCTGTGCTATGTACATGTTTTTGAATGCATGAACGCTTTCTGAGTGAATGTCTCCTTGTTCATTCTACGCTGCCTTCTCTCGATATATTCTCGCATACTGACCATCTTTGCATTTACTTTAGGTGTTACTTCAAGCTTGAAGTGCTTCGACAGTAGGCAAGTCTCTTACTCCTGAATTGATATACATATAATGGGGAGTTATTCAATGCATTATCGCTAGGGGTGTGCAGCAAATCTGTATCGGTAGTGTATTTGGATATCATCGGATGTGTGTCAAAGCTAAACAAAAAGCCCTTTGATTTTGTTACACTATTCTATGTAAAGTTTCCATTTAGAAATTACCGTATGCTTTATTTATAAAATTGTGTCTTCTTTTAATAATCTTTTTATTATTATTTGTGTGGCTTCCTCTCCATCATCATCATATTGTTCAACAAGCAAACAAAACACACACACACACACACACACACAGTGCTGTGAAAAGTATTTGCCCCCTTCATGATTTCTTCTATTTTTGTGTATTCTTCATACTACTTCATACTTCATACTGTTTTACATCTGAATTCCAGTGAAAGTCTTCAGCAGAAAAGAAGACATTCTTTACAAATTTGTCAACTTGTATTTGGACTTAAAGGATTCAGATCTCTTTTATTTTGTTATATTTTGTTCTAAGATATCAGTCCACTTTTAATTCACACAGTTATTTTTTGGAACCCATTCAACATTCAACAATTAAATTATTATTATTATACTTCCTGGAGTGTTCCGATCGTCATAATAAAAGCCCATGGGTTTTATATTTATAGGTGCATTACTGAAATATATTGCTGTTGTATTTTAAAAGTCTAAAAGTCAATGATAATAATAATAATTTATTATTATTATTATTATTATTATTGACTTTCCATATAATTTAATGCAATTGCTTAATTAACATGTTGTTATGAAGAGGGCAGACGAGGGAGTAGGGATCCAAATGCAGCTTTATTGGAATCTTCAAAAAGTAAAGGCAAATACAAAGGCAGGAACAAATAAAACACCCACGAGGGGAAAATAAAGAAATGAATACAAGAAAATAACACGGGGGTCTTGCAAGGAGGGCATAGGCAGGAACACGGGCCAAGGCAGGATTCAGGGGCCGCACGAACGGAACAACTTCATCTAACGTTGAACAACGACCAACAGAGGACAAGGTGAAACATCAGGGCTTAAATACAAAACAAGGGAAAACATAAACCAATGGACAAACAGAACTCATAACGAGGTAAAAGGGCAGTTAACTAAAACCAATGACAAAACTAGGACAGATAATAAAGTAATCAAACAATAAACAAATGAGGACCGGACACATAGACAAGGAGGGAAAACAGGACATGACAAAACTTCAAAATAAGAGTGCACAAAACAAAAAGGCAATACGGAACATAAAGTGCCAAAACTTAGTGCATAAACAAACAATGTGGAACATAAAAGGTGACAAAAGCTTAAATAAAAAAGGTAAACAAACCAAAGACGGTGAGGATCGTTACAGAGCCCCCCCTTTAAGGAGCGGATTCCAGACGCTCCTAACCAAAGGAGGGGCAAAATGACAACGGAAAACGAGGGCGAACAGGCAGATCTAGGGAACACGAGGGGCACAGAGGGACAAGACTTGGACAGAGGGACCGTGACAGAACAGGTGGGTGGCCAGGAGGTCAAGGAGGCCAGGTAGGTGCCCAGGGGACGACTTGAAAGAGGGGACCGGGTCGGGAAGACTGGGAGGAAGCTGCGGGGTCAAAACTAGGTCAGGGGGCAACCATAGGGCAGGGACTGGGTCAGGAGGCCGGGGAGGTGGTCGTAGGGCAGGGATTGGGTCAGGTGGCCAGGGAGGCAGCCCTATGGCAGGGACTAGGTCTGGAGGCCGGGGAGGTGGCCGTAGGGCAGGGATCGGGTCAAGGGGTCTAGGAGATGGCCACAAGGCTAGGGCAGGGTCAGGAGGCCTAGGAGATGGCCTCAGGGCTAGGGCAGGGTCAGGAGGCCAAGGAGAGGGCCACGTGACTGGGACAGGGTCAGGAGGCCAAGGAGAGGGCCACAGGACAGGGTCAGAAGGCCAGGGAGGAGGCCGCGAGACAGGGTCAGAAGGCCAGGGAGGAGGCCGCGAGACAGGGTCAGAAGGCCAGGGAGGAGGCCACAGGATAGGGTCAGAAGGCCAGGGAGGAGGCCGCGAGACAGGGTCAGAAGGCCAGTGAGGAGGCCACAAGACAGGGTCAGAAGGCCTGGGAGGAGGCCACAAGACAGGGTCAGAAAGCCTGGGAGGAGGCCACAAGACAGGGTCAGAGGGCCTAGGAGGAGGCCACAAGACAGGATCAGAAGGCCTGGGAGGAGGCCACACGACAGGGTCAGAAGGCCTGGGAGGAGGCCACACGACAGGGTCAGAAGGCCTAGGAGGAGTCGAGGAGGCCCCCAGGGACAGTGCCATGGTGGGTGGTGACCAAGGAGGCTTGGAAGGTCCTGGGGTTTTAGTAGGCGAAGGCAGAGCCGTGGGAGGTGGAGCAGACAGAGCCGTGGAAGGCGGAGCAGACAGAGCCGTGGAAGGCGGAGCAGACAGAGCCGTGGAAGGCGGAGCAGCTGCAGGCAGAGCCGAGGCAGTCCTCTGAGGTGGAGACCTGGGGGACTCTGGCAGCAGAGGCGCGGAGGGCTCGGGAGACAGGGGTGTGGAAGGCTCGGGTGGCTGAGGCGTGGGAGGCCTTGACCTTGGTCTCGTAGGCTCGAGAAGCAGTGTGCTGGGTGAATCGAGAGGCGGAGCGCTGGGAAGCTCTGGAGGCGGAGCGCTGGGAAGCTCTGGAGGCGGAGCGCTGGGAAGCTCTGGAGGCGGAGCGCTGGGAGGCGGAGCTCTGGGAGGCTCGGGAGGCGGAACTGTGGGTGGCTCTGGAGGCGGAGCTGTGGGTGGCTCTGGAGGCGGAGCTGTGGGTGGCTCTGGAGGCGGAGCTGCGGAAAGCTCTGGAGGCGGAGCTGCGGAAAGCTCAAGGAGGGCTGGTTCTTGGACGGTCGAGGCTACAGGCGCTGGCTCTGGCTCTTGGACGGTCGAGGCCACAGGCGCTGGCTCTGGCTCTTGGACGGTCGAGGCCACAGGCGCTGGCTCTGGCTCTTGGACGGTCGAGGCCACAGGCGCTGGCTCTGGCTCTTGGACGGTCGAGGCCACAGGCGCTGGCTCTGGCTCTTGGACGGTCGAGGCCACAGGCGCTGGCTCTGGCTCTTGGACGGTCGAGGCCACAGGCGCTGGCTCTGGCTCTTGGACGGTCGAGGCCACAGGCGCTGGCTCTGGCTCTTGGACGGACGAGGCTGGCAACGCCGGCTCTGGGACGGACGAGGCTGGCAACGCCGGCTCTGGGACGGACGAGGCTGGCAACGCCGGCTCTGGGACGGACGAGGCTTCCAGCTCGTTGGCCGTGGCAGGCGTGGGCGTTGGCTCGTTGGCCGTGGCAGGCGTGGGCGTTGGCTCGTTGGCCGTGGCAGGTGTGGGCGTTGGCCGTGGCAGGCGTGGGCGTTGGCTCGTTGGCCGTGGCAGGCGTGGGCGTTGGCTCGTTGGCCGTGGCAGGCAGAGACTGAGGAGCGGAAGCCTTTCCTCTTGGGATGGGGTAGTCAACACTGGCCCTGGGGCAGACGAGACTGGGGGTGTGTTGGCCGTGGTAGGCGTGGGACACCCGGGGGCCCTGCCCGGAATTGAGAGAGGCGGCTCCCCTGCAGCGTAGGTCTCCACAATCAGGTCCACATACTCCTGCAAGGTGCAATCCTCGATCTCCGGCAATTCTCTCCTTGGGCGAACGGGTACGTTGTACCTGTATATGCTCTTTAGGACCTGGTCGTCCCAACCGGAGCAGCTGGCCACGTTGGAAAAGAAATAGGAGAACTCGCGTACGGTCAGGTGTGCCCTAGCAAGCTCTACGAAAAACGCTGCTGGATCCATTAGTGGTTGGTCGTTCTGTTATGAAGAGGGCAGACGAGGGAGTAGGGATCCAAACGCAGCTTTATTGGAATCTTCAAAAAGTAAAGGCAAATACAAAGGCAGGAACAAATAAAACACCCACGAGGGGAAAATAAAGAAATGAATACAAGAAAATAACACGGGGGTCTTGCAAGGAGGGCATAGGCAGGAACACGGGCCAAGGCAGGATTCAGGGGCCGCACGAACGGAACAACTTCATCTAACGTTGAACAACGACCAACAGAGGACAAGGTGAAACATCAGGGCTTAAATACAAAACAAGGGAAAACATAAACCAATGGACAAACAGAACTCATAACGAGGTAAAAGGGCAGTTAACTAAAACCAATGACAAAACTAGGACAGATAATAAAGTAATCAAACAATAAACCAATGAGGACCGGACACATAGACAAGGAGGGAAAACAGGACATGACAAAACTTCAAAATAAGAGTGCACAAAACAAAAAGGCAATACGGAACATAAAAAGTGCCAAAACTTAGTGCATAAACAAACAATGTGGAACATAAAAGGTGACAAAAGCTTAAATAAAAAGGTAAACAAACCAAAGACGGTGAGGATCGTTACAGAGCCCCCCCTTTAAGGAGCGGATTCCAGACGCTCCTAACCAAAGGAGGGGCAAAATGACAACGGAAAACGAGGGCGAACAGGCAGATCTAGGGAACACGAGGGGCACAGAGGGACAAGACTTGGACAGAGGGACCGTGACAGAACAGGTGGGTGGCCAGGAGGTCAAGGAGGCCAGGTAGGTGCCCAGGGGACGACTTGAAAGAGGGGACCGGGTCGGGAAGACTGGGAGGAAGCTGCGGGGTCGAAACTAGGTCAGGGGGCAACCATAGGGCAGGGACTGGGTCAGGAGGCCGGGGAGGTGGTCGTAGGGCAGGGATTGGGTCAGGTGGCCAGGGAGGCAGCCCTATGGCAGGGACTAGGTCTGGAGGCCGGGGAGGTGGCCGTAGGGCAGGGATCGGGTCAAGGGGTCTAGGAGATGGCCACAAGGCTAGGGCAGGGTCAGGAGGCCTAGGAGATGGCCTCAGGGCTAGGGCAGGGTCAGGAGGCCAAGGAGAGGGCCACGTGACTGGGACAGGGTCAGGAGGCCAAGGAGAGGGCCACAGGACAGGGTCAGAAGGCCAGGGAGGAGGCCGCGAGACAGGGTCAGAAGGCCAGGGAGGAGGCCGCGAGACAGGGTCAGAAGGCCAGGGAGGAGGCCACAGGATAGGGTCAGAAGGCCAGGGAGGAGGCCGCGAGACAGGGTCAGAAGGCCAGTGAGGAGGCCACAGGACAGGGTCAGAAGGCCAGGGAGGAGGCCACAGGACAGGGTCAGAAGGCCAGGGAGGAGGCCACAAGACAGGGTCAGAAGGCCTGGGAGGAGGCCACAAGACAGGGTCAGAAGGCCTGGGAGGAGGCCACAAGACAGGGTCAGAGGGCCTAGGAGGAGGCCACAAGACAGGATCAGAAGGCCTGGGAGGAGGCCACACGACAGGGTCAGAAGGCCTGGGAGGAGGCCACACGACAGGGTCAGAAGGCCTAGGAGGAGTCGAGGAGGCCCCCAGGGACGGTGCCATGGTGGGCGGTGACCAAGGAGGCTTGGAAGGTCCTGGGGTTTTAGTAGGCGAAGGCAGAGCCGTGGGAGGTGGAGCAGACAGAGCCGTGGAAGGCGGAGCAGACAGAGCCGTGGAAGGCGGAGCAGACAGAGCCGTGGAAGGCGGAGCAGCTGCAGGCAGAGCCGAGGCAGTCCTCTGAGGTGGAGACCTGGGGGACTCTGGCAGCAGAGGCGCGGAGGGCTCGGGAGACAGGGGTGTGGAAGGCTCGGGTGGCTGAGGCGTGGGAGGCCTTGACCTTGGTCTCGTAGGCTCGAGAAGCAGTGTGCTGGGTGAATCGAGAGGCGGAGCGCTGGGAAGCTCTGGAGGCGGAGCGCTGGGAAGCTCTGGAGGCGGAGCGCTGGGAGGCGGAGCTCTGGGAGGCTCGGGAGGCGGAGCTGTGGGTGGCTCTGGAGGCGGAGCTGTGGGTGGCTCTGGAGGCGGAGCTGTGGGTGGCTCTGGAGGCGGAGCTGCGGAAAGCTCTGGAGGCGGAGCTGCGGAAAGCTCTGGAGGCGGAGCTGCGGAAAGCTCAAGGAGGGCTGGTTCTTGGACGGTCGAGGCTACAGGCGCTGGCTCTGGCTCTTGGACGGTCGAGGCCACAGGCGCTGGCTCTGGCTCTTGGACGGTCGAGGCCACAGGCGCTGGCTCTGGCTCTTGGACGGTCGAGGCCACAGGCGCTGGCTCTGGCTCTTGGACGGTCGAGGCCACAGGCGCTGGCTCTGGCTCTTGGACGGTCGAGGCCACAGGCGCTGGCTCTGGCTCTTGGACGGTCGAGGCTACAGGTGCTGGCTCTGGCTCTTGGACAGACGAGGCTGGCAACGCCGGCTCTGGGACGGACGAGGCTGGCAACGCCGGCTCTGGGACGGACGAGGCTGGCAACGCTGGCTCTGGGACGGACGAGGCTGGCAACGCCGGCTCTGGGACGGACGAGGCTTCCAGCTCGTTGGCCGTGGCAGGCGTGGGCGTTGGCTCGTTGGCCGTGGCAGGCGTGGGCGTTGGCTCGTTGGCCGTGGCAGGTGTGGGCGTTGGCCGTGGCAGGCGTGGGCGTTGGCTCGTTGGCCGTGGCAGGCAGAGACTGAGGAGCGGAAGCCTTTCCTCTTGGGATGGGGTAGTCAACACTGGCCCTGGGGCAGACGAGACTGGGGGTGTGTTGGCCGTGGTAGGCGTGGGACACCCGGGGGCCCTGCCCGGAATTGAGAGAGGCGGCTCCCCTGCAGCGTAGGTCTCCACAATCAGGTCCACATACTCCTGCAAGGTGCAATCCTCGATCTCCGGCAATTCTCTCCTTGGGCGAACGGGTACGTTGTACCTGTATATGCTCTTTAGGACCTGGTCGTCCCAACCGGAGCAGCTGGCCACGTTGGATAAGAAATAGGAGAACTCGCGTACGGTCAGGTGTGCCCTAGCAAGCTCTACGAAAAACGCTGCTGGATCCATTAGTGGTTGGTCGTTCTGTTATGAAGAGGGCAGACGAGGGAGTAGGGATCCAAACGCAGCTTTATTGGAATCTTCAAAAAGTAAAGGCAAATACAAAGGCAGGAACAAATAAAACACCCACGAGGGGAAAATAAAGAAATGAATACAAGAAAATAACACGGGGGTCTTGCAAGGAGGGCATAGGCAGGAACACGGGCCAAGGCAGGATTCAGGGGCCGCACGAACGGAACAACTTCATCTAACGTTGAACAACGACCAACAGAGGACAAGGTGAAACATCAGGGCTTAAATACAAAACAAGGGAAAACATAAACCAATGGACAAACAGAACTCATAACGAGGTAAAAGGGCAGTTAACTAAAACCAATGACAAAACTAGGACAGATAATAAAGTAATCAAACAATAAACCAATGAGGACCGGACACATAGACAAGGAGGGAAAACAGGACATGACAAAACTTCAAAATAAGAGTGCACAAAACAAAAAGGCAATACGGAACATAAAAAGTGCCAAAACTTAGTACATAAACAAACAATGTGGAACATAAAAGGTGACAAAAGCTTAAATAAAAAGGTAAACAAACCAAAGACGGTGAGGATCGTTACACATGTAATCATGTAATCCATAAGAAAGTAACTTTAGTCCGATTATGAGTATTTTTAAATGTAATCAAATACTTGATTTTCGTAATATGATTTCATAATTTTCCAGATATGTTATCAGTTACTACCCAGCACTGTATAATATATATATATATATATATATATATATATATATATATATATATATATATATATAATATATTAGGGCTGTCGATTTAACACGTTCATTCACTGTGATTAATTTTACAAAAAATAACGCGTTAAAGACGCATTTAATCACACTTCCCCCAGACCATAATAAGGAAGAGTCCTGAGAAATGCAAGCTTGTAGTACCACCTATTTACTCCAGAGGGCAGTAAGTGAAACTTCAGCTGCAACACACAGTTTATACAGTGAAGAAAACACTTCGGTAGGTGTTCTTGCGTTCAAAACACTTGAAGGAGCGCAAATACGAACTAAGTGATCTCAAGATGTGTTTAAAGATTGAGTATTAAACTATATTTAATTTGACACAGTGACCTAAAAATTTTATGTTTATGACGCAACACACCCGAGATGCTACACAAGCATAAACTTGTGTGAGTAAACAGGTGGTACTTCAAGCTTGCATTTCTCAGGAATCTTCCTTATTACGGTCCAGGGGCATTGCGATTAATTGCATTCATTTTTTTAACGAGTTATTTTTAATAAACTTAATCACACTGAATTAACGTGTTAAATTAACAGCTCTAATATATATATATATATATATATATATATATATATATATATATACACACACTCACCTAAAGGATTATTAGGAACACCATACTAATACTGTGTTTGACCCCCTTTCGCCTTCAGAACTGCCTTAATTCTACGTGGCATTGATTCAACAAGGTGCTGAAAGCATTCTTTAGAAATGTTGGCCCATATTGATAGGATAGCATCTTGCAGTTGATGGAGATTTGTGGGATGCACATCCAGGGCACGAAGCTCCCGTTCCACTACATCCCAAAGATGCTCTATTGGGTTGAGATCTGGTGACTGTGGGGGCCATTTTAGTACAGTGAACTCATTGTCATGCTCAAGAAACCAATTTGAAATGATTCAAGCTTTGTGACATGGTGCATTATCCTGCTGGAAGTAGCCATCAGAGGATGGGTACATGGTGGCCATAAAGGGATGGACATGGTCAGAAACAATGCTCAGGTAGGCCGTGGCATTTAAACGATGCCCAATTGGCACTAAGGGGCCTAAAGTGTGCCAAGAAAACATCCCCCACACCATTACACCACCACCAGCCTGCACAGTGGTAACAAGGCATGATGGATCCATGTTCTCATTCTGTTTACGCCAAATTCTGACTCTACCATCTGAATGTCTCAACAGAAATCGAGACTCATCAGACCAGGCAACATTTTTCCAGTCTTCAACTGTCCAATTTTGGTGAGCTCTTGCAAATTGTAGCCTCTTTTTCCTATTTGTAGTGGAGATGAGTGGTACCCGGTGGGGTCTTCTGCTGTTGTAGCCCATCCGCCTCAAGGTTGTGTGTGTTGTGGCTTCACAAATGCTTTGCTGCATACCTCGGTTGTAACGAGTGGTTATTTCAGTCAAAGTTGCTCTTCTATCAGCTTGAATCAGTCGGCCCATTCTCCTCTGACCTCTAGCATCAACAAGGCATTTTCGCCCACAGGACTGCCGCATACTGGATGTTTTTCCCTTTTCACACCATTCTTTGTAAACCCTAGAAATGGTTGTGCGTGAAAATCCCAGTAACTGAGCAGACTGTGAAATACTCAGACCGGCCCGTCTGGCACCAACAACCATGCCACGCTCAAAATTGCTTAAATCACCTTTCTTTCCCATTCTGACATTCAGTTTGGAGTTCAGGAGATTGTCTTGACCAGGACCACACCCCTAAATGCATTGAAGCAACTGCCATGTGATTGGTTGATTAGATAATTGCATTAATGAGAAATTGAACAGGTGTTCCTAATAATCCTTTAGGTGAGTGTATATAGAGAGAGAGAGAGAGAGAGAGAGAGAGAGAGATACAGATACACACTGGTGGACAAACGTTTGGAATAATGTACAGATTTTTCTCTTATGGAAGGAATTGGTACTTTTATTCACGAAAGTGGCATTCAGCTGGTCACAATGTATAGTCAGGACATTAATAATGAGAAAAATTACTATTCAAATTTGGAAAAAAAAACAACAACTTAAACAACTTCAGAGTTCTCATCTTAAAATCCTCCATGTGCACCAATGACAACTTTCCAGATCCTGTGGTAACTCAAAAACAAACACAAAGACAATGTTAAGCTTCATTTAACAATCCAAATAGCTTTCAACTTTGTTTGATATAATGGTAAGTGATTTTCTAGTACCAAATTAGAAATTTAGTATGATTACTCAAGGTTAAGGTGTTGGAGTGATGCTGCTGGAAATGTAACATGTCTACATTTGATCAAAAATTACTTTTTTCAAATAGTGATGGTGCCGTTTTTAACATCAGTAATGTCCTGACTATACTTTGTGATCATTTGAATGCCACTTATAATTTATATAATATAATATATAAATATATGTATATAGTACTGTGCAAAAGTGGTTCTTGTGAAAAATGTTGCAGAAATAGGATTTCTCAAAAATAATGCCATAAATAGTTTTCATTTATCAATTAACATAATACAAAGTCCAGTAAACATAAAAAAGCTAAATCAATATTTGGTGTGACCACCTTTGCCTTTAAAACATTCATAATTCTCCTAAATACACCTGGACACAGTTTTTCTTGGTTGTTGGCAGACAGGATGTACCAAACTTCTTGAAGATCTATTTAAGCTGTCTCAATTGCTTCTGTCACTTCATGTAATCCCAGAATCACTAGATGTTGTGGGGGGTTTTGTGGGGCCAATGCCATCACTTGCAGAGCACCCTGTTCTTCTATTATAATCTTTTTTATTTACAAAACTAATGTTTGGGAGTCTAAAATTTATTTTTCCTATGGACACACTAAAGCTGAAGATATATATAAATAATCATCTTATGACAAATGTTTTTGTGAAACATCTTAATTCCCTACAATTTTTGCACAGTACTGTACAGGTGCATCTCGAAAAATTTGAATATCATGAAAGTTTTTTTTCCATAACTTAATTCAAAAAGTGGAACTTTCATATATTCTAAATTCATCACACATAAAGTGAAATATTTCAAGCCTTTATTTGTTGTAATCTTGATGAATATGGCTTACAGCTCATGGAAATAAAAAATCCAGTATCTCAAAATATTCGAATAAAGAATTTATAATACAGATATGTCGACCTTCTGAAAAGTATGTTAATTTATGCACTAAATACTTAGTCGGGGCTTCTTTTGCACGAATTACTGCATCAATGCATTCAGGCATTCAGCTTGTGGCACTGCTGAGGTGTTATGGAAGCCCAGGTTGCTTTGATAGCGGCCTTCAGCTCATCTGTATTGTTCCAAATATTGAGTGCATAAATTAACATACTTTTCAGAAGGTCAACATTTTTCTATAATAAATTCTTTATTCTAATATTTTGAGATACTGGATTTTTGAGATGCACCTGTGTGTGTGTGTGTGTGTGTGTGTGTGTGTGTGTGTGTGTGTGTGTGTGTGTGTGTGTGTGTGTGTGTGCGTGCGTGTGTAAATATATATGTAAATATGTGAAAGTGAACAAGATTTGAGCACAGGGCAGCCTTCCGAAACCCCCTTTCAACACACTTTGAGTACCACTGCTTTAAGTACTCATATTTGCATGCATCTTAACTTTCTAAACTGTTTTTGAGAACATTTATGATATGTCTAACTGTCTTATCATTATGTGCTCTGTGCTGTTTGTATTGTGAGTTTCATTTAGGTTTTAGAATAACATGAGTGTGAGTAAATGATGACAGAATTTTTGCATGAACTATTCCTTAAAAGAGTTTTTTTTCTTCAGTCCAGCACAGATAGCACCTGGTTAAATTGGATTGCATGGAATTGTAGTAAGTTTATTATACCAAGACGCAGTTTATTATACCACAACACAGCGCAAAAAGTGGCACAACTTTTTACTGAATTTGCCCCATAGTGTAGATGAGATTCCAGTAACTGCAAAGAGACCCCAATCTTATAAAATGACAAGAATGAACACAAACACACACATATACTGAATACTCCCCATGGGCTGCAGCCATAATCAAACTGCAGTGCTGGCAATTACAGAGAGCTTCTTTAAAGAAATGTCAGACATGCATGCAATCTTATTCCCACTCAGCAAAGGGACAGGAAAGACAATGTTCAAGGTAAACACAATTTTTTTTTCCTTTTGCTGGCAACTCTTTTCACAACCAAGGGACACAGGGGCAGAGAGACTCAGCAATAGCACAATGTCACTGCTCAGAAAACCAATTATGTTGATATAATAATAATAAAAATAATACATTTTATTTTTTGGTGCCTTTCACAGCACTCAAGGACATCTTACAGCATTAAAGTAACGATTAAGCAAGCTAAGATACAAAAGAAACAAAACATACAATTGGTCCAAGATAAGATCAATAAATACAAAAATAACCTAAAACACAAGTATATTAATTATGTAATGAATAAACTAAATTGAATACGTTTTTATCTGAGATTTATTCTGTGAGATGGAATCCAAATGACGAATATGGAGTGGCAATGAGTTCCAAAGTTTTGGTGCAGAGCAACTAAAAGCTCTAACACCCATAAAACTCAAGTCAAGTGAAGTGGTTTTTATTGTTGTTCAACCATATACAGTTAGTACAGTACACAGCTAAATGAGACAACCTCCAGGACCATGGTGCTACATAAAACAACATGGGACAAACACAGAACCACATGCGACTACACCGACTAAATACAATTTCTACATAAAGTGCACGTGCAAACGTGTGCAAAAATTATGGACCAGTACAATAAATTACTTAAAGGAACAGGACAATAGAGACAGTAAGAGACAGTGCAGCGCCGACCAGTACACATTTGTAACCTGAGTAGTGCAAAAAGAGGACACTTTCTAAAAATGCCAAATGTAAACATAACATACTATGAAATAGTGTTATATGGACATAGCAGTTATTGAGGTAGCAGCCAGATATAAAGTGACAATAAATTAAAGTGCAACAGGACATGCTGGGAATATTATGGGCGGAGTATCGCAATACTAAATGAAAAAAGCAGTATGTGAGATTATTGATAAGAGAACCAAAGGAAAGTAAACCCTCAAACATGACACCAAGGCTTTTCATTTGGGAGGCAGTGTTAACTGGACAGTAATCTATGTTTTGAGTGAAGGGTGAAGTTTTGGATAAAGTTGACTTAGACCCAATAAGAAGAACTTTTATTGAGCATTAAAAAATTATTAGTCATCCAGGTTTTTATATCCTTCAGACATTTGGTAAGTTCAGGAGGGGGAAGGGAGGTACATTGATTTGTAGAAATCGTGTTGGTTACTGTCATAACCTCCATTCCCTGATGTAGGGAACTAAATGTTGTGTCCCTGTTGCCAATGTGTCAATTTAGTGACAGTAGGGGACGCAATTGAGAGCCCCAAACACCTCTGATCTTTGAGAAAAGGACAATGGGAATTGGCAAGTAGAATTTGCATGCCACTCCCCTGGACATTCGGGTATAAAAGGAGCTGGCTCGCAACCACTCATTCAGGTTTTGAGCTGAGGAGCCAAGACAGGGCCCCGGACATTTCAGCGGGTAGTACAGCGTTGTGGCAAGAGGGACACAACATTTAGTTCCCTACATCAGGGAACGGAGGTTATGACAGTAACCAAGACATTCCCTATCTGTCACTCACTCGATGTTGTGTCGATGTAGTGACACTAGGGGTCCTTATACAAAAAGCCCCAACTAGCTGAACTGTGTTACGTGAACTGTTGATGCAAGTGCAAGCAAGCTGCTGCGTGTGAAATAGCATGGGCACTCGGTCTGCAAATAGCCTCCCCCAATGCCCCAAAAAACATTGTATAGTTCCCCATATCCCTGGGGTGGGGGGGGCATATCATGTGGCAAATACGTCACGTGGGCTCACCAGTTGCACATGGAAGAGGGGAGGGGATCTACAATCACGGTGACAGGAGGCAAAGAGAGCTCTGCCCAAGGGAGATGCGGGTCTACCGATAGGGAGACTGTATTCCACCGGGAGATAGAGTGGTCTGACCACCAGCTCCAGGGTTCCAGCGGATGTCTTCTTCCCTGGGTTGTCCATCTCAGGGGCGCTTAGGAGCCTTCCTCGGATTGACCGTGAGGCGGGGGCCATCAAAGTCCTGTGGGGGGCTGCACGCCAGGGCCAAGGACATGGCTCAGGCTGCGGTGGAGCCGGCTGGGCTTTTGCCACCACAGGGAGATGCCCTCGGCGAGCAGACGGGGTACAGGATCTTGAGCCGTGCCAGGGCAAGATGTGCTGTATTGCTTCTGTCTGCTTCTTCACCTCCGAGAACTGCTGAGCAAAGTCCTTGACCGAGTCGCTGAATAGGCCTCTCTGGGAAATGGGCGCATTCAAGAAACAGTCCCTCATCTCGATTCAGCCATATGTAGCGCTCCTGGACCACCAATGTGGACATCGCCTGCCCGAGTGCCCACGCCGTAAATCGTAATTTTGACAAGAGCTGTTTCAGTACTATGTTTTGAGTGAAAACCAGACTGAAAAGGCTCATAAAGATTATTACTCTGTAAATCTGCTTCAAGTTGAGTAGCTACTGTTTGTTCAAGAATTTTCAAAATAAAGGGAAGATTCAAAATGGGCCAGTAATTAATCTACAACAGTTTTTTTTAGGATAGGAGTAATTGATGCCATCTTTTATGATGAAGGAACAGTAGCAGTAGATAAAGAAGTGATTATTATGGCTGTAATAATGGGGGTTATTGATCGAATGCAAGCTTTAAACACAATAGTAGGTAAAGGGTCAAGTGAACAAGTGGAAGATTTACACTTTATAATAAGTTTAGTAATACTGTATATTCTACTGATGGAGGTACAAGGGTAGATAGGCTAGTTACGGGCAACCATATTTGGCTATTCCAAACTAGGTAATCGCTAGACACTTCAGAAGAGCAAACCAATTTTTGATGGATAGTAGCAATTTTAGATCTAATGAATTCTGAAAAGGCTGAACACTAACTAGGAGAAATAAAGAAAGAAGAAATAGCTTCTGGAAGCTTCAGTAATTTGTTAACAGTCCTAAACAAAATATGTGTATTACTCTGTCGAGAACTAATAATATTTGCACAAAAAGATGATTTAGCAGCATTAAATGCAGTCTTGTATAAGATCAAATAATCAGAGTACATCTGTTTGTGTACAGCAAGTCCAGTTCTTTTATACAATCGCTCAAATCAATGACATGCAGCTTTTTAGTGCCAGAGTTCAGATGTATACCATGGAAAAGAATGAACAAATGGAACTGTTTTCACAGGAGCCATGCCCATATGCTATGGTCTCTATATCTAGAAAAAAAGTGCTTTAAGTAGTATTTAAAAGCTCCAAATCAAGGTTGCTACAATATCTAGTACTGCAAATACAAAAATACAAAAAGCTATTACAGTAATCTCGCCCTAAAGTACAAATATACAATCCTTTTTTTTCTCTCTCTCTCTAATAAGATTTTCATGTTAGTAGAGACCAGGGATTGTCAGGATCCTGCCTACTCTGCCTGGTCTTTTTCTTGCACTTTAGTGGCAGGAACCTGACACCCTTGTTCTATGTTGTTTTTAAGTTTCTGTTTGTGTTTCTGTTACCTATCTCATTCCCTGGCTAGGCCTCCTCGTTTCCCTGATCATCTGTTTATTTGCTCCACCTGCCCCCTGCATTTGCCCTCCTCAATTCTCACTCTTTACTCCCCGTTATGTGTTGCGCTAAATATGGGCATTACTTCCGTGAGGACATCATAATGTGTTCGCAGTGTAAGCAGCTTGAACAAAGCATAATATAGAGTACTCATTAACACTTTGTTTACACCTGGTAAAAACTTGGCATCCTGGGTGATCCGATCACATGTGGTCACATGTGTGACACATTAATGTTTAATTATACCTAATCACTCAAATGTGTCTCCTGTGACCAACTGTGTTCGGATTTTGAGGGGAGGTTCTCTGATTTCATGATGACATTTAAAGGAATAGTTCACCCAAAAAGGAAAATTCTCTACTCACCCTTAGGCCATCCAAGATATGTATGCCCATCTTTCATCTGCAGAACTTGAATTAAGATTTTTAGAATAATTTCTCAGAACTTTTGGCCCATACAATTCAAGTGAATGGGTGCCAAAACGTTGAAGCTCCAAAAATCATCAAGTCAGCATAAAAGTAATCCATAAAAATCCAGTGGTTAAATCAATGTCATCAGAAGCAATATGATAGGTGTGGGTGAGAATCAGAACAATATTAAAGTCTCCTCCCTGCTCCGTCAACCTCCACATTCGCTTTCACTTTCTTCTTGTGTTTTTGGTGATTCACATTCTTCGTGCATATCTCCCCCTACTGGGCAGATGAAATTATAGCAAAAAAACACCTATCATAACACTTCTGAAGATATGGATTAAAACACTGGTGTTGTATGGTTCCCTTTATGAGGCCTTTATGTGACATTTGGAGCATAAAAATTTTGGCACACATTCACTTCTTTGTATGGACCCTCAGGGCTGAAATATTCTCTTTAAAATCATAACTTGTGTTCTGGTGAAATGGAAATCTGAAGAGTCTTTCTCTTTCAAGTAGATTACCCACATGCCTATCACATCCCTTAGCAGCAGGTTTGGCATCAATGGCTGTCAGTCATAACCAAGCATGTCCCACGACCAGTTGACACACTGACGTCAAACCTGCCACAAGGTGTGTTGAGGTGCAGAGTTTGAATGCATTGAATTAAACACAAGCACAAACAATTGTAATTCGGAGTGTCCATTTGCACTTCAGTGTAAATAGCATCTGCCACACAGGGCAGATATCTGCACCTCAACTGCACCCCATCTGATTTCTTGTTTCCATTCTTAATATTTCCTTTAATACTACTTAAAATATTATATAAAAATTTATATAAGTGTTGATTTCATGGCAGTAATTTGGTCACATTGAATGTCGAGGAGTGCTGAGAAGGGTTTGATCTGGAGGAGGGGTCTGTCGATCGCATTCGTTCCTGCCGCTCGGCATCACTTCTGTGTACATTGCATCACTGTATTACTAATATTGTAGTAATCACGTTCTTTAGAAGATGCCATAGTTTTAATGCAATAAACCATGGTATTATTAGTACAGTGATGTGGTGTAATATAGTAACCATTGTTAATTTTGTGATTAATGTAAATGTACAAAAAAAATACCATGGTGAAACCATGATCACTATAGAAAAACCTAGGTTATTTTTTTTTAAGGTAATGTTAAGGTTAGGTTTAGTTTGTCTGTGGTACATCTAAAAAAGCACAATAAATACAATGCAGTGATGTCCATACATGCAAATAGTATTTGACGCTATTTGCACCAGGGTGCAATTAGTATTTACTGTTATTTGCACCAGGGTTGTGGTGCAAATAATGTCTACCATGATTTGTACTGGGGTGTAAATAGTATATACCATTATTTGCACCAGGGTGCAAATAGCATCTGCCATTTTAATTTCAGTCTGTTCCTCACACAAAGCCATTGTATGGCTTTAGAGGACTTGGAATATATAAGTCACATGGACTACTTTTTTTATGCTTGGTAGTGTGAATCATGTCCATTTTCAATGTGAGGAAAAGAGCAGCTTGCACATTCTGCAAAATATCCATTGAAGAAATAAAATAATACAGATTTCAAATGAATTCTTGAGCATGAACCCTCAATTGGGCAAATACACTTTTGTTTTTGAAAACGTTCCTCCAAAATTCTCTCAGGGTGGATACATTATGTGTCCCAGCTGCTTTATGACCATCAATGAAGAATAGGTGCTGTAACGTCTGTGGAAACAGATTTACCCAGGCTGCCTGCTTGCTCAGGCGATGAAAGGCAAACAGATTTTCTTGCCATAAATATTAAATGCATGACATTGATGCCTGATGGCCTCTCCTAGATAGCTGACTTGGCACGGTAAGGTTGTGCCATTCATACAAATTACGGATTTCTTTTGAAGTTAGCGGCTCTGTTAGTTTTAACCTCCTCAGAGATATGCAAAACCTACATTATAGACATCAGCATACACTGCAGTGTTAAACTGAACCCCCCAACCCAAACCCTAAACCTAACCATCGGTGGAGTAAAAATGTAATGTAATGGGGAAAATGCAATCACAGCATTGCACTCATCACTGGATACGCAAACGTGATTACTTCCTAGTTTCAACACAGGAACTGAGGTCTCCCATGCTGCTGATGCAACACGTTTCTGGTCGCTCCACAAGGGAAGGTAAACACACTGGAGCTAATGCAAAAATATGTAATAGGAGATGCCGCTTGTCGGTGAGTCGGCAAAACTCTCGGAAACACCATGCTGACTTCCCGTGTGATTATGTTTCCATGAACAAAGATGACAGTATTCACATTATGGGTCATCCACGAGCTGAGCTGCCATCATATATTTCAAAGTTTCAGAGTCCATGTTCTTGCCTTTTTGGAGCATCACAATTTTGGTGCCCATTCACTTGCATTGTATGGACCTACAGAGCTGAAATATTCTTCTAAAAATCATAATTTGTGTTCTGCAGAAGGCATAAGCATGTGCGATGTCATAAGGGTGAGTAAATTATGAGAATTTTCATTTTTGGGTGAATTATCCCTTTAATGAAAGTGCTTTTATAAAATTACAAGCTTCAGATTACTGCTTTTAACTCCTTCAAAATTGGCCCATACATTTCAATTGTAAATGCTGCACTGTAACCTCGATTTTTGCTTCTTTTTTCTCTTTTTTCTTTTTTTAAAGAAATGGAGGTATAAGGTAAAACATGTTTTATGGTAATCAACATTATGCCAAAAATACTGATGAGCTTAACTTGTATTTAACTCAGAATATTCCATTAAATCTGCCAGACAAAAAGCATAAGGAACAATGTATTTACCTCATTTGCATACAACTAATGGGTAATTGGAGGTCTGGGGCGACAACTATTTAAATGCAGGCAGATCTTCAGTCACAAGTCTTGCTGCTGTGTTCGGCACATTCTAAAAATACTTAAGCATAGAATTCAGTGATTACATCAATATGAAATATGACTTATTTTACAATGTCTGGGAAATTTATAGCATTTTGGAAGGAGCATTTCTCAGTGACTGGCTAAATCTGTCAATCAATCAATCTACTAACATGTCGCCTGCAAAGAGAGATTTAAAATATTTCTGCCCAGTTTATTGTTCAATTGACTAAATGTTCTGCTTTCACCTTTCCATTCAGTCCTCAGCGTCAAAGGGCTTAATAAAGTTGTCAGTTTGTTTTATTGATTTAATTTACAAATTTACATTGCATCTGAAAAATGTTCTTCAACAGCAGTGAATCTAATAAACCCAACAGAGAGAGCTAATGGAATTGATGGATACTGCTTCAGTAATCAAACCAAAACTAACACATTACAGGGACAATTTATTCTGATAAACAACACTTAGCCTGTCAGTCTGCAATACCCTCTGTAAATCGTGAATGCGAGTATATGTGATTTGTTATCCTTTTACTAAACTAAATGGCCATTCAAATATTCATAGATTTTTTTATGTACTTCTTGTTACCACGCTATAACTTAGAACACTGCAGCATCTAATAAGCATAGCAAATTTTAGAGAACCGGATCTGTAAATATTAGACTACGGCCTGTTTTACACTGTACGCACAAGCAGACTGTAAAGGCAGTTCACACTGCCCCAGAAAACGGCAACAAACTTGTGTCTTTGAAGAAGACGCCTGACAAAGAAGAGTTTGTGGCTGAAGCCAAACATGCAAGTTAATACATATGCTTGACTAAACAAATATGTTTATTACACAGGTCTCATGTATACTTGATTCTGATTGCTCAATATCGCCATCTAACAGTCTGATATTTCTGAGAAACAACCCCACATCCAGGTATTAAGACATAACAGTATGGGTATTGTCAGTGACATTTCCTATTTCTTTGATCACTGAGTGATCTCTACAAGCAAGCAAATAAAATAATAATGAATTAAGTCCATTTATTTATTTAGCAAGTAGTTTTTTAATAAGCTGGATAATGGGCAGTCAAACGGTCATTATTTACTAAATCAACACCAACATTTCTTCAACGTAAGCCTGAGGTGCAATTCGGCTGTTCAGCGATTGTTTCTTCTCACATAATTACATAATTTCATAATTTCCAAAATCAATATGTTATGTCCATTTATTTCTTGAATTACTTATATAGTTACTAGCGATGTAATAAAAAGTATACTGTACAGTCAATCGGTTGTTATGGCAAATTATTACACAGCTCTCTAGATTACTCGATTCTGATTGGCCAAAGATGCCATTTAGCGGTCTGATATTTCTGAGTAACAACCGCACATCCACATATCAGATCACTCATCCGGGTATTGCAAGCCATTACTACTTCTAGGATCACTGGCAAAAGTTTTTCTCCTTTCAAAGGGGGGTGCGACCAAAAAATTAATCACTGCCTTAAGTTAAGCAGTGGTGTACCTACAAGTGCTTGTTGTGCTTAGAAAGGGATTCTGATTCTGATAACAGAACTATACAGGAAATAAAGTTATTTCTATGTTACTAGTATTTTTGTTAATAACATCCATAAATTAACAATTGATAATTTATCTTACACTAAGCTCTGCTATCTTTGTTAACATTGCGCACTCTGACAAGCTTTGCAGAATTTCCCATAGGAATGAAAGTGAGAATGCTGTGAATGATGCGGTTTTTGGAAGAATGTTCTCATAAACAGGATTTATCATATATTTATGTGGGCTGGAATGAAGAATGACATTTTTAAAGCATATTTATCTTAAATACTTTGTAAAATAAATAATTAAATTACACAGTAATGTGATTAAAAACTGTGAAGACTGTAATTCAGAGTTGAGGCAAAAGATTATCACAGTCACTCAAAAAGAGATCTCATAACATCTCTTAACGCATTCTCAGTAATGCTGTGAACTGTTTGATTGGTCAGAAACATTTTAAAGGAGGGGCTTAGCATAGGGTCAAATGGCAATTGAAAATGATTACAAACTCTGTCGTTATGAAATCATGAGGTGGGGAACCATATTTACATCCAAATGATCAAGCTACACTGTTGTAAAAATAGCTTAACCACTGTCTTGCTACTAAAAAATTAAATTATGTTAGTAGCGTCACTACTTTTAGTCAAATACTCCCCAAAATTGCTTCTTTATGTCATTTATCTACCAACAGAAAATGGACAGAGGAATCATGGGAAAATGTTATTTTCCTAAGATTAAAGGCAGAGCTGAACTTTGTCCAAATGGTAGCAGATAGAACTGTGTTCACGTGGTGCAAGTGGTGCTTGCCTGTGCATAATGTAATATCACAATGCTAGGTTGTTGGGAGGCGGTTACCAGGGCATTGATGTGTGGTTGCTAGGATGTTCTGTGTGGTTTCTTTTTGGCCTGAGTAAAAGAGCCCATGTACAATTTCTATGATATTCTGGTCTCTAAATATGGATCAGGTCCCACCATCAATGTCAGTCAATGAGAATTTTTAACTGATTTATTGTTGTTGTTGTTGTTGTTGTTGTTGTTTTGCACCCCGGTGTACATAGCATTTGTCACACAGCGCAGCTATTTGTACTCTAATAGCCTGGTGAATCAAAAGAAATATAAGACAAACTAGCCAATAGATGTTGCTGCAGTGGTGTGGGGTGTTAAGACATTGTGTGAATGTGTATTGTCGTCCTAGCGACCGTGGTTTGAATCTGTGTTTTGTCCCAACACTTTTTCCCATCTGATTTCCTGTTCACACTCTTAATATTTACTTTTATACTACTTAAAATAATAGATAAAAATGAATATAAATGTTGATTTCATCACATTGATTTGGTCACGGTGAGTGTCTGGAAGTGCAGCGAAGGGTTTGCACCAGGGTTGGGGTGCAAATAATATTTATATGCCACTATTAATATGCCACTATTTGCACTGGGGTGTAAACAGCATATACCATTATTTGCACCAGGTTGCAAATAGCATCTTTTAAAAAAAAATTTAATGTATCAATCATGTCCATAGCACGGAATGACGGGAGGTTTTATTCAATCCCTAACCCAAAATATGACCAATAATAGTAGTAATTATTGCCTTAACCAGCACAAAAAATATGTAGGACCATAAGACAGATAACACAAGATCATATAATCCAGCTTTGATAACGCTTGATAAACTCCTTAATATTCTCATGTGTTGACGCCTTTAGTCAAACTAAAAAATGTGTGAAAGAATATTGCTTCCTCCTGCAGCTATGCTGCTTCATTTGCAAATGTTCAAAGAAACACTTTACGCTTTGGAGATTTAAGAAACGAAGAGGAAATAACAATAATGGCTTTAAACTGCAGGGAATTTTCAGCTTGTAAATGGAAAAAAGCATATCCTTCCCAACTCATGAACTGGAGCAATACAAAGTGTGGGTTCTGGGTACATGACTTGCCTCTGCTTATCATGGGAACAGATACATATTAATAGATTGCTGTGTGATATGAATTAACAAATGTTTTGAAGAGCTATTTGCTGACTTCCTGTTCACTGTTGACAAGCGGAATGAGAACCGTTCCCTCTTATTTAAATTTTACATCAGATGACGGAAGAGGGCACAGAAAGCATCAGTGGTAAATTCAGAGAGATCAGATGCTGTGTTGCATTCTTGTGCCAGGAGATTTCCAGTTAGATTCATGACAGTCCATACGGGTGCTTCTCGAAGAAATGTAAGAGGTCTCTGGAGTGTCATAAAATAATCTAGTGTGAGGCAAATTATGTGGGGAGAGGTCAGACATGAACTTGACCAGATAGAAAAGGCCAGGACATTTAAAATGAGTAGTGTGGCAGATTTCTGACTATTTATACCAAATGCAAAATTAATTAGCAAAACGAATCATAGACTAAAGGTCTACTCACATCAAGACTGAAACAAAATTTGTCGGCCCAAATGATGACCAAATTCACTCCTGTGCAGTAGGTGACACTGAATAAATTATATTTGTTTGGGGTGACTTGAAGGTGAGTATGATAACAGAATTTTTATTTTTGTGTGCACTATTCTATAAGGATGAGAAAGAGGGGGAATGGGATCAGGATTTAAGGCTGGCTTTATTTAAACCTGCATCTCCCGCATGAGCAGCATATTTCAATGTGTGTGGAGCATGTCCGCTTAATGCTTCACAATAGCTCCAACAAATAGATATTTAAAGACAGAGGCTTTGTGAACAGCTTCAGACATATTTGGATAGAAAATAAATTATATAAAAATAGCATACCACTGCCAATTTTTCTTATGAAAAAAAGCAATGAAAGCAAACTAGCAGAAGCCGGAGAGACATGGCATATGGTGTTTTATCAAAGCTCTCGCTGTAATTGGTCTTTTTCTTTAGATATTAAACGCTCTATTACTTTGATGTAAACTGAATGCATACCAATGACCTGACTGCCTAAATGAGGGCTGAGTTTATGCTAATTTCCTCTCTCATAATTAGAATCCCTCTCCTCAGTACGTCTGGCTCAACATGCTTAAAAGCACTGCAGGTCACAGAAATGAGCGACAAGAAAACACACTCACTCCCTGGGCACATACACCAGATCCTCCTCAGCTTGTGTTGCTGGAGGAACAACCACAACTAGACTGCTTTGAAGTTAATTAGCACTTCCACGAAAAAACTTTAGCTATTTACTTAGAGACAATCATTGAGAGTATGGAACACAAGGCTTTGGATAGCATGTTTCCATTAAGCACATGACATCATTATCTATACATTCACATTCAATCATTAATTGTTAATAGTTTGCTGATCCTCATTGTCAACAAACATGAAAAATAAAATACTAATCATAAAAAAAGCTTCCATGAACCTTACTGATGCAAATATGTAAAAACATCTGCACTTGGAGAAAATAGCTCTTTCCTGTTATTTGCTCCCCAATAGCTGGACAAAAGCAGACAATATCAGGGTTTGTACAAGGTGCTTGAAGTGCTTAAGTACTTGAATTTGGCTTTTTACAAATGTAAGTCCTAGAAAATATCTAAGAGGTGCTTAAAATGTTCTTGAATTATAGAAAACGTCTCGGTTACTGTCATAACCTCCATTCCCTGATGGAGGGAATGAGAAATTGTGTAGAATAGTGACACTAGGGGTCGCTCTTGGGAGCCCGATCCACCTTCAGATCTTTGAGAAAAGGCCAATGAGAAGTTGGCGAATTGGCGAGTTGAATTTGCATGCCACTCCACCGACATGCGGGTATAAAAGGGAGATCGGAATGCGGATTCAGTTAGGTTTTGCACTGAGGAGCCGAGACAAGGTCCCGGACATTACAGTTCAGCCCTTGGGAAGAGGGACACAACATCTCAGTCCCTCCATCAGGAAACGGAGGTTACGACAGTATCCGAGACGTTCCCCTTCTGTCACTCACTTCGTCGTTGTGTCGAATAGTGACAATAGGCTGAATCCCTATATGCCACAAAGGCTGAACTGTCACGTGAACTGCAGATACAGGTGTAGGCAAGCTACTACGAGTGTAAGAACAGATGCATTTGGCTGCATGGAGCCTCCCCAGATGCCCCAAAACATTGGGTGGTTCCCCATAACCCTGAGGTGGGGAAAGGAGGAGTGGGGAATGTCCAACATGGGACCAGCCGTGGCCTTTTCCCTCTAAGTTTTTCTCTCCACTTGCAGGTTCACCACCTGATCCCTAAAAGGGGTCATGGGAACCTTGGGCATATAGCCCGGTTGGGGTCTCAGGATCACGTGAGAGTTACCCGGACCAAAATTTAGGCACTCTTTGCTGACAGAGAGCAGAGGGGGGTCTTCAGAGAGATGGCCTTTAACTCAACTGACTCAAGGGGCTTGAATGGAGCTCTCCGAAGGCCTGAGAGGACCACAGAGAGGTCCCAGGAGGGAAAGAGGCATGGTCTAGGGGGGTCCACCCTCCTGGCGCTTCTCAGGAACCTGATAACGATGATGATGACTGAAAACGATGATGGTGGCACAGTAGCACGCAACGGCCACTCCGGATCCAAAATGGTGCTATTTTTGTCACTTTGCCCGACTTTTACAGCATATGGACATCGGAGCAACCGGTGTTCGTGTCTACCATCACCAGACACTGTTAAAATATAAGATTCATGCAACAACCAAGGTGCATGATGATCTGCAGGAGTTGCTACGCGAACTCGGCTTGCTGCGGAGACCAGGCCTCCAGTCCTGAGAGTCGCCTGATGCTGGTGCCCGGGGGAGGGAACGTCGTAAGCAGTGTGCAAGGAAGCGAAAGCGCGGCAAGAGGGTGGGGTCCATGCTAGGCTAAAAACAAACCCTAGCTGGCTGGCTCTCCCGTCTATCCTGCTCTCAAATATTTGCTCCCTGGACAATAAACTGGACTACATCCAACTCCAGCAGACTACGCAGTGTGAGCTTAGAGACTGCTGCATATTTGTTTTCACAGAAACATGGGTCAGCGACAGAGTTCCGGACACCGCCATACAGCTAGATGGGCTTGCCTCGTTTCGTGCCAACAGAAATGCAGCTCTGTGCGGTAAGACTCGCGGTGGTGGCTTGTGTGTTTACATCAACACAGAATGGTGCAATAACTCTATGCTAGTCTCTAGTTACTGCTCATCGCTGGTGGAGCTTGTGACTGTTAGATGCAGACCATTTTTATTTTATTTTTATTTACCACAGGAATTGTTATTATAACCGGAGTTTACATTCTCCCCAGCGCTAACGCTAAGGAAGCGCTCTGTGAACTGTATGGGGCTATGAGCGGACTGCAGAACATTCACCCTGACAGACTGTTTACTGTTGCCAGAGATTTGACCATGCAAATCTCAAGACAGTGCTCCCTAAATTGGCACTGTTCAGGGAGGCTGCAACATATGGCGACTCTACTAACTTGGAGGATTACACAGCATCAGTGACCAGCTACATCAGCAAGTACATTGATGATGTTACCTTCTCCAAGACCATCACCACACGCTCCAACCAGAAGCTGTGGATGATGCAGAGGTGCGTGTGCTGCTGAGGACCCGAGACTCCTGCCTTCAGAGCAGGCGACAAGGCTGCCCTATGAACAGTGAGGGCCAAACTGTCCCGGGCCATCAGAGAGGCAAAGCGCGCACACGCCCAGAGAATCCATCCTTTCCAGAACAGCGGTGACATGCGGCGTATGTGGTAGGGCATCCAGGACATCACCAACAACATTAGTTGCCTGTGACAAAGATGCCTCCATTCCAGATGTGCTGAATAACTTCTACGCTAGGTTTGAAGCACAGAACGACGTGATGGCGAGGAAGACCACACCTCCTCCCAACGAACAGGTGCTGTCTTACCACGGCTGATGTGAGGAAAACTCTACGTAGAGTCAACCCACGGAAGGCTACTGGACCAGACAACATTCCTGGCAGAGTGCTCAAAGGATGTGCAGACCAGCTGGCAGATGCTCTTAACATCTTCAACATCTCTCTGAGCAGCGCAGTCATTCCAACATGCTTCACATCATCCCCATGCCAAAGAAGTCTTCAGTGTCCTGCCTCAATGACTACCTCCCGTCACACTCACACCCATCATCATGAAGTGCTTCAAGAGGCTCGTCATGAGGCACATTAAGACCCAGCTGCCCCCCTCACTAGACCCACTGCAGTTCGAGTATCGTCCAAACCGTTCAACAGACGACACCATCGCCACCACCCTCCATCTGGCCCTCACCCACCTAGATAAAAAGGCCTCAGACATTCGAATGCTGTTCATAGACTTCAGCACAGCATTCAACACATTAATTCCTCAGCACCAGATTGGAAAGCTGAACCTGCTTGGCCTGGACACCTCCCTCTGCAATTGGATCCTGGACTTCCTGACTGAGAGACCTCAGTCAGTCCGGATCGGGTATGGCATCTCCACCACCACCACCACCACCACACTGAGAACTGGGGCCCCCCAGGACTTTGTGCTCAGTCCTCTGCTGACTCACGACTGTGCAGCAATGCACAGCTCGAACCACATCATTAAGTTCGCCGATGACACGACCATGGTGGGTCTCATCAGCAACAACTACAAGTCAGCATAGTCAGCAAGTCAGCGGCTAACAGACTGGTGTAGAGCCAACAACCTGTCTCTGAATGTGGACAAAACAAAAGAGATGGTTGTTGAGTTTAGGAGAGCACAGAGTGACCGCTCTCCGCTGAATATCGACGGCTCCTCTGTGGAAATCGTCAAGAGCACCAAATTCCTTGGTGTTCACCTGGCGGAGAACCTCACCTGGTCCCTCAACACCAGCTCTATTACCAAGAAAGCCCAGCAGCATCTCTACTTTCTTTGCAGGCTGAGGAAAGCACATAGAGGTAGAGGTCCGTTGTAGAAGGAGCTCTAGTCTGAGTGATTGTGTTAACCACAGCGGGCGGCAGACTCGTTAGGTTTGCCATGTCCCATCCAGGAACCAGACATGGAGTTTTCAGAGGTCTGGTCATGGGTTCCTTATCCCTGAGAAAGAATGTCCTTCCTCAGGGGAACTTTCCAGGGAGGAACTGTCGCAAGGAGTGTGAGGTCAGAGAACCAGGTCTGAATGGGCCAGTACAGAGCCACGAGGGTGACCTGCTTCTCGTCCTCCCTAACTTGACACAGAACCTGTGCAAGTAGCTCACTGGGTGGAATGCATACTTGCTTAGCCCTCGGGGCAAGCTGTATGCCAGCAAGTCTGTACCAAGGGGAGCTCCCGTCAGGCCATACCAGAGCGGGCAGTGGGAGGACTCCAGGGAGGCAAACAGGTCTACCTGTGCCAGGCCGAATTGACTCCAAATCAGTTGGACCACCTGAGGGTGGAGTCTCCACTCTCCCCTTAGCATTACCTGCCATGACAGAGCATCTGCTGTGATGTTGAGGTGGCCCGGAATGTGAGAGGAGTGCAGCAACCTGAGTCACGGCGACTCCAGAGGAGGATGCTATGAGCGAGTTGCGACATGGGACGGGAGTCTAAACCACCGTCAACATGTTGTCCTTCCAGATCAACACATGTTTGCCCTGAATCAACGGCCGTAGCATCCGCAGGGCGAGCAATACTGCCAGCAACTCGAGGCAGTTGATATGCCAACGCAGGTGAGGGCCTGTCAAGGAGCCAGCAGCTGCGTGCCCATTGCACATGGTGCCTAAGCCGGTCTTGGAAGCGTCCGTCGTAACAACGAAGCGCCTGGACACTTGCCATACGGGGACTTCTGCCCGCAAGAATGCAAGGTTGGTCCAAGGGCTGAAAAACAGCGAGCAGTGGGTGATAGACCCATGCGATGTGTGCCGCAGTACCAGGCTGCCTCAAGCATGGTACAGCGCATTCGGGTCTGGAGCCAGTGTTGTAGCGGTCTCATATGCATCAACCCAAGCGGCGTGACCGCTGCTGAGGATGCCATATCCCCAGGAGCCTCTGAAAATATTTCAGTGGAACCGACATTTGCCACCTGGATAAGTTCAGGCAGTTTCAGCACCGAATGCACACACTCGTTCGTGAGGTGCGCTATCATTGACACAGAGTCTAACTCCATGCCAAGAAAAGAGATGCTCTGAACCGAGGAGAGCTTGCTCTTTTCCCAGTTGACCCGAATTCCTAGATGGCTGAGGTGGGTGAACACCAGGTCCCTGTGTGCACACAGTAACTCTCGGGAGTGTGCTAGAGGTCGTCCGTCTCAGGGGTGCTAAGGAGCCCTCTTTGGGGTGAAGTGGGGGGCATCCAGCTCCTGCAGGGGGCTCTACTCTGGGGCCAAGAGCTGGGCAAGGGCTGGAAAAAAGTTTGGGTTTGGGTCGCTGGTTGGATTAAAAATGCTGAATTGTCTCTGTCTACTGTTTCACTGCCAAGAACTGCTGGGCGAAGTCCTCAACAGGGTCGCCGAATAGGCCGACCTGGGAAATTGGGCCGTTTAAGAAGCGTGCCTTGTCTGCATGCCTCATCTTGACCAGGTTCAGCCACAGGTGGCGACCCCAAGCGTGGACATCGTCTGCCAGAGTGCGCGCGGTGACCTTAGTCGCACAGATGGCGAGGTCATTGCCTGAGGCAGTTCTTGTAGCACAACGGGATCAGAACTACCCTCATCTAGCTCTTTCAGAGGCATGAAGGGTGGAAGCGGCCTTACCAGCAGCGCAGTAGGCTTTTGTCGTCAGTGATGACGTCACTCTACAGGCTCGGGAGGGTAGTGCCGGGTGACTCTGCCAGGTGGTAGCACTCAGCAGGCACAGGTGCGCGGCAATTGCTTTGTCCACCTGGGGTATGTGGCATAACCTTCGGCCGTCCCCCCTCGGGGGGGGGGGGGGGGGGGGGGGGGTATGGGGGTTCACGAATGGTCATCCAGCCGCAATGGTTGGGGGGTGGGTGGAATATTCCAATCCAGCCCAACACTCACGGCAGCCCGGGAAAGCATGGTGGTCAGCTCCGTCGAATCCAAATCATTGAGGCAAGCCTGCGTCATCCCAGTGCTGGACGGAAGTAAATGAGCGTATCGGGGAGTGGGCGGTCCATGGGGATTTACCCGGCGGAGCCGTATTCACTGGAGCCCAGGGCATGCAAATTCTGTTCGCCAATTCTCATTGGCCTTTTCTCAAAGATAAGTGGTAACTGAGGCTCTCAAGAGAGACCCCTAGTGTCACTACACCGACACAACGTCGAATGAGTGACAGAAGGGGAACTCCAAGATCCGAATAAACTGTCAAAAATGCATACAATAAACTATAGTAAAATTATACATCTGAATTATCCTGAATTGCCTGAATTATCATTTGTCATTGCCTGTGTGCTCTTATGAGAGGAAAAGTTCACCTGTCTAATAATGAATGTGGCTACAATGCTAGATATATTGTATTTCCCTATTTGTATATGACTGTATCAGCTGATTTGAATTAAAATGTTTCCTAAATGTTTAACATTTTAAATTCAAATATTTAAAATTAAATAGTGGTGGAAGTGAATGACATTGGGAATCGTATAGTCTTCCTGGCAGACGGCAGAAGTTCCTCCATCTCCTGGTGGACGGCAGCGACTCCTCCGTCCCCTGGTGGACGGCAACGGCTCCTCCGCATCCTGACGGACGGCAGTAACTCCTCCGTCTCCTAGCGGAACACTCCAGTACCATCAAACGAACCTCTCCTTGGTGTTGCAATCCTCCATCAGCGGCAAGGGCTCTTTGACAGCACGAGTTTAGGCACCAGTGTAACAGACAAGCCTCTCGTTCATCGGGAAAGGAGGATGCGGGAACCGGAATAACAATTAACAAGACTTTAATTCCAACATAAAACGCTGAACTGAAATATAACAATACACGTCAACACACATGCAGTGTCTCTCTCTCTGGAGTCCCTGGCTCCTCTTTTATCCCTCTCCCACTGATTGTGCAACTCAGCTCTGGATGTGCATCCTCATGGCTTGGCCATGCCCTGCTCCTCATCACAGTGTAATTTGATTTCCAAAAATGTATGCACAAATATTCTGTTTTCTACTGAGTGTTACAACCCACCCCGGTAGAGGGGTAATTTGCACTCTATATGACAACTAATTTGTAGGTGACAAACATTGTAATATTAGGTTGCATTATGTGCCATTCCTTGGAAGGAGGTATTTTGTTCTCTTGAACACATGGGATGTAAAAACTGCTTTATTCACAAATATTTTTTTATTGTTTTTTGGGTTGTTCCGATCTTTCGCATACAGTATAGTACATTCACAATTTGGATAGAAACTGCTTGTGAAAGAGAGAGTACAACATTCAACCCTCTGAGAAAAAAAAAACCATGATTAAAGCCAACTCCTGTCAAAAAACACTGAACACACTGCTCATGCCCAGCAGGTCTTCTGACCAGGGGATTTGCTGGTGAAATAGTCCAGGGTTTGTAAAATGACTCACAAAATTAAGCATAGTGTGTGCTTTATGCAGCAACAGAATGTGTTGCATCATTCAAATTAGTCCCATTTAGCTCTGTTCCTGTGAGCACACTGTTTCGGAAAACAGATGCATATTGTGTGTAACAGACTCAGTGCTCTTTAGGCAGATTTCCATTTGTCAGATTATGATGTAAACAGTAATTAACAGTGTGTAAAAAATGACTCACCATTTAGTTCTGCTATTGGACAGCACAAAGAACAATAACCATGGAAAAATGCTAAATCATATACCTATTAGGGTTGCTCCAATATCTAATTCGATGTTAAATGTTATGATAAAATAAAATGGCAAAAATAAAATTCTGCACAACAGAGCTTCACAGTATTAATGAAAACATTAATGGAAAAAAATAAGATTACCTGTGGCACAAGGCTGCTATGGCTGAATCACAACATGCTGATAATACACTTGCGTTTGTGATATTGCTTACTTATAACATTAATAATAATAATTATTATTATTATTATTATTATACAACCATTTAATATTATATAATTGTTATTCTGAGTAGTATTGTTACTTTTTGAAAATAAAATTTTTATACAGGTGATATGTATTTCTTTTATTTTGACAGACCTTTGAGTTTTTCATGTTTTTGACAGGTTAGTTATATCAAGTTTCCCATTAATGCTGGGATATTCCCATTGTGACTCTCGAGCTGAAATCTCTGAGCTGCACCGGAGGAGTTCATTTAAGTTTTAACAGCTGTTTATACTATAAACACACTGCATGAAAATTAAGCACCAGCAGGGTGTGTTTCGTTCAAGTGCGTGTGCGTGTGTGAGGCAGATGAGAGAGCAGAGCAGCAACCCTTGTTCATTCTGTAGCATTTTACTTATGACAGCATACTGTAACATGGTATCGAAATTAGCAACAAGATGATATCATAACATTTACATTTTTTTGTATCGTGCTACTTCGTAAGTACCGGTACACCGCTCAACCCTAAAACCTATGCTGAGTAAAAAAGCAGTAGGCTACACCTCATGAACTCAGCGCATGTTTGTGTTGTGTATTTTTGTTATCTGATGGATGTTGTAATGCTAAACTGTACAATAATTTGTATTTTCTTTTCTTCTGATTTATTGACATACTGGTATTCATGATTATTGCTGATGTCTGGTCTTCTGTTATAACATTACGACAGAACTGTTCCTTTGCAGGGAGTGGAAATGTACAGGAGGGTCCAAAAACAAATTTGAATTTTTCAGGGAATAAACAGAAAATTAAAAAAATAACTACAAATAAATGTGAAAAATGAACATAAAAAATGTCAAATTAAATATTCTAAGATTCAGCACTATTTCTAAGTCACTAATCAAATAAGAAATTTTTGACATTGACCATGTTAACTCATTCCTTTCAGATTTTCTTGCTTTCACTGAAACACAAGATGCATCTCAAATCACACTGGCCTAAAATGGATCATCACGTTTTGCATGCACTTGTTAGTCCATTATGTGGTACTGAGTCCATGCCAACTCATTAAAGCAAAAGGGAACATACCAAATACTAAGAAATTATTGAATTTGTAATATTTTTTCAATCAAAGTTTTCACTGATGTTTGTTAGGCTGACAATAACATTTCGGAAACACTTTACAAGAAGGTTCCATTTACTAAAATTAATTAATATGAACTAACGATGAACAATACTTTTAGCATTTATCAGTCTTGGTTAATGTTAATTTCAATATATACTAATCAAGAGTTGAATTTGTTAACATTAGTTAATGTACTATTAACTAACATAAACTAACAATGAAAACATATTAACTAACATTAACAAAGATTAATAAATACTGTAAAATTGTTCATTGTTTGTTCATGATACCGAATACATTAACTAATGTTAACAAATGGAAACTTGTTACGTGTTATCATCATTCCTAAGTTGCATTTTCATGTGTGGATTCAGACATTTGAACACCTGTATATTAACTAGGATGTAATGATATCAGCAATTTAACCTGACTGTATGAAAAGCTCACCTCTCCACCATAAAAGTTATTTAAAAAAAATGCAGTGCATGAAATTAGTTAAAGTAAACACTGTACCTATTAAAACAAACGATGATGATCTCAGATGATGTCGCATTGCATGTGAGCAGGCTAAACAAACTGCATAAAGCGAGTTAAACTCCACTGAGTGAAAATTCACAGCAACACTGCAGCACTCAAAGACAAAATGAACAGACTACACGCAAATGTGCATGAGTGAAAGTTTATAATAAAAAGCCCTAATGCATATTATAATCATTCCGGTGCGTTTAAAGTCCATTTTATATGCGTAAAACATTAAATGTACTTACATCACTCATGGTTCACAGTTATCTCACAGGTTTTCCTCCGCTGTATGAGTTCACAGTGGGGTTTTCTTGCACTGACTGAGCCTTATAAAGTATGAAGCCACTCTCCTCAATGTCATGACGTGTGCACTGAACCAATAGGAGCCGTCGGCAAATCTCATCACTTCTGTATGAAATACTTGAGGCTACTATCTTCATTTATTTCTACAGTAATGACGAAAGCTGCCTCTCTATCCCTCTCATCATAAACTCTGCCTGACAGTCCTGGATAAACAGCCTTCTGGATTAAATTTGTGAAACACCTCTCGAGGAGGATATTCGAATTTATTTAATTTTGCGATGATTTAGTAACACAAAGCAGATGTTTAATTATAAAACGGAGAGTTCCGACTCTAATTTCCGAATAGCCGCGTTCGAAGACGTTTTAAAAACGTGCACCCATGTGATCGCACATCTAAATTAATGAGCCAAGCGGATACGTTGCTTACCGACCATAAACAGCCAACAGTAAGGATAACGAATAGGCCTATTATTAATTATCAATAAATCTAACTATTTATTTAAATATGTATTGGTGTCCTATATTAAATTGCAGGTTCTGTTTTAGAACTGGTTCCAAAATATGTAGGAATGCTGTTCATATTTTTGTCCCAAGCAAGACAAGAGCTATTTCATCACAATAACTATGAAACCATATTGCTGTTTGTAGTATAAAAAGCATCATAGACTGAGATAGAGAGAATAGTTTTTAGTAGTATTGTACAGTAGATAATGTACATGTACATGTATAATATTCTGTTATATCGCAATTCAATTCAAAAAACGTTATTGTCTATCACATGAGAAAATTGTCTTAGGTTAGGGGCTCACAAACAACATCCAAACCCATGCTTGTATGGAAATACTCAATTCCATAAATAAATAAGAAAAAGTGTACATGTCCTCATAAAAAAAGGAAAAATAATTACATGATTTGGCTTTATTTAAAATGAATATTGCAGTGGGAATAAAAGAGTGTTTGCACATTCTCTTTTTGGCCAGAAACGGCTCTGAAATGGCTGCCTGATGGTAGTAGCTGAAAGGAGTGATGAAGGGGATGTGAAGTGTCCATAGTGATTGAGTCTGCCTTTCTTTTTACTGTGTAACTGTGAAGGTCTGAAAGTTGGGTTTGAGTGGTAATTTTGGTTGCCTGCTTGATGATTGATTGAGTTTTTCCTTACTTTTCACTGTAAGAAAGTTATACCTGGATGCAATCTTAAATGCGATTATTATTATTTTTAATGCATTTAGGTTAATATGCTAAGACAATGTACCTATATATATTGATAGGAAAATTTTTGTCTCTTTAACTGTTTACTCTTATTAAATTAATCAACTGCTGCTATACAGTCTTTAAAGGACCGCTTGTTAACTGTCTGACGTTTTATGCAATAAGTGATTAGACCATTTCAAGGACGCAAACAATAGCAAAGGAATTAGAACGCTGCGGCGCATGTCTGGTCCTGAAGCATTTCCTGAAGCGTTTTTATAACCCACAACTGTTCAAATAAAATAACTAGTGCATACTTTTAGAGTCTAGCTAAAGCAGAACAAACAAGATATTTGCAAAACTGAAAACAACAACGATGAGATGTCAAATAGGGCTTAAATTCCGAGGCATTGTGAATTGAGAACTGACTCCAAAGCTTGGAATCAACTCCACTCTGGGTATCGACTCCACTCAGGGCGTGATATTTTCGGACTGTGCTTATATCGTTGAGTCGACCTCTAAACTACTACACATTCCAGAAGTCTTAACGATACTAATTCAAATTACAGACTATAAAATATCTGCAGCTTAACTATCATAATTTCTCGACTGATCAACCCAACTCTTTTGTAGTCCGTCAGCCATCAATAAATCCTCTCCATGTTTTCATCTGTATGAAGCAACCGCTAAAGCCCTGCTTTAACACATCAGACAGCTGCTTTACAGACCGATAGAGTATGCAGGTATTTTACTTTGGATTAAATGAATAATAAAGTAAAATGCCGACTTTCTGACAGAATTTAAAATCTAGTACATTATAACTTCCCAGATGTTACCTGTCCACAACCAGGAGATGGCAGAAGAGAATCAAATAGGTAGGATTTAGTTTTCCAGTTCATATTAATAAATTGGTAGATTAAAGCTACACTATGTAACTTTTGGCCCTCTAGCAGTTAAAAAATAAAACTGCAATTTGTCTTGCGGAAGAATTCTTTTTTGGAAATGACATAACTTCGGGTCTGCTTCTCTGCGTGGATGAGTGTGGTTTGAGGCACTGGTGTACACTGGATAGTACATCTTATCAAAATGAATGGACAAATAAATAACGAAAGAAAGGAAAAGATGGATATCCGGAAACATTTCATCTGTGCAGATAAGTGCCATATCTCATGCTGTTGTTTTGACTTATTGGAAACATTGATGTTTTGAAATAAATGGCATTACAAAAGTTAGCCAATATTTTTGAACATTATACACAATGATTGCTAGTCTGATAAGGTCAAACATTGTAAAGTTTTTACAACTGCAGGATATTCTGGCAAAATAGACCATGATAGTAACTAATTAATGGATTGCCATTGTTACCATCCAGTGGTCAACATAACTTCAAGACATACATGTCCTTGGCAAGCCTAGGACTAAAGGATTTATTTGTATAAATTATTGACTTATAAAGAAAAATATACACGTGTACTAAATTTCTGCACCGATTACAGTATGATTATTGTATTTTGCAATATTATTGTAATGAACTGGGCATGGAGATGGTGTTAGGATCCATGTGCAAGAAGTTTATTAGAAAACAAGCAAACAATCCAAATCGGCTGGCAAATAAATGTAGTCGTTATGCAGGCGGTATAATCCAATAAACCAAAAAGAGTCTGACAAGGCAAACAAAACAAAGGGGTATCCAAAACAGGAAATAGTAATAACATGAAAACAATCTGCAATGCCAATAGAAAAACACTTGGTAAGGCAGGGTAAACTGGCAATACTATGCAAAGTCAAAATGGAAACAGCATGGTATTTATATAGTTTAAACAGGAAGTCACCAAAGAAGAAACGGTACAGAGTTTGTATTCTGGAGTATTCAGCTCCCTCTTGTGGTTGGTAGGAGGGGTAACAACCTCAGATGTTACATAAACCCCCCTCTACGAACAACTTCTGGTGTTCTTCTGCTGAGGCATCCTCTTGGTCATGTTGCTGGATGATTAGGAAGGGCATGATGACATTTTTGGATCAGGGATGTCTTTGGCAGCGTCCCTTGATCTCTCCTCTGGTCCATAACCCTCCCAGTCCACCAAGTATTGCACCTGGCTCCCTTGTCGTCTTGAGTCCATGATCTCTCTGACCATATACGCTGGGGCTCCGTCTACCTCCAATGGAGGTGGAAGCTCAGAATCCGTGGTTCCAGAGCCAGATGCCGGGTGGACGGGTTTCAGCAGGAAGGAAGTAGAGATGCGGTAATTAGCTGGATGCTCTAAACGGTAAGTAACTGGGTTTATTTGATGGATAATTCTGAAAGGACCCACATTCCTTGGATTGAGCTTCCTGCAGGGTAGTCCCAACTTGAGATCCCTTGTGGATAACCAGACCCTCTGTCCCAGCTGATAGTTGGGATGGAGACATCTCCGCCCATCAGCCTGGAAACGTTGTGCTTGGACAGCTTGCTGTATCCGGACATGTGCGCTGTCCCACACCCTCTCGCTTCACCTAATCCAATTTGTCCACTGCTGGCACCGTAGAAGGTTCTCCTGACCAAGGGGACATCGGGGGTTGGTAGCCCAGTATGCATTGGAAGGGGGTTATGGGTGAGGTAGTTCTGTGCATATTCGGCCCAAGGCAGGAAGTCGCTCCATTTCTCCTGTTCATGGCTACAATAGCTTCAAAGTTATCTTCCAATCTCTTGATTCGGAGAGTGATAACCAGAGGTGAGACTCACATTAATGTCCAACTGTTTGCAGAATGCCTGCCAAACTCATGACATGAACTGTGGACCACTATCGGACATGGTGTCCTCTGGTAATCCATAGACCCTAAAGACTTGGTGGAACAAAGCATTAGTGGTTTCCATAGCAGTGAGTAAACCCTTGAGAGGGACAAGTCTACATGATTTGGAAAATTGGTCAATGATTACCAGAATGGTAGTGCATCCATGGGAGTTTGGCAGGTCTGTGACAAAGTCGATGGACAGATGAGACCATGGTCTTTGAGGTATGGGCAGTGGTTGAAGCAACCCTGTGGGCAGTTCTCTGGGGGTCTTGGATTGGGCACACACCTAGAAAGACTTCACATAATTAGTCACATCATGAATCAAAGATGGCTACCAGAAAGAATTACATACCAGGGTAACAGTTTTTTGGATGCCAGGGTGTCCTGTGATCAAGGAAGTGTGGACCCATTTGACTGTCCGTTGACATAGAGCTTGGGGTACATAGTGTTTGGTTGGAGGGAATTTAGGTGGTGATGGTTCATGCAGTTGTGCTCATTGCATTTCCTCCATTATGTCCCAGCTAATCAGTGCTATAATGACAGAAGGTGGCAGGATGGACCCAGTGTGAGGTTGGAGGTGAGGTTGATCATGTCTGCATGAAAGAGCATCTGCTTCTTTCATGGAAATTAACTCCTTATTCCCCACATCATAGTTATGTTCAGATGAGTTAAACTTCCTGGAGAAGAAGGCACAAGGATAAAGCTTGCCTGGTGTTCCGTGATGTTGTGACAGGACTGCTCATATCCCACAATCTGAAGCATCTACCTCAACGACGAAGGGAAGGTTTGGGTCAGGATGTTTCAGTATTGGAGCGGTCGTGAAGCTTGACTTGATGGAGATGATGGCTTGGTATGCGGCATCATTCCATGGCAACTTGCTTGGCTTTCTCTTGAGCAATGACGTGAGTGGTGCTGCAATGGTACTGTAGTTCCTAATGAAATGGCAATCGAAGTTAGCAAAGCCCAGGAACTGCTGTAGTTCCTTGAGTTTAGTAAGTCAAGGCCATTCGGTGACAGCTGTTACCATTGAGACATCCATCTCTACACCTTGATGGCTGATGTTGTAACCCAGGAAGGTGGTATGAGAGGTATGGAAATCACATTTCTCTGCCTTGATGAATAGCTGTTCATGTTCCTGGAGCTGTGACAAGACTGTCTTGACCTGCTGGATATGTTGTTCCATGTTTTGTGAGTAGATGTGGATGTCATCTATGTAAGCCACGAAACAATGATTCAGTAAGTCTCTGAATAACTTGTTGATGAAACACTGTAAACCAAGAGGGCATTAGCAAGTCCATACAGCATGACCAAATATTCATAGTGCCCCCTGGTGGTGATGAAAGCAGTCTTCCACTCATCCCCTTCTCGGATCCTGATGAGGTTATAAGCACTCCTTAGATACAGTTTGGTGTAGATCTTGGCTTCACAGAGTTGTTCAAGGGCTGAGGGGTTAAGTGGCAATGGGTAACAATATTTTATTGTGACAGAGTTCAGGCCTCGATATTCAATTCAGGGACGTAGACCTCCATCCCTCTTTTCCATGAAAAATAATCCTTTTGAAGCTTAGGAGGTAGAGGGACGGATGTAACCAGAGGCAAGTTCTTCCTCAATGTAATCCTCTGTGGCAAGGGTCTCAGGGCATGACATTTGCATAGGCCTTGCTTCTCGGTGGAGCTGTATTGTACAGAAGTTCAATTGCACAGTCTTATGGACTGTTGCACAGTCTCATGGACCACCACTTGGACGATGAGGAGGAAGTTGTGTAGCTTCAATCTTGCTAAATACTTCACTGAACTCTGCATACTCCTTGGGAATCGTGGTCTCCTTCTATGATTTAGGGCTCTCTACACTGGTGATAAAGCAAGGCCTGGAAACAGCAACATAAGGACAATGTCCATGACAGAATCTTGACCAATGTGTGAGCTCACCTTTGTTCCAAAATATCGTCTTGGGTCTTGGATGGCCAGCCAGGGATGACCCAGGATAAGAGCGTGATTGGGTTGATGACATATAATTAAATATTTTCAACATGAAAAAGTCCAATCTTGATGGTTATAGGAACAGTCTGTTGGGTTATGCCAGTACAAATAGGTGTGTTATCCACAGTGTTGATGTTAAGCTTAGGGAAGCATTCAATGGTGGGTATGTGGAGTTCTTGAACAATCCCCTGATTAATGAGATTAACTGCCTCCCCAAAATCCACTAATGCTGTAACACATCTTAAATTATCACCAATGGAGATCTCTACAAGCAAGAGAAAATTAGAGATGGGGGATGGGGTGCTTTAATGTTCATATTACTCACGTGTGGAACCTTGATTTCTTGTGTGGGCATGCAGCATTGAGATGACTTGGAGAACCACCGTAAAAGCAAAGGTTTTCGTTGTGTCGATGTCGCCGTCCTCCATGGAAACACGAGTGTAACCAATTTGCATGGGTTCGGGTGATACAGTGGATGTCTGTGCCTATACTGAGACTGTAGAATTTGAGGTGAAGCGTAACTGAGGCCATGAAGCATTCTGAAGTAGATTATCAATCTCGATGGCCATAGTGATATATTCAGAAATATTCATACCGTCACCCTTGCAGGTTAGTTTGGTCCTGAGTTTCAGGTTAAGCCCGTCATGGAAAACAGTCTTCAGAGCTACATCATTCCACCCACTATGCAGTTTCCTGAACAGAACTGCATAATCCGCTGCTGATCGATGACCCTGGCCACCTACATTAATTATAAAACGTCTAGGTTACGTATGTAACCTCCGTTCCCTGATGGAGGGAACGAGACGTCGTGTCGAAGAAGCGACACTAGGGGATACCTCTAATCTATGAAAAAAGGCCAATGAGAGTTGGCGAACAGTATTTGCATACTCCGCCTCCGGATACGGATATAAAGGCGAGAGAAATACGCTCGTTCATTCAGGATTTTTCTGAGGAGCTGGGAGTGTACCGGGCACCTCAGCGGCTCGGCTCAGCGACATGGCCGGGAAGAGACGACGTCTCGTTCCCTCCATCAGGGAACGGAGGTTACATACGTAACCTAGACGTTCCCCGTCTGTCACTCACTTCGACGTCGTGACGAAGAAGCAACACTAGGGGTCCACTTCAAAACTCGCCATGCGCTGAGCCGTGTACGTGTACTGCTTACACAGAAGCGGGCAGGTATTTCTACGTGCACAGCGACCAACTGTGTTCAGACTGCACGTACTCTTCCCCAATGCCCCGAAAGAGTCATCAGAATCCTTTTGGTCACCCTAGGGGGGAACAAGGTGACGCTCCCAACTAGGGAACGGGCCAAGCCTGGCTGGGCCGCTTTTCTCTCTATGTTTTCTCGGCATAGAGCAAGAGCAGCCGGGGCCCTTACCGCATCGAGGGAAGGGGGTCTTAGCCGAATTCCTATTCTTTCAGGGGGAAAAGACCCTGCGGAGGCCACACCCGCCCAGCAGGGGAGGTAAAGCTGGCAAAATACATCACATGGCCACTTTGGGCATGTGGGAAGAAATGGCGCGGTGGTAGATCCAACCTCGAGGAGGGGGGAGTTGCTACAACACGGCGACCGGAGGGCAGCGAAGGACTGCCTAAGGGAGACGCAGGTCCGCTCGCAAGGTGACCGTACCACGGAAATACACACAGGAGGAGTCCCGTAGGAGGCCTGATCTGTGGAGCACCTATTCCAGTAGTGGTAGCCGGAGGTACCCGTAGTGGACTGGGTCGGCAAGTTCCTCTGCTGAACTGTTGCGGGCCCGAGAGGGCTAGGGAGGAATCAACCAGGGCCCTAAGCCCTCTGGGAAAGAAGCACACTGTTCTGCCTCGGAGAGGGAAACGGCGCTGGAAACAAGCGATTCACCCGGTCAGATCGTCGGTGTGTACCGAGTTCTATGGGCTCGGACCTGAGAGAACACGGGACGAGACTGACTCAACCCTGAGATTGTAAAACCTCGTAAAGGTGTTAGGTGTTGCCCAGCCCGCAGCTCTACAGATGTCTGCTAGCGAGGTGCCTCTAGCCAGTGCCCATGAGGATGCCACACTCCTGGTAGAGTGGGCTCGAACCCGCAAAGAGGGTGGCACGGCCTGGGTGTGATAGGCCAACTGAATGGCCTCCACCACCCAGTGAGACAGCCTCTGTTTGGAGACAGCGCTCCCTTTCTGCTGTCCTCCAAAGCAGACAAAGAGCTGCTGAGAGGGCTGGGTCTGCCTCCTCCCGGGGCAGCGCTTGTAGGTTCACTACCTGATCTCTGAAGGGCGTGGTAGGAACCTTGGGCACATAGCCCGGTCGAGGTCTTAGGATCACATGAGTGTCTGCAGGACCGAACTCCAGGCAATTGTCGTTGGTAGAGAACGCTTGCAGGTCCCCGACCCTCTTGATGGAGGCAAGCGTGATCAGCAGGGCCGTCTTTAAAGAGAGAGCCCTGAGTCCAGCTGATCCTAGTGGCTCGAAAGGGGATCTCTGAAGACCGGCGAGGACCACCGAGAGATCCCAGGAGGGGAACAGGTTTGGCCGGGAGGGATTTAACCTCCGGGCACCTCTTAGGAACCTGACGATTAAGTCGTGCTTACCCAGGGACTTTCCGTCTACTGGGTCGTGGTGAGCTGCGATAGCGGCAACATAGGTCCGAGAACCAGGCCCGTGTGGGCCAGTAAGGAGCCACGAGAGTGACTTGCTCCTCGTCCTCCTGTGCACCTGTGCAAGAAGGCTCACTGGGGGGAATGCGTACTTGCGCAGCCCCACCGGCCAGCTGTGTGCCAGTGCATCTGCCCCTAGGGTGGCCTCTGAGCGGGCGTACCAGAGCGGGCAGTGGGAGGTCTCTCGGGAGGCGAACAGGTCCACCTAGGCCTTGCCGAACCGTTCCCAAATCAGCTGAACCGAGTGGGGGTGAAGTCTCCACTCTCCTCCAGGCAAGCGTTGTCGTGACAGCGCGTCTGCCATCACATTGAGGTTGCCGGGGATGTGAGTGGCACGCAGCGACCTGAGTCGGTGCTGGCTCCAAAGGAGGAGACGACGGGCGAGTTGCGACATGTGGCGGGAGCGTACACCGCCTTGGCGATTTCTGTACACGACCGCAGTGGTGCTGTCCGACCTATAACAGGACATGTTATATATATATTAGCAAACGGCGCCCCAACCCGATCTGGAGGCGTCGGTCGTGACCAGGACGCATCTGGACACCTGCTGTAGGGGTACTCCAGCCCGTAAGAAACAGAGTTCTGTCCAGGGGTTGAATGCTTTGCGGCAGGCGGGGGTGATCGTTACCCGGTGCGTGCCGTGGCGCCATGCTCGTCTCGGGACTCGGGTCTGAAGCCAGTGTTGGAGCGGTCTCATATGCATCAACCCCAGCGGCGCGACCGCCGCGGAGGATGCCATATGCCCCAGGAGCCTCTGGAAAAGTTTTAAAGGGACCGCTGTGCCCGGCCTGAAGGCGGCGAGGCAGTTCAACACTGACTGGGCGCACTCGTTGGTGAGACGCGCCGTCATTGAGACCGAGTCTAACTCCATGCTGAGAAAAGAGATGCTCTGAACTGGAGTGAGCTTGCTCTTTTCCCAGTTGACCTGAAGCCCCAAGCGGCTGAGGTGCCTGAGCACCTGGTCTCTGTGAGCACATAGTGATTCTCGCGAGTTGGCCAGAATGAGCCAGTCGTCGAGGTAGTTGAGTATGCGGATGCCGTCTACTCGGAGCGGGGCAAGAGCTGCCTCTGCGACTTTCGTGAAGACGCGAGGGGACAGAGACAGGCCGAAGGGGAGGACTTTGTACTGATACGCCTGACCATCAAACGCAAACCGCAGGAAGGGGCGGTGTCGAGGCAGGATGGAGACGTGAAAGTACGCGTCCTTCAGGTCTACCGCTGCGAACCAATCTAGATGCCGGACGCAGGTTAGAATGTACTTCTGCGTGATCATTTTGAACGGGAGTTTGTGCAATGCTTGGTTGAGAACTCGCAGATCCAAGATTGGTCGTAAGCCGCCGCCTTTCTTGGGCACGATGAAGTACGGGCTGTAGAAACCCTCCTTCATCTCGGTTGGAGGGACAGGCTCTATCGCGTCTTTGGCCAGAAGAGTCGCGATTTCCGCGCGCAGGGACTGGGCGTGTTCGCCGTGTACTGCGGAGAAGCGGACGCCCATGAAGGGGGGGGGCGGGGGCCTGGCAAACTGAATTGCGTAACCGAGTCGGATGGTCCGGGCCAGCCAGCGAGACAGGTTGGGAAGTGAAAGCCACGCATCCAACCTCTGCGCTAGGGGCACCAAGGGGATGATTAATTTTGACGTGCCCGGCAGGGCTTTGCAGCGGGGCGGAGCAGGTAGGGTAGCGTTGGGTGGCGATGGGGCGACCCGCGGCTGAGGTGCTGAGAAAAGACTCAAAGCACTTACCTTGCTCCGCACGCCCGGCAGGGGTTGGGTTAGCGACTGAGGAGGAGGTCCTGGGTAGGCGTCCTCTGGACTCGTCAGAACCGGCCGGCCGGCCGGCCGGGGAACAGTCGTGGGGCTGAAGACGGGTGGTCCGTGTCCAGGGGGCCAGGACTGTTGAGAACTGTGGGCAAAGCGCCGTGAGAACGGCGTTTGCGGGCCAGGTGACCCAGAGAGATACAGGAAATAGCTCTGTTATTGAAAATGTGGGTACCGCAGCCCCATCTAAGGGGGGCGGCAAATAAAATTGTTTAGCAACAAAAGATTCTCCTCCCGACCCTCCACCGGGGGACGGAGCAGTCTTACCACCTCCGGAGCTAACGTCTGTGTCGCTGGGTCGTCCGTCTCAGGACCGCCTGGGAGCCTTCCGGGTCCTCGAGGGAGTCCGAGAGATGGGGGGCGTCGGCTTCCTGCGGTGTGCTCGACGCAGGGGCTGAGAGCTTGGCCCGGGTTGAGGCGGAGCAGGTTTCTTAGCCGCAGGGGGATGCCCTCGGCGAGCAGACGGGGCAGTGGCCTTGGCGGCAGGTTTGTGGCGAGGCAGGATGTGTGATATGGCCTCCGTCTGCTTCCTCACCGTGGAGAACTGCTGGGCGAAGTCCTCGACGGTGTCGCCGAAGAGGCCAAGCTGGGAGACAGGGGCGTCGAGGAAGCGAACTTTGTCGGCCTCGCGCATCTCGACCAGGTTGAGCCAAAGGTGACGTTCCTGGACCACTAGGGTGGCCATCGCCTGCCCGATTGCCTGCGCGGTGACCTTCGTGGCTCTGAGGGCGAGGTCGGTCGCTGAGCGCAGTTCCTGCAGCACATCGGGGTCAGGGCTACCCTCGTGCAGATCTCTGAGCGCCTTGGCCTGGTGGACTTGCAGGAGGGCCATGGCGTGCAAGGCGGAGGCGGCCTGTCCCGCGGCGCTGTAGGCTTTGTGGTTGAATGAGGACGCAGACCTACAGGCCTTGGAAGGGGGTACAGGGCGCCCGTGCCAGGTGGTAGGGTCATCGGGACAGAGATGGATCGCAACCGCCCTATCCACCTGGGGAATCGCCGTGTACCTGTGGGCCTCTCCGCCGTCGAGGGTAGCGAGAGTGGACGAGCAGGGCTTTTGACGGACGGAGAGCGGGGCTCTCCATGATGACGTCAGCTCGTCATGCACCTCCGGGAAAAACGGGACCGGGGGGGGCGTGGCTGTGAGCGGCGCCCAGACCCCAGGAACCAGTCGTCCAACCGTGACGGGTGTGGGGAGGGTGGAGGTTTCCGGTCCAAACCCACCCCGACAGCGGCCCGGGCAAGCATGTCGGACATCTGCGCATCCGCCTCAACCTGGGCGTGCTGGCCCGAAGGCGGCAGCCCAGGGGAGGAGTCAGCATCAGACACCGTGCTCTCCGATGGAGCAGCGAGCTCATCGGCTTCGAGCTCTAGAGGATAGGCAAACCGGCCCGGAGGCGAGTCGCCGTTACCTCGAGACTGAACGGAGGTCAGCGAGCGTGTAGGGGGGCAGGTGGTCTGAGGGGGCGTACCCGGCGGAGCTGCACCCGCTGCCCTCCCCAAATCGCCTCCAGCGCCAACCGCATCGTCCTCAATCCCGTGGGAAGAAGGAGCGATACGGGGGGCGGCAGGAGTGGCGTGCTTTCTGTTGAAAGCGAGCCGCGACCGCAACGCTGCCACGGTCGTATTCTCGCAATGAGAACATGAACCGTCCACAAACGCTGCCTCGGTGTGATCGGCGCCCAGACACACGAGACAGCGCCTGTGGCCGTCAGAAGCGGAGAGTACTCTACCGCATCCAGGAACTACACAGGGTTTGTATGGCATCTTTATAAAGACGCGCCCTGAAAAGGGCGTTCAACACCACTGTGTATTGCTCTTTTAGAGAAATAAACTCTTTACGAGAAAATTGCTCTTTATAAACTCTTTTAGACACTGCGCTGTCGAAGCGCTCAGGGGCAAACTGCACACCGGCAGAGAAGAGAAAAGCCGCTGAAGGTGCGCCGTAAATCCAACAGCAGCAGCGCGTCAGAGGATCAGAAGCAGGGTAAGTTGTGTGTAGCACAGCAGACAGCATTCACACGACCATTGGCTCCGAAGAAAATTACTGAATGAACGAGCGTATTTCTCTCGCCTTTATATCCGTATCCGTAGGCGGAGTATGCAAATACTGTTCGCCAACTCTCATTGGCCTTTTTTCATAGATCAGAGGTATCTTTCGGCACTCAAGAGAGACCCCTAGTGTTGCTTCTTCGACACGACGTCGAAGTGAGCGACAGACGGGGAACTTACTTTTAGTTGACAAAAATATTGTTCAGCTACCAGAGATAAGATGTGTGCTACAACTGTTATTAATGCACATACTATAAAAATATAAAAAAGTGACTTATATTCCCCTAATATACAATATTTTATATAATTATAATAATATTATTAATAAAATAGTTCTGCCACAACAACATATTTTCTATGGTTAGTGTTACTAACTGCAGTGTAATAAGATTGGTGATGTGTGGATTGAGAAGCCTGTGTTTACTGTTGTGAATGACACAATGTTTTCCAGCATTTAAAGTTTCTATATCTTGTACAAGCACAGAGCACTGCAGGTTTGTCAGCGCTGCACTGGTGGGCCAGTCCCACTCTGCTCTTGCACTACGACCAACAGATGCGCTGCATGGTTTAACCCATTTAGTCACAACTTTACCAACCAGCCCACTACTCAAACAGCCCACCTGTAGAAGTCCTGGTGCTCCCGATGACCAGTCCATTGCTGTCTGGTTCCATGAAAGAAAACAGCCAAAACTTACCCAGAACTCAACCAAATAAGTGGCACCACCACCCAGAACTCACCCACTTCTTTCCCAGAAACCATTCCTAATTGGTCCAAAGTTATGCAAGATTCCTCAGATGTCAGCACGATAAAAGCCTTAACATTACTAAGCCTCATATCTTCATTCATTCATCTTCAACCGCTTATCCTGTACAGGGTCACGGGGGGCTGGAGCCTATCCCAGCTAACATTGGGCGAAAGGCGGGGTACACCCTGGACAGGTCGCCAGTCCATCGCAGGGCCACACATATACAGACACACACTCATACTCACATCCACACCTAGGGCAATTTTTGGAGACACCAATTAACCTAGCCTGCATGTCTTTGGATGGTGGGAGGAAGCCGGAGCACCCGGAGAGAACCCACGCAGACACGGGGAGAACATGCAAACTCCACACAGAAAGGCCGGGGCAACCGGGGTTTGAACCCATGACCTTCTTGCTGTGAGGCGACAGTGCTAACCACTGCACCACCGTGCCGCCCTGCCTCATATCTTATGTAATATATTTCATATTTTACCAAATTGGTGGCAAATAGATAGTAAAGAAACAAAACAAAAGCAAAGGTGTAGAAATTTTTTTTTTATTCAAGTTTATGAAAAGAAACTCAGATGTCAGATATTTGTCAACACAATTGTAACCCTCATCACAGAAATGTGAAAACATGTAAAAGAAAGCAGCAGAAAGACAAAATATCAACAGCAACAAAAAAGTTAAATATACAAATGTAAAACATTTGTATATTTGTATAATAGCAAACACATTAGTGTTTTTTTTTCAATTCTTGAAAGCAAACTTTCTACAAATAAAGAGACAAAACAAGTTCTATTGAATTAAAACACTTTAATATTAGAACTCACTATAAATATAGACACACACACATGCTACAATGATTGGCATGTTGCCAATATCTTGTAATTTTTTTTTTTTACAAATGTTCAGTGGAATCCGTATTAGAGCACCCAGATGTGCCCTGGAAGAAATATTTTCTCTTTTTTCTGATAAATATAATTTGTAAATAGTTGTGTGTGTATGTGTATACATATATTATATATATTTTTTTTTTTTGTATATATATATATATATATATATATATATATATATATATATATATATATATATATATATATATATATATATATATTTATAGTGAGTTCTAATATTAAAGTGTTTTAATTCAATAGAACTTGTTTTGTCTCTTTATTTGTAGAAAGTTTGTTTTCAAGAATTGAAAAAAAAAACACTAATGTGTTTATGCTTCAGTTACTATGTGTCAGCAATAATTGGCAGTGAATCTAAATAAGGAATATATTAGCTCTAAGTGTAACCTTTCATTAGAGCCCAAAATTATGACTGTACAGTAAAGCATTCAAGAATAGCATCATTTTATGTGTCTGTGGTTACAAAGGGTCATTTGGAGTCTCCAAGTGGCCTTTTTTGGAAAGCGCCTATACATACACTTAGATAAACATGTGTAAAACACTCATATATAATATATATATATATATATATATATATATATATATATATATATATAAACCTGTACATGAACACACAGATACACGGTGCATGAGCGCACATGAACACACACACACACACACACACACACACACACACGACATAACACACGACATAACACACGACATAAGCTGGCAAGTACACCTCAAAACAAACACATAACGTTACCTCAGTATATGCAGTAAAATATGTTGTATAATATAATAAAACACTTACTTGTCGAGAGTGACGTCTCCACCACCCAAAAACATATCCTCTGCTACTGAGTCAATGGTTGAAACCTCACTCTCTTCTTCCGAAACATCATCCTCCGACTCATCACTTTCACGCCGAGTACACTGCTCAATGACTTCTTCTAATAAGAAGTGTGTTTTGCTGGTTTTCTTGGCCATTTTTCTTCTGCAACCTTCGCTCACTCCAAACGCGCTTTCAAAGGTCTTTTACGCACGGGGCGCATGAGTCACTATGTTAGTTTGCGCATGAACTTCACGCGTGACAGGTTGAATCCTCCCACTAAAACGGCATATCAATCTTTACAGAAATTCATTGGCTATCAGAAAATACCGTCATTTGCATGAATCCACGTAACTGTGTATATTTTCTGTCAATCAAAGAGAGGGAGGGACCATTCTTCATCGTTGGCACTCCTTGGCTATTGATACCTGGTCACACCTCTATCATGCACCGACTGGCTCAAATGACCTGTCCATCTAAAGTTCAGGGGTCAGCTGCCATTTTGACATAAACATATCTGTATTGTTTACATGTTCAAGGCAGCTTCATCAAATAAATGAATAATAAATAATCAATAACTTCATCGAAGTTGTGTTAGCTCTGTCGGTTAGCTCGAAATGCTACGTCTATACTACGTGGGTGTTTATTGATATATAAATGTGTTATGGACCAAATACTTCGTTGAATTGGATTGTATGGACCCTTTACAGTGTAACTAAACCATTTTTGATGGAATGAAGTGGATCAGTAGAGTAAGATGAGCTTTATAGGTGAGTTTCTACCATTTTGTATTTTTTTATTTTGCTGTAAGTGGTCTGAGAAATACACCGATTGTACCCGCTGTGTTAAGTGTATATTAAAATGGTTTACATCGTTCGAATCACAAGAGTCTCAGCTTTCCAACGATGTAAGATGTTTATCTTTTAATTTTTGAGTTTTTGTATATCGCGAAGTTATTGCGCAATAGTATGTGACGTGGCGACGACGCCCCATCGGGCTTTTAAAAGGTTAATGGCTTTGGTTATTTCGATTTAGTGATAAAGTAGCCTTTACATTGAAATAAACCAATGAATTAACTTTTCCATGAAATGCTGCAGCAATAAAACAGAGACTAAATACATAAACTGTTATGGTCCCAAATTTGTAACTCCTAAAATTGTCAATATAGAACCTTTTCACATGGCTACAACCCTACAGGTTTCCTTTAATAGACCCTTTATATAGGATTCTAAATAGAATCTTTGAGAGGTTCAAAATATGAAGCAACCCTTTAAGGTTCTTGATCTCTATACTGTATCTTCAGATCAAAGCCTTACAGGAAAGGATTTGAATAATGCATTAATTAAAAAAATTCTTTATAGGGTATCATAAAGTTCCACAATGTATTATCTCATCGAGGATTTAAATTTAGCTGATATCTATTTAAAATATACAGTATTTATATCACATCTTTTGAACGCATTTCATATAAAAAAAAATATATATATATATATATTTGACCGCAACCCACAGATTATGTGCTTTATACACTTCATTGAGTTTACATATCTATTTCACTTGTGTGAAATTCTAAATTCCCTCTCCCATCCATGTATTCCCGCTCAGCCTCTTTAAAAGCCTTGAGATCACTCCAGAATGCTGCAGTACATGGGCATTTCTGCAGATGTTTACTGTGTGAATAAACATTGCATAAGGAAAAGCCTATGGCTGCTCCCTGCACATTTGTGTCTACCACAGGCAACACATTCTAATCACATGAGCGTCTCCGCAGCGGCACATCCAGATGGGGGGGGGGGGGTGTACACAGAGAGTGTGTTTTCACTCCTTATGGCACTCACATGTCCACGGTTGATTAACTTTGATGTTGGCTGGTGAAAGAAGAGCATCTTGGATCTCACAGAGTCATTCAGGGATTCATTTAGCAGCTCTTAATTGCATTGTGTTATGGAATGTAAAGATAATCAACTTCATACACATGAAATCCCAGGAAACAGGGTAGGGAGATGATGAAATATTGATGAGGGAAAAGCAAACATCTGCCAGAAATCAGTTCATACAAAAGTACAGTACTGTATGGCGTAATGCAAACAATTTTATATGAGCATGTTTAAAAATGGTGTGTTCTTTTTAAAGAAATAGTGTCATTTACTGCTTGCAACATTTGATAGCTGGTTGGTAGAGCAAGGAATTCATGTCTTCGATTTCCATGGAATAGAGTGTATACTTTGAATGCATTGTAAGTCACTTTGGATAAAAGTGTGTTCAAAAAACATAGAAGTAAATGTTGATAAGAAAAAAGCATGGGTAATCCCATGAAACGTATCAAAACATGTACAGGTCACATTTTACAGTTAATTGTACAAGGTATAACTTCATCTAGGAAAGTCTTGTGAGACTCACATGATTTGCTGCTATAGGTTAGGATTAGGGGTAGGGTTAAGTTTAGGGGTACAAGGTGTATGGCTTCTGTGGGACTCCAAATAAAAAATGTCACTGCTGACTCTCACAAGAGTTTGCAATGAACAAGGATTTCCTCTTATTCATGACCACAAAATACCACAAAACCAAAAGAAAGAAATTTTGACAGTATTGTGCATTGTGACATTATTTTAATGACAATTAGGCATGTGTGTGTTTGTCTATTAAGTTTCTCATTAAAATATTATTTACAACATCAAGCCGCTTCTCGCCTCCTCCTTACCATTGAATCCCTTTACAACGTTGTGTCGAATGAAGTGACACAAGGGGTCTTCCTTGGGAGCCTTGCGTACCTCTGAACTTGAGAAAAGGCCAATGAGAAATTGTCAGACAGAATTTGCATGTCCCGCCCACGGACATACGGGTATAAAGGGAAGTGGGCATGTGTCTGTCAGTCAGATTTTTTCTTCTGAGCCGAGCGGTTGTGCAGCAGCAAGCGGAGTCACACTACTGTTCCACTCACGTCTGTTGGCAGAGCACTGCTGTTGGATCTACGGTGCATTTCCAGCGGCGTTCTCTCTCTCTGCACGCTGTGTCTGTGATGCATGGCTTTCGCTGTCCAACCCGTCACGCTGGTTGACCAGGACCATCTGACTCGGCTACGTGATTCAATTCACCAGGCTCCCACCTCATTTCAGCGGTATTCACTCTACTTCGTTGTGCGGCGAAAATGCCAGCACCTTATGGACAGAGATTACAACTCTGCTACTCAAGGACGCAATAGAGTCTGTCCCTCCAGCTGAGATGAAGAAGGGTCTCTACAGCCCTTACTTCAATGTACCCAAAAAAGGCAATGGTTTGCGGCCAATCTTGGACTTGTGAGTTCTCAACCGGACTTTACACAAACACCCGTCCAAAATGCTCATGCAGAAACAGATTTTAACCTGTGTTCGGCATCATATTAGTTCACAGCGATAAACCTGAAGGACGCATATTTCCATGTCTCCATTCTGCCTTGACGTCGACCATCCCTACGGTTCGTGTTCGATGGCCAGGGGTTTCAGTACAAGGTCCTCCCCTTCGGCCTGTCCCTGTCCCCTCACATCTTCACCAAGGTCACAAAAGCAACCCTTGCCCCGCTATGGGAAGAGGGCATCAAGATCAGGGAGGATGAGGAACAAGTCACCTTAGTGGCTCCTTACTGGCCCACTCGGACTCGGTTCTCGGATCTCACACTCCTCGCAACAGTACTTCCCTGGAAAATTCCCCTGAGGAAGGACCTTCTTTCTCCCACCTCGTCTGGCCCCTGGATGGGACGCGGAAGATCTGAGTGACCTGCCACTTGCAGTCTTAGACACGATCAACCAAGCCAGAGCTCCCTCCACCAGGCAACTTTATGCTCTGAAGTGGCGCTTGTTTGCGAATTGGTGTTCTTCCTGAGCCGAAGACCCATAGAGATTCGCAGTTCAGTCAGTGCTCTCATTCCTGCAAGAGAGTCTGGAGGGGAGGCTGTCCCCCTCCACCTTGATGGTGTATGTAGCTGCTATCGCGGCCCACCATGATGCAGTGGATGGGAAGTCCTTGGGTAAGCACAACTTGATTATCAGGTTCCTTAGAGGAGCCGGAGGCTGAATCCTCCCCGGCCAAGCCTGTTCCCCTCCTGGGATCTCTCAGTGGTCCACTCGGGCCTTCAGAGACCCCCCTTCAAGCACTTGACTCAGTTGAGCTTAAGGCCCTCTCCTTGAAGACGGCCCTCCTGATAGCGCTCGCCTCCATCAAAAGGGTCGGGGACCTACAAGCATTCTCTGTTAGCAACACTTGCCTGGAGTTCGTTTCGGCAGACACATATGTGATCCTAAGACCGTGACCGGGCTACGTGCCCAAGGTTCCTACCACGCCCTTTAGAGACCAGGTAGTGAACCTGCAAGCGCTGCCCCGGGAGGAGGCAGACCCAGCCCCTTCGTTGCTGTGTCCGGTATGTGCTTTGCGTACCTACTAGGACCGCACGCAGAGCTTTAGATGTTCTGAGCAGCTCTTTGTCTGCTTTGGCGGACAGCAGAAAGGGAACGCTGTCTCCAAACAGAGGCTTTCCCACTTCATTGGCCTATCACACCCAGGCCGTGCCCCCCCCCCCCCCCCCCCTGCAGGTCTGAGCACACTCAACAAGGAGTGTTGCGTCCTCGTGGGCACTAGCCAGGGGCACCTCCCTGGCAGACATATGTAGAGCAGCGGGTTGGGCAACACCTAATACCTTTGCGAGATTCTACAATCTCTGGGTTGAGTCAGTATAGTCCCGTGTTTTCTCAGGTCCAAGCCGGTAGAACTTGGTAACACGTTGACGGTCTGGCTGGGTAGATCACTTGCACCTGGCGCCCTTTCCCTCGGACGAGGTAAAACTGTGCGCTTTTTCTCCCAGGAGATCCCACTCATTCGGATCCCTGGATGATTCCTCCCTAGCCCTTTGGGTCTGCAGTTCAGTGGAGGAACTCGCCGACCCAATCCACTGTGTTTACTTAATCTTCCCTGTACTGGAATAGGTGCTCCACAGGGCAGGACTCCTACGTGGACTCCCCCTGTGTGTATTATCCGCAATACGGTCCCCTTACAAGTGGACCCGCGTCTCCCTTAGGCAGTTCCAGCTGCCCTCCGGTCACTGTGTTGTAGCAACTCCCCCCTTCAACGAGGTTGGATCTACCACTGCGCCATTTCCACATGCCGCCTGAAAAACCCACGTGATGTATTCACCACTCTTACCTCCCCTTCAGGGCAGGGGTGGTCTCCGCAGGGTCTTTTCTCCCTGAAAGAATAGGAAACTGGGTAAGACCCCCTTCCCTTGATGCGTGTAAGGGCCCCGGCCGATCTTGCTCTATGCGAGAAACATAGAGAGAAAAGAGGCCCAGCCAGGCTAGGCCCGTTCCCAGGTTGGCAAGCGTTGCCTTGTTCCCATGCTTAGGGTAACCAGAAGGAACCCTGACGACTTTTTTGGGGCATTGGGGAAGGGTACATTCAGTCTGACACATCTGGTCACCTCTGCACGTAAAATATCTGCCCGCTCCTGTGTCAGCAGAACACGTACATGGCTCAGCGCATGGCATGATTTAAGTTGGACCCCTAGTGTAGCTACTTCGACACAACCTTGATGGAGGGAACACGACGTTGTATGCAAATACTGTCTGCCATCTTCTCCTTTGCCTTTTTTCATAGATCAGAGGCATATTCTGCGCTCAAGAGAGACCCCTAGTGTCACTTCTTCGACACAACATCTCGTTCCCTCCATCAGGGAACAGAGGTTAAATACGTAACCTAGACGTTTTGTGGCTTTAAGTCCATGTATATTAGTTGTGAAACCATGTTCAGCTTATGCTTGCATACTACAAAAGAATTGAACTTTTTTCAGATATACACATTTTAAATTTACAGACTTTGTCTTGCCTAATCAAATTACCAATGAATAAATGTAAAATTATGTGATTTTGGCAGCATTTTTGCACAATTAAATTATGTGGTTCATTAAAAATTTTGCAGTAGTTCCAAGGAGAAATGTTCACTGTGCAGATTTTCATAAAGGTTTTTCCGGTTAATGCTCTATCAAGTTTAACATTTACAAAACCTACCTCCCTAATCTATACCTTAAACCTTAACCTATCCAATAGTGTCATACATGTAAGATGAAAAAAAAAATTTTTAAGTAAAAGATCTAGCGTTTTGATATCATTAGGTCACATTGTGTGTGGAACAGAGCGAAAACTAAAAAAAATATTACACACAAAACTTTATAATCAGTCATTTTACCCGTGATTTGAATTAATGTGAATAAAATCATCGTTGTTGTAGCAACTCTATAGTTTATTTCATTCGGAATCTGCCACGATACGATGTACAACAAGCCACTTAAAACTAATTTTGATAAATGATTTATAGTTACGTGATTCTATGAGAGAAGATTATTTATTTCTATTGTATTTTCAGCTGTTGTTGTGGTGTTGTGGTGTTGTGCACTCATAAGCCATTTGCAACATATTCTAAAAGAATGCCATTGAACATTAGTGCTTTTGTATGTACCACAATTGTTTTCTGAAAATATACTTGAAATTTTAGAACACTCTATGCTATGGGTTTATCAATGCACAGGTTTTCCCTAGACAGAATACATTTGCTGACATGGGCAAATTATACTAACAAAAAATTGTAATAGAAGTGCAATCTGCTCAAAATTCTATTAGATGGCAGAAGCTGTCATAGCAAAATTTTATAGCAGCAACTTCAACCTCTCTGCATGCCAAAAATTCACACAGTGCCATTCATCAGGAGAGGGAATTCTCGGGGACAGTTGTGAGAATGTGCACTTATTTGCTTTAGTGACAGCCTGTGTTTGGCCTGCCGACTGCATCTGTGTTTGCCATCTGAGCACAGCTCTGACAGATGGGGTGGATCTGCACATATGGAAATGGCCCTGCTAATCTGCCCTTGGACAAGCAAGTGGCTGGCACATCTTTTATTTTATTTTATTTTTTCTAATTGATTGGCCATTGCAATGGAATTACATTTTTATTTAATTAAGATGTCATATACCAACATGGCAAAAATTTGATGACTTTTTTACAGAGATCAGAAGTGGAAGGGAATAATTGGATTGTGGTTGGGGAGTTAAAAACATTACTGTGGTGGTATCTTGCAATGGTTTTAAATTGTAATAATATGGTGCTTTGATGCATAGGCCTGGCATGGTGCTTAATAATTACCATAATCATACATAATTGGTATTTAAATGGTTCTCCAAGGTATTTCAAAGAATACTGTGGTATTACTATAGAACTGTACAAAAACAAAAACAAAAATAATGGTATGCAGCAGATAGACTGATCTTACAGTGAATTCAGAAACAGTTTACTTTTCTTGAGCTGGGAGAAAGGACACTCAGGTTGTAGCTGGCAGGGCGGGTTACAGGGGGACATGCCCCCCTTACTTCAAAATATTTTTTTAACATTATATTTATATTTTTAGGACATTATTTAATATATTTGTTCGGCAGCCAAATCTACACAGAGGCCTCTGTCAACCGGTTGGTTCATCAGTAAACTGTACCTATGCGCAAGCGATTAACTGTACAGCCCAAGTGGGCACAGTCATCACCTATTGCTTGCCAGGGCAACAGGGCAAACAATCTCAGGTTACTGATTCTAAGGTACTTTTAAAATATGATTGTGTTGCCGATAATGAAAGTAATTATGTTACATCATAACTCACGAAATTAGGGACGGATGAAGGGAGTGAGTGAAACCACATAGACACATGGACAGTTTAAAAGAAAAATGTACGTGCTTGGTGTTCTTCCTTGTTTTTTGATTTGTCAAATGATCAAATTGGAATTATCTGTCATTGTTTTTAAAATTCACTCTCCCTTTTCACTCACTCACGAACCACCTGGAGTTCCCTAACAAACCCCCAGGGGTTTGCAAATCCCTGTTTGGGAAAACCTGGTCTAGGGGGGGTCTGGTTGCATGCACCCTGGGGAGAATTTGTTTTGCAAAAACTGAACCAAAGCATTCAATTTTGGTAACTGTAAAAGCAGCATTTTTATATTTTCTTGAGTACAATTGTGTACCATTCCTGTATGGGCTAAGGATCTCTAAAAGATTTACATGATAGCTTTAGTTTAAGTTTCTCATAATTACCTTTCAAAAATGTTGCCTGCTGTGGCAGTTCCATGTTATTTTTAAGAATGTAACCTTTGTTCCCTTTCAAGTCAGTCTCTCAATTCTGTGTCAGCAGCTAAAGTTAGGGGATCGCTTCCTAGGAGTTACGATCTCTGAAGCCCATATAGAAACCTGTCAATGACAGTGGCAGGTGGCGCGTGATATTCCACCCCTCATGCACACATCATTGCAGGCATATAGTACAATTTCGTCAGAATTTTTCTTCTTTAGGGTTGCAGATACATCTCCAGTATCTGCAACCCTAAAGAAGGCTCATTGCTTTGCCATTTTGATCAACACACATAAACTGCAAGTGAATTATTTTTATCTCCCTGATGTGATTCAGACGGCAAGATTATCCTTTACACTTATTTTATTGTGTACATTGTTTATTTTGTGTGTCTCTTCCTAGCTAAAGAAACTAAGAGCTTGAGTTTGATTAATGCATCTTTGTCAAGATGATGTTTTGCAAATGCTTCCCTCCTTGTAAGCAATCTATCCCTCTGTCTGACAGGCATGAGTGCTGTTTAATCTGCATAGCCGCAGAAGCAGTGCTCATTGAGACTGATTGCATTCATTGTGAACGTATGAGACTCAAGGTACTTCGCTCTCTGCGTGCTTTCTTTCAGTCCTCTCTCATGATATCTGATCTTTGCATCTTCCGAGTGACTTCAAGAGGAAGGGAAGCATAAACAGGCTTGCATTTCTCCTCTTCTCCACCTCAAGCGGCTTCATGGGGGTGGAAAACTGGGTCAGAATGGCCTCTGCTGAGCTGATGGTGGACCTCAAGCAAGTAGTTGAGAAACTTAAGCTCGATTGCGCCTGATATGCCAGAGCATTCTCGACTTGAGTAACAGTTTTTATTGAACCCCGCCACCCAGTAGTGTTCTTCCCAAAGCTGCATGAACAGTGAGTTAAGACATTGTGTTCTCCCTTCGCAAGAGTGTATGTCTCTGGTGAATGGCCTCCTGTGCAAACAGAGAGGCTTCTTAGAATTTCCCCCGTTCGAAGAGGCTGTGGTGGCTCACTTGTGCACTTCAACTTCTGGACTGGTGTGGAAATCTAAGCCGATGCTTCCATCCAAACCATGTTGACTTATGTCCTCATTGGTCAGAAAAGCTTATGCTGCCAGGCTGGTTCAGCCATACACACTATAGCGGTCCTGCAGACTTTCCAAGCATACCTTTTCAAGGACATTGACGAATGTGGCCTGGACCCCAAGTCCTTTGAAGAGCTGCATCATGCCATGGACTTTGCATTCCATGCTACCAAGATCAAGTACTGAAGGCTGCCACAACCCAACAAAAACATATCTCATTGCAGCTGCACGAAGCCCACCAGCTCTAAGTGACTCAGCCATGCTGGGCAGCTGCCCCCTGAGAGTGAGCACTGTGCCAACGGCAGCAGTCAGAGAAGGCCCCTGTGTCTTTTGGCTCGTAATGCGGGTGCATGGCCTAGTTGTCCAGGGGTCTCCAGCTGGGTAATGAGCATAGTCTTGCATGGCTATGTGATTCAGATTAAGAGGCTGTGGTCTCACTTCAATGACATTCAGGGTGCAAAGAGAGAATGTGCTGGTGTGCAATGCACAGAAAGGCTTCTACAACCGTTATTTTCTGGTCACCAAGAAAGACGGAGGGCTGCGGCCATAATTGGACTTGAGGCGCATGAACCAGACACTCATAAATTCAATGTTCAAGATGGTTACTCAGAGACAGATTTTGTCTCATGTCCATCTGTTCGAATGGTTCATGTCAGTGGATCTGAAAAATGCTAACAAATACAAATAGCCCCTTGTTACAGTCCTTTATTTACATTTGCCTTTAAGGTGGTAGCATATCAGTTCTATGTCCAACCCTTGGTGATGGCTCCACTGAGGCTGAGCATATTTAACTAACTTAACAACTGGCTGCTGTTTCAATCAGATGAGTTATTGTGCAAGCAATGGGATGTGTTGCTTATACACCAGGAGCATTTTGGGTCTCAGAGTCAATTAGCTAAAGAGTATATTTTATGCCCAGTTGGCAAGTTTCCTTATTGGTAGTGAAACTCGACTCAATGACAATGTTGGTGTGTTTGACCAATGCCCACATTCAGTCTATTCTCCAATGCTTGATGAGCTCCAAGGTGGAGGTAGCCTTATTAACAATATTAGAATATTACAGCAGATGTTGGGGATGATGGCCACTTCATTTGTGGCGACGCAGTCGCTTATGCCTCTTTAACCATAAGACATGGGATACATCATATGTCATTGCCTGAACCTTGACTTAGGATAGACCTCACAGAAATTACTGGCCGGTTGAACTGCGATGCACCTCACTGATCTCTGCCTGCATCCCCTTGGTCTACTGATGGACTACACTTTTATAATGAAATACATACACTATCAATTAATTGCCAACAAAACTCTTCATCAGCCAACTAACAAAGGACAATGCATCTATGTGAACTACTGCAGTTAATCCTGGATGAATTTCAAAGACATTTGTTTTTAATCTTACAGTTCTTACACAATCTTTGTTTAAACACTGACCCTTAACACTTACTTAGTTTAATAATATTAAACCATGACTTGCACTATTCATTATTAAGTAATATTGGCATTATATTCATGCTGTTAGCCAGAGGGGAACTGGCCCCACAGTGAACCTGGTTTCTCCCAAGTTAATTTTTCGACATCTTATGGAGTTTTTGTTCCTTGCCACATTCGCCTTTGTCTTGCTCACAGGGTTTCTAAATAAAATAAACACAATTCGCAATCCTATTTTATCAAACTACACAATAATGACTCTTAAGACATTATAGATATTACTTGACATGATGAGCCACCCTTGTTCAATCAGAAGGGTGTTGCACTGGTAAAATTGGTCAGATGCAAAGTTGTCACTATGGACGTGTCCAGCTTGGGCTGGCGTGCCCCATGTGATGTTCATCTGGCTTTCAGCAAATGGACAGGTGCGTGTGTCATGTGGCACATACGGTAAATTGCCTAGAACTGCTTACAGTCCACAAGGCTATGGAAGTCTTTCAGGCAGACAGGTAGGATTTCACATTCTGATCTGTACAGACAGGACTGCAGTTGTGGCATACATAAATCGCCAAGGGGGAGTGTGTTTATGACTGATGAACTCTGCCATGTCATATTCTCCTCTGTATTGAGTTTAATCTCCTATCAATAATGTGTAAAGCACATCCTCGGTTGCCTGAATTGCATGGCAAACTTGACAGACTTGTTCTCAAGGATTCAGACCAGGGGAATGGAGACTCCATTATAAGACACTCAAGAAGTATTTGGGGAAGCTGAGGTAGACCTGTTCGCCTCCCCAGAGATGATGTATTGTCGCCTTTGGTTCTCCGTGACTCAAGCTCCACTGGACGTGTTGTTTCTAGTTTATGTGAAACAAAGTTAATGTGGTACATGAACTTTTGGGTCCCTTATTTGAGCAGTTAAAGGTGGTAAGCTTACACAATTATGTCAAGCCTTTAGACAATTAGTCAAGTAGCTTCTGATAGGAGGTGTGCCTGTGGATTTAATTTAAGGCCTACCTTCAAACTCAGTGCCTCTTTGCTTGACATTATGGGAAAATCAACAGAAATCAGCCAAGACCTCAGAAAAACATTTTTGGACCTCCACAAGCCTGGTTCATCCTTGGGAGCAATTTCCAATTGCCTGAATGTACCATGTTCATCTGTACAAACAATAGTATGCAAGTGTAACTCCATGGGTCCATGCCACCATCATACCACTCAGGAAGGAGATGCATTCTGTCTCCTAGAGATGAACAAGGTTTGGTGTGAAAAGTGCAAATGAATCCCAGAACAACACCTTGTGTAGATGCTAGAGGAAACAGGAAGAAAGTATTTATATCCACAGTAAAACAAGTCATATCTCAACATAACCTGAAAGGTTGCTCTGCAAGGAAGAAGCCACTGCTCCAAAACTGCCATAACAAAGACAGACTACAGTTTGAAAGTGCACATGGGGACAAAGATCTTACTTTTTGTAGAAATGTCCTCTGGTTTAATTAAAGAAAAATTCAACTGTTTGGCCATAATGACCATTGTTATGCTTGGGGAGGAAAAGTGTGAGGCTTGAAAGCCAAAGAACACAATTCCAACAGTGAAGCATGGTGGTGACAACATCATGTTGTGGGGTGATTTGCTGCAGGAGAGATTGGTGCATTTAACAAAATATATTATGTGGATATATTGAAGCAACATCTCTAGACATCAGACTTGAATTTAAAGCTTGGTCACAAATGGGTCTTCCAAATGGACAATGACCCCAAAAATTCCAGCAACTTATTGTGAGAAGCTTGTGAAAGACTACCCAAAACCCAAGTTAAACAATCTAAATGCTATGTTACCAAATACTAACAAAGTGTATGTAAACTTCTGACCCACTGGGAATGTGATGAAAGAAATAAAATCTTAAATGTCAAGAATTGTGAAAAACTGAGTTTAAATGTATTTTGCTAAGGTGTATGTAAATGTAACAGGATTTAGCTTCTTCAAGAGGAGGAAGGACGCGGAAACGGGGTGGAACACAAAGGTAAGGCTTTTTAATCTCTCCAAAGTAAAATTACAGAACTGAACAAAAGGTACTTATAATGAACACAGACTTTATAAACTCTTTTGGACTTTAGCTTGCCAACACTAGACTGGCGCTCTCTCTCTCCGGACTGGAGGCACTGGTGCTCTCTTTATGCCGCTCTCCCCATACTCACTGAAATTAGAGACATAATTTAGCTCAGGTGCAAGCGCCCTTACCGCTTTCTCCCTTCGGACGGGCACTTGACCACGCCCCCGCTGCCACATACCCCCACCGCCCGACTCAGGCCGGGGCGTCATCCGGCCTGCCTACCACCCCCCCCCCATTTCTGGAGAGGAAGTCGGCGACAGCCATCTGCACCCCCGGTCTGTGGACCACCTCAAACTTAAAAGGCTGGAGAGCCAGATACCAACGGGTGATCCGGGCGTTAGTATCCTTCATGCGGTGGAGCCACTGCAGTGGGGCGTGATCCGAGCAGAGAGTGAAGGCCCGCCCCAGCAGGTAGTAGCGGAGTGTGAGGACCGCCCACTTGATGGCCAGACACTCCTTCTCTACAGTGATGTACATTGTTTCCCTTAAGGAGAGCTTCCGACTGATGTTTAGCACCGGGCGCTCCTCCCCCTCCACCACCTGTGAGAGTACGGCCCCCAGCCCTCTGTCTGAAGTGTCCGTCTGTAATACGAAAGGGAGAGAGAAGTTAGGTGAATACAAGAGCGGCCCTCCACAGAGTGCGGCTTTAACTCGTGTAAACGCCTGTTGGCACTGCTCCGACCATTGGACCGGATCTGGAGCCCCCTTTTTAGTGAGGTCAGTCAGCGGGCTGGTGACATCCGAATAATTAGGCACAAATCTTCTATAATAGCCAGCCAGCCCCAGGAACTGCCTCACCCCCTTTTTGGTCTTAGGTCTAGGGCAAGTAGCAATCGCCGCGGTCTTATCAATTTGGGGACGCACCTGGCCATGACCCAAGTGGAACCCAAGATACCGTACCTCCACACGCCCAATCGCGCACTTCTTGGGGTTTGCTGTGAGTCCCGCCCGCCGCAGCGACTTCAAGACCGCCCTCAAATGTTGTATATGCCGCTGCCAATCATTACTATAGATAATGATGTCATCTAAATAGGCAGCGGCATAAGCGGAGTGCGGGCAAAGGACACGGTCCATCAGACGCTGGAACGTGGCTGGGGCTCCGAACAAACCGAACGGAAGTGTCACAAATTGGTGTAATCCGAACGGCGTGGTGAAGGCTGTTTTTTCACGGGAAATTGGTGTCAAGGGGATCTGCCAATAACCCTTTGTTAAGTCCAGGGTCGAATAAAAGCGAGCCGTACCTAACCGATCGAGCAGTTCATCAACCCGGGGCTTTGGGTACGTGTCAAATTTAGACACCGCATTGACTTTTCGGTAGTCCACACAGAACCGCACAGACCCGTCACTCTTGGGGACAAGAACGACCGGGCTGGACCAGTCGCTGTGGGACTCTTCTATTACCCCCATATCGAGCATCACATTCAATTCGTCCCGAACAACTTTTTTCTTATGCTGGGGAGGCGATAAGGGCGGCTACGGACCACCACCCCTGGCTCGGTCTCGATGTGGTGCTCGATGAGGTTCATACGACCCGGTAGAGGAGAAAACACGTCCGCAAACTCTCTTTGCAACCTGGCAACCTCTGATCGTTGGCACGGGGAGAGGTGCTCTCCACAAGTGACCGGGGCATTGTGATCAGGCTTTGGATTAACCTCCGGTCCGAGCTCCGCCCTCTCTGGAATTACCGTAGCCAGCGACACAGGGAACGCCTCCCTCCATAATTTAAGGAGATTGAGGTGGTATATTTGACGTGCATCCCCTCTATCGGTTCGCTTAACCTCATAATTGAGATCCCCCACTCGTCGTGTGACCTCGAAGGGCCCTTGCCACTTTGCGAGTAATTTGGAGCTCGATGTGGGAAGCAATACAAGAACTTTATCTCCCGGTGCAAATTCCCTTAGCTGCGTTCCCCTGTCGTACAGTCGGCGTTGGCGTTTTTGAGCCCTGAGCAAATTCTCCTGTGTTAATTTCCCCAAAGTGTGGAGTTTTGCTCTGAGATCAAGGACGTACTGAATTTCATTCTTACTATTCGAAGGTCCCTCCTCCCAGTCTTCACGTATGATATCCAAGACAATGCGTGGGTGTCGCCCATACAGTAGCTCAAACGGAGAGAAGCCGGTTGAGGCTTGCGGGACCTCTCGCACTGCAAACAACAGGGGATCGAGCCATCTGTCCCAATTTTTAGCATCCTCGTGTACGAACTTACGAATCATGTTCTTGAGGGTTTTGTTAAAATGTTCCACTAGGCCATCTGTCTGTGGATGATACACGCTAGTGCGAATCGATTTAATGCCCAACAGATCGTAAAGTTCGTGAAGTGTGCGTGACATAAATGTGGTGCCCTGGTCGGTGAGGATTTCTTTTGGAATCCCCACCCGGGAGATTATTTTGAAGAGTGCCCCAGCAACACTACGTGCTGAGATGTTGCTTAGAGGCACTGCTTCCGGATATCGTGTTGCGTAATCCACTAGGACTAACACAAAGCGATGTCCGCGTGCTGTCCACTCTAATGGCCCGACGAGGTCCATTCCAATTCTTTCAAAGGGAACCTCGATTAACGGAAGAGGGCGCAATGGCGCTTTTGGGGTGGCCGGTGGGTTTACCACCGCTAATGCCCGGCCGATAAAAACGGGCTATTAGACGGAGAAGTGTTTTCCTTTCTCCTAGGTGACCTGCCATGGGATTATAATGAGCCGCTTGGAATAACATTTCCTGGTGGCTCCGTGGAATTAATAACTGAGTAATATTTTCCTTTGACTGAGTGTCCTGCGTCACTCTATATAACCGGTCATTTATAATCGCAAAATAGGGATAAGCGAGAGCGATGTCCGGCTGAAGACGCTGACCATCAATCGTCTTCACCTGGTCGAAGGCGTGCTTAAGGGATTCATCCCGTGACTGATCCAAAGGGAAATCTGCGTCAGGGAATTCCCTGCGGAGAGGAGGGGCGGAAGGCCCGCCCCTCTCCTCGTCATCCCGATCCGGAATGGTCAAGGATGGCCCCGGCTACGCCTCCCCTGCCAAAGCATCGCACATCGCACATCTCCCTATTTTAGTGCAGGACCCATCCTTACAAATACTCCCTAATAGTTCCCTAAATGCAGGCCAATCGGTTCCCAAAATCAGAGGATGGGTGAGGCGGGAACTAACCGCTGCCTCCACTCTATGTTTTTTCCCTCGTAATTTAATTAGCACAGTCACCATCGGATAGTTGTGAATATCCCCATGCACACACCTCACCCTTACCCGCTTAGCCGTGCTCAAAGCCCCGGGTTGAACCAAGCGTTGATGGATGGTGGTCTGATTACAACCGGTATCCAGCAAAGCTTGGTGTGTACCCCCCTGGATTCTTACCGGAATCCGGTACGCTCCAGCCCGATCGGGGGCGACATACGGGGGATCGGAAACCCGAACCACCGTCCCCACCTCCATCATCGGATACTGATCACGGAAGTGGCTTGGGTCGCCGCATCTCCAGCAGGCCGGCCCAGGCGCGACACCCGTACCTGCTTCGGCGGATGCTCCCACCTTCGGCGGATGCTCATCCGCCCTTGGGATCGCTGCCATGTGGTCCTCCGCTAACTGGACGGCTTCCTCCAGCGACGCCGGGCGGTGGCACTGGACCCACTCCGCCATTCTCCTGGGCAACCGATGAATGAACTGCTCCAGCACCACCTGATCGACAAGCCCCTCGACGTCGCGGTCCCCCACTAGCAGCCACCTTCGACAGGCATCACGGAGCCGCTGGGCAAAGGCGAACGGGTGGTCGGACTTCTCCAGCTTCATAGCCCGGAAATGTTGACGGCTTTCCTCGGGGCTCCGACCAACCCGTTGCAGGATGGCTTTTCTGAGGTCCCCATAGACCAGGAGGCTTGATGCCGGCAATTGTTGTGCCGCAAGTTGGGCTTCCCCGGACAGAAGGGGAACCAGGCGGGCTGCCCACTGACTCTGCGGCCAGCCCCAAATCTCAGCGGTTCTTTCGAATAAATCGAGGAATGCTTCTGCATCATCACTCACCCCCATCTTCTGTAACGTGATCGGGGGCGGCATGGCGTGGGTGTCCGGGGTCGCGGCTGTGGCTGGTGCAGCCTCCTGGCTGAGTAGGCTCCGGATGACGAGTCGATCCTCTGCTTGAGCCCACATGATTTCAAAAAAACGCCGATCTTGGTCCTGCCTGAGCTCAAGCAGAGACTGCTGGTGGCTCTGATGTAGAGTAGCGAGGGACTGGAGGACTTCGGCCAGCTGGGAGGACTCTACGGGGTGACCCTTCTCCATGGACGGATATATTTTTTTTTTCTGCTCCCGGGTTTTGGCACCAGTGTAACAGGATTTAGCTTCTTCAAGAGGAGGAAGGACGCGGAAACGGGGTGGAACACAAAGGTAAGGCTTTTTAATCTCTCCAAAGTAAAATTACAGAACTGAACAAAAGGTACTTATAATGAACACAGACTTTATAAACTCTTCTGGACTTTAGCTTGCCAACACTAGACTGGCGCTCTCTCTCTCCGGACTGGAGGCACTGGTGCTCTCTTTATGCCGCTCTCCCCATACTCACTGAAATTAGAGACAGGTGTTAGACATAATTTAGCTCAGGTGCAAGCGCCCTTACCGCTTTCTCCCTTCGGACGGGCACTTGACCACGCCCCCGCTGCCACAGTAAACTTCTGACTTCAACTTTATGTTTCCTAGAGACTGACTTAAAAGAGAATGTATCAGTCCAGGAGGGGATGAGATGCTGCACAGTTTTCCTCACAACTGGTTTCTTGCTTTTGTGGGCCAAAGAGATGGCTCCTCTCTTCATAAGACCCAAAAGCTCCATATGAGCAAGCAGCTGATCCTTGTGCTTGCAAGCCAACTCCGTCTGCACCCAAAGAAGCCAGTCGTTGAGGTAGTTCAGAATATAAATGCTGCTCAGCCTCAATGGAGCAAGCACTACACATCAACATACTTTGTGAATGTGTGGCAAGCTATGGACAAGCCAAAAGGAAGGCAAACCTCAAAAATGGCCTGTGGCAAGGGACTATTCAAACATAAAAGTATGCATCTTATAGATCGAACATAACAAACCAGTCCACTGGACAAATATGAGACAAAATGTATCTGTGAGTGACCATCTTGAACTGAGACTTCAATATTGTCCGATTCAAGTGTCTTAGGTCCAGAAAAGGCCAAAACCAGCAATCCTTCTTTGTTTCCCAGAAAACAACAGGTGTAGAAACTTTTATGGATGTCGCTCAGCAGAGCAGAATCTATTGCATCTTTGGCAAGGAGAGTTTGAAACTCTGAACGCAAAACCGGTACATCCCGCACAGCCACCGTGGAGTACAGTACACAGACAAAGGGAGCCAACTGCCTCACAAACTGTAGAACATAGCTGTGTTCGACTGTGTTCAGCACACAACTGGGACAGCCCAGAAGGCCACGCCAAGCATTACAGGCCAGAGGACACAAGGGTTGCTTGTGCCAACTGGGGGCTGTATGCCACTCTCTCACAGGGAACAGCGTGTTCAACACAGTAGGGGTAGAAAATATGCTCTTTTGTGAGTCTGTATGAGCACCTCAATCATTTGCGGCAAGGTGTGCAACTTTTTGGTATGTGACAACCATGGCACAGAGCCATCAGAATGTTTAGCAAACAGAAAACACACTGTGACAGTGATCTATTAACCTGCTAGTCAATGGTAGGATCTGAGAGGCACTAGGCATCACAAGGGTGCCTAAAAACCTTCTGTTGTGACATGGCAGTTGTGGGAAGCATCAAATGACCTGTGACATGCCACATATCTTTTCTTGGCCTATGACAGCGGGGTAAAATGAGAGGGCTACTAGGCCACAAACTCATTCCCAGCTTGAGAAAGTAGGGAAAGCAAGATGTGTACTAGTCGGCGTGGAGCACCTAAAACCTCTGTGTTGGGACATGGCAGTCCACTGGCATATCAACAGTAGTAAAACAGGGCAAACTGTCCTGTGCTACAGAGGAGGTAACACATACTCATTCCCAGCTAACCATGGTGGGAAAACAAGAAGCGTGCAACAAGCACTACAAAGGTGGTGGTGCCAGGTACATTAACTCCTACTGAACTGAACTAGTCAAGTCATTTTGATTTGTATATTGCTTTTCACAGCACACATTGTTTAAAGCAGCTTTACAGAAAATCATGCTTTAACAGAAAATTAAGCTGAAATAAGTCTTAGAGTCATCGTTGTGCAGTTTCATAGCAATGTTATTGTAAATTGTGTCTAAAAAAATAAGTAAATAAATAATTAAATAATAATTGTATTTAGATCCCAGTGAGCAAGCTGAAGGTGACTGTGGCAAGGAACACAAAACTCCATAAAATGTTGGTTAATGTACAATAAAATGGACATTGTCAACATTCAGTGACACGTAGAAGTGGGAGTCATTTGCCAAGCAGGAATGGAGCTTGATCTGGCAGACTCAGGTAACCTTGTGATATATGAATCCCAAGGTTGAGACAGGGAAACAAATAGAATAATATTAGCCTAAATGCCATTCAATTTACTGCAGATATATGCAATAATCTGATTTTGAGGTCATGAACGCATTAATTAATTTTTTGGCATCAGAAACAGAGAGCATGTGTCCTAACTTCGCGGTGGAAGAAAGCTTTTCTACAAACATTGGAAATTTGTTTTTCAAAGACAGATTGGTATCAAATATAACACCTAAGTTCTTTTCTGTAAAAGATGACGTAACAGTACATCCTTTGAGAGTCTAACTACACTCACCTAAAGGATTATTAGGATCACCAAACTAATACTGTGTTTGACCCCTTTTCGCCTTCAGAACTGCCTTAATTCTACGTGGCATTGATTCAACAAGGTGCTGAAAGCATTCTTTAGAAATGTTGGCCCATATTGATAGGATAGCATCTTGCAGTTGATGGAGATTTGTGCGATGCACATCCAGGGCACGAAGCTCCCGTTCCACCACATCCCAAAGATGCTCTATTGGGTTGAGATCTGGTGACTGTGGGGGCCATTTTAGTACAGTGAACTCATTGTCATGTTCAAGAAACCAATTTGAAATGATTCGAGCTTTGTGACATGGTGCGTTATCCTGCTGGAAGTAGCCATCAGAGGATGGGTACATGGTGGCCATAAAGGGATGGACATGGTCAGAAACAATGCTCAGGTAGGCCGTGGCATTTAAACGATGCCCAATTGGCACTAAGGGGCCTAAAGTGTGCCAAGAAAACATCCCCCACACCATTACACCACCACCACAACCAGCCTGCACAGTGGTAACAAGGCATGATGGATCCATGTTCTCATTCTGTTTACGCCAAATTCTGACTCTACCATCTGAATGTCTCAACAGAAATCGAGACTCATCAAACCAGGCAACATTTTTCCAGTCTTCAACTGTCCAATTTTGGTGAGCTCTTGCAAATTGTAGCCTCTTTTTCCTATTTGTAGTGGAGATGAGTGGTACCCGGTGGGGTCTTCTGCTGTTGTAGCCCATCCGCTTCAAGGTTGTGCATGTTGTGGCTTCACAAATGCTTTGCTGCATACCTCGGTTGTAACGAGTGGTTATTTCAGTCAAAGTTGCTCTTCTATCAGCTTGAATCAGTCGGCCCATTCTCCTCTGACCTCTAGCATCAACAAGGCATTTTCGCCCACAGGACTGCCGCATACTGGATGTTTTTCCCTTTTCACACCATTCTTTGTAAACCCTAGAAATGGTTGTGCGTGAAAATTCCAGTAACTGAGCAGATTGTGAAATACTCAGACCGGCACCAACAACCATACCACGCTCAAAATTGCTTAAATCACCTTTCTTTCCCATTCTGACATTCAGTTTGGAGTTCAGGAGATTGTCTTGACCAGGACCACACCCCTAAATGCATTGAAGCAACTGCCATTTGATTGGTTGATTAGATAATTGCATTAATGAGAAATTGAACAGGTGTTCCTAATCCTTTAGGTGAGTGTATATTTTAGCTGCTTATTTTTAGGTTTTCGGTTCAATAATTAGTACCTCTGTTTTATCAGAATCAAGTAGGAGGAAATTTCTAGCCATCCAATCTTTGATTTCATTGATACACGCTGCTAATTTGGATAATTGTGATATTTTTTTGGGTTTCGAAGAATTATAAAGTTGGGTATCATCGGCATAACAGTAAAAATGGATTCCACGATTCCTGATAATGTGTCCCAGAGGAAGTATATACAATACTTAACTTTTATATGATCTGACAATTCACTGTTTACACGGACAAAGTGGTTGTGGTCTGATAAATAGGATCTAAACCACGCTAATGCCTCTCCACAAATGCCAACATAATTCTCAAGCCTATCCAAGAGAATGTTGTGATCTATGGAGTCGAAGGCAGCACTAAGATCTAATAGCACTAGAAGAGAATTGCAGCCGCGATCAGATGAGAAGAGCAAGTCATTTGTAACTCTGATAAGTGCAGTCTCTGTACTGTGACTTAAATTATTTATATATACAATTTCTCTGAAGAAATGGACATAATTGGGACAACACTGCCTTTTCTAGTATTTTCGACATAAATGGGAGATTTGAAATCAGTCTGTAATTAGCCTCTCCAAGACTCTCCAGAATCTAGCTGTGGCTTCTTAATAAGTGGTTTGATAACTGCCAGCTTAAAGGTTCTTGTGACATGCCCTAAGGATAGCAAGGAGTTAATAATATTAATAAGAGATTACATAAACACCTCTTTTAAGAGCTTATTCAGGATTGGATCTAACATCAGTGTTGTTGCTTTTTTATGTTTTGTGAAAATTACTGACCCATGACAGCAAAGGATTGAAGTTGCTTGTGGGGAAAATTATGAAACACTTTTTTCTGAGGTGCTGTGGCAGACTATTGCATGATTCCAAATTTATTTCTGATGATTTCAATTTTATCAGTAAAGAAATTCATGAAGTCATTACTATTGTGCTGCAAAAGAATATCTGGTTCAGTCAAGGCTTTATTCCTAACCAATTGTGCCACAGTACTGAATAAACACCAAGGATTGTTGTGGTTATTTTCTATGAGTTTCTATGAGTTTTTTTTTCTTGAGACACTATCCTTCCATGCAAAATACCACTAATCTTCCACTTGCACTCCATTTTTCATACTGTTCTTTTAAGAGCATCAGTCTGATCATTATATCATGGTGCAGGCTTTTCTCTTAATTTTTTTTTATTCGAAGAGGGGTGACACTATCAAGAGAACTAGAGAAGACTGTATTTATATTTTCAATGACATCAAGTTTTTCTAAACCTTTTGACTTTCTGGGTATTTGAGACAAATCTGGAAGATTATTAGTGAAGCTATCTTTAGTGGTTGAAAGAATATTTCTACCTAAATTATGAATTGATCTGAGATGACATAGCTCTGCAGCAGAATTTCTATACTGTCAACTCCATATAGGTTGGGTAATCAGTCTTGTGCAATGTCACCTAGCATGGAGAGGGCTAAGCGCAATAGAAAATGACAACTCCAGCTACACTTTTTGAAGGGAGATATTTATTGAAAAATAAATTGTTTTGCCACACTTCATCAGGGTTTACAAAGTTAAGACAGAGCAGATAAAAAGCAATTATTTACATACACACATGAGTAACATCTAGCGAATGATAATGGGAAGGACAATCTCATTCACTAATCAGGGAACACCAATTTCAATTTTACTAATTAACCCTTACCAGCCGGAGTGTTCAAATTTGGGACCAATTATTCCCATGATTTCTGTCTCAATATCTTTGCCATCCAATCACTGATTTTATTTCTCATTGCCAGATACATATGACAATATAAGCTAAAAGCACATATAATTGGTTAAGGGGTTAATGGTCATGAATAATAAATGTATCGTCATCATCTTCATTGTAACGTTGCTGGTATAAACAATGATGAAGACTTTGTTTGTGCAGTTTATTAAACAAAATGTGAATTCCAAAAACCCTAACAATAATCGAGAACTAAACATGAACTTGACTTGAACTAGACTTGGCTTGGCTGGACATGACTAGAACAAAACAACAACATTACATTCACAATACTAGACAAGAGATAATGGCAAACATGAGGGCTTAAATACACAGGCATTGGGTTAAACAACAAGTTTACCAATGAACAGACAGAACTATAAAAAAGATAACAAGACTAATAAACTAAAACCAATGAAAAACTAGATTTGCAAACAACCTAATGAAACAATAAACCAATGAAAACAAAACACATGAACATGGAGGGAAAAATGAAATCACATGACAAGGGAACCACATGACATGAACAGGAACTAAACTTTTCAAAATAAAAGACATGAAATACATGAACACACATATTAAACATTACAGTCATCCTCCATTTGCCTGGGCAGAGCCAGAGGGGATGTCCTGGGAGATTACCTCAAGTGTTGGATTTACTTCTTCAAATAGAAAACTGAGGCGATCTTTTGAGGTAAGACAAGTTATTTAACACGGGTTGTCAATATTGTCAATTGAAAGTCAAAACATTTTTTTTATGAAGCATTTATTTGTACGATTAACGCAAGTTGTTTAAGCCTCTATTTTTAAGCACATTTCTGTGAAACTTGCTAAATAAACATTAGCTAGCAATACTATGTCAATTTTAGCTAAATATCAATAACTTTTTTTGTCCAATTTTGTCGCTTCTGGATGATTGTCAAATTTTTAGTTACAAAGCATTTATTTGTAGCTAGTTTTTTATGCAAACATTGACGTGACCGTCATCAGCAAGCCTCTTCTTTTTATATCAACCTTTTTTTGCCAGTTTCTGTGAAACTTGCTAAATAAACATTAGGTAGAAATACTATGTTACATTGTACATTTTTTTTGGCCAATTTTGTCGCTAGTGAACAAATCTGATTGAAGTAATGTTCAGACCTGCCTGGAAACTGGCCTGCTATTTAGATAAATTATCTAGCTTGTTGATTATCCCATGTAATAAAAAATATGTTAGATATCTTTCTATAATTTCACAGATAGCCTTACCCATCCATCACACAGACATGATTTTAGGTTGTGTGTAGCTTCCTGTTCACAAGGAAGGTGTGACAGGGCTGTCTGCATTTGGACATTCTAGTTAGACTATTCAGTGTATGAATCTATGAAGAACACACTGTTGGCTACCAATTGTTGTACTTTTTTCTGCTGTAGAGATGGATAAAGAATATGGTTCCCTGCTCAGGGCATGAGCACAAAGAAGGAAGATCTGCTGGACCAGGAACTACTGCAGGAAACCCGGACCACGAGGAGATGGAGGATGAGATGGAACCTGATCCTCAGCCAAGACCATCAGCTGGGTATGTATGAATGTGTATGTATTGTTCGTTTCTATTTCTTATATGACTGATACTCACAGTAACACTAACACTACTGCTCTTATTATTTTTGGTATGGCTAGCCATTCTCGCACAGGTCCCAAGTCAGCTAGAAAGTGTAAATACTTCCTTGACTCTGTTTCTTATCCCTCGTACTCTGACATCGATTCACAGGCACCAAAACCTCTCCCAATTAAGCCTAGTCATCCATTCGGTATTGACTTAGGTAACTTGTATCAGGTGGTGCAGTCATATTCCAACTACCAAGAAGCTTTTATAGAGGTGACCCCTGATGAATATTACAAATTTCTTGGGTTGCTCATTTACATGATTCATTGGGTCACTTCAGGGCTTCAGGGTGGGTGAGGGGATTTATGTTGCATGGCCGCTACAAAGCCATTTTATTAGCTCTACATGTTGTAGACCCTACCACAGATGATAATCAGGATTGCCTCAGGAAGTTGCATTACCTTATGGACCACCTCAAACAAAAATGCCAGCAGCTGTTTCAGCCAAACCAAATCTTGCAATAGATGAATGTATGGTTAAGTCTAAAGCTCAGTCAGGATTTAACCAATACATCAAAGGCAAGCCTACTTGTGGGGTTTTAAATATGAGTAACTGCAACATCAGATTATATACAGGCTATACTCTCGACTTTAATTATTACACAGGTAGTGTAGATGTCACAGACTTGGCCACCAAACTAGTTGAATTGTTACTGCAACCATTCAAAGACCAGGGCCACAATGTTTGGTTTGACAACTTTTACACATCCCCAGCTCTTATGGTTAAGTTGTTAGAAATGGGAACTAATACCTGTGGGACATGCAGGGTGAGTCGTAAACTGTTTCCTACAGAATTTAAAGACTTAAAAAGATATGAGGTGGTGTAGGATTGAGGGGAATATATTTGTAATTCATTGGAAGGACACGCGTGCAGTTACATGCCCAGAGGTGGGTAGTAACTCATTACATTTACTCCGTTACATTTACTTGAGTAACATTTTGGTGAAAATTTTACTTTTAGAGTGTTTAAAAGTGGGTAATTTTACTCTCGCTCAAGTATATTTCTAATTAATTTTTTTTACTTTACAATGTGTGGCGTTACTGTTGTTACATTACGGAGTTTAATTTGAATTGATGTGTAATTTATTGAGAGATTATTGAATGGGACTTTTACGAGAGCGGAAGTTCACAGCTCTGCGCGATTAGACGTTCCCGCTTAAGTGATGAGACTGTCACTCAAGTCATCAGTGCAGCAGCATCAAACTCTTCAAAGTGAAACACTTTCTTCTCTCCACACAGTGAAAAAAATAATAGTTTTGTCATGCAATGCCTTCTTTTAACACCAAGACAAGCGGACATTTCAAGATTAAAGTCACAGCTCCAACTTCCGGCAGCACGCTGAGGTAAATTTTGGCTGTAATTCTAACACAGGCTTTTCTGTGTAATGTGATGGTCATTTTCAGGGTGATTCTGTAACTTGGCTCTTATGAAATACATTTTTAGGCATACATTTTGAAATTAGTGCAGCAATATATCTGTGTGCTTTGTTCCGCATGTCATAAGCAGTATTTATGCATTTACTCTGCGCAGTCGCGGGGGTACTGGAAACTATCACAGCTAATTCAGGTGGATTAACTGTATAAATCCATGTAAACATCCAAATTAATCACTGCCATTCACGTGATCGACAACTGGAGGGCGAAGAGACTGCAGTTCTGCGCATGCACAGCAAGGTGTGCGGGGCGCGTGTGTGTGAGATGTGCGGGCGCGAGCTGATCGTCGCGACGGGAGTGGCTGTGTCTGCTATCGTTAACTCATTCACTATTTCCTATATAGTGAATGGCATTTAGTGTACTATATCTCAGCAGTAAGTGAACGAAATGTGCAAATTCGGTAGAGAGTGTCGGAGCTCTGGGGCTGGTGCAGAAACGTCACATATGAAATTTTAAAATACTTGGGCCTTATTTGTTATTCTTATTAAATTATATATTAATACAATAAATCTACATTCTGTTTGTCATTTTTAATATATACTGTGTGTTAATATAAAGAGTAAACACATTTGAAGTAAAGACTACAGTTTAAAATGTATCTGTATATTTTGTCTCTCTATATGTTATGTTATTTTAATTCAGTAATGATTTGTCAAAAAGTAATTTACTACATTCAGCATGAAATAAAACATTGCAGGAGAGAAGGACGCAGTAAACTTCCAGCTCCTACGTCTTCCCCATGGTGGATTGTGGGAAATAATCCACCATCGAGTGTACTTGAAATGTACACTTGAAATTAGAGTGCATTGTGGGTAAGAATGAGAGAACAAAAGTAGGGAACGAGTGGCTCACTCAGAATTCAGACACTCCTACAAAATAGCGAAAACTCGAAATAGTGCACAATATAGTGGATAGGGGTAGTTTCAGACACAGCAAGTGTTCCACGATCAGGATTGGTGCCCTACTGTCACGAATGCCGAGTTAGGCACTCCCCCAACCGGCCACCGGAGGTCAGACTCTCCGGAATACTGACTTTCCAAACTACACTTCCCATAAACCCACATACCCGGTCTAATGACACCACAGCTGTTCCCCATATCTGTCCCTCTATTTAAGCACTGTCTGCCATCTCACTCTTTGCGAAGTCTTGTTTGCTCTGGCTACATTTCTAAGCATATTTTCTACTACCTACTCTGATTTTCTGTGTACCGATCTTGCTCTGTGTTTCTACTACGTTTATTTGCTGCCTGCCCTGACCATCTGCCTGTTTGTGACCAGTATAACGTCTGCCTGCTTGTACCCGTTTGCCTGTCTCTTGACCCTCGCCTGTTTTGACTCTGCTGTTCTCATTAAAACACTGCTAATGGATCCCAACCAGTCTGAGTCCTCGTTACACCTACGTAGGTTGGAGTGGTGTAGGAGCTTCGGTACTGTTGTACAGAACTAAAGATCTAAATACTTACGACAGTGAAAACTGTAACTACACTGAAATAAGAATCCACACAGGACTTTAAAAGTGATGCTGACGAAAGTTGTTGCTGACTTAGAGGATCTTGCTGTAATACATCGATCGATTACGGTGATGGAAATTAAATTCTCTGTGTTGGTTACAAGAATCAGGGATGTCGAGTGATGGATCAAATATCTGGAGTCATCAGAGAGGGAATTAGCTACTAACCCACTAGTGACCAAGATAAATTTGGAATGCATTTTGGAAAAACTGGAGAATTTGGAGAATCGTAACCGGGGAAACATCCAAATTTTTGAAATTCCTGAGCATGAGGAAGGCCTAGATATGATTAAATTCCTGGACGAGCTCTTCCTGAGTCTGTTCGACATAGCAGGGCATAAGCTGGAAATTAAGCGAGCTCACAGAGTCTTGGCTCGGAATCGGCTGAGGGAGACAGGACACCATCAATTCCAGCCAAATTCCTGAGATCATCTGATCTTTTGTTTTGTGAGGCGAGAAGCAAAGGAAAGCTTTCTTTGAAAAATTGCATCATTTTCTTGTTCCCAGACTTAGCGAATTCGACAAGACAAACGTTATCGAGAGCCAGTGGGGTGAGTTAGCCATTTAGTGTTTCTCATGTGGCTCCAGACTGAGACTCACTGTACATACATTGACTCTCTGAGGAAGCTGGGTGCCATTTTGTTTCTTTTTGTGTTGGTTCCACCTGGTGGTTGGAGTTTGTTTTGTGGAGTAACACTCCTTCAGGACAGTTGTGGATGAAACTGCTCATTCTTTGTGTTTATGCCACCTATTGGCTAGAGTTAGTTTTGTGGAGTATTTTTTTGTAAGACATTGGGAGGAATAGGTCATCTGCTTCACTCATGTACAGCCGGCTCACTGAACATTCGTTTGACTGCCAAGGAAACTGAATGGAATTTTTGTGTGTGTGTGTGTGTGTGTGTGTGTGTGTGTGTGTGTGTGTGTGTGTACTGGTTCCGCTAGAGGTTGGAGTTTGTTTTGAACTTGTATAGAAGCACCAGACTTGAGCAATCCAACGGCAAAGCTGTCATGGGGACTCTCGCAGGCGTACATGGACTGTTTGAGTTGAGAGGGATGGACGCTGGTTGGCGCTGTTGTGTTAATGCGCATTCTTTTCTTTTTTCTGTTTGTTTGGTTCTGTGGGAGGTTCGGGGTCTGACTTTTGCACTAATGTTGGAATGTGGTCTTTATAATTTTTTTTGACACAATCTATATTTTCAAATATGTCAAAATGTCAAATGTTAATACGAGTGGATTATCTCTCTCCATGTGGAATGTGAATGGGTTGGGGCACCCCATAAAAAGAAGCAAGGTTATTTATTTTCTTAAATGTAAGAAATTTGATATAGTGTTTCTTCAAGAAACACATATTTCCCCACAGGAAGCTGAACATTTTGGGAAGATGTGGGGTGGACATGTTTTTTTAGTGCTGACTCAAGTAAGAGCAGGGGAGTCATTACATGTTTACATGATAAGTAAACATCTACAATTCAAATGTCTCAAACATACAGTATAACAGATAAATTAGGAAGAGTCATTATTGTTTAAGCAAAGTTTGATTTTGATGATCAGGGCATTTTGTTGATCTTGAAGGGATGTTGCAAGCCACTGGCATATAATATTTGGAGGAGGTTTTAATCTATTGATGGACTCAGTCCTTGATTGTAGTGAAGCATAAGTGTGCAAGCCCCCTAGAGCAACATTGACGCTTCACAGGATGTGTAAAAATCTTGTGTAAAAATATATAAAGCATAGAGAGTCTTTTTCTGCAATTTCCTCAGTGAAATCTGCTGGTGGTGAAATATTTACCTCAGCATTTGATATTAATATTGCTTTTAAAGTTCTTGATCTTTATAGTTCCTCATCTTCATCCACCGATGAAAATATATTAGAAACTTTGTGAAACCATTAGAATTCCCTAAATTTACGATGGAGCAAAACAATTCTCTTAATTCTGAGATAACCCTGGAGGAGCTTGATGTGGTAATTAAGGCCTTGCCTACAGGCCAGATGGCTTTTCTGTTTTGTTTTGCCTGTTGATACGCAAACCCCCTGCATGCGGTAGTGATGTCACTCTGGTTACATTTAATATATAATTTACCATCTATAAATGTATTATATGTAAACAAATTATACATCTTTTCAAAGGTCTAAGGGTTCAACATTGATATCAGATCTCTGTTTCACGATAGCAATGCTCCAGAAACAGCAATTTAATTATTTGTGCCAGGAGTACAAATGAAAACGGGACATCAGTACCTTTTTTATGAAAACGTGATCGCCAGATGAATCCAGTTCGCCATACTTGGGTCAATTATCCGTGACAAGTGTTCATTAAAGAACATCCAATAGCACTTTTTGTCCATAAAAGTGATAAATCTGAGAAATATTGATATATTCTCCATTGTTTACATGAGATCTCGCCTGAAAGAATCGTTCTTCAACAAACTATGCAATCTGAGCAAAATTCATGTTGTAAAACTGTATATTATATTATATATTAGAGTCTCATAAACAAAATAGGGTGTGGTTTAATTTATAAAAGCTAAGTAGTGCAGTCAGATTTTGTGTCGTTTTGAAAGGCAGAGCCTTAATTTTACTCTGTACACTTCCAGTGATTTTACAGTGTAAAAAAAAGCTTGCAGGAACCTCATTTTTTGTTTGATCATCTTCAAATTTGAAACATAACTTCTTTAGACTTGTGCCTTTAAGAACATTGTATTTCTGGGTTGTCTTGGTACTTTTATTATTGTTTTTTTAGATTATAAAAACATGTTCAGCACAAAATATTTACATTACTATAAACTTCAGCTTCTCTAACTTTAAAAAATAACAACATATATTACTTTGGAAAATAAAGTCCAAAGTTTCTTCTTTCAAAAGGTGCTACAACTGTTTCCATACTCCATAGGGTCCAGTAAATACAACCATTTAAGTTCAGGTATGTAATTTTCATGGTTTGTGCTCAAAAAGGGGGTACGTATCAACAGGTTAGATCTTATGCTACAGATCTGGCTCCACTTTTGGTAGAAGTATATACAGAATAATTAAAGAATGGAAATCATCTGCTAACCATGACACAAGCCCGGATCAGTCTGATTTTTAAAAAGGACAAAGATCCAAGTGAGTGTAAGAGTTACCATCCATTTTCCCTGATCCAACTAGATGTTAAAATTTTGCCAGACAGTTTGGCTAACTGATTAAGAAAAGTTATGACATCTCTTATACATATAGATCAGGTGGGGTTTATTTGGGGCCACAGCTCTTCTGATAACATTAGACATTTCATCAATATCACATGGTCAGTGGCGAATGATCAGACTACGGGCGCTGCCATCTCACTTGATGCTGAAAAGGTGTTTGATATGGTAGAATGGGATTATTTATTAAGATGTTGGAAATATATGGGTTCGGAAAGACTTTTATTGGATGGATGGAGTTACTTTATAGACACCTGGTAGCGGCGGTACAAACAAATGGACTAATTTCAGATTATTTTAGACTGGACAGAGGCCATTATTTTATTATTCTGTCTTGCCTGGGAACCATTAGCATCTGCAATAAGAAAGGAGGATGATTTTCCAGTGGTGATGGCGGGAGGTATGGCACATAAGCTTTTGCTTTAAGCAGATGATATTTTATTATTCGTCTCCGACCCCACTAGAGCTATGCCTTGCCTCCACAGAATTATTAATTCCTATTCTAGAGTTTAAAAGAGTTAATTGGTCTACATCCGAAGCTTTGTCTCTGAGAGCGTACTGCCGAGTTCAACAGGGCGCTTTCAAGTGGCTCAAACAGGGCATTAAATATTTAGGCATTTTATTCCAGCAAATTTGTGTGATTTAGTTAGAGTTAATTTTGACCCCTTAATAAAAAGGTTTTCGAGCAATGTGGGCAGATGGGCTTCATTGCATTTATCTATGATTGGTAAGGTTCATCTAAAAAATTTAAATTCATCTACCTGCTGTAATCGCTCCCTGTAGATGTCCCCCTCTCTATTTCAAGCAATTTGATAGCATAGCGAAGTCCTTCATTTGGAATGGTAAGCGTCCCAGATTACATTTCAATAAGTTACATAAGTGGGCTAGGCCTACCCAAGATTTTGTTTTATTATTATGCATTCGGTCACTTCCACCTGAGAGAGCCCCTCCCTGGTTGTGTATTGAACAGGAAGTTCTTGCCCCTATTTTGCCATTGCAAAGCCTTTCTCTTAAACTCACCGGAGAAGTTAAATTGTCTCGCATAAAGTGTCAAAAGTGTCCAGTGTGTTTAATTTGTACATTTATTTAAATGTTGCCTCGAGCATATGGCTAAACCCAAAATTACATATTAACCCTCTGGGGTCGACGGACGCGCCAGCGCGTCCTGCTGGTTATTTTCGTCATTACAGCAGAAACAACTTAAAATACTCTGTCATTTTTGGGTATACAGATAAGTGTAAGACATCATTAGAGACTATAAAGGGTCTACTTTTATATGTGTACACTCACAATAACAACAAAATCTTGTGCTTTTGTAAAATAAAGACAATAAAAAAGGTGAGCCTTCAGCAGTCTGTGTGTTCACGAGCATATTTCAGAAACACGTCACTAAAATGAACTGAAACTCCGTGAATACTTATCACACAAACATGAAACATATGTAAAGAAAGCTTAAAATGTCTAATTTAAAACAAATATTCTCCTGCAGTGCAATCTGTATGAAACAAAGCGATGTACAGTTTGTACAGTTTTTACAAATTATGTGTAATGTGATCCCACACACCAGCAGAGCGCACCATTCATATGCTAATGTAATGAGACGATCAACGCTAATGTACACACCCCCCGACTGTGAGGTATAATGTAAACAAAATTCATAAATTTTTCTGCACGTTTGTAATGATACACAAGTGAGAAAGCTCCAGGATTGTAAGGAAGAGTTAACATTTTCCTCAGAAGAAGAGCGGGACTCCGATGATCATTTGTAATTTGAAGAGAGACTTGATCCAGACGAGGATACAATTTCAGACGAGTAAGCCATTTAGTTTTCATTAGTTGACATGTTATTTTATATAAAAATTTACATATTTTACTAGTGGGACTGTTTATAGACTTGCCAGCCAAGATTCAGAGTATTGACATTTGAAATATGTCCTAATAAGCAAGTTTTAGTTACATTTATATGCTGTTTCAGCTAAAGGTATTTAAATTGTAAGCTGTATGATATAAATATGATATAAAAATAATATGAATGTTTAGATTATATTTTATCTAGTGTTTATAATGCCTCATTATCATCAACAAAGCTTGTGCTTGCAAATATGTGTTCAGGTTAAATGAGTAAAATGCACTTTAAATATGCCCATATTAGAAAATCACCATCTTATAATGATTTCTGAAGGATCATTTGTACTGTAGACTGAATGATGCTGAAAATTATGCTTTGATCACAAATTGCATTTTACAATATATTTAAATAGAAAACTGTTCTTTTAAATTGTAAAAAGAGTTCAGAATATCAATATTGTTTCTGTATTTTAGATCAAATAAATCCAGTCTTGGTGAGCAGAAGAGACTTATTTTAACGGTAGCATAGGTCTAAAATTAAGTAAAGTCTTTATGTAAAGAAAATATATAGTCAGATTACTTATTTTTTACTTTTAACTTAAAACTTGATTTTGATCATTAAATTTCCTCATATTCATTCTCTTTCTGTCACATTCCTCATTGATAGGCCCAGGGGAGGGGTCATTGTCTCTCAGGTGTGAATTAAAATCCATATTCATGATCGTTCATGCCTCCTCGCATATTACGTTTCTAACACTAAAAGTGTTTTACAAAAGTTAAATAACTATATTATTTTGTATGAATGAGTGATCAGGATGGTTTTCACATCATTTTGTAGCAAAAACTCCAGCACTCAAAAGTCTTGTGGACAAATGTTTAGTATGTGTTATATGGCCTTATTTCAGTGACTTTTAGTTTTTTCAAAAACCATGCATAAACATTGTTACAAGCCTGTACATACATGTTGCTCACATATTAGTGTAGCCCACTTTGTGCTGAATACAGTGTTATCAGACTTTAGCCATTAATATGTTTTTAAGCAACTGAAAAAAGCACAAATGTCAAGGCAAAACTTCTCCAGGGACCAAAATACCCTCAGACACCAGAGGGTTAATAATTCCCCTTTCTGCTGGTCAGAGTGGATTGTGAGGGAGGCTCATATGCTCAGTGACCTATATGAGAGTGGAGAGTTGAGATCATTTGAAAATGTGGTCCAACATTTCAGGATTCCCAGATCTCAGTTCTTTAGGCACTTACAGCTGTACCACCTGAGCTTTACTATTTTTGGAAGTAGCATACACCCCCCTATTGGGGGGGGGGGGGGGGGATTTATTTAACTGATTCATTATTTTATGTTGTGTTTATCTGTTTAGTGGATGGAATCAATAACATTTTTTTATAACAAACAATAAGGACATAATGAAGCCATCCACAAGTTTTTTTATTGACCTGGCTTCCTTTGTCTTAAAAATAAATTATTTTGTTTTTATTAACACCCCCTATCTCCAGGTTTCTGGTACCACCATGGGAGCTAAAATGGCTTCTATTTTGCTTGATTTTTAGTTAGTTAATTAGAGGAGAGTCCATTGTTTGAACAACAAAATAATAACTTTTCATCCTTATATAATTTCATGGAAACAATATATTGATGATGTATTTTTAATCGAGGGGTTCAGTCACTACTCTTCATGAATTTTGTAACTTTTTAAATGCCAATTTTGGTGGACTAAAAGTTTCTTAGAATTATAGTGCTACTGAAATTAGTTTTCTAGACATTCATTTCATTAAGAAGGATACAGGACTATCATATTCTCTATACACCAAACCCACTAAAACACTTTATTGCATGCCCAGTTTTTAGACAATAAATATGAAAAAAAAAAATGGATAATAAGGATTATACTTTAAATAAATATCTTAATTTAAAGACAGACATTATAAAGATGAATGGCTTTTGAGTGGAATAAATAATTTTGCAATTTAAAGCCATAAAATGTCATAACATCCTTTTAAACAATCAACAAAATCCGGCCTCGTCTATTGCACTACTTACACACCTAAAATTATTGACATTTAAAAAAAAGCAGTCAACAAACACCGGAAAACCCTTTTCTACAAAATATGTTTATATATCCTCCACTAATTACCTACAAGAGAGCAAGGAACAATAGAGATAAAATGGTAAAAGCATACCTTCCTAAGGAAACTTCTGTTAGTACCCTTACAGGAAGGTTCCCTTTGGTAAATTTACAGTAAATATAGAAAATGTATAAACTGTCAATTTACAATTTTATTTTTAAAGTTTTAGCCACACTGTAAATAATAGCATTGTAAATATAAACCATTTTATCACATGCAGAACAAAAAAGGTTTATTACATTACCATGTTTTCTATTAGCTCAACACATCCCTAAGCAGTACAAATGTGCTATCCAGGTACCACAACTGCAGCGTCTTTCGGGCTATCCAACTAAACACTGCAAACAGTGCAATGTGCCGGCCAAGCGTCGCAGCTGTGGCATCTTTAGGATCATATGACAAACTTCCACTACATGGCAAACACACCATCCAAGCCCTGCCACGATTCATGTGCCACAACCGCAGCATGTCTTTCAGACCATGCGTCTCAGCCTCCTTGGCTCTGAAACCCATATTATGCCACTCATGCCAAATGAACCATCACCCACATAGCAACTTAAAACAATCGGGATGTTTCAGGTCTTCCCTCAACAGTTCACATAAGCTTGCATTTCTGCATCAATCAATTTCATTTTAACATAGCTGACCATATGCCCTCACATCAAATCCCTTGCTCAACCCATTCATTTACATTTACATTTAGGCATTTGGCAGACGCTTTTATCCAAAGCGACTTACAGAGCACTTATTACAGGGACAATACCCCCGGAGCAACCTGGAGTTACGTGCCTTGCTCAAGGACACAATGGTGGTGGCTGCGGGAATCGAACCAGTAACCATCTGATTAACAGTTATGTGCTTTAGCCCACTACACCACCACCCCTCATTCATACCGCAGAGTGAGTTCTTGCTCATTTGCAGCTTAAACTTTTCACACGAAAACATGGGCTCTTCCTTTTAAACTCTGTGTGAGTCTGTGCTCGAGGATTCATCCCGTTCATCCCACCATAGAATGCTGTGCAGGCCCTTGCAGCTTCGAGCAAGCTCAGTAAAATTCAGCATAAAAATTCTCACATGACTCGTATGCTCTCCCATTGAATGCTGTGAGGTTCCGCGCCCAAGGATTCAGCCCGTTCATATCACAAATGCCCACGCAAGCACTGATCTTGACATTGCCTCACACATGTTCAAGACTCCTTAGTTTTTCCACACAACCTATTCTCTCAGCCAACATCATCCCTCTACCCCTTCCTATCCATGGGCTTCTAGAGTGGATTCCCACATGACGCTGCCTCCACTGGAGAACCCTGTTCCAGACCCATTCCCCTCTTCACTTTATCCCCATCCTTCCTACCATTTTAATCTCTCATACTCCATTCTCTGCACAAGGCTCTCACCTCAAGAGATCTTAATCCCAGATACCTCCTCAAGAAAAACAGACTTCCACTACACCGCAAACACACTGATCAAGCACCGCAACTGTTCACGTGCCACAACCTTGTCACATCTTTCAGACCATGTGTTTCAGCCCCCATGGCTCTGTAACCCATACTATGCCACTCATATAAACAAATCATCACCACCTAGTGATTAACAATCGGGCCACTTTTGGACATCCCTAAACAGTCGCAAGCAGGCATCTCCGCATCAATTAATTTCAGCCTACTATATGCCTTAAATCTGGCATCTCAAAATACTCAAGCCATTCCTTCCGTATCATTCCTCTCTATCTTGTCCATATTCTGGGAGCCTTCTTGTTCAAATGCTGCAAGGGTCCACCCCGGCTGGCCCAAAAGCCCCCCCATTCATCCGCCACTGTCTTCCTGTGTTTAAGCCTAAATTTATTCTCTAATTCCTCCCTATCCTGCACCTATTAGTTTCCTATCCCCCAAGCGGAACCTAGCATGACGCTTCCTCTGCAAGCACCTCTGTTTGTTCTATCATCTTTGGCACCTCTGCCCATCTGACACACAAGTCTAGGCAAGAAACCCCTTCCAATCAAGTAAATTGTTTCAGGTGTCGATAAAATCAGTTGGTTCCTTTTATTCCTTCCAACACATCACTTCTACGCCTCACAAGGCTACGATGCCTGTGTTCCATTTCTTGGCTTCTTTTGGGGAACATTCAAGCTCAGATCAAGCCTCAAGCCTCTGCCAGGGACAGCAAGCCACATATATTTACGCTATCCCCACTGCAGGATTACATTAACTTGCGAACTACTGAATTGTGGATTTTGAAATTCTCGTTTTGTCAACAGACTGGAGTTTTGTGATCATAGTGAGCGCAATGGATTATAGCGTGATAGAAGGTCACTTAAGTACTTTGGAGCTAGACCCAAAGTTGCTTGGTAAGTAATTAACAGAATTTAAAAATTAATATGAATCTTAACAGGTAGCCAATGTAACGCCAATAAAATGGGGCTGATATGATCGTATTTCTTGGTTATAGTTAGAACTCTAGCTGCTACATTTTGATCCAGCTGAAGTTTATTTATTAAACTTGCAGGGCATCCACCTAGTAATGCATTACATTAATCTAGTCTTAAGTTCATGAACACATTAATTAGTTATCCTGCATCAGAACAGATAGCAATGTATTGCAATTTAGCAATATTTTTGAGGTGGAAGAATACAGTTCTATAAATATTTGAAATTTGTTTCAAAGGTTAGATTGTTATCAAATATAACACCTACATTTTTTTGTTGACATTTAGTTAGTTAAGTTGACATTACAGTACATCCATCAAGTGTCAGATTATATTTTAGGCTTTTATTTTTGGGAGGTTTGTTCCAATAATTAGTACTTCTGTTTTATAATTTCTAACCATCCACATTTTGATATGATTGATATGATTTATACACTAAATTGTGAAATTGTGTTGGGTTTCAAAGAAATATAAAATTGGGTATCGTCGGCATAGCATCCATCCATCCATCCATCGTCAACCGCTTATCCTGTGTACAGGGTCGCGGGGGTCGGCATAGCAGTGAAAACTAATTCCATGGTTCCTGATAATGTCTCACATATAAAGGGAGAAAAGCAGAGGCCCTAAAACTGATCCTTGTGGCACTCCATACTTAATTTTAATTTGATCTGACCTTTCCAAGAACTACACAGACAAAGTGGTAATTCTCAAGCCTATCCAAGAGAATGTCATGATCTACGGAATCGAAGGCAGCACTAAGATCTAAAAGCAATAGACGAGAAATACAGCCACGATCAGATGATAAAAGCAAGTAATTTTTAACTCTGATAAGTCCAGTCTCTGTGCTATGATGGGGCCTATATCCTGACTGAAATTCTTCATATATACAATTTCTCTGTAAAAATTTACATAGTTGGGAGGACACTACTCTTTCTAGTATTTTTGACTTAAATGGGAGATTTTAAATCAGTCTATAATTAGCCAATTCTCCTGGATCAAGCTGTGGTTTCTTGATAAGCGGTTTGATAACTGCCAGTTGAAAGTATCTTGGGACATGCTCTAAGGATAATGAGGAGGTAATAATATTAAGAAGTTGTTCTGAAATTACAGGAAACACCTCTTTTAGGAGTTTAGTCGGTATTGGGTCTAACATACACTGACTGCCAAAAGTTTGGTATTATGTACAGATTTTGTTCTTTTGGAAAGGAATTGGTTCTTTTATTCACCAAAGTGGAATTAAACTGATCACAATGTATAATCAGGACATTAATAACATAAAATATTAATTAAACTACTTCTAAATGTCCTCCACAATCCTCCACGTGCAGCAATGACAGCTTTGCAGATCTTTGGCATTCTAGCTGTCAGTTTGTCCAGATACTCAGGTGATATTTCACCTCACACTTTCTGTAGCCCTTGCCATAGATGAGGCTGTCTTGTTTAGCAATTCTCATGCACTTTACAGTCTAGCTGATCCCACAAAATCTCAATGGGGTTAAGATCCATTATCTGTTGTCCAATGTCTGTGTTTCTTTACAGAGTCTAACCTTCTTTTTTTCTGTTTCAAAAGTGGCTTTTACTTTGCAATTCTTCCCATAAGACCTGCACCCCTGAGTCTTCTCTTTACTGTTGTACATGAAACTGGTGTTGAGCGGTTTTAATTCAATGAAGCTGAGGACAAGTGAGGTATCGATTTCTCAAACTAGAGACCTGATGTATTTACCCTCTTGTTTAGTTGTACATATGGCCTTCCACATCTATTTTTGTCCATGTTAGAGCCAGTTGTCCTTTGTCTTTGAAGACTGTAGTGTACACCTTTTTATGAAATCTTAGTTTTTTTTGGAAGTTTCAAGAATTGTATAGCCTTCATTCCTCAAAACAATGATTGTCTGACAAGTTTGTAGAGAAAGCTGTTTCTTTTTTGACCTAATATTGACCTTAAGACATGCCAGTATATTGCATACTGTGGCAACTCAAAAACAAACACAAAGACAATCTTAAGCTTCAATAAGCTTCATTGATGAACCAAATAGCTTTCAGCTGTATTTGATATAATGGCAAGTGATATTCTTGTACCAAATTAAGCATGCTTTCTCAAGTATAAGGTGACTATACTTTGTGATAAGTTGAATGCTACTTTGGTGAATTAAAGTACCAATTTCCTTCTGAAACAGCAAAATCTGTACATAATTTCAAACATTTGGCCACCAGTATATATATCTTATTGATTTTTATGTTTGATAATTTTTTTAGCTCCTCCAGACCTATAACTTACTATTATGCTGCAATGGAATATCTGTTCAATAGAGGTTTTATTCCTAACAAATTTAGCCACAGAACTGAATAAACACCTAGGATTGTTGTGGTTATTTTCTATGAGTTTGCTCAAATATGCAAACCTGCCAGTCTTTGAGCCTGTCTGTAGTTAGAGACACTACTTCCATGCACCGCAAAATCAATTTTCCGAGCTGCTATCTTGAGAGCATGAGTGTGATCATTGTACCATGGTGCAGGATTTTTCTCTTTAACTTTCATTAATCAAAGGGGTGCGACACTATCTAGACTGCTAGAGAAGACTATATCCATATTTTCTGAGAACGTCAATTTCTTCTGAACTTTTTGGCATTCTGAGTATTTGAGACAAGTCTGGAAGATTATTAGTGAAGCTATCTTTAGTAGTTGAAAGTATAGTTCTATCTTAACGATAACATTGCATAGATTGAGTTATCTTTGCTAAATGCAGCATACAAGACATACATGACAAGAGTCATCGCTCTGTGGCAGAATTTCTATATTATCAATATCATTTCCATATGACAAAACTAGATCTAGCGTATGATTTTGCCGATGAGTTGGACCTGTCACATTTTGTCTAACCCCGATAGAGTTGAGAATATTGAAAAATGCTAATCCCAGAGTATAATTTTCATTACTATTGTGGATGTTTAAATCACCGATGATTAAAGGTCTATCTACAGCAACCATTAGCAAAAGTCTCTAAGGAATTCTGAATATGGCCCTGTTGGTCTAAATACTGTTGCATGAACAAAAGACAACAAAGATTTTTTTGTTCAAAATAATTAAACTTATATCCAGACCTTTGAGTAACACTGAAAATATCACTGCAAATTTTAGCAATACCTCCTCCTCGACCTTTCAGATGAGGCTCATGTTTATAATAATAATCTGAGGGAGTAGACTCATTTAAACTAATACAGTATATTCATCTATTTTAATCCAGGTTTCAGTCAGAGAGAATCCAAACTATGATCTGTAATCATTTCATTTATAATTAGTGATTTGGATGAAAGCTAGCAGACGTTTGGATTAGCCAGTTTGTTTTCTTCCTGACCTGGGTCCCAGTTAGTCAAATACTATCACTATTAAGACTATGAGCCATATTACTAGAGAGGAGAATGGTACTGTCACTGGAGGGATAGAGTCCGTTTCTCTTTAGTAGGTCAGGTCTTCCCCATAAACTCTTCTTATTGTCTATGAATCCTATGCTATTCTCCGGACACCACTCACACATCCAGCCATTCAATGCCATAAATCAACTATAAACCTCATCACCATGATGAGCAGGGAGGGGGGCAGAGCATATTATAGTGTCTGACATTGTTTTTGCAAGTTCACACACCTCTTTAACATTATCTTTATTAATCTCCAACTGGAGAAGCCAGACATTGTTAGTGCCGACATGAATAATAATCTTAGAAAATCTACGTTAGCCAGCATTAGCCAGCACTTGTAATTTTGATCTGATGTCAGATGCTCTGTTAGCCTAAATGCATTTAACAATTGTGGCTGGAGACTTTATTTCAACGTTCCCTACAACTCTATTTCAACTCTTCTGGAAATCCTAACAGGAACGGGAGAGTGGTGTGGCTTTGCCCAATGATTATGATGCTGAGACATCACCCAAATGCCCTGCAGGGCTTTACAGCTTGAATCAAAGTGTGTATGTTGCTCTCTGTACTAACCGCACCCGAAACGGTATCCACCGACTTCTCTTTCTCACTGAAGTGTTCAGATGTGTGTCTCTAACTCATTAACCTTCTCCATCAGTTTGACTAAATCCTTACATTTATCACATATGAATCCCTCACTGCTGACAGAAGAAGCTATAGTAAACATGTGGCATGCAATGCACAAAGTGATAATATAAGCAGATGCTATGACTTCCTGCAATTAATTGTTGTTGTGGTGGTTTTGATCAGGGGGGGATTGAGATCGATGCAATGATCCATGTAAAAAATGCATGCAGTAAGCATGGTGGTTGAGGAAAACCCTGTTCACCAGGTATAAGTATAATCTTCATTCGTATATTCATTAATTTTATGTAGCAACACTTAAAAAAATCAGCCAGTTAGTTAAAAATGTGTAAAATGTTATTTACTTGGACACTGATTGTAACAGTAATTGGACCAAATGCATTCATTTTGACACATCAGGCCTGTTTCAGAACTTTTGTCCTCCAGCAAAGTCACTCTGGATTTTGTTCTGTCGTTACATATTGTCTGTGATGCAACACTGGGTAACTTGAATATTTGGTTAGACAGGGCTATTTGCTTTGGGCAGTGACAATATAAAGATATAATTTACCTGTAAGGCTTATAGCAGGATTTCACATGGTGGCCATTCTGCTGAGATTATCCCATTTCCACTGACTTTGCACAGTAAGAGAATACTAGATCTCAAATGTAAAGCTTTTCTGTTTTTCCTACTCATCTCATCAGATTTTAAGAGGCATTCATCTGCTAATTAATTGGGCCTTAATTATGCTAACAGCACTGTGTCGAGGACTCCTATCACCAATTCCCCTTAAAAGCTAGTCACTTAATACACTGCCACCAACTGACTTTGGAAGCAGCTAAATGGCCTGTTGTAAGGATGCACTAGAGAGGATTACATTTCAATCACAGAATAGATATGCTAAGTTATTCATCAGCTTTGTGGTGAATGTGCAGCATAAAGAAGGCTGCAATTGTTTCAAAGTACCGTGACTGATTCTAAAAGAGTTCATTCAACTGAGGTCAATTACATAAACAGAGGATCCTTGTTTGGAGGCGAAAACCTTTATGTGGTGACTGGGCTCTAATGTGCATAAATCAATATTTATGGAGAGGCTTTCATTTACATGAATGCAGCTGGTGAATCTCATATTTGGGTTGCCAGATATAAGCAAATTATTATAATTTTAACACTCACTGGACATACAAGATGGAAAAATTATATTTTTCATATAAAAATATATAATATAGAATGCATGTTATAATTTTATATAAAACATAAATAATTATTTTTATAGTATAGTAAATATTTGGTCACTTTATATTAGGTGGCCTTAACTACTACTGTATGTACATTTAATACATACAGACTATGTATTTAACTATGTTGTTCTGCAAAATTCCCAGATTTGCTGCTACTGAGGTTGAGGTATGGGTAGGTTTAGGAGTAAGGGTAGGGTTAGTATAAGGGGTTAGAGGTAGGTTTTGGGGTAAGTGTTGGGTTAGGGGTAAAGTTAACAGTGTAACTACACATGTAATTAAAATGCAACAACATGCATGTACATAATAAGTACTTTGTATTAAATGGTTAAGTACATAGTACTTAAGGCCACCTAATATAAAGTGTGTCCAATATTTTTAAAAGTATGAAAATATTATACGTCATCATTTACTGACCCTCATGATATCCCAGATGTGTATTACTTTCATCATCATATTCTTCTAAAAATCTTCATTTGTGTTCAGTGGAAGAAAGGCAGTCATACACATCTGGGATGGCATGAGGGTGAGTAAATTTTTGGGTGAACTATCCTTTTTATGTTGGTGACTTTCATGCAATACTTGCAGAACAGTGAGCATTTTAACTATATTATAATTGCTTTATAAATACACTTATCAAAACTATAAATGCCTAAATTCAGGATTTATGTTACAAGCAGCAATTAAATTTAAATTAAATTTATGTAAAATGTTACAACATTCATTTATTTATTTATACCATTTGTACCATAATAAAACATTTGTTCTACAACATGTGTCAAATACTGATCGTACATTGCAAAAACATTTTCCCTGCTGAAATAAATGCCAAAACAAGAACACAGAAATGGCAAAGATAAGGTATAGGATAATGCCAGGGAGACAGAGATGAAGCAGAAATTATGCCACAACAGACAAAGGTGCCAAAGTCTTTGAAAGACAAACAGTGGGAAACAGTCGGCTTGACCCCGACATCAATCCAGTGCTTGTGAAAGGGAAATGAATATCTCAGTAACACAAGCAGCTCCAGGAAAGACAACACTGGTCTGGAAACCCAAACAAAAACAACAGGGTCATATTCTCACCCTCTCTTATCAAGACAGCTTTGTGTGACCTACTGAGGGTGAGCCTAATTTATTCATCAGCTGCCATCCCTGATTGGCAGGCACCAATAAAAAAAAAGGATATCCAGAAATGAGTTGAGGACTAAGAGATGACTGACCAAAATACCATACAGTTCTTCTGAGTTGGGAATAATAAAAACAACTTCTAAGGTAAGTCAGTCCACTTGCCGACCATCTTTGGGAATGCTATTTTTTGTGAATAAAAGCGGGATAAAATACAGCTCCTGTCAACTTGAATAGGGAAAGACTGAAATCTCCAGAACGGTTGGTCAAGATTAGGATCAAATATTGTAAGCAGTCAAATCTGACACCAATAGAAATATACAGTAAATTGTGCTTCTTCAGCTCAGCTCATGCTAAAATAAAATATATTTTTTTAAGCTGGTCCAGCTGATGTGTATGCACATTCTCTAGTTAACGGATGCAGGGTTGGGGAGTAACTGAATACATGTAATGGGATTACATATTTAAAATACAAAATATAAGTAACTGTCCACTACAGTTACAATTTAAATAATTGGTAATTAGAATACAGTTACATTCCAAAAGTATTTTGATTACTAAAGAGATTACTTTGCATTTTATTGTCATTTGTTTCATTTAATATTTAGTTCTTTCAGATGGAAACATTTATCCATATAAATGATGTGATCCAAAGTGCATTTGAACAGCGGTGAAACACTTTCTTATGTGTTACATTCATATGTGCAGACAGAGAAGTACGTTTGAAGTAAGTTTGGAGCACAATAAATAGAAATAAACCTTGTGTAAATTGTCAGTTTTATGCTAAGCTAAAATGCTATTTCTAGCCATTTTACATGCACGTTACCAGACACGATCATATTTTTTTTATCAAGAAAATTCACAGTTCATAATTTCTTTTTTCTAGTAAGACCTTTGATATTAGAGCAAAAATCATGTACTTGATAATAATTTTTGTATTGTTTTCCTGTAAAAATATCTAAAAATCCTTAAAACAAGATCAATTAGATTGATCTTGTTTTAGAAACAACACTGCATAAGATATTTAGGTTTTCAGGGAATGTATTTGTCTTACTGTACTGGCAGAGTTTTTATAGTCAAAACAAGTGAAAAAAACAACCAGTGCTGACGATGTAATCCAAAGTATTTAGAATACATCACTGACCTTGAGAAATCTAACAAATGTTACAAATTACAATTTACTGCATGTATTCTGTAATCTGTAGTGGAATACATGTTAAAAGTAACCCTCCCAACCCTGATTGATGTTATTGGCTCTTTTACCTCTATAAGGAGGAACGATGAAAGGAGGTTTTCCAGTTTCTCCCATTAATTTTAAACCTATTATGACCTATTATGCAAAATTCACTTTTACATGGTGTTTGTACATAAATGTGAGTCGGCAGTGTGTGTACACAACCACCCTACAATGTTAAAAATCCACCCACTCCTCTTTCTTGTATTTCTATTAATCAAAAACAGTGTGTCAAAATGAATGGTTTTCATTTCTGCTCTAAAGTGAGGTCATGTTTGAGCAGATCTTGCCCACGACTGGTGACAGACTCCACCCTAATATCACAGATCCTCTCCTGAGTGGTCTACACACAGTCCGCCATTTTTATCCACACTGGGGCAGATACAGTGAGAAGAATAATTTCTCAGCTTCTGTTGTGTGTTCAACAAGTGTTCTGTTGTTGGCTGTAAAAGTGAACTTAAGAGTCTTCATGTACTCCCAACAAGTTTTTTTTTTTGAAGGAAATGTGCCCCAAAACATAAAAACATTTGTGCATGTTTGTGCAAATCATTTTACACCGAACTGCTTTGTGAATGAGTGTCAGTATAAAACAGGATTTTGCCAAAAAATTGTTCTCAAGCATGGATCAGTACCAACTGTTAGTGTTCCAGCTTTATATCCTGAAGATGTAAGTATCGCACTTTATATTTTGTGAATGTTTACAATTCCTTTGCCTTTCCGAATGTTTTTGTTACCTGATTCCACGGCTAATGCAGCTAAAGATAACATTGTCTCTGATATACGTATATATTCATACATACTGTATATGGCTGAACTTAGGGCTGGACTGGTAATCTGGCATACCGGGCATTTTACCAGTGGGCCGACACACTTTGGTGCCGATCAGGGCTGACTGGCCATTGGGACAACCGAGCGGGCGCCGCAATATGCAGAAAACGATAGCGAACCTGGGTGATTCCACCCAAAAAGAGGCATTTATAACATGGTATAATAAATGATCAGTGGGGTATTTTGAGCTGAAAAATCACAGACACATTCTGGGGACACCTGAGACTTATATTACATCTTGTAAAAAGGGGCATAATAGGTCTCCTTTAATACAAGTGGTCCATCTCAAAGTCTCTAACAGTCTCTGTTAATAATGACATGGGAGACACCACTAATATTCATTTCAATACTATACTAAGTGACATGGCCATAGCTAATGGGGTGAAAGGTGGTAACAATTCTAGGGGTCTACAGGTTCAGGGGCACCTACAACAAATTTTAAACTATATTTTTTAGGGGCCCAGACCAATATACAGTCAGGGGGCCCAGAATTCCTTGCTACGGCACTTCTAAGTGCTGCCAAAGCCATTATCACATACTCTTTCATTGCAAAAATAGGTCAATTGTTAACCAGGTTTTGACTTTTAAGAAAGACTACATTAGGCCCTTTGCACAAATAAGGTAAACTTTGGTGTCCCACTACTTAAAAAAAATTAAAATAAGCAATGCTTGCACAAATTCCATGATTTTTGTTATGAGAATCAGATATGTTAGATAAACTATTCTACAATGTAGTTAATATGAAATAAACATAGATGAAAAATGTATCATTTTAACCACATCAGATGTCTGCAACCAACCCTCAACAGTGGTTATTGGTGACTATTAATAAAATTAATACAACAATGACATAATTTTTTGTTTATTTGTTGAATATATATTCAATTCATTGCAGTAAAAGAAAAGTAAAAAACATTTTTTGTTTCTTGGCCTTATGATTCAAAAGTTATTAGCATAAACATTGGTACAACTTTGAGCCAACCAACGGGTGTTAAGTCATTTTGAACAAAATCTGGCCAAAAAGAGGTGTTTTTGTCTTTGTTGTAGGGGTTTGCCAGCTTTCCAGTGCAAACTCTCATTAAAAATTTGCACCAGCTGTTAAACACCTTACTACCATTGGTCCTCGTCATTGAGGTGTGTGACCCAGTGCTCCACCTACTTTGAATCAGATCTTTTTCCAGTTCATGTCTACACTCAGTTAAGATCGGTCAACATGAACACTCTGGAGTGCAGAGATGCCGAGCTGTTGCAAACTTATCTACATTACAGTACATATGTACAATATATGTATACAATTATGTTTAAAAAGAACTTGATCTTACGTGGATTCTTTAACAAAATGTATCATAAAATACAATAACAGATGATAATTTGTGCATGTATTGCATAATAGCCATGTATTGCATTTGCAGTAGTATTAGTGCCTTGAATGCAGAATGTATACATGTCAAATTACACATAATCTACTGCATATATATTACTTTCAATCATCATAGAGTGGTTAAAAAAGATTTTACTTTAACTGATCTCATGTGGATTCTATTCATAGAATGAGGAATGTAGTCATTGATAACACATTTTAATGTCCCATTGGTTAATGTTTTACATGTAGCCTGTTGACAGAAGAGCATGGACTGAATTTAAATGTTTCTCCAAACGCTGGCCCCGGTGGCATGTGTTGTGTCTGAATGTTCTCAAACAGTATAGCTACTGTCTCTCAGCTGTTTCTACCTTCTTTTTAGTTCTGAGTGAAGAATGAAGAAGAACTTTGCGTATTGGAACCTTGAAGGTTTAATACATTCTTCGATGACCATTTGTTAAAAAAGAAAACAATGATTTCATTTCTTATGTAAATGTGTTCGCTTTCATATACTACTTTTTGATTATCGTTTAGTGCAAAGTCATCTTGTTGTCTGGTTCCTTTTACTGAAAGTCTATATAAATATATATATGGACAATACAAGTAATTACACAATTTTAAAAAAGTGTTAATACAAAATTGGTAATGATTTACATAAAAATACTGTACATTAAGGGTGGTCTTGGTGCATGGATACATGTGGTATCGACGTGTGACTGTAAGTCTGAGTGATTCAGTTGACATGATTACACGGGCTCACATGATTATATAATATACTCAAACTCCTTTGATATGCAAGTCATGAACTTCACAGCACACAGTTCACATACAGTTTACACTACAATTTTACAACTCTTTGACAGAGATATCTTTTGTAATGATAATATCAGAATGGACTTGGGGTTTCTCTCCTCACAGAAAGCTGGTCCAAAACAGCAGCTTCAGCACACTGCATTTAAACAGCATTGTGTTGTTGTGGTGGTGATGATGAGGTCAAACAGTGGTGACCTGACGAAATGTCTTCATTTCCTTACCATACAGGTTTAAAAAATCTTCCTTGTTGTGATTTTGAGAGGAGAAAATGACAATGTCAGGAACCTGTCAAGAATAAGCCAAATTTTATTTTCTACTCACTCAGCAGGGAATGGATGAATCTGGGGAACAAATGTAGTGTGGTTAAGTGTACTTGCTCAAACTAAGTGTAAAAAACACTTCTCTGGAAAGGTAAAATCTTCAAATTCTGTAAATGTGCAAATCATTCGCTCAGAATCATTCGAACTACACCAGATAATTGTTTTCTCTGGAATAAGGATAGTATTTGTACAACATGATATACATGCTGTTTGGCATGTTGTTTCTGTTTTCTGTAAAAATTAAAAATAAATGAGCATTTTGCATTTTCTACTGTTTTTTTAGCCAAATTGCATGCAGAAAAAAAATACTAAAAAATAAATAGAGAATAGAAGAATTCATGCTGTCCCTGCCCCTTTAAAAAAAATTATACTTAATCTTTCTGGCATCATACAAAGGGGGTAACATCATTGACCACATGGTTAAAACAGAGGTAAGTTTCTATCATGGTCTTTATCAGTATTTCTTTTTGTTTACACTTACGTATACTGGCCTTGTCAATATCAACGCTGTTATGGGAAAACAATATTACAATGACATTTGCTAGCCTGAGGTCGTTATTAAACGTGTTTAAACTAATCATTAACCCCAAAACATATAACCATTCAACATATTTGTCAGTATTTGGGACTATTCTCTGTTAATAATAAATAACCTGTTGTACTTTGCAATGTAGGATTTGGGGTAATATTTTAAGAATCTGCTTTTGGAAAAATGCCTGAAGAGGAATCAGATTATTTGCAGTAACCTTTTCACATGATTTTTCTTTTCCTTTTTTTTTTTTTTTTCTTTTTTTTCTTTTTAGGCAATAATGGCTTTCCTGAAAATGACCCTGAAGCAATTATGCAATTTTTTTATTATTATTAAAATCTTTGTTCAGTTACAAGACAATTTAATCAAAATAAAAAATTACATATTTTTGTAATTATTTTAATGTAATTGTTTACAGAGGTACAGCTTATTACAGCTCAATAATATGATTAAAGGAGGTAAAAGGCATTCTTTATTAAAAAAAAAAAAAAAAAAGATTGCCTCAAAGTATCATTGTGTAGCCTTTATATCATAGTAATGGAGGGATAAGCTTTTCACCAAGTGTGCAATAGGAGACTTGGACTGAGGTGTCAGAAATCCCACCACTATGAGTTTTAAATAATGCAGAGGCATTTTTTACCTGTGGAGGGCCGATGATGTTCATGGTGCTTTGAACTCTGTCCCTGAGGTCACTGTGTCCTGAATCTGTGAGGTGAAGAGCAAATGTGTGTCTGACTAAATACATAAATAAATAAATACAATTAAATAGGTAAGTATGGATTCTATAATTTATGTGAAATATTGATTAATACAAAATATCTTGTATACAAAATGGTGTACTTTGTCTTGTTCCATGGTGACTTTATTTTTGTTGAAGCTGAGAACTTTTTAAGCATAAACCACACTAAAAGTATGAATCTCTCATTAAAGGAACTGTGTTAGTACCATTGTATCAGGTGGTTATTATATGGTTTCACCAAAGTACCATTTTCAAAAACACGGTAGTGCCATTGTGCCTTTTGGTACTTGTTAGAGGTATTGATAACTAATAACAGAAATCCCAAGAGTGAGAAAAAGTTGCTTATAATTATTTTATCATGTGCACTGTGTTATATCAAGGTGACACGTTGATAATGAACTGTATTAATAGGCACATCTTCATGCCCATATGTAAAGCATCAGTTTACTTATTCTTCTGCTATAATTTGGTGTTATTACCTCTTAAGTCTTCAGCGTGGTATCCTTCATTAGCCTTTCCTCTGGTTTCTTCAGCAGCACATCTCCTCTCACCATTCAAGTTGACAGTCCATAGAGAGGAGCTAAAGAGACAAATGCAAACTGTATAAAATCATCTCTTCATTACAAACTATTGTTGTTTTGTTTTAGCTTTTGTTTGTATCAAGACAAACTCTACCCTACCCTCTTGTCTCAAGCTATGTTCAGAATGAAATAATAGCGTACTGCTTACTACATAATGTACAATATGCAATATGACTTGTATGACAATATAAAAATAGCACATGAGACTGTTTACATTATGCAGTGATTAACTGTTTGCTGTAGTGCCCCACATTGCTGAACTCATTACATTGCATATTTAATTCAAGAGTTTTTTCATTGTATTTTGTTAAAAAATATATAAAAAATGCTGTGATTGGTTTTTTTTATTATTTTTTTTTATGAAATGGTGTAGAGAAATGCCCCTATTACCTGACAGATAGTACTAAATTAGGTTTATCTGTGTCTCTGTGACAGCGCTTATGGACATTCAGTGTATGCATGTGGTGACATCATTCGAATTCAATAACGTGTAAAAAAATCTATTTGTATTTGTTCTTCCTCAGTTTGAACACATAATGTCTGTCCAAATTCATTTGCAATTGAATTTCCAGTGTTTTGTGAGTGACGATTTCAATATGACTAATGTCTCCATTTGCATTTTGTTTCCTCAGTGTCATGTTCCAGTCCTGCCAAAATTAAAATAGAATTGCAATCCCTTTTGTAATTGTATTTGTCTGCTATGGACACCTGTTAATCTCTTATTCAGGAGAGAAAAGTCTCAAAACAAGTGTGAAATGTAAACATAAACATGTCTTACCTAAGTTTATTTTCAGAGCTGGATTCTGGGAAGAGAAGGGAGAACAACATCCCATTAACCAGACATTACTGGCTCAGGGAAGTAACTGTCATCTGGTAGCACACTTGACTTGCAATCAAATTGTTATACACTGGTACAATAAGAGGGTCAGAAAGAGACAGCAACAAATTCTTAGACTATATTTGAAAAGTGAGGTTAATGGTGAAGTGTGTACTGAGCCATCATTGGCACAAAACAGCATTACAAAAACCTGTTTACAAATAGGTTTCCCAAACACTCCTACTGCCCCTTATGCCTCCAACGTCCCTGTCTGTCATTGTTCAGATGAATAATACCTGGAGAAATCTATCCCTTATCATTCCCATTCATCTCAATGACAGTTGCTTCGCTGGCACATGACCCCTTTGCTCATGGGCAGCCAAATATTCAAGCCAGTTTTTTTTTCACCTAAGCAATAATTGCCACGTAAGTCATCAGAGCTGCAGAAGAAATTACGTCATGATAGGTTAATGGCACGCACCACTGTCAGAAGCCCTCCAAAAAATGGGCTACTGATAAAATACTATAATAAAATATATGTAATTTAAATGTTTCTTGAAAAAAAAAAAAAACAACCTTTGAATGGCTATCAGTGTAGAAAGCAGTCAGATGGTGTAGTTACGGCATCTACTTGTTAGGGATAAATGCTTTGTGTTGTGACGTGGGAAATATATGTTTGCAATAGTAAGCAAAATACATGACAATTGCCATTTCCAAAAGGCTTTTATGAATATTTAATATCTGACAGTTGTTAGATCAAGCAATTGAGCTGAAATTACATTGTTAAGGCACATGTATTTTTGAAGAATATCTGTCCAGTTTAAAATGCATGATTTGGCTAAATATTAAAGGTAACAACAAAGTTTTAAAGAAAATGTAAAACATTTAATGTATTAATGTGCATTTAGCCTTTTAATTGAAAATGTGCCCTTGCTGTTGGCCCAATATGTGGCAAACAGTGCTTTGACTTACTAACAAATTATCTCTTCATTAGTTGAATTACTTGTGATAGAGATTTAAAGGAACCTTTAGGACATATGTAAAATTAATTTGCTTACTTGTGAGTTTTTTTCTATAGTACAGGAGCAGGATGAGTATTACCAGTAGAATGATCACACACATCACCACCGTTACAGCAATCAAAACTGTATAGTCCTGTGTAGTTCCTGACAGCACTGCAAAACACATTTGTATGTTTATGACCATTTGATTTACAAGCACAAACCTCTGCAAAATGCTTTGAACAATGCATTCAATCATTAAACTATTTGGTTTTGTAGCAGTCAGGGGAAAAAGTGTATGCAGTGGTATTCAGTTTTTTTGGATATTTAAGTAACATTTAAAAATGTTTGAATTTTACAGAATTACAAAATATCAACTGATATCTGTGATAAACTAATGTAATAGGTTTTTTCCCATTTAAATTAGCATGGAGCCATTATGAAAAAAATACTAGGATGTATAAATTCATCACAGTTTAAATCCCAAAAAAATATATATTTTTTGTATTACAGTAATGAGAAAGAGCTTTTTTGCTTTACGATAATGTGAAGTGGGAACATTTTAATATTTCTTTATTCAAAATGTAATTTCCTATTTCCTTTTTTTAAATTTTTTTAAATTTTCTTTAGTCCTTATGTGAAATGTAAACCGGACATCTTCTTGACAGTTTTCATGATATTATCTTTTCTAATAATAGTATATAATAATAGTTTACAACAGTCTGGTTCTGAAAGTAAAAATCCCATTAATTTTTTCCAGAGAGGAACGTCTCGGTTACTGATGTAACCTCCGTTCCCTGATGGAAGTAACGAGATGTTGTGTTGATGAGTTGACACTAGGGGTTCCTCCTGCGGAGCCCAGACATCTCTGATCTTGAGAAAAAGGCCAATGGAAATTGGCGTGTGGAATTTGCATCCCACTCCCCCAGACATACGGGTATAAAAGGGGTGACGCTGCAAACACACATCAGGTATCGCACATCATCACACGGGGTTGCCTAGGGGACAACCAGCGCATGTGGAGCACTTACCTCAGTACGGGGGCCTGGGTGACGCCCGTACTGGGGCGGCAGCGAGCCTCTCCAAAGACTCGACAGCCACTAGGCTAGGGAGGAAGAACATCCAGGGTTCACACTTCTTACGAACGTAACTGGGGAGTGATCGTGTCTACCACCGCGGGTGGTAGGCCACCTAAGTCTTCTGTGTCCTGTCCAAGGGCCAGATATGGATATTCTAGAGGTCCGGTCATAGGTGCCAGATAGGTGCCAGAAAGAAGGTCCTTCCTCAGGGGAATTCGCCCGGGAGGGGGGGCTGTCGCGAGGAGCATGAGGTCCGAGAACCAAATCCGGTAGGGCCAATAAGGGGCCACTAAGAGGACCAGCTCCCCGTCCTCCCTGACTTTGCACAACGTCTGTGCAAGTTGGCTCACTGGGGGAAACGCATACTTGCACAGCCCCAGGGGCCAGCTGTGTGCCAAGGCATCTGTGCCGAGGGGTGCCTCAGTCAGAGAGTACCGTAGTGGGCAATGGGAGGATTCTGGGGAAGCGAACAGGTTTACCTGTGCTTGGCCGAATCGACTCCAGATCAGCTGGACCGTCCTGAGGGTGGAGCCTCCACTCTCCCCTGTGCGCAACCTGCCGCAACAGCATGTCAGCTGTGCTGTTGAGGTGGCCTGGGATATGAGTGGCTCGCATTGACTTGAGCTGGTGCTGAATCCAAAGGAGGAGACGGCAGGCAAGTTGTGACATATGGATTGTATATTGCATATTGTACTAATATGCCTGACCCTCGAAGGCAAACCAGAGAAAGGGTCTGTGTCGTGGAAGGATCGAGACATGGAAGTATGCGTCCTTCAGGTCTACCACTGCGAACCAATCCAGATGCTGGACACTCGCTAGAATGCGTTTCTGCATGTGCATCTTGAACGGGAGTCTGTGCAGAGCCCAGTTCAGAACTCGCAGGTCGAAGATTGGACGCAACCCGCCGCCTTTTTTGGGTATGATGAAGTAGGGGCTGTAAAACCCCTTCTTCACCTCGGCTGGAGGGAAAGGCTCTATCGTGCCCTTCCGTAGAAGGGAGGCGATCTCCGCATGCAATTCAGCAGCGTTCTTGCCTCTCACTGCGGTGGAGCGGACACCATTGAACCTGGGTGGGCGCCTGGCAAACTGAATCGCATAGCCGAGTCGGACGGTCCTGGTCAACCAACGCGATGGGTTGGAAGCGCGAGTCATGCCCCCAAGCTCCGTGCGATAGGGACCATGGGGAATAGAGTGTAGGTACCAGTGGGTGGGGCCTCACGACGGGGCGGAGACCGGGGTGCTGAGTCTAGAGACATCAAACACATACCTGGCTCCTTGTGAACGGCTGGGCGTGTGGAAGCGGGAGGTCCGGTTCCAGGGCGCCGTACCTGCCAGAGAGAAACGGTGGCTGGGGAGACCGGAAATAGAACCCAGGGGCTGAGGAAACTGCTCTTTTTTGAAAATGTGGGCACCGCAGCCTGTTGGGCGTGTGGCGAAATAAAATTTGTAAAGAAATAAGGATTCTCCACCCGACCCTCCGGCGGGGGAGTGGAGGTCTGCTTACCAGCTCCTGTAGTGCAGTTTCCTGAGTCCCGGGGCTGCCCGTCTCAGGGGCGCTTTGAAGCCTCCTTGGGGTTCTCGGCGGCCGGCCATGAGGCGGGTGGCATCGCAGTCCTGTGGGTAGCTCCGCGCCAGGGCCGTCCCCGAGGGGCGGGGCTGGTGTCGGTGTTGGCACCGCAGGGGGATGCACTGGGCGACAAGCAGACGGAGTGCAGGGTCTGTGGCTCCGCCTCGGTTGGATGTGCTGTATGGCCTCCGTCTGCTTTCTCACCATTGAAAACTGCCGGGCGAAGTAGGCGTCGCCAAACAGCCCAACCTGGGAGATGGGGGCGTCAAGGAAATGCACCTTGTCAACCTCTCGCGACTCGACCAGGTTGAGCTAGAGATGGCATTCCTGGACCACCAGTGTGGACATCGCCTGCCCGAGAGCCTGCGCCGTGACCTTCGCTGCCCGGAAGGCGAAGTCGGTTGCCGAGTGCAGCTCCTGCATTAGACCCGGGTCAGGACTACCCTTGTGTAGTTCTCTGAGTGCCTTGGATTGGTGCACCTGCAGGAGTGCCATGGCATGCAAGGCGGAGGCGGCATGTCCAGCGGCGCTGTAGGCCTTAGCCATCTGGGACGACGTCAGCCTACAGGCCCTGGACAGGAGCCTCAGAAGGTTCAGCCAGGTGGAGGCGCTTTGTGGGCATAAGTGCACTGCAACTGTTTGGTCCACCTGGGGAATCGGCGAGTAGCCCCTTGCCACCCCGCCATCGATGTTAGTGAGAGCGGAGGATTGCATGCAGGCAGTGAAAGGTGCCTGCCATGAGCATGTGAGCTCATCATGCACCTCCGGGAAGAAAGGAACGGGGGCGGAGCATTGCCGTGAGCGGCACTCTGGCACCAGGAACCAATCGTCGAGCCGTGAGGGTTTGGGGGGGGGGGGGGCGGCGGATTCCACTCCAGCCCGACACTCGCGGCTGCCCGGGCAAGCATGGCCGTCAGCTCCGCGTCAGCCTGTGACTGAGCAGCCGCACCCGAGGGTGGGAGTCCAGCCAAGTCCTCAGCGTCAGACATGACGAACCCGCTCTCCGATGCCACGATCGAAAGCTCATCGTCGTCAGGCACCCCTAACGAGATCACGGGTCCACCGTGAAACAAACCGGCAACATCGCCCCAGCGCACGGTTGGAGCATATGAGCGTCACAGGGAGTGGGAGGTCCGTGGGGGAATACCCGGCGGAGAGGCTCCCACTGAGGTCCCCATATCGCCCCCAGTGCTAACCATCCCCACCTCATACCCATAGGTAGAAGGACCGAGTCGGGGTGGCTTGCGCTCTTACGAGGGTGAGCCGCGACCGCAACATAGCCATGGTCATGTCCTTACAGTGAGGACATGAACCATCCACGAACACTGACTCCGCGTGGGTGGCACCCAGATACGAAAGGCAGCAATCGTGGTCATCAGACAGGGAGAGACATCGACCGCAACCAGGAAATAAACACAAATGGAAAGACATTAAAAGACGCTTTCCGTTTGAGCCACTCTTTTAGAGAAATATTACTCTTAAAAATATTATATATAATATTATATATATATGGGTAAGTATATAATTAATATATAATAATATATATTATTCACTCTGTGAACGTTTTTCTGCTGCTGAAGCGTCCAGGTGTGTGTGCTCAATACAACGTAGTGTGCGAGGGGGAGAACCGCTGCAAGGCTCCATAGATCCAAAAGTGTGTAGAGATGAATGGAGGTGGAAGAGGAATTCAGCTCAGTGACTTGCTCGCTCGACTCTGAAGAAGATATCTGATGTGTGTTTGCAGCGTCACTCCTTTTGTACTCGTAAGTCCGGAGGAGTGGCATGCAAATTCCACACGGGAATTTCTATTGGCCTTTTTCTCAAGATCAGAGATGTCTGGGCTCCGCAGGAGCGACCCCTAGTGTCAACTCATCAACATAACGTTGAGTGAGTGACAGATAGGGAACTGATTATTTACAATAAATTATAGAACTTTTAAAACAGACCTACGGTGAGTTCTGATGTGCTGAAGCCATCAGTCTGCATTATTTCAACTTTACAAATCTTGTTCGATAGTGGAATTCTTTGTGAATAACAACACTACCCATGATCCTGAATATAAAAGATCGACCAATCAGAGACTGGCCACATAACTGCTCAGCAGATATCGCCAACTCCCACAACACACTTTTATTTCACTTAATGTCATTCACAGAGCCTCATGGGATTGTAGTTCATTCCCCCTTTAAAGACGTTAAGTACACAGTCTTGTCCTTTGTCTAATTTTCAAATAATTTTTTACTTTCAAATCCAAGTTTGTAATGTTGCGATTCACCTGAGATCTGGTTGTTGTGGTTCATGGCTTACAACTTTTTTATTAAGGGTTTTGTTAAATCCCTATGGAACAAAATTAATGGGGAAAATAATTCCAGAAAGTGGGCGGGCATTGTCAGGCTTGATTCTTCTTAAAAATATGAAACCTAAAGACTTGTTGTAATAAACATAATGCTCCCCTATTAGTGCTAGTTAGTTTAGTTGCCTGAGGGGCTTATTGAAAACAATCCATCTTACCTACAGTTAGATTAACACTGCTGCATTGGTGTGCTAGTTTGGCAGGCACGGACGCACAGCATTCTACCATGGTGCTTGTCTCTGCTTTTAACTGTAGCACACTGTTTGAGTGGAAGAGGTTGGCTGACTCCTGAAGACTGCTGATGTTGTAGTCGCTTCTGTCCACAGTAGTGCCATTGACCACCCAGATCACTACAGGGTCTGGATACCAGCCAACCATCTGGCAATGGAAGATGACCAATGTGCCCTCTGATGCTGACATGTCACCCTCCAAAATTGTGACATTTCCTTGTTCTAGATAAGGATTTTAAACACATGGGCATTTTGCAAGTTATAAAACAAATAGCCTATCTTTGGTAAAAGAGTATATTTAAAGTATGATTATTTCTCTGTTTGTGTGCACCCCTTGGTATGCACAGTGGCCCAACAAGTATTGGAAAACTCAAAGCATCCTAAATGTATGAATGCCATTGCATTAGATAAAATATCAAGCCAAGTTACAACTTTAAACAAATGCTTTAAACTACATTTGAGCCATTTTTCCATCAACTTTTAACTGGTGTAAAGTTTATTTTTAGTTGATGTATGAAGTCATGAAGTTCACACAGGTGTCCCAGAAGAGTAGCCACATTTTTTCTGAAAGTTCCAGTACCCTATGATCAGCCACATTATGCCCACTCAATGGTGAGTAATTTGTTTCATTTAATGTTTGGACTATTCAGTTTTAAAATAGTTATCCATATAAATGATGCAATCTGAGGAGCTTTCGAACAGCAGTGACACACTTTCTTAAGATGTGTTACATTCATACAAGTTCATACTGTTGTGAATGTAAAGGTGGATATGACGTCACTGAGGAATTATCCCATGGGAGCTAATTAGAGGAGCTACATCACGTACCTGCAGCTTAACTAAAAACAGTTAGAAACGCTTTGACAGATGAAACATAAATCCAATAAATACACGATTACTCACCTTGTCAATGTTTTTCATGAGGTTGGGGTATTTTTACAAGAAATGGCTTTAACATCATAAAGAAAGCTACAACCAATATATCTATGACAAAAATGTATGTTGGAGCATAACATTTTTCTCTAGTAAGACCTTTGATATTAAAGCAAAGATGTAATGCAAAATGCGTATTCTTAATGAGAATTTAATCATTTTAACCTTAAAGCAAGACAAATTTAAATGCATTTTCTTACTTTATTTACTTGTTTACAGTCAAAACTACTGAAAAATTTGCCAGTGCTGAAGAAGTAATCCAAAGTATTTAGATTACATTACTGACTTTGAGTAATCTAATCTTGAGTAATCTAAAATTACAAGTTATATTTTACAGCATGAATTCTGTAATCTGTAGCAGAATACTTTTTAAAAGTAACCTTCCCAACCCTGCCCATGTCACAGATTCCCTGTTGACTTTTGTTTTGTGCTTTTATGTTGAAGTTTCTGTTTCCTGTTTAGTTTTTGTAGTCCTTTGTAGTTCCATTTTTTGATTGGTTTTCCCCTGATTGTTTCCCATTCCCTGATTGTTTCCCCAGGTTTTCCTTGTTTTCCCTAGTGTACTTAAGCCCTTGTTTCCCCCTGTCTATTTGTTAGTTATTGCACGTTCTGTGCCAAGTTCCCTGTGGTTTTTCTTATTTCTAGTCTTCTTGTTTTTTGTTAATAAAAAGCTGCATGTAGATCTTCTCTTGTTGCCTGCCTCGTTACAGAATAACTCACCTCAAACATGGATCTAGCAGCAGTCTTCCTCCAGCTGAGCCGAGCGAAACTCCCTTTAATTGAATACTCACGTCTGCTCAGCACCATTGCCCGATGCACTGGTTTTACTGATGGTCATCTTAAGTCCATTTACCAGCTCGGCCTCCTTGCCCATGGATGGATCGACTTGCCGGAGACTGGTGATTTCACGTGGGAGGGGTACGTGAATTTGATTTTGGAGACGTTTGCTTCAGAGGGTACTTGCAACGAGCCAACGCCCACGCCTGCCACGGCCAATGAGCCAATGCCCACGCCTGCCACGGCCAACGAGCTGGAAGACTCGTCCGTCCCAGAGACAGCGCTGTCAGCCTCATCCGTCTGGAGGAGGAGGAGAAGAAGAAGGGCTTCTGCTTCTCAGCCTCCGCCCTCCATGGCTCCACCTCCCGAGCCTTCCAGGGCTCCACCTCCCATGGCTCCGCCTTCAAGGGCTCCACCTCACGAGCCTTCCACGGCTCTGCCTTCCAGGCCTCCGCCCCCCGAACCTTCCACGTCTCCTAAGCCTTCCACGGCACTGTCTCCTGAGCCTTCCACAGCTTCGCCTCCCACGGCTCCTCCTCCTGAGCCCTCCATGGCTCCGCCTCCTGAGCCTTCCATGCCTCCTGAGCCTTCCATGCCTCCTGAGCCTTCCACTTCTCCACCTCCTGAGCCTTCCACGGCTCTGCCTGCTCCACCTTCCACGCAGGAAGCGCATCATTGTTTACAAGAGAAGGATCACAGTACAAAAGTTTCATTGTCTTTGCTGTAGATTTGCATTTATATAAGTGTATTGTTCAAAATGGTCGTTTGGCGTGTGTATCCTGAATAACCTTCAGAAACACCAAAGAAAATGCTTGCCAGGAAAAATATTAACTTCTCATCAATTGCCTACACATGATCATGAGCAATAGAAGCTCTGGCTTATTGTGCCGAACCTGGAAATCAGTACACCCCTACATTGTCTCAAATATTGGAGGGTATGCCGTGTACATTTTACCCCTGAGGATTTCAGACTATCGAAAGAAACAAAGGGTCGATATCTGAATTCATCAACTGTGCCCGTATGTTTTTCCAGCAAACTCAGGTATGTGTGAAAACTTTGTCATTGTCATCATTAAGGATGGTTAATTACTGCAGTAATGTCCATCCATCCATCCATCCATCTTCAACCACTTATCCGAAGTCGGGTTGCAGGGGCAGCAGCTCCAGCAGGGGGCCCCGAACCTCCCTAACCCGAGCTACATTAACCAGCTCTGACTGGGAGACCCCAAGGTGTTCCCAGGCCAGTGTGGAGATGTAATCTCTCCAACTAGTCCTGGGTCTTCCCCGAGCCTCCTCCCAGCTAGACGTGCCTGAAACACCTCCTTAGGGAGGCGCCCAGGGGGCATCCTTACCTGATGCCCAAACCACCTCAACTGACTCCTTTCGACGCAAAGGAGCAGCGGCTCTACTCCGAGCTCCTCACGGATGACTGAGCTCCTCACCCTATCTCTAAGGGAGAAACCCGCCACCGTTCTGAGGAAGCCCATTTCGGCCGCTTGAACTTGTGACCTAGTTCTTTGGGTCATGACCCAGCCTTCATGACCATAGGTGAGGGTAGGAACAAAAATTGACCGGTAGATCGAGAGCCTTGCCTTCCGGCTCAGCTCTCTTTTCGTGACAACGGTGCGATAGAGCGAGTGCAATACCGCCCCCGATGCCCCAATTCTCCGGCCAACCTCCCGCTCCATTGTCCCCTCACTCGTGAACAAGACCCCGAGGTACTTGAACTTCTTCACTTGGGGCAATACCTCCTTCCCTACTCGGAGTTCGCACTCCATCAGTTTCCTGCTGAGAACCATGGCCTCAGATTTAGAGGTGCTAATCCTCATCCCAGCCACTTCACACTCAACTGCCAAGCGATCCAGTGAGAGCTGAAGGTCATGGATCCATGATGACATGAAGACTAAATCATCTGCAAAAAGCAGCGATGAGATCCCCAGCCCACCGAACCGCACACCTTCCCCACCCTGACTATGCCTCAATATCCTGTCCATGAATATCACAAACAGGATTGGTGACAAAGCACAGCCTTGGCGGAGACCAACCCCCACATGGAACGAACTCGACTTCGTGCCGAGAACCTGGACACAGCTCTCGCTTTGGACGTACAGGGATTGGATCGCCCTAAGAAGGGACCCCCCCACCCTGTACTCCCGAAGCACCTCCCACAGTCTCTCCCGGGGGACCTGGTCATACGCCTTCTCCAGATCCACAAAACACATGTAGACCGGATAGGCATACTCCCAGGCCCCCTCCAGGATCCTTGTGAGAGTAAAGATCTGGTCTGTCATTCCACGGCCAGGATGGAACCCGCATTGTTCCTCTTCAATCCGAGGTTCAACAATCGGCCGAACTCTCCTCTCCAGCACCTTGGAGTACACTTTACCAGGGAGGCTGAGAAGTGTGATACCCCTGTAGTTGGCACACACTCTCTGCTCCTCCTTAGGCACAGTCCCAGACTTCCACGCAATGTTGAATAATGTTTTTGCAGTTGAGTTTGATTGTTGTTAATACAGTAATGTTTTTTTTATTATTATTTGGAAATAATGTTTTTTATTTATTTTATATTGTTTTGACTGTTTTGGTTTGTGAATGGCGCTTGGTCTCTGCAAGTTTCTCTTGTAAACAATGATGTGTTTCCCAGAGATGTACGGATGCAAACATTTGTAGTTAAAAATATATTAGTATTGTTTTGTTTCTAAAAATAATCAATCATTTGGATTCAGAAGAAATTTATTTGTCGACTGGAGTCGTGTGGATTATTTTGATGCACCCTAAATATGCACTTTGGACCGTCAAAAAATGGAGTACATTCACATGCATTGCTTAAAGGAGGAGGCTTGAAATGAATGAAATCCTAAAGATCTTAAATGGGTGAGGGTGAGTAAATTATCAGCAAATTTTAATTTTTGGGTGAACTATGGGCAAATATGGCCAGTTTGTTGAATATCAGATATCATAAAAAGAACAGGAAAACTATAACCATATACAGTAGTACAGTACACAGTGACATGAGACAATGTTCCTCCAGGACCATGATGCTACATAAAACAACATAGGACAAACACAGAACCACATGAGACTACACAGACTATATAACATAACTATATAAAGTGCACGTGCAAACGTGTGCAAAATGTACGGGACAGTACAATAAATTACAACAAATTAACAGGACAATAGGCACAGTGAGAGACAATCCAGCGCCGACCAGTACACAGTAGTGCAAAAAGATGACAGTTTCTAAAAATGCCAAATGTAAACATAACATACTATGAAATAGTGTTCTATGCACATAGCAGTTATTGAGGTAGCAGCCAGGTATAAAGTGACAATAATTAAAGTGCAACTAAGGACGTGTGTGTGTGTGTGTGTGTGTGTGTGTGTGTGTGTGTGTGTGTGTGTGTCAGTCCAGTTTCTGAGTATTGAGGAGTCTGATGGCTTGGGGGAAGAAGCTGTTACACAGTCTGGCCATGAGGGCCTGAATGCTTTGGTACCTCTTTCCAGACGGCAGGAGGGTGAAGAGTTTGTGTGAGGGGTGTGTGGGGTCATCCACAATGCTGGTTGCTTTGCGGATGCAGTGTTTTTTGTAAATGTCTTTGATGGATGGAAGAGAGACCCCGATGATCTTCTCAGCTGTCCTCGCTATTCTCTGCAGGGCTTTGCAGTCCGAAACGGTGCAAGTCCCAAACCATGCAATGATGCAGCTGCTCAGGATGCTCTCAATAGTCCCTCTATAGAATGTAGTGAGGATGGGGGGTAGGAGATGTGCTTTCCTCAGCCTTCGAAAGAAAGTAGAGACACTGCTGGGCATTCTTGGTAATAGAGCTGGTGTTGAGGGACCAGGTGAGGTTCTCCGCCAGGTGAACACCAAGGAATTTGGTGCTCTTGACAATCTCCACAGAGGAGCCGTCGATGTTCAGCGGAGAGCGGTCACTCTGTGCTCTCCTAAAGTCAACAAACATCTCTTTTGTTTTGTCCACATTCAGAGACAGGTTGTTGGCTCTACACCAATCCGTTAGCTGCTGCACCTCCTCTGTGTATGCTGACTCATCGTTCTTGCTGATGAGACCCACCACAGACATGTCATCGGCGAACTTAATGATGTGGTTCGAGCTGTGCATTGCTGCACAGTCGTGAGTCAGCAGAGTGAACAGCAGTGGACTGAGCACACAGCCCTGTGGGGCCCCAGAGCTCAGTGTGGTGGTGGTGGAGATGCTGTTCCCGATCCAGACTGACTGAGGTCTCCCGGTCAGGAAGTCCAGGATCCAGTTGCAGAGGGAGGTGTCCAGGCCCAGCAGGTTCAGCTTTCCAATCAGGTGCTGAGGAATTATTGTGTTGAATGCTGAGCTGAAGTCTATGAACAGCATTCGAACGTATGAGTCCTTTTTATCTAGGTGGGTGAGGGCCAGATGGAGGGTGGTGGCGATGGCATCATCTGTTGAACAGTTTGGACGATTCGCAAACTGCAGTGGATCGAGTGAGAGGGGCAGCTGGGTCTTAATGTGCCTCATGACGAGCCTCTCGAAGCACTTCATGATGATTGGTGTGTGACGGGATGGTATTCATTGAGGCAGGACACTGAAGACTTCTTTGGAATGGGGACGATGGTGGTGGCCTTGAAGCACGTTGGAACGACGGCACTGCTCAGAGAGATGTTGAAGATGTCGGTAAGAACATCTGCCAACTGGTCTGCACATCCTCTGAGCACTCTGCCAGGAATGTTGTCTGGTCCAGCAGCCTTCTGTGGGTTGACTCTACATAGAGTTTTCCTCACATCAGCCGTGGTAAGACAAGGCACCTGGTCGTTGGGAGGAGGGGGGGTGTTCCTCGCCTCCACGTCGTTCTGTGCTTCAAACCTAGCGTTGAAGTCGATCAGCGCATCTGGAAGGGAGGCATCTTTGTCACAGGTAACTGATGTTGTCCTGTAGTTGGTGATGGCCTGGATGCCCTGCCACATGTGCCGCGTGTCACCGCTGTCCTGGAAGTGACTGTGGATTCTCTGGGCGTGTGCGCGCTTTGCCTCTCTGATGGCCCGGGACAGTTTGGACCTCGCTGTTCTTAGGGCAGCCTTGTCACCTGCTCTGAAGGTGGAGTCTCGGGTCCTCAGCAGCGCACGCACCTCCGCAGTCATCCACGGCTTCTAGATGGAGCGTGTGGTGATGGTCTTGGAGAAGGTGACATCATCAATGCACTTGCTGATGTAGCTGGTCACTGATGCTGTGTATTCCTCCAAGTTGGTAGAGTTGCCATATGTTGCAGCCTCCTTGAACATATGCCAGTCAGTACACTCAAAACAGTCCTGAAGAGCAGAGATGGCTCCTGATGGCCTGGTTTTCACATGTTTCTGAAGCGGTTTTGTGCATCTGGCAAGCGGGCTGTATGCTGGAATTAGCATAACAGAGATGTGGTCTGAGTAGCCGAGGTGGGGGCGGGGCTCCACCCGGTACGCGCCTGGGATGTTTGTGTAAACAAGATCAATCATGTTCGCCCCTCTCGTTGCAAAGTCCACATACTGATGGAATTTAGGGAGCACTGTCTTGAGATTCGCATGGTTGAAATCTCCGGCGACAATAAACAGTCCGTTAGGATGAGCGTTCTGCAGTTTGCTCATAGCCCCATACAGTTCACAGAACTCTTCCTTAGCGTTAGCACTGGGGGGAATGTAATGTTCTCCGTAAGGCAAATTGTACTTGCCTTATGAAAGTTTATCATTATTTGTCCATTGTTAAACTGTGGCATTTGTAACAATTAGGCCATAACCACGTACCTAAGACCATGGACAGCTCCTCATTATTTGATTATGTCAGTGTAGCTAGTCTTTCTAAATAATGCACTCTGTATGTTTTTAGCTGGCTCTTAAGCCCAAAGTTTACTTCGGTCAAATGGTACAGGACACCTGACGCAAATTTCGTCATCAGCAGAGTGCGCTAGTGCTGAATGTGTGTGAAGAAATGCTAGAAGATGTTATGGATGCTAAACAACAGAGGTAAAAACAAAGGTAAAAACAATAACGGATGTGCACGTCAAGACCGCGTGTGTGAGGAGGTCAGAAGACACCTGCAATTTTATAACTCGTGGCTGAAGAACTATAAAGACACCTTTTCAGTCCAGTATCTCATAGCAGTCGTAGCACATATGTCAAACGCGTATATGTGCACACAGTCATGTAGGATGTACTTTAACAGGCTCACTATCGACTGTATGCAGACACAGTATACTTTGGGCTTTAATCGTTCCATTGGTCCCAGTAGTACTTGTGGTTTTAGACTGTATACGGATGCCTATCATCCTTGATACTGGAAGTTTGTTTACTAAATGCTGCTGCTGCTTCACATTTAAGATGTTTGTTTATCTTCTGTTTTATTACTTTTAGTCTGTGTTTTCTTCATATCCTTCAATACACACACCCCTACTATAGACATTCTTGGATCGCATGCTCTGTTAGAATCCAGTTTAATGTTGTTTTTTTGCTGATAACAATGGTAGTCGTTTCTGCTCCTGATATTGTAATTTGAAAGCAGAGCCGCTTTTCCCCTATCAGCTTGGTCATTTTTTTTCTAAACAGGAGGCCGGGGCAGGGAAAATTACTTTGTATGAGACAGCATTTAATCTAGAAGAAGCTTGGCTCTCTGTGCCCCTAATGAAAAGCTTTGTGAGCATTTATGTGTGCTAACGCTGACACACGTTTAGCTCTTCATGATTTACATCCTAAGCTTAACTCTGTGGCCAGTCTGTTGAGGAAAGCCTGGCCTCTAAAGAGACTGGATGTGGATGAGAGAGAGGCTGCTTCCCAGTTTGCATACAATCTTTTCGAAATTGCATACAAAATTACAATTAGTGCATCATAAATATAAGAACTGCAAAAATAGAATGCCAAAATTGTGGAATACTATTCAGTTAATGAATTATGTGATTATGAGGTTACACTACAGTCATCCATTGTTTAAGTGCTTTGTTGTGGGTCCTTGCCTTTTTCTGTTTATTCTGCTATTGCAATGTGAAGAACACAACAGACAGCCATCTTTCAATCTTGTCACCAGAACAATGAACAATATCCAATTAATTATTCCATTTAAAATACATTTGGAATATCTCGTCTTTTTGAAATGATCCTCACTTGGTCACACCTCTCTCCATTTCGCTTGTGTGACACTCACATGAAGCCAGGCTTTGCTCATGTGTTTCAGATAAGAACCATATTTAGCAAATTTATTTTGATGTAAAATATATTTAGCGTTTTATATTTTGCACAGGTAACTTTGATTGGATCTCTATCCGATGACAGTGGAGACACATTTGACTGCAAGGTGTTAATGCAAACCTGCTCAAAATATCCAGATACTATATGAATAGCATACTCCTTGTATGAGGTTGCCTAAGCAGTTTCAGCACCACACGATATATGAAATCAAGAAATATGTAAAATGGCTATTTTGCTTATAACTTCTGAATAAGTTGACCAAAATTCATGAGAATCTTTTTAGATTCTTTGGGGCATTCAGAGTCAATTGATACCCAATGTTCATATGTCGGCCATTTTTAATTTTGTTGCAAAATGCTGTATTTTACAAACACATTGTTTGCTGCCATTGCAGCTGTATTTCTTCTTCTTCTTCTTCTTCTACTACTACTACTACTACTACTACTACTAAAATTGTTTGCATATCACTAAACAAATGCCCACTCACATGTGGCTTATGTGTTTAACTTGAGAAACAGCATTTAGTCCTGCACATGTAAATGAATGGGAGTCTTTTGTAATGGGAGGAGAGAGGATGATTTGCATTTCCCAGGAGATTTGTGGTCGCCCTCCAACTGTATGTCTGACCCAATATGCCACAGATCACAGCAAGAGATGCTGACTGTTAACCAGAAATTCCAAGATGCCCAATTAATTCAAAAGCTGTGTAAGGCACCGATTTGCCACAAATGCACGTGGAAGGGCTGTATTAAACATACAATATTGCTAATAGAGGCATAGGTAAAATCTTTGCTATAGGTGATGAATATCTCACTCCATAATATATTAAAAGTATCAGGTCAATTCTTTGGTTTAGCTGAGTTGAATACTGTGGTAGATGGAGCTTTTATTTGTTAAAAAGAGAATAGTTATTAGGGCAGGGCAATACATTGAATATCCGTAATATATTTGCAATTATTTTTTGTTGATATAAAATTATTCAAAATTGTGAAGTTTCTTAAAAATATGTATATTTAAAAAAATAAATAATAATAAATATTTTCAATTAATTGGTCTAGGTGCTAGCGAAATGACAAGAACTGGCTGGCAATTCAGTCTGAATCATTTGAACAGTTCACACACAGGCTGAATCACTTGGAGCAGTTTCTCACACCATAAAATAGTATCGGGATACTTTAAAAAAAGTTACTTAAAAAAGTTGCAAATTAATCCTATCACATGCCAGTGATGAAAAACACATAAAACACATAAAATATAACACAATTTACCAGTCATTTACCTGTGTTAATTCTATTCAAGTTCTATGAATACATTTGAATACATTTTTTTTTTGTTTTTTTGATGACGATAATGATGATGATGATGACACAATTTAATCAAACTTTAAAACACAGAATTTGGAAAAAATAAAACTTATCCACCCCCATTTACACATGTACTCAGTTGGCAATAAATATGCAGTAATGTGTTTTATAGTCTGGAGCCAGTGTGTTAAGAGAAAGTATGAGAGTCCAATTTGAGACTAATAAAGTGCAGTGCTGAAGTACTGTATATTGATCGTGAGAGATCAAGAGTTCAAAAATCTGATTGCTTGGGTGAAGAAGCTGTCACGAGGTTGGCTGGTGCGGATCCTAATGCTGCGATACCACCCGCCTGATGGTAGCAGTGAGAGCACCCCATGGCTCAGGTGGCTGGAGTCTCTGATAATTCTCTAAGCTTTTCTCACACACCACCTAGGAAAGCTCACCTCCGACAATGTGTCTGTCTGCTCTAGCCACCCTTTACAGGGCTTTGCAGTTTAGGGCGGTGCTGTTGCCATACCAGGCAGTGAGGCCCCAGTCAGGATGCTCTCTACAGTCCTTGTGTAGAACAGTGTGAGGATGCTGGGGTTCACTCCAAACTTCCTCAGCCATCTCAGGAAGAGAGGCACTGGTAAGCCTTCTTCACAATGGCCTTAGTGACGTGGATACCGAGGAAGCTGCAGACCCTCTGCACCAATGTTCCTCTGTCTTGTCTCCAGAAGTTCACAACAACTTATTGGTCTTGCTGATGTTGAGGGAGGCTGTTTCATCATTGTCTGTGATCAGGCCTACCACCATCGTATCATCAGGAAATTGATGATGTTGGAGTTGTGTGTTTCCACACATTCAAGTGTGTAGAGGGAGTACAGGAGTGGGCTGAGAGCACAGCCCTGCTCCAGTGTTCATGGTCAGCAGCGAGGAGACTGCCCACTCTGATGTCTGCCCAACAGGAAGTCCAGGATCTAGCTGCAAAGTGAGCAATTTAAGCCCAGAGCCCGGAGTTTCACATCAAACTTGGAGGGCACTACGGTGTTGAATGCTGAGCTGTGGTCCACAAACAGCATTCTCACAATGGCATCTTCAGTGGAACGGTTGCTTCTGTAAGCAAACTGTAGTGGGTCCAGAGAGGCATGCAGCTCAGAGCAGATGTGGTGTCTGATAAGCTTCTCAAAGAACTTGCTGATAATGGGATTTAGGGCAACAGGAATCCAGTCATTTGGGCAAGTTATCTTTGACTGTTTTGGAATGGGCACAATGGTGGACATCTTGAAGAATGTGGGAACCACAGACAGGGAGAGGGAGACATTGAAAATGTCTGGAAAAACACCCGCTAGTTGATCCGTGCATGCTTAGAGAGTGATAAGGATGAATTGTGCTTACACTTTGTTCTTGTATTGGTGTTTTGCTGTAATTTAACTCACTTATAGTGAGTTAAATTAACAATTTTTATGATATAGGTTTTTTGTTTTTTTTTTGCATAAATTTGCATGAATTGCATAAAGATAGGAACAAAATAAAAATAACAGTATATGGGTTTGGAAGGACAGAGGGTGAATAAACAATGACAGCAATGTCATTATTGGGCAAACTATTCCTTTAAAACATGACTTTATTATAGTAAATGTGCTTAGCAAGCAGTTCCTAAAGCAGTCAGTGTATGATGTCATTTTTGGTACCCATAAGAGTGACAGATTTGGTTGAAAAACTGGCAAATTAGCTTGCCGCTTCTAAACCTTAAATCTCAGATTAAAGTTGAGCTGGGCTGTCTGTCTCGTTTTGCAGCCCAGCAGAGAGGTAATCGATTCCCATCCCACAAGCCCTTTCGCTGGCATCGGCAATGTCATATACTCCATTAAAACTGCCAGACCAGCAGTCTTCACTCATGCCAGCAGCAAATTAATTCCCCTCCATGAAAAACACCTTGGTCGATGCTCACACCTAAATCAGACATCTCCTATAAAAACTGACAGCTTCTCAGCATGCATGGAGCTCTGGCTGCACATATCCAATCAATGAACAAGATATCCCCATCATTTCATTATAATTATGGAACACTTTTTGGTGGAGGTTTTTACTTTTTTATTTTTAAAGAGAAGCACTTTATGCTCGTTGATACCAACATGATCACACAGGAAATTAACACGACAACTTTTGGCGCAATTATTCACAAATGTCAAGGTGCTTTCAATGAAATGTATCTTTTTTCCTGGGCAAAAACTATGAAAATGTTTAATTGCATTTTTTTTTTTTTTTGGCCAAAACTTGTGACTGTAGCCATACAGAAAATGACTTACGGAAATAAACCTATCCTGAGAAATATTCACTGGGGTAAAAAGTGTGATAACTAGCCCCAGTCTCCCCTCCCTCAAATCTAATGTGCAAAGTAGACAGACTTGACACTTGGTCACATACCTTGTACAAACAGGGTTGCCGACGACCTGATGGGTTTTGTAGGCAGGAGTTCACATATGACATCCTGAACTGTAGGTCTGAATGGAGCACTCATCAGGACTAACTCCCACACTGAGAGCTCTGATGTGGAGTGATTTACAGTAGAGACAGCCGGATCTCTGCCCACAGCACCTTGCTGCATCGTAATGCTGAGAACTGTCCTTCCATCCATCAGCCACGTCATGAGGTCCCAGATTTCATCAGTGCTGCAGTTGAAGTGCACCTCACTGCCTCGTAACACAGTTGCGTTACTGGGTTCTAGATGGATAAAAGAGGATACAGCTGCAAAGAGGTAACATACAGATTAAAAACTACAGATAATATGTGATATTTACACATTTTCATTTCAACTATACATAATTTCTGTAAACCCCTTTAAAATATTTATAGCTCAATGTTGTGACACAAATATTTTTATCTAATTGATTCAAAAAAACATTAAAAATCTATTTGCTGCTCTTTGCCCAGAACCGAGCAGTACTGCCAACATTAACATGTTGTTTTCCAGCATTTTAATTCAGTTAATAATAAGGCCCCTTGGTTGAGAACTTGGTGAAACCAATGTGCAGGAAGTCATTTTGTTATAAAGGGACAAGAAATCCATTCAACAGGACATTATGTCCTGCAGACCCAGGTCATAGTCTCTCAAACATATCAGATAATATAGACAATTTTTAGACATACAATTAGTTAGTTAGTTAGTTAGATAGTTTTTGTAAGAAAAATGTCCATATTTATAACTTTATAAACTATAATCACTGACTTCCTCTATCCTCTGCACTTCCACATTTGTCACTTCTCACCGCAGCTTACGCTACACCTACGTCATATGCCGGAACTCGATTCTCTTGTGAACGCATAGACGGCCGTTACAAGAAGCCAGTGGTTATAGTTTATAAAGTTATAAATATGGATATTTTTCTTAAAAAAATGCATCGCTTCACTTCAGAAGGCTTTTATTAACCCTCTGGAGCTGTATGGATTACTTTTTTGATGGATGGATGCACTTTTTTGGGCTTCAAAATCGAAGGTACCATTCACTCCCATTATAAAGCTTGGAAAAGCCAGGATATTTTTTAATATAACTCCGATTGTGTTTGGCTGAAAGAAGAAAGACATGTACAACTAGGATGTCTTGAGGGTGAGTATATTATGATTGTAATGTGATCGTTTTCATTTTTGGGTGAACTAACCCTTTAAGGACAACAAGTTGTTGCTATATACTTGATGATTACACAACATTCATTAGTCATTAACTCAAAACGTTTGTAAAAAAGATTTAAAGTTGTTTTAAACCAACATGATTACTGATAAATAATGAATATATATTTAAGAAAATGTATAAAACATTGGTGAATGTGCATTTTTGAAACACTTTTTTTTAATGAAAATCCTTTTTTTTTTTATTAATATTTTGTTACCCTTATTTGTCAGTGACCCATACGGTATGCTGTGTAAAATAATAATAGAACCTAATGCAAAGGTCCATGCCACATAATGGAAGCCATTTAATACATATTTATTATTTGTACAGTGGAAGCCAATGAAATAATGTGCAACATGTAGATGCCATTTTGATCCTAAAACAAATGTTCTTGGTAGCAAAGTTGTGTCGATGTGTAAACACATAAACCTTTAATGAGCAGATGACACACTCACCTTGAATTGCACACAGTAAGAGATTTAGCGGCAGGATGTGTCCATGCATATTGCCAAGGAAACAGTCAAGCCATTGTTCTGCACTGCAAGGACACCACAAAGAAAATAATTGCAGTTGTAACAAAATTGATTTAAATGAATTTTAACCTTGTTTACAAAACTACAGTGGATGGTGCTGTCACACATGTAATCATTTGAATAACAATGTGGTTTTCTTTCAGGGCAGAATTAAAGTATAGGGAATGTCCTCAAAATACAAGTCAGGTATCTCATACTGTATAAATCAAAGCTACTTCAAAAACTGAATTATATATATATACAGTATATATATATATATATATATATATATATATATATATATATATATATATATATATATATATATATATATATATATATATATATACCCACACTATATACTGTAACTATTCATTACTGTCATGAAAATAATGGTCCTAAAAATAGGCTTCATTTTCTTCAGCAAAATACACTCTATTTTTTCTTTTGATTTTATGGTGAAATATGACCCAGACATATCCTTGGCAGGCTTTGCAAGTTTCAACAAAATACAGTATTATAAGTTCAGTGTTGTAAATATAGTTATTTGGTAGAACTAAACTAAACTCAAGCTAAACATCAGCCAAATATTTAACACAGAGTAGTGCAAGAGGGCACTGCAAATGTCTGTTTTAGTATAAGCTTTAAAACCCATACATGACAATGCAAAATAACATGCCAATGGAACAAGACACTGTGTTTGACCTTAGAAAGATGGAAATGTGTCACCATTTGCCACATTTAAAAAAAATCTAATAAAACATTTAAAAAAGTTTCTATCAAAAGATTTGTTGTACATACGCCAAAACAGTTAAAAATCCTGCTGTTGTAGTTCTTACCTTAACTATTCCAGGATGGTTATACAGCATTCCAGAGAGGTTGAGCAGTTCAGGTTGTACAGAGATTGTGTTTCCCACAGTCAGTGTTGTAGCTGTTTGTTGGACAATGTGGGATGTGGCCAAAACTAGTCAGTTAAATATTATTGAGAGCAAATCTGTTCTTAGCTTTGAAGTGCAAATACTCCCCAGTGGCTTATGGCCTTGGAAAACAATGCCTGAAATGTAACTTTCCTGTATCGGTTAAAAGAATTGTTCAGCCAATAAAGGAGAATTCTATATTAAAATATCCAAGTATTTTCTTACAGTCTTTCAGGGAGCTGCGATGATATAAGGGGTAGGGGATAAAGGGATAGTTCACCCAAACATGAAAATTCTCATTATTTACTCACCCTCATAATATAGGTGTGTATGACTTTCTTCTTCAGCAGAACACATTTGAAGAAAAATGGAAAAATATCTCAGCTCAGTAGGTCCTTAAAATGCAAGTGGATGGTGATCAACATTTAAAGCTCCAAAAACCACAGACAGTCAGCACAAACGTCATCTTCACTACTCCAGTGGTTAAATTAATATCTTCTAAAGTGTCACAATCGCTTTTGGTGTGAAAAATATCAATACATTTCAACTATAATCTATTGCTTCCGGTAAGCTTCACAAGAGTGTTGAGTTCATGTGGTCTCACATGCAAAGTATTCGTGTTGCCATGTTCTTCTCTCAGTTGAGACATCCACGATAAGCACACAAACCCACCATTATGAGTAAACAAATAGATACAAATTCAGATCTAAACCAAAACCAAAACCAACTAAGCTTCTCTACAGTGTTCCACCTACACAGTTGTAAACAGAGCTGCTTTTCCGAGTGTGTCGCACGTGCATCAGATCTCATGTGTCTCATGTGCAAATGTGATTACGTCACATTTGTATACTGCTGCTGACCAGGGGCAATGGACATTAGTTAAATATAACTTATGTATATTTTTCACACCAAAAGTGATCATGTTGCTTTAGAAGGATGGATAGCTTTTATGCTGACTGTCTGATCTTTTTGGAGCTTCAAAAGTCAGATCACCATCAACTTGCATTTCAAGGACCTACTGAGCTAAGATATCTTTTATTTTTCTTCAAATGTGTTCTGCTGAAGAAAGTCATACACACCTGGGATATCATGAGGGTGAGTAAAAGAATTTTCATTTTTGGATGAACTGACCCTTTAAACATTTAAAATACCTGAGGTAAAATGTTTCTCTATTTTTGTGACATTATTGCATGGCAGTCACACATTTTAATTCATGTTGTTATAACTGCATATCAATGATTTATAATGCATTTGTAAATGAGTTCCCCTTCTGTCACTCACTCGACGTTGTGCCGAATGAAGTTACACAAGGGTCTTCCTTGGGAGCCTCACATACCTCTGAACTTGAGAAAAGGCCAATGTGAAATTGGCAGAATTTGGGAAGGGAAACGGGCGTGCATCTTGTCAGTCAGATTTTTTGTTCGGCGTCAAGCGGTTGTGCAACAGCAAGCTGAGTTCACCACTATTCCACTCACCTTGACTGGTGAGAAGCACTGCTGTTGGATCTACAGCGCGTTTCCACCTGGCGTTCGCTCTCTCTTTACCCATGTCCCAAGAACAGCGCCACCTGGCGGGACCGCCCGGTACTCCCTTCCAGAACCTGTAGGATGACGTCATCACTGACCTAGAAAGTCTACAGCGCCACCGGACAGGCCGCCTCCGCCATGCATGCCATGACTCTCCTGCAGGTCCACCAAGCCAAGGCACTCAAAATCTGCACCTGGGTAGTCCCGACCCCGACGTACTGCAGGAACTGCGCTCTGCCACCGACCTCGCTCTCAGTCACGAAGGTCACAGCGCAGACACTCAGGCGAGCGATGGCCACCCTCGTGGTCCAGGAGCGTCACCTCTGGCTGAACATGGTCGAGATGCACGACGTTGAGAAATCATGGATTCTCAACGCCCCTGTCTCCCAGCTTGTCCTTTTCGGTGACACCGTTGATGACCTCGCACAGCAGCACAACACCCCGCCTGCTCGACGAGGGCATCCCCATGTGCCTCAACCTAGGCAATTTTCACATTCCATTTTCTCTAAATCTGAACATATTTGAGACAAACCTATCTGTAAAAGGACTGATCATACTCTTGAGACATGAGTTCGGTTACAACTTAATTTTGACAAAATGTGTAGTTACTGCATGTTTTCTTTGCATTGCAGTATAGCATATGATTCATACATTAAAAAAAAAATCTCCTTTTGTGTTCCATGGAAAAAAGAATGTCATGCTTGTTTGGAACTACATGGTGGTAAGTAAATAATGAGATAATTTATATTTTGGGTAAACTGTTGCTTTGAGTTTCAACTCAATGTGTTGAATTAAATATGTTCTTGTAAAACACTGGCCTACTACAGCATTTTCATGTTGCCCCACTCCCTGTCTTCCAGTTACTATCTCTAGGGATTCTTTTTAAAGTCACATCCTGTTTACTGAATTGGCACCACCCTAGTTGAACATTGTTGCTTTTTAAATACACAATGTGTCAAAAATAGAACATAATGAACCAGACAGAGCTGTGTCTCGCTCTTTTATTTGCAAATATGGGAATTTCCAATTTTTTAACTATGTCTACATACAAAGTACATTTACACTTCCAACCAACTACAGAGAATGGTTTATAGCAGGTTTTGACATCTCATGTTCAGACTAAAATCAGACATATTAGACTGAAAACAATGATGGAACTGTCACTTCATCAGAGTCAATGTCTAATTTTTATTTCAAATTCACTAAGATCGTAACTTCTTTTAAAATCCAAAAAATACTAAATTCTACAATAAGAAAAAAGGCACCACCTTATATTCACTCAAAATGCAATGCCACTTTATAAGCAGCAATTCTATGTGTTTGAGCCATAAAAAAAACTACATAAGGCTTATTTTGTAATCACAGTGTAAATAATGGGACAAGATGCAATTTATGATGGGCTTGTGTGCTAGTGTGTCCAGAGTGCATATTCTGCAGTGCAGTGGTGTCACATTTGACTTGGGCGATGCTCCAGAGAAGTGAACGCTGATATTTATCAGACAGCTCCAAGGCACTTGGTGTTACTTCTAGCTGAAACACAAAGAGCTCTGTAAGTGTGTATACAGGCAGTCTCACCCTTTAACTACTGTTAATGGCATTAGGTATTCTGGCGAAGAATGTCCTACTTAGTTTTTTTAGAGGGTTTATCTAAAATAGGGTTAGACATTAAAGACATCTTAAGTCGTATATTATATAAAAACACATCTAAAAATAATACAATCACAATTAGACAATATAAACTTAAAATGCTTGAAGATTAACTGAATTACTGTATATCATCATGCTGATCAATCAATATATTTTCCAGTACTGGATGCTGTACTCTATATATATTATCCTACAATGCCACCAGGTGGCAGAGAGGTTAAAGAAACACAAGTATTACCTGTACAGGGAAATTCCAGGTCTAAAATCCTCTGATTCAGAAAACTAGTCTTCTGCCTGAGAAGTGCACAGATTACATATTAATTTATTTACCTTTAAATAGAATGAACACAGTATCAAAATCTGTCAAATGCTGTCTATCTATTAGTATATTGGTTTTTGTATAATTCTTAAAAAAATGTTCTATTGATTCACAAAAAAATAATTTAAAATTTTTTTTAAAAAATTGTTTGTCTCTTAGTTTGTAAAAATAAAAAGAAATTTGCATTCAGTACTAAATGGAGAATGGAAGTCTATTGGGTAAGGTATTGCTGCGTGTTTAAGAGCAGAAATGTGACACTTGTATTTTGTGCTTATGTAATTCTTACAAAATTCCATACAAAAATGTCTGCTGTTTGAGCTGTCGTCTAGTTGTTTAAATTGTCCTTTTAGGTTATGTGTTATTGACATAATTCCTTTGTGTGGAGATTGTTTCATGTAAACAATTTGTATTCTATGGCTATGTTCACACAGTCACAATGTGGGAATAACAAACACATAGGTGTGAGTCTCGAAATGTCCTGTTCATACACGCCAACTTACAGTTACTGCTTGAACTGTCGGTATGAACGAATAACTGAGGTAAAGCCCATAAACTATTCCTGAGTAACAAATAATGACAGTGATATTCTCAAAAAATGTCAACTTAAATCACACAGTGAAGTTGTATTACAACTGATGCACATTTAATAAACCCAATCTAGGTGCAAGATGATGTGCAAATCTGATTTTAAACGACAGCAGCTTTGTATTAAACCCAATCAATCCTTTTGGACCTAGCTAGCTACTGCTGCTATGCTACTTCATCATCTCTCTCCTTATTTCATCCCCTGGAAAATGCACTGAATGCCAAGACACTAGGACAAGGTATTACAGGATTTCCTCATTAATCTACACCAAAATTCCATTCACTTACCATATGAACATAAACCATGCCATCTTTAATGTCAAGAAAAAGCAAAGGAGTTTATTTTCTGTTTATCTCAGATATTCGCTAATATTCTCTGTCAAAACCAACATGATCTATTTCAACCTCACTCAGACCATCACCATGGTCTATCCTTAATGATGCCATTCCTCGAGACCTCATTTCAACAAAGTCAGCTGACTGACCTGAAGGAGTTGGCTTACTATATAAACATCTGGATGAGCCGACCACTTCCTGTTACATTTCTTGCCTCATCAAAGACCAGGTCAGTTGCTCGTGTTTAAATGCTATCAAAGGAGGAATCCTTTTTTAATCCGTCACATTATGTGCAGGTGCCTCGCATCCCTGAGGATTGTAGCGGATTTCCCCTTATTTAAATTTTTAGTTTTAGCTCTACACACAATTTGGAAGCGCACATGTTGGCGAGTATCTTTTTCATTCTTAATATTAGTTCTTTGTGTTCCCAGCACTTTGTAAACAAAGTTGATGGTTTTTGATTTGTAGTCTTTGTTTGCTTTCATTTAACAGGGACAGTTCTGTTTCCCTATAAATAAAGTGCAGTTTAGAGAAGGATTATGTGTTTTCTTGCTTGCATACAGGTTTTATCACTTTTTCCAATACACGTTCGCACGCAAAATAGGTGGGTAGCTAACTATATAAGTTTTTTTCCTGTTTATCCAAACTAATTGTTTTCTGGTGTTATAATTTATATTCTAGAAGAGTTCCGTCCACAAACTCAATTACCAGAGGATAATTTATAGATAGTGATTCATCACAGCCCATTTATCCTGTTACTACAGGTGAGTATTTGTTAAAAGTATTATATTGTCTGTGCACTTTGATTGATGTCAAAATATTTATTCTGGAAAGTTTGTTTTTGTTCGTAGACTCAGGTTCCAGAAATTAATCAATAAACAGTGATTTGTCACTAGCTGAGCTGAATTGATTTCAAGCAACCTTTCACTAGCTTAATTGTCATGAGCTCACTGCAATGTTGTTTTTGCCAGCCTGGCATGCATCCACCTGATGACCACCGGGAAGGCCCTTCTTGTTTAGGTATGCAATACTTACTGGATGATATTGAAAACACCTGTGCAGCTGTGACTGGGTTATCTTTGCAAGAAAGGGTGCAGAGAGACACGCTTGGTAGACACGCAACTGGTGGTAAGATTTATCATCTTCCAGTACTATGGTTGAAGGGCATTCTCGTAAGCACAGAAGGGAGCACATTCCTGATGATTCTCATGGGAAGTCTACACAATCTGACATAACCCGGAATAGGCCAGGGAGAACCAGAAATGGGCCAAGGACACAGGGGGGACACCCAACTACAGATTCTGGGAGCTTTGCGTGACCTAGCCTGTAAGCTTGATCCTCACAGTTTTGTTTAAGTGCACAACCGCCTACAGTACTCTCAGCAGCCTCCTCTGGGGATGAACAACCATCATATAAAGAGGAGAAGGATGATTTGGTGGATACCATCTCACATGCCAATAATTACCTTTATGGTAGCGATGAGCAGACTGAGGAAGACCAGCAGGATTAATCCAGGTCTGGCACCTCAGAAGATGGGAGCTAGCACTCTGATATTATAACCTACATTCTTAGTATGGCAAGAATGTGACAAGGTGTGTGGGCGGTATTTCCCACACTCAGCCTACTGCTTCCATTCTTGTGGCTCAGGATTATTCTCAGATGTTAAGGAAGGCTTGGTATAATCCTAAAGCTGCACCCCAGAAGGTTGTAGATGATTGGCTAAAATGCACTATGCCCCTGAGAGTGGAATGGGGACATGCCCTCAATTGAGCATGAAATTGCGGTTCTAACCACATTGGGTCCAGACCGGCATACGGATAATCCTTGCTGTCCTGGCAGAGAATGCCAGAAGACGTTTAGCGTGCCAAGCAAATAATGCAGCAATTCAGGCAGCCCAATCAGGGAATGCTCTGGCGGTAGTTTTAGCCACTTTAAGAAAGGTGGTTCATATGGAAGATTGTGATGTTATGTGCTTAATTGAAGCAGCCCTCTTCACACATTCACAGCTTAACAGGGAAATTGGTGCCTCAATGTCCTCAATGATCTTAGCTGAGAGACAGATCTGGTTAGCCCAGACATCTCTGCCTAAAACCATCAGAAGAGAATTGACTAACATGCCAGTCGTGCCAGGTCAGATTTTAATCAGTACAGCTGACATTTGGCCATATTAGCGCTACCAGGTATGGTTAAAGAGGCTCCACAAACTATCCAGTCTCACTTTTCAGTTAAGGGAGCACTTCTGACAAAACGTACTCCCAGGGGTTCTGTATGCCAGGGAGGCCCTGCAAAGCAGTACCGGAAAAGTCACCGAAGCATGTTCCCAGCTATGCCTGGACAACTGGGAAAAGAACTACATCAGATCCTTGGGTATGTGATACCATCAAGAGAGGATACAGGTTACATCCTCGCACCTTTTCAGGGGCCTGTATGACTGTGATTATGGACCTTATCCAGGCGCACATGTTTTGGCCAATGAAATTACAGTTCTGCTACAGAAACAAGCAATCGTACAGGTAAGATCCAACAAAGAGCTCACTGATATTTATTCTAGTTAATTCCTTGTGCCGAAGAAAGGACCTAAGACAACTAAACATGTTCATAAAAGTATTGGCCTTCAAGATGTTGACCAAGGCTAAAAGTCTGGAATCCATAGAACCATGCGAGTGGTTCACTTCCATAGACCTGAAAGAGTTGTATTTCCATGTACCCATCTGCCAAGAGTACAGACAGTTAGTTTGCTTTGCCTTTCAGGGCCAAGCTTACCAATTCAACGTCCTTCCATTTGGACCTTCCCTTTCTCCAAGGGTCTTTGTCACAGTAGTATTGGCAGCCCTTAGTCCTCTTCAGGTTAAAGTCCTGATAATCCTGCCATATCTAGACGAATGGCTGATTTTTGCACCTAGCATCTCGCTACCAAGTCATGAAGGACATGGACACAGTGATCCAACATGTCCATTGTCTCGGTCTCAAGATAAAATGGCAATTTAAGTCCCCAACAGCAGGCAGTGTTCGTTGGGCTCTCCAAGAATTCTCTGCTAATGATCACATCCTTGACACCTCAGAGAATTATAAAATTGTTCACTCTGGCAAAGTCCTTCTGCCTGTAAAAGCAAATGAAGTTGGTCCAATTTCAGAGATTGTTGGGTATGAACATGGCGGCAACAAACATGATCCCACTTGGTCTTCTCAAAGCCTGATCATTACAATGGTGGCTGAACAGCTTCCAACTTCACCCCAAAGTGCACAGACAGGTACAACTGAATGTTACATGAAAGTGCATTCAAGCCTTATGCCCCTGGAACAGCAAGAGTTTGTTTTCCCAAGGGGTCCCTTTGGGAAACATCCCGGTGAGACATACAGTGGTAACAATGGATGCTTCCCTGATGGGGTGGGAGCAGTGTGGGAAGGCAAGACCATTAGAGGTGTGTGGGATTTTTCATGGACCTTAGAGCACATCAGTCTGTTGGAACTCAGGATAGTTCACCTCTCTATGAGGGCTTTTCTCCCATTAATACAGAACAAGCATGTTCTGGTGAGATCAGATAACATGTCCGCGGTGTATCACATCAATAACCAGCCCCAGATACATGCGTTGCCTTCAGATCACAAGAAAGCTTCTCTTTTGGGCCCTTACAAGACTCATTTCTCAGGGAAGTTTACATACCAGAGGTGGAAAACCAGGCAACCGACCTTCTGTCTCGGACTGGTCCTCTTCCGGCAGAGTGGTGCCTTCACCCAGAGGTGGTGCTTCTCATATTTGATCAATTCGGCAAAGCCAAGATCAATCTCTTTGTGACAGCCGAGACAACCCATTGCTGCATGTGTGCAGTCAGGGATGTCCATTGTGGTAGATGCACTGTCTCAAGAGTGGCCAGGAGGGTTGTTGTATGCTTTCCCTCCCCTGCCATAAATTCCAACTGTGCTCAAGAATGTGGGAATGGGCCATCACAAGGTTTTACTGGTAGCTCCCAGGTGGCCAAAGAGATATTGGTTCCCTTCTCTCCAACTCCTCATTCAGGGTTGCACTTAGCCATTACCAAAAAAGCGGACCTTCCCTCCCAAGTGGGAGGTCAAATTTGGCACCCAAGGGCGGATACACTGCAACTTTTGTTATGGCCTCTTCTCAGTCCCTCTCTCAAGACTTAGATGATTTGGTCTTAAATTAAGTAGTTCTAAAGCAGCTTCTACCTGGAGGAACTACTCTAACAAATGGCAAGTATTTTCAACATGATACTAAAACCGAAACTGGACCCAGCCAACTGTGGCATCAGTTTTGTCCTTTGCTTAATCTAATCACTATTGGATTTGGGAAGACTGACTAATACCATAAAGATTTATGTTGCAGCCATCTCCCATTTCCATGCTTTAGTGGACAGTATGAGAATTGTCAAACATTCTTTGGTGTCTCATTTTCTTCAGGGGACATAACGATTACGGTCAAAGAGAATTGTGAGATCACCCTCATCCGACCTCACCGTAGTTTTGCAGTCACTGACTAAAGCCCCATTTGAACCTTTGGAACAAGCTGTCCTCAAGTCACTGACAACGAAAACAGGCTTTCTCCTTGCAATTTGCTCAGCCATGAGAGTAAGCGAGTTACACTCATTGTTGGTCAGTGAAGACTGCCTGTGGTGGCTTAAAATGCAGGGAATTTTTACCCCAGGTCATTAAGCCCATCACAGTGAATCAGGTAATGGAACTTGAGGCTTTTCATCCTGACCCCCTATTTATTTCATCCTTATGTCCTGTTAAGGAATTGTGTGCCTATATTAAGCACAATCACCACAAAACTGTTTGTTTGTTTTAACAGAAAGTGTATTTGTCAGTCAATATCTAAACGACGGTTGTCTCATTGGATAGTGGACACAATTGCACATGTATATTCCAGCCAGAAATTAATCCCAGGCTACCTGGTGGCTCATTCTACCAGGAGTATGGCTACCTTCTGGGAGGTACTTAAGTGGGTAGCACTCTCAGACATCTGTGCAGCAGCTTCTTGGAGTACTCCATGCTCTTTCACAAAGTTTTATAGAATCAATGTGGCAATCTCTCTATGGGGTCTGCAGATTTATCCACTGCTAAATGGGGGATGAGGGAAATGACACCAGTCCCTCGTGAACCTGATGGTACTAGTCATCCAGGATAGAGTGGTGACGGTCTGAGTGAGGTCGAAATAGATCATAAATTATGTCCATATCTATGGATCTATGAGACAAACGATGACTGTCACCATCTCGTCACTCGGGACTAGTTAAGGCGTTCTAGGCAAGAGGAAGTGGTCAGCTTATCCAGATATTTATATAATAAGCCAATCCCTTAAGGTCAGTCACCTGACTTTGATGACATTAGATCTCGAGAATAGGCATTAGAATGGCATCATTCAGAATTGACAGTGGTGATGGTCATTGTTCGGTCTCATAGATCCATAGTTATGGATATAACTTACATTCTATATGCTCACGGTCTTGATCACCATTCAAAGATCAATTCTTAAAGATGTTCACAATGCATTGACATTATCCACTGGTTCATTAAAAATCTTGCCGTGTAGATACAGCAATGCATTGTTTACAATCCTGTGCATTACATGACATTATGATGTTCAAAAAACAAAACATGCATATATTTCACACACACACACACACACACACATATATATATATAACCATAAAAACAGTTGACATCATGAAAACAATGTTTGGCCATCTAAAAATATATGATAATGTACTGTTGCAGTTATTGAATGTCTAGTGACTTAAAGGGGATGTCCAACCAAAAATTGGATGTCCAACCAAAAATTGGATGTCCAACCAAGTCATTTTTTTACCATCATGTTGTTCCAAACCTGTATGACTGTCTTTCATCCTTGGAACACAAAAGGACATTTTAAGCACAATGACAGCCTCAGTCACCATTCATTTTCATTATAATGATAAAAAGATGCATTGAAAGTGAATTATTTCTGAGGGTAACATATTACCTAACATTGTTGGGGAGTAACTAAAAGAACTAACTTAATTTCTTGGTTACTCTTGTAACTTTGGTTCCCTGAAAGGAGGGAGCGAAACTCTGCATCAGAAGCTGATGCTATGGAAGCACCTCCTAGGGTGTGGTGACTTTGAAGTCCTATACCATCAGGCAAATTTGATTGGCTTGTAACACGCTGATGTCATCATGGCATATAAGTTGGAGCCCAGCGCCACACCATCAGGATTTTCTACTAAAGGGAAGGAAAGTGTATCTATAGTAACCTAGATGTTCCCTTTAAACAGACAACTTCAACACTGCATCAGAAGCTGACGCTCTGGGGGTCATATCCCATAACACCGTAGCACTGATGTGCAATGCCCACTAGCCAGCAGGGCAGTACCACTGCATTGTTGTAACCTCCCCTACATATAAGAAAATTGGAAGAAATATGTGGAACAATAAATTAATGGCTCAAAGCCAATACAAAGACACTAGCCAAGTGGTGGAGCATAGTGGAGCAATGTCTTAACACATCTTCCTGGTTAGCAGGAAGGAGGGGAGCAGAGTGATTGTCTATTCAAGGACTTCAATAAAATGACACTAGCCAACAGGGTTTTTAAAAATTGCATCCATGCTCTTATTCACAGCAGTGTGAATGGAGAGAACATACTTGCAGGTTTTAAAACCTTGCTGTGGTGTTAGGGGAAGCTCAACCTGCAGCTAGACATATGTATTCTAGTGACACCCTTTGCCCATGCCCAGGAGGTGGCCAATTAACTCCTGGTAGAATTTGCTTTTGTTCCTGTGGAATATTGTATGCCTTGTGAATCGTAAGTGAGCATAATAACATCCATGACTCAGTGGGAGAATGAGGTTGGAGATGGCCAAACCCTTTCAGCAGCATTTAAGGCAAACAAAGAGTGGTTTACATAGTCTGAATTGACTCGTTCAGTCAATGTACATGCTTAATGCCCTACAGGGCAGAGCATGTGCATTCTCTTTGCTGTCCCTTTGTCTCAAGAATGGCCTGCAGCAAGGGGTATCTGCAAATATGCATCTGCAAATTGCTTGACACAAACCTGTCCAGTGGACAGACATGGAATAAAATCTGTCTCTGATTACCTACCCTGAATGGAGACTTATACAGTAAGAGTCCAATTCAAGCTTCTTAAGTGCAGTATGAGCCACAGCCCACTGTCCTACTTGGCAACCAGAAAATTAGTGGGTGTAGAGGCTGTTCTGTGCTTAGCACACCAGTATATCTTCTATCGCTTCTTTGGTGAGGAGGTATTGTACTGTATCTCTGAGCATAAAATTGACATGTCCCACATCATACGTTGGAGGACAGAATGCCATTGAGGTGAAGCTGTTGCCTTATGAAGCTGTTGCACATAGCCATATTTGACTGTGGTCATTGAGTAACCGCCGGTGACTGAATGTCATACGCCATTGCGGGGCGGTCCCTCAATGCAACAGAGTTGGCTAAGCTGGATTTTTCCTCACATTTGTAAACATATTTGTGCCTCATTATGAGTTCTGTAAGTCATGCTGGGGCATAGCAGACTAAAAGTGTTTTTGTTCCAGAATATACAATAGCGGGGAAAGCGAGAGTGTTGTCCTTGGAATGCGGATGAAACTTCTCCACTGGGTCTATCCGGCATGTATGCATCGCAATGATGACCAAGTACATGTTGTGACACGGCAGTCTTCTGGCATGGTGTCAACACAGTAAAAACATCTATATGTCCAATGTCACAAACTCATTCCTGGCTCGCAATTGCGGGGAAACAGAGAGCTGCTTAGATGACACCTAAATCTCTCTTATGACATGGCCATCTACTGGCATGGCATTAACAAGAGTAAAAACAGGGCTAACCATCCTGTGTTACTGTGGAGGTGTCACACTCACATTCCCAACTGGCTGACAATTTTAGCCAGGGGTGTCATTTCCCACCCTCAGGGGAAAAACGGAAAGTAAACGGGCTCACATGAGTGCATACATGTTTCACTAATAAGATCCCAGTTATATAGCATGCCCTTCATGTTTGCCGAACGAGATTGTATCTTGGTGCCGCTTATGAGTCAAAGTTTGTCAGATTCAGGCAAAGACATTTTGAAATGGAGAAAACGGAGGAATGCAGGGCTTCGGCCAGAGAAAACCCCTCCTAAAATCTCAATTCTCTGTATCCCATCCTCCAGGGTCTCACTTGTATGGTCCTTCGGGAGCTACAGAGGAACATTAGCAGGAGGAGAGGGAAGAGCGGGATGCTTTGACTTTCAGAACAAAAGCCAGCCAAGAGCCAAGCGTCATGAGTTTCATGCACTCACATTGAAGATAATCAATTTCAATGAGCACTGTTAGAAAACACCGCTCATGCTGAAGAACAGATGCTTCTTTTGCTGGAACACAGCAGGGGAAAGAATAGAACTCGTTGACTCCATTTACACCTGGTATTAAGATGTGACTTGAGTGGTCTGATCACATGTGGTCAGGTGAGACACATCGCTGTTTACACCTGGTCACTCAAATGCTTCTGCTTCTCCGCCAAACTGCGGACAAATCGAACCTGCATTAATGCATCATATCTAATCAACCAATTAGTCACCCTAAAACAAAGGAGAAATTAACTTTTACCTCTAATATTTTTCTTGTAAACTCTTGTCATTATTGGCATGCCGATCCAGTTTCAGATGAAAAGCACGTACACTACCGTTCAAAAGTTTGGGGTCACTTGTCTGAAATGTTTCTCATGATCTTAAAAATCTTTTGATCTGAAGGTGTATGCTTAAAAGTTTGAAATTAACTTTGTAGACAAAATATTATTCTGCCAAAACATATACATTTATTTAATTACAAATCTAAAATTTCCTAAAAAAAAAAAAAGTTTTTGAAATGGATGACTTGGATCAAAATATGAAGAAAAAGAAGCCAATAAGTGCCCAACATAGATGGGAACTCCTTCAATACTGTTTAAAAAGCATCCCGGGGTGATTCCTCAAGAAGTTGGTTGAGAAAATGTCACGAGTACATGTCTGCAAAATCTAGGCAAAGGGTGACTACTTTGAAGATGCTAAAATATTACATAGTTTTGGATTTATTTTGGATTTTTTGGTCACAAAATAATTCCCATATTTCCATTTCTATTATTCCATAGTTTTGCTGACTACTATTATTCTAAAATGTGAAATAAATAAATAAATAAAGAATGAGTAAGTGACCCCAAACTTTTGAACGGTAGTGTATATGCGAGAATTCCACCGTCACGAGTGTCAAATGACTCTTCCACCAGTCGTGTGATTGACACCACAGATGTAGAGCATGGTACGAACAATAGATGGGGCTGTTTGGCAGCTGCTATTAGTGGTGGATCGCAGTTTATTGTGCTCTTGGAGACCAAGCTTCAGCAAGCACAAAAATGTGACTGTCCTCTAGAAACAAGCCCAAAAATACGCAACCCGCGACTTACTATATTTATAAGCGAATTCATGAAAAAACAAGCAGACATGGCAACACTGGCCCAAGATGACGTCAGCATAAGTGTAGCGCCAAACATTTCCAGACAATAAAAGTGGTGTGATTGTAAAGGGTTTCAAAGTCCTCTCTCATGTAGTGCTGAGAAAACCAAATCACTTAAGAGAATCAGTACTTTCGGACATTTAATTTAAATGAACAAGTAAAAAAACAAAAAACAGCAACTTTTTATTTAATGTTGGGAAGTGAGTTTGTTCTTTTTTTATTTTTCATGTTAATTAACTAGTTCACATAATTGATTCACTGATCCACTTGAGCCCTGTGCAGACTTAAAGGGACATTGCCTTCTTTTTGAAGAAAAACATTTGTTAATTGCTCCTGCTATATTTCAAACTATTTATACTATTTTAAGATATAGTATTTTCTAGTGTATATTAGGTATATATATTAAGTATAAATTGTTCAATCTAATTTTGTCAGTCTATTTATTTAACCCTTAAGAAAATTAACCATGGTTTTATCATAGTAATATTGTAGTAACCATGTTTTTTTGTGGAAACCATGGTTTTGATGCAATTAACCATGGTTTTCTACAGTAATACTGTGCTATCCATTTTAAACAAGGTTTCGATCCAACATTTTGATTAAATAAATCATGGTTTTCCTACAGTAATATATATATACACTCACCTAAAGGATTATTAGGAACACCTGTTCAATTTCTCATTAATGCAATTATCTAATCAACCAATCACATGGCAGTTGCTTCAATGCATTTAGGGGTGTGGTCCTGGTCAAGACAATCTCCTGAACTCCAAACTGAATGTCAGAATGGGAAAGAAAGGTGATTTAAGCAATTTTGAGCGTGGCATGGTTGTTGGTGCCAGGCGGGCCGGTCTGAGTATTTCACAGTCTGCTCAGTTACTGGGATTTTCACACACAACCATTTCTAGGGTTTACAAAGAATGGTGTGAAAAGGGAAAAACATCCAGTATGCGGCAGTCCTGTGGGCGAAAATGCCTTGTTGATGCTAGAGGTCAGAGGAGAATGGGCCGACTGATTCATGCTGATAGAAGCGCAACTTTGACTGAAATAACCACTCGTTACAACCGAGGTATGCAGCAAAGCATTTGTGAAGCCACAACACGCACAACCTTGAGGCGGATGGGCTACAACAGCAGAAGACCCCACCGGGTACCACTCATCTCCACTACAAATAGGAAAAAGAGGCTACAATTTGCAAGAGCTCACCAAAATTGGACAGTTGAAGACTGGAAAAATGTTGCCTGGTCTGATGAGTCTCGATTTCTGTTGAGACATTCAGATGGTAGAGTCAGAATTTGGCGTAAACAGAATGAGAACATGGATCCATCATGCCTTGTTACCACTGTGCAGGGTGGTGGTGGTGGTGTAATGGTGTGGGGGATGTTTTCTTGGCATACTTTAGGCCCCTTAGTGCCAATTGGGCATCGTTTAAATGCCACGGCCTACTTGAGCATTGTTTCTGACCATGTCCATCCCTTTATGGCCACCATGTACCCATCCTCTGATGGCTACTTCCAGCAGGATAATGCAACATGTCACAAAGCTTGAATCATTTCAAATTGGTTTCTTGAACATGACAATGAGTTCACTGTACTAAAATGGCCCCCACAGTCACCAGATCTCAACCCAATAGAGCATCTTTGGGATGTGGTGGAACGGGAGCTTCGTGCCCTGGATGTGCATCCCACAAATCTCCATCAACTGAGAGAAACCATATTTTAGTAACCATGGTTCACTGTTATATCAGTCTCTCAAAGAGTTTGAGGATGATTTGTTATCGGCTTAGACATTATTTCCTCTTCTCCATCTCAAGCGGCTTCTCCTGTTCAGTAGGCTGGTCATGTTTGGCCGTGGAGATGAAGTGAGGGATCCTTTGTCACTTGGCTTCCAATAATGACAAGTGCGCTCAGGTGAAGCGCTTACCATAATTTCCTCCAGCAGGCGGGAAAACAGGAAAAGAAGCATTTAAGACTATGTTGCTTGGAATTCTCACTCAAGCTTCGAATATATGAATGGTTTTCACGGCATTGGTGTGCCTCTGGTGGAGATCTGGCTACACCAACTGCTGTGCAAGATTCAGGAAGACAGGGAAACCTTCCATGCCCAAGGTTTATATTACTGCCATAGCTGCAAATCATGACACTTCGGGTGGTGTGTCACTGGGCAAACATCCTTTGGTCTGCAAATTCTTTAGAGGAGCTAGATGGCTGAGGCCCTCTCGTCCTGCTACTGTCCCAGTCTGGGACTTAGTGCTGGTTTTTGAAACGCTTAGGAGTCCTCTGTTTGAGCCGTTAAATGCGGTAAATTCACATATACTCTCATTGAAGATCGTGCTGCTGTTTGTGTTGGCTTCAGTAAAATGTGTCATGGAACTACATGCCTTGTTTTTCATGAACTTTTGTTTAAAGTTTGGACCGGGTTTGTCAAAGGCAGTCCTTAAGCCTAGGGAAAGTTATGTGGAGGTTTTAGCCGATCCCTTCAGAGTTCAGGTTGTCACACTGCAATAATTCTCTCCTCCTCCATTTGGGTCGGACAAGGCTAAGAGGCTACACATTCTTTGTCTTGTAGGGCACTGCATTCATTTGTTGACCGTATGAGTCAGTTCAGGCTCTAAGTATAGCTCTATATTTCGCTACTGTTGCCGTTCTTTCCAGAGCTGCACAAGTAGCTTGTTATAAATTGATGCTCTCCTTATTCAGCAAGAGTACAGGTCCTTGCCGCTGCCACATTAATGCTGTTGGTTCACATCGTGTCATGAATTTAACGCTCCGACCATCAAGATCTCTGCCTCAGAAAGCGGCAAGTCTATTGGTGTCCATTGGTTGACACCCCTGGCTGAATTTGTCAGGGATTTGCTACCCGGCTTTCCCCACCAATGTGAACAAACAGCGAGAGTGCAACATCTTAATACATTTCCGGTGGTTACATCCGGTCCTCAAGAGGCCATATGGAAAAACGCCTCAATGTCTGTAAGTAGTCCTTTCGCTTTCCCCACCATCGCGAGCCAGGAAAGTGTTTGTAGTGTGACGCAGGTCACTTCATTGCTTTTGTCTCATGTCCATCCTTCTGACTAGCCTGTCTCTAGCTCCTCGCATATATATACCAAAAGTGTTGATGCTGAGCAGTGTCTGCGTATTACACTACCTGGACGATTGGCTGCTGTTAGCATAATCGGAGGAAGCACAGGGATCTGTTTCCTGTGCACTTGGAGTATTTGGGCCTCAAAGTCAATTGGCTAAGGGTATCCTGGTGCCCAGTCAACAGGTTTCCTTCTTTGGAATGAAACTCAACTTTGTATCCATGTCGGCTAGTCTGACCGCCGACCGCATGAGTCTATCTCTGATGCTTGACGAAGTTTAATCTGGGAGTAGCTCTGCAGATGCAAGAGTTTTAGCAGGTGTTGTGGTTGGTGGCCACTGCGTCTGCCGTCACCCCTTTGGGATAAATGCACACAAGAATTTCCAGTGCTGGGTCAACTCGATGGTGCGTCATCATAAGTCCCAACACAGTCATATATGTCTCACTGTGAACGATGAAACATCATTCTATCAGAAGAGTGTTGTGCTGAGCCAAGTGGCCAGATGCAAAGTTGTCATGTCAGATGTCTCGCTCAGGCTGGGGTGCCCTCCCTTCAGTTGAAAAATTCTGATGAAATGGTGCTGTGCTCCGGTTTAAATGCCTGAAATGACATGCCCGTAAGAGCTTCTGATCGCAAAATAAAATCATGTTATCTGACTATTATATAATGTATACAGTTTCGAAGTAGCTTCCCTAACACCTAACATCTCCTTTTATGTTCCACAGAAGAAAAAGTCATACAAGTTTGGAACAACATGAAAGTAAAAGGTGATTGACTGAATTTTTATTTTGGGTGAACTATCCTTTTAAATGTGCACTGAGTGAGTTATATCAGACACTTTGAAAAAGATGTTTTATTCTACCCGCCTTCTTTTTGCCCCTTCATGGGGGTCAAGACATCACTGTCATATATTACTCACTTTATTATGATAACCAACCTATTATCGGACATTTTTAGTTGTGGAATAAATTAATCGTTATTAATTGTAGTTATTTCTACATCGTTAACCAAAAATCTTTTGCATGATGTTGCATCTGCGACAATAGGTGTTAGTATCTTAGACCACAACCAGTTTAACGTAAACCAAAAATAACTTGACACCTTTAATAGCAATATAATAGCAAAATGAAACTTTATACTGTATGTAAATGCAAAACACTGATATACACATCTGAAACTACAAAAACAAAATAGTAACGAAATACAAACAATCTGATTAAACAAAACTTGCTGAAAAAATACTTTTTAGGTCTTTATTGAACACATTGACCCTGCATTCATCGTGGTTAACATGTTCAAACTAATGTGTTCAATAAAAATATTAAAAAGTATGTTCTGTTTGTGGTATTTGTTTGATCAAGCATTTCAACACTGTAACTGTTAAAAAAATTATAACACAATCCATTGCAAAAAAACACAATGAAACCCTGTTCAAAAACATAGCCAATCTTGAGATTAACAAACACAACTGATGCTTCATGACTAGCATGCACCTCTAGCCTCTTATGCCCACAACATGCTGAAAACGAGCTGAAAATACTCTAGTGTACCTCAGAGCCCTGCTCCTCTTCCTCCTGTGATGTTTAATTTAGTGTTAAAACAGAAGAAAACATTAAAAGCAGCCCATGTATTTGAGTCACAGAAACAGATAATGAGGGAAGAGAAGGTTACCCTAAATCCAACTAAAGGGTGAATTCACTTATGAATTGCACCTGCTGATAGCATTGTTTATTTGCACAAACTGGCAAGTGAATGGTAAAATACTGAGAGTACACTTGACTTCTCAGCATGGCTGCATATATGGCCAATTATGATGCTCTTCTCCATCATTTGATGAATTACTGCTGCAATGATCACTACAAAATTAACAGATATTATTTTTACCAGCTGTTTTTCCACCACAGGTAACAACATAATGTAATTGCAGCAGGTAAATAGCACAGAGTTTTGTGAATAAAGAACAATCTATAATGAGCCTAATTTACATTAAAGAGGCGTGTTTGCACTAAAATGAATGACAATGACTTATCAGTGAATTTAAATACAGTGGCACAATGCTATGTCAGTGCATTTTGCAAGTGATTAACCTGGATTGCAGGTGGTTAGTGTATAATACCACATGCAAAAATGTCGCAACGTTGTAATGAATTCACCCCCAAGCATGTCTCCGTTGAGAGTTTGGTGTACAGTATTCTGTTTCCACAATAAATAGATGTTAATAATCACAGCCTCAAGGAACTACTTCTGTCCTGTAATGTAAGTGAGGAGTGGAATGAATGGATGAAGAAAAAGGAAAAAAAAGGGAGAAAATTGGGATGAAGAGCAAAGCGTCAAAAGATATGATCAAGTAGATCAGGTTTTCTTTATGTTCTCCAGTTTTACTTCATTTTAATTTCACTTTAATTGAATGTGACCAACAAAATGCTGATAAAAGTGTTTAAGTTATGTTACAATCATTGTTTGTGCTTAAAGTCATACGTTTCATGGTATGTTAATATTATGAAATTAATTATATAATAGTTTAACTAACATATCAAATAGATTTCCCTCTAAAGTTTAAGAAAAGCCTCTAATGATTTAAGAAAAAAATTATTACATTTTGGAATACAGTAGTTTTGCTTTGCCTCGCAATAGTTTTGCTTTCCCTCACAATTATTTTGGGTTCCCTCGCAATAGCTTTATCCATCCCATAGCAAAATGAAGCATAGTTTTACTACAAAACATTACTAAAACTTAGTGGAACTGACAACTACTGTTGTAACAATAGAGTAACAATATTTTAAACATGATATGTGGTAAAACCATTGTAATAATATAAGAAAACCACAGTATATGGTAGTACAAATTATAGTCATTCCACCAAAAACATTGTTACTACAGGTAACAGTTGGATACTTTAGTAACACCATGGTTCATTTGTACCGTGGTTTTTAAAACAATGGTTATATAAAAAAAAAATGTTAGTGCAGTCAGGGTTAAACTATGGTTCCTTTTCAAGATGTTCACTCGACATTACGTCAATGACCAACGGTAGGGGTCGCTCCCAAGAACCCTGATCTCTCTGAAAGGTATCATGACAATTTCTTTGGTAGATGTATTTCGAAGTCCTACCTTCCATACTCAGCTAGCATATAAAAGGCTGGAAGACAGCCTCCTCAAAACTTCTCCTTCAGAGGTCGAGTGCGGACATCTCTCTGTGGATCATGCCTTCATCAAGAGTTGCAAAGAGTTCAGCAAACATAGTCCTCTCTCCTGTTTAGCAGAATGATATTCTGTTCCCTGTGTGCTGATGAGAAACTGTATCCTTGCATTTATTATTGCATTGTGCGTGCGTGATATTGTCATGTTTATGTCTGTTTTTCTCATGTTTGAATTATGTTTTTTAGTTAATGTCTTTTATATTTATTTTGAAATTAGTTTACTTTCTGGTCTGTTCATGTGTCTTATTCAGGTGGTTTCCTGTTTCCTTGTCATGCTACACTCATGTTTCATATGTTTTGTTCTCGTTGGTTTATAGCCATTGTCTTGTTATCATGTTTAATAGTCTTGTTATCCCCATATTAGTTCTGTCTGTTCATTGGTTATATTGCTATCAGTTCAGTCTTTTCATTGGTTATCTTGTTAACTTGCTTACCCATGTCTGTGTATTTAAGCCCTCACATTTGCCATTGTCCTTTGTCAGGTATTGTGAATGTATTGATGTCTTGTATTGTCCTAGTTCTTGTTTTTCTAAGTCAAGTCAAGTCCATTCAAGTCTAGTTATGTTTATGTTTTGTTTTGTTTTGACTTCAGAGTTATTTCATGTTTTGGATTATATTCATGTTAATAAACTGCATTTGGGTTCTCACTACATCATCATCTTTGCTTGCTCCTGTTTGCCTGTCCTGCCTGCAAACAACATTACAGAAGACCTGACCGAACAAGATTAACCCAGCAAAATTCGCCTCATACGTATACGCCAGGGGAATTGTCCCCTTGAGAACTATGTTACTGAAATTTGTGGGCTCAGTTGTCAGGTGGACTTCAATGAGATCGCCCTCAAATACTTTTTAGGGCAGGTTTCAATGAACCCATCTTTTCCATGCTACCTGGAGGCAGAATTAGATAGACTCTAATTGAGTATATCGACTTTGCCCTGCGCCTGAGTGTTTTGAACTTTACTGTAAAGCAATCTATCGACAGGAGTTTGCAGTTGTGTGTGTGTTTAAATCATTGTTTTACTTTGTTGAATAGTGGTACTCATCACTAGACTTGTGCTGTTTGTTTACTGACTTGAACTCGCGTGTCTTAAACGTGTGTGTGTATGTGCTATATTGTTTGACTGGTCCCAGAATATGCACTGCTACATTTAGAGTTGGTTAACCAATGTGTGTGTGTGTGTGTGTGTGTGTGTGTGTAAAATTACCATTGTTGTTTCTTAGTATCTATATACAGCACTTCACTTGTTTTAAAGTATTATTTATCGCTAAAGTGCAGCATAATTTATTTGCTGTGTACTGAAACCGTGTTTGCTCCCACAATTGTCACCTCGCGCACCCCTCAGTTTCAGTTGACCACGTGACTAGCTTTGTTGAGCTAGGTAGCATTAGGGCATGACCAGCTTTTTTCCCACTGAACGGCTTGTTTACAGAGTGTATATATCTGAATGCTGACAAAATATATATATTTTGATTTGAATGCTGATGTGGAAGCGGCAGCGGAAGTGGTGGCCCTCGTGTAAAGCCCTCCTCGTGTGAAGACCTACATGTGTAGACACCAGCGACTCTACCCACCGAGCAAGGACACCGACAAGGCGCCACTCACCTTAGCACTTAAGTATCTTTTGATTCCATCTCTTCACTTATTTTTTGCCGTCTACAGACTCGCATGTCTACTTCACGATTAACACATACCTTCAAGCACATCCCTGTTATGTGTTATAGACAATCTACATGGTATAGATGCAAGAGCAAATGCAACCCACACAACCTCCGGCCACTTTGCACTTCAGCAGCTGCCCTGCTCTCATTTACAGTGGGACTCAGGAACTGCCAGTCAGCTGCGAACAAATCTGATTTCATTCCAGCCTTTGCCACACAGTCTCCAACCACCCCAACACCTGTTCCCTTGACTCCATTCCTTCTCACCTTCACCAGGCCAACTCTCTGTCCATCCTACCTGCACTCACACACATAAACAACATGTCTCTACTTACAGGCATTTTCCCCATTACAAAGAAGCAGGCTTGAGTAACCCTGTTGCTGAAGAAACCTGCACTTGACCCCACACAAATAGAAAACTACAGACCAGTCTCTCTCATCCCATTCATGGCAAAAACACTTGAAAGGGCAGTTTTCAGTTTTTATCAAATCTCTGCCTATCTCTCACAGAATAAACTGCTGGATGACAATCAGACAGGCTTCAAAAGTTGACAATCCACTGAGACTGCCCTGCTGTCTGTCACAAAGTCTCTGAGATGGTCGAAAGCTGAATCCAGATCTTCCGTCCTAATTCTGCTGGACCTTTCTGCAGCCTTTGACACAGTCAATCATCAGATTCTGCTCTCCACACTCTCATCGCTGTGTATTACAGGAACTGTGCTTGACTGGCTTAACTCCTATCTCTCAGGTAGGTCCTTCAAGGTAGCCTGGATAGGTGAGGTATCCAAGCCACATCAACTGCTTACTGGGGTACCTCAGGGATCAGTGCTTGTGCCACTTCTCTTCTCTATATATACAACATCACTGTGACCCATCATTCAGGCACATGGTTTCTCATACCACTGCTGTGCCGATGACACACAACTCTACTTGTCTTTCCAGCCGACAAAAACGACACCACCATGACTGCTCTGTTTGCCTGGCAGGCATCTCGGCCTGGATGAAGGAACACCACCTGCAACTCAATCCACTAAAAAACGAACTCCTGGTCTTTCCAGCCAACCCTGCTGTTTAACACAACATCACCGTGCTGCTGGGTTCGACTACAGTAATGACTTCAAAAACTGTCAGAAATCTAGGGGTAACCATTGATAACAAACCAAATTTCACGGACCACATCTCAAAGACCGCAAGATCATGTAGATTTACACTCTACAACATCAGGAAGATAAGACCCTTCCTATCTGAACATGCCACACAACTGCTTGTTCAGTCACTTGTCATAACTAGACTGGACTACTGTAACACTCTCATTGCAGGCCTCCCTGCATGTGCAATTAGACCTCTGCAAATGATCCAGAATGCAGCAGCACATCTTGTCTTTAATGAACCACAGAGCACGTTACACCACTCCTTGTCTCTCTCCACTGGCTACCGGTTGATGCATGTATCAAATTCAAGGCTCTGATTCTGGCATACAGAACAGTCACTGGGTCTGCTCCAACATACCTAAAATAATTTCTGCAGAGCTACACGCCCACTAGAAGCCTGCGGTCGGCTAGGGAAAGTCGCCTTGTTGTACCAACACAAAGAGCCACCAAAACACTTTCTCAGATTTTCAGCTTCGTGATACCACATTGGTTGAATGACCTTCCCAACTCCATCCGTGAAGCAGACTCACTCTCTGTCTTCAAAAAACTACTTAAAACGCATCTTTTCCAAGAGCACTTAACTAATCACAAAAAAGAAATTGTACTTGTATATGTTTTGAATACTATTCTGATGCTATCGAAACTTTGTAATATGGCACTTTTGTACCATTGTCTCTTTAATATGATTCGCTTATGTTTTCCTCTTTTGTAAGTCACTTTGGATAAAAGTGTCTGCCAAATGAATAAATGTAAATGTACTGTGGGAGTGGCTGATGAGGTTACCATCATGCCACAGTCCACCGCTATTCCTGAGTTTCCTGTCATGTCCGCCACGCCTGAGTTCAATGCCATGCCAGCCATGGTCCATGAGCCAGTGCCCATGCCTGCCATGGTCCACGAGCCAGTGCCCACATCTGCCATGGTCCACGAGCCAGTGCTTGAAGCCTCCCAGCTTCCAATCTGTTCATTAGATCTCTTTGTTAAATTTTCTACCGCAATTTTTGGTAGCAAGCACAGACAAATCAGTATTGTGGTATTGTGCTATACCTTACCCCTACCCTATTGAATGTCTAGGTTACTATTGTAACCCCGGATCCCTGTAGCCTTACCACAATAGTGATTACCACTGAAAAGGTTTTAGAGATCATCTTGCCTTTTCAGTTGAATGTCCTGAGGAGACTGTCTTCCAATCCGCCTTTTATATGCTCGCTTTGCATGGAAGGCAGGATTTCAAAAGACATCTGCCAATTAAATTGTCATGATAGAAAACCATTCAGAGATTGGGGCTCTCGGGAGTGACCCCTACTGTCGATCATCGACATAACGTCTCGGTTCCTCGTTTTTTTAAAAAATGGAAACATGGTTTGTGAAACGTAACTATTACGTTTAACTTAACTATTAAGAAACTATGTTTCTTTTTAATGATTTGACTTACCATATTTTAGTTTTTCCGTATTATAAGCGTTTTACAATTAAAATCATGGTTAAAATGTGGTTTCTGTAGAAAAATCATGGTAAATGTTGTTGTTAAAATGGTTTTTACTACAAGTACAACAATTTGATTGTGGTTACTGTAGTTAAACCATGGTAAATTTTTATAACAGAAGGATAAAGCCATTCTGAAAAAAATCATTGTGAGGCTTATTTGAAGTCAGCGCAAACTATTGCAAGGGAGTGCAAAATCCAAAAGAATGCAATTATTTCAAACGATTTCAGAAAATATGGTCCCTCCCTGTCCTTTAAGTACTTGACCCTCCCCTAATAATACATTCTCTGCTAAAAAAAAAATTATCTTTCCATTCTTCCTCTGTCTCTCACGTTCCTCACTGTGTGTACTTCTCTAAAGTTCTTCTTGAAACGTGTATTATAGCATGTTGTTACCTACTGTCTCCCTTAGGATGAATCACTTTTTGGAGGCAGTGTACTAGTCAGTTTGTACTAGCTTTCTGTATTTCTCATTGGTCAAGAATCAAACATATGCTTTCTAAAATCATTGCCAAATTGCTTATAAAATTATCTGGTTATGACTGGAACCATCAGTGATTAGTCAGTGATGACAAATTACAATGATCAATACTGTAAAATAGTCTAGTTAGAAGTACATTTATAGTTAAAACTAAATAATACTTTTATAACTAATATAATACCATGCTATTAGGGGTGAAAATATTTGGTAATTATAAACCCTACAAATCTAATTATTTTCAAATGTTTCAGTCCCCAAGGCCTATCTTTAGTGCTTGCAAGATCTTTTAGTGCACAATTTCACATTTATGCTGTGCACCTTGTATCATTTTTCAGTATGTAAAGTTTGTACTACTTTTCAGTAAAGCTTTTTTATATATTGGATCTTTGCTTATTAAAAAAAAAATTTTAAAAAAATGTGTGCAAATGCAATTTCAAATTATTGATTACATTGTTTTCAATCAACGCACTGGATAAGAATGTACTATGCATTCATGATTTAGTGCAGAACTGTAGTTTCACTGTAATTTACACTGTTGAGAAAACATTGAGGGGGAAAAGGGTTTGGCTTTTCAAAGTGATTTGGATAAGAAATGAACAAATTGAATACTCTGGTTATTATTACAATACAATTACAATACATTCCATAATTCAATTATTTAATTGATGCATTGAATATTCATTCAGGTCAATGCATTGCAATGCATTAATGCTTTTTTACACTTCTGTTTACTAACTCTAACAAACTAAACCTAAGTTCAATGATGCATCACTTTAGTCTCCAGCATAAACCCATGTCAGATTTGGTCCATGAAATGCAAAAGACAATGAAGGAAGATAACATGTGCAGATAGATGGAAGAAAAAACACAGTAGGACATGAAAAACATTGAGAGAGGGAAAGAAAAATAAGTCAAATTTAAAGGATGTATGAATCTACCTCAAGCTTTTGTAGTTCTTCTTCCTCCTAGAAGGGAGAACAGACTGAATGAGATGAGAGGAACATGAGAGCTAAAGCTGGAGAGAACAACATGAGACAGAAACATGCAAATGGAGAAACGGATGAAGAAATGGAGATACAGACAGGAGGCAGCTACAGGACTAGGGAGAGAAGTGGGGGGAAAAATTAGGTTAAAAGATAGAATGAAGGAGAAAAATAATTTAAGGAATGAGGGTGGAAAATAATAAAAATAATAATAAATAAAAAAAGTTTGGTCTTCACTACTACCATCAGCCTTTGCTGATCACCACAAACAAACTCACATAGCTGTTCAGATCTATTCACAGAGAAATTCACCGCTCATCAAAACCAAGTTACCTCTGACACCAAATCATCTTCTGCCTGAAAAACACGGGTGGAGAGAGGGAAAAGAAAAAGCTTTTAAGAAGCTGAATTTGGAGGAATTAAACAGCACTGATGGATGGTATGAGAGATTAAAATATACTGATTATTGTGAATGGTTGTAATTTGAATGAGATTATTTTTTGAGTATTTTGAAAATGTACCTAGGTCATTACAAAACGGATGCATTTGTGTGCGAAAATGCGTTAAAAATATTTTGCGAAATTTGGCATCTTCTGCCTTTTTCCATTCAAATGGACTTTTATCAATAAAAATGGTGTGTATGATGAAGTTTTGGTTTATTGCAAAAGAAATCTCGCCATTTCGCCAAAGAAATCTCGCCATTTCCAAACAGAAATGTGTGTATATCGCTAATTCACTTCCCAGATGTCCCTAATCTTTTTCCTCCCAAGTTTTGGTAAAATAGGGAGAGTATTCATTGAAATTAGACAGCTTACTCTCATTTTAATTTCACAAATAAATGCGATCAGAAGACGAGGAATTGCAGTCAAAAGGGAGCTGTTGCCCTTCTGAAAGGACTGTAATATTGGTCCTGATGTTGCGCCTATCGCAAGTTGCCCGACCCGAAAGCGAATCGTCATGGCCCTGTTCAAGCTGGCAACCTGCACCAAGTAGTGGGGGAAACTTTCGGTCTTAGTATAAGGACAATCCATCGATGTGTATATGATGTGTGCACAACTATTAAAGAAAAACTGATGTGGTGTAATATCAGGGTTTACATATGATACATTCCTGGTATTCAATAGGCTATTTTGAGCAATCGTCTAATCTAAAGCATTGCCGTCACAACTGCACTATGACCTACATATTTGTCCAGCAACTTTTAATGACCAACTGAACTTGATTGTCATCAAAATTAATTGAATGACATAATGCAATTTACATTTTCTGAAGAAGCTCAGCAAATATGATCCGAGGTAAAGAGGGCTAGATTTCAAATATTTAAATGTTTTAAAATGTTCAAAAGCTCGTTTTCTGAAAGCGAACTCATTGGGCAAATATTTCTGATAGTTTATAGTCTTCAAAAAAAAAAGTGGAGAACTTGCTGAGAATGTCATTCAGCTGACTTTTTTCATCTACAGAACAGGGTAAGGCTAATTTAAGTTTATAGTTATAGGTCTAAAAATATATTTTTTTGTTTGTTTGGTAATTATTTTTTTTCATTTAATGCTTTTTCTTTTGGTAATTTATTTAATTCAATACAGGGATGCCGGCATTTTTTCACAAGTAAACTAAACAATGTTTTTATTGAATTGGGCTACATGTTAGTGTTCCAAAAAAGCACACTGATGCTTTTCTCCTAGTATTGTGTATTTATTTTTAATTTAAAACATCTTTGAGCATAGAAATGATGGTTTTTTGGGGGGGTTTGTATTATGGGGTAATTACATGACTGCCGTGTATTATTTTGTATGGTGTGGAAAAGCAAATTTAATAAATAAACGGATGGCTACTATGATTAAATTAACCACAAAGAGTGGCTATTATATTTGTGTTGGCACTCCTGGAAGTGTTATGTTTGCAGCATCGGATCTGTATGCCATTAAAATCAATCCATAATCACAAACAATAAATTAGCTTTCAAGGATGTATACTGTCGTCATGATTGACACAGGCTAACTATTGGGGTAAATTCTGCCATGTGACTATATTTTTGCATTAATGCCAATTTTCTCGTTTTCTCGTCTTCAGTTTTTGAAGCAATTACATTTTTGCTGCTAATAGTTGAGAAATTACACACTTCACCTTAAAAGCAGCTGAGTGTACTTTCTGTGCAAATAGCGGCCCCCCTAAAGAAGCTCACTCCATTGGTTGAGACACACAAATAAATTGAGTGATTTTTAAAGTCACAGCCACAGAGCCACAGTGCTTAAACTCTTCAGGAAGTCAACCTAAGAATGCCTTACTTATAGTTATTTCTGCACATTTAACTGAGATAGGAAGTAGCAGAAGTACTTTAACAGAAAGTAAATTGCACTCTTTCCCTTTAAAGACTTTTAAAAATGGAAAATGCATCCATGTCACCTGAAAGGAAATGGGAAAGGGGGGATGAAAGAGGCAAAACCCAAACTGCCAGTGAGTCGACTTCCAATTGTAAATGTTTTTAAGGCTACAAGGAGAAGGGCAGTGAGTTAGCAGTCAAGGGGGACACTCAAACACATTGATGCAATAATTCAAATATTTTTTTTTATATAAACAGAGAGAATAAAAAGAAAACAATAACGGGAAAAACTGTTGTCAGTGAAATGAGAAAACCGAGATGTTTGGGACAGCATTAAAAAGTTCTGTATCACACACTCCAAAGATCTAGAATCAACTAATTCTAGATTAAAAATCACCTCTGACCCCAGATGATTGTCTTCTCCCTGAAATGATTAATAGCAATCATTAGCTTTGTAATGATCTTTTCAAATAGCTTTTTCCAAATAGCTTTTTTATTTATGTGAATAAATAAAGCTGCAGGTATGAATTAACATAAGACCTGCATGTGATGCACACATCTGTTTTCTGCTAATTTTTGAAAGGTGTTGCTGTCCAATTTAAACCAGAAAAAGTCATTACACAACGTTCAATGAAGTATCATGACCTAACATTGATCTGTTAATTGTGGTAAGAGCAGAGCAGCTAATTTTGTTAACATGACAAAATGCCTCTTAGCACACTGAGAATGTATGTCATCTTACCTTATCAAATGCTTCTTCATCCTGTGAGTTAAAGAAGATAAAAGGTTTATTTAGAGTGATGACATAAATTAAAAGGTAATACATTTTTTACTTTTTATTCTTTGTTCTATCATCCATCCATCTATTCTAGGTTAAGTTGTTACAGTATACATTAATTAGGCCATTGCAATATTTGTTAGTCTAAAATAATCTAGACATGTAGAATTGTTCCAGCACGTTTTACTTACCTGGTCTTCCTCCTCAGCTGCCTTCCTCTAACCAAAAAAAATGATTAAAATTAGTAAATTTCATGAACTGAACAACTAAGAAGCAGAAGTAAACCAAAGAACATTTTAATCTTTCTCATTTCCTCAAAGAGACCTCTTTCAGATAATAAACACTGAATAATCTACAATAACACGAAGAATCTGGTTTGTAAAATCAACAGAGACCCTGATGAAATGTACAAACAGTCACATTTTCATAAGGAATGACTTAAATGTAAAGAGATGAAAGAACAGCAAGAATGAAACTACAGGAAAGGAGATGGTTAAGCGGGAGGTTAGATGTTAAATTCAGGGTTGCACGAAGAAATGACAACAAGACCTGCATGAAAAAACAAAACCTTGAGATTATCAGTAAAGCAGAAAATCAGATTAAAAGGTGAAGAAATTAGCAGCTATGGAAAACAGACAAATTGTGAAGAGGGGAAGGGGTTAGGTGATGGTCAGTTACACTCTCTTCCTCTTCATCTTCCTCAACCTCCTCTGTTGGTTCTTCCTCTTGATCAGCAGTCTCTACCTCCTCAGCCACAGCATCTTCTTCCAGCTCTGCTGTGTGTGCGTCTCCATTCTGCTCAACTTCCTTGATTTCCTTTCTCTAGGTGAATAAACAATGCATTCCAAGAAAAGAGATAATGAACTGTTATGATAGTACAGTAGCTGCTAAGACACCAATATGAGGTACCACAATAATGCTTTCACACCATCTGAGGAAGTTTTAGAACAAGTTCATCATGATGAGAACAGGCATGAGTTAATGAACTGGGTATTTGGGGGGGCTGGGTAGCTCAGCGAGTAAAGACATTGACTACCACTCCTTGAATTTCTCCACCAAACTAGCCTACCACAGGGCTGAGGAGGAAAGACATCCAGGGTTCACCTGTCTCTGGAATTCACATGGGGGAAAAAGCGCATGTCTTCAAGCGGTACACCCGGTCAGCTGCCTGCCAACTAACCTGTTCGTACCTGCCAACACACAGGACGAAACTGGCTCAACCCGGAGATTATAAAATCTTGCAAAGGTATTGGGTGTCGCCCAGCCCACTGCTCAACAGATGTCTGCTAGAGAGGTGCCGTTCGCCAAGGCCCAGGAAGATGCTACACTCCAAGTGGAGTGTGCTCGTACTCCCAGGGGGACGGCAGGCCCTGGGCCTGATATGCCAAGACGATGGTCATCCTCTGTTTGGAGACTGCCTTCCCCTTCTGCTGTCAGCCAAAACAGACAAAGAGCTGCTCTGAGCTTCTAAACCTCTCTGTGTGGTCCAAGTAGATAAAAGCATGTACCGGACACAGCAACAAGGCTGGGTCTGCCTCCTCCTGGGGCAGCACTTGCAGGCTCACCACCTGGTCCCTAAAAGGAGTAGTGGGAACCTTGAGCACATAGCCCGGTCGGGGTCTCAAGACCATGTGAGAGTATGCTGACCGAACTCCAGGCACGTATCTCTGACAGAGAACACCTGCAGGTCCCCAACCCTCTTGATGGAAGTGAGCACAGTCAGGAGGGCCATCTTCAGGGAGAGGGCCTTTAGCTCAACTGACTCCAAAGGCTCAAATAGGGCTTTCCATAGGCCCAGCAGGACCACAGAGAGATCCCACGAGGGCACAAGGCACGGTCTAGGAGGATTCAACCATCTAGTGCCTCTAAGGAACCTGATGATCAGATTGTGCTTTCCTATGGACTTACCATCCACTGTATCATGGTGTGCCACTATAGCGGCCACGTACATCTTCAAGGTGAAGGGAGACAGCCACCCCTCCAACCTCTCCTGCAGGAAGGAAAGCACAGACCCGACTGCGCATTCCAATGGGTCTTTAACTCGGAAAGAACACTAATTGGAGAACAGACGCCACTTCAAGGCATATAGCTTCCTAGTAGAGGGAGCCCTGGCCTGAGTGATAGTGTCTACCACCACTGGTGATAATCAACTTAGGTCTTCTGCGTCCCATTCAGGGGCCAGATGTGGAGATTCCAGAGGTCTGAGCATGGGTGCCAAATCATGCCCCATCCCTTCCTCAGAGGAACTCACCAGGGACCGGCTGTCACGAGAAGCGTGAGCTCTGAGAACCAAGTCTGGGTGGGCCTGTATGGTGCAACCAACACAATCTGTTTTCTGTCCTCCCTGACCTTGCACTAAGTCTGTGCAAGCATGCTCACTGGGAGAAACGCATACTTGCGCAGGCCCCGCGGCCAGCTGTGTGTCAGCGCATCTGTGCCGAGGGGGGCCTCGGTCAGAGAGTACCAGAGCAGGCAGTGTGAGGACTTCCGGGAAGCAAACAGGTCTACCTGTGCTTCGCAGAATCAACTCCAAATCAGCTGAACCACCTAGGGTTAGAATCTCCACTCTCCCCTGTGTGTCACTTGCCGTGACAGCGCATCTACTGCATGGTTGAGATCGCCCGGTATGTGAGTTGCCCGCAATTACTTCAGTCACTGCTGACTCCAAAGGAGGAGATGGCAGGCGAGTTGTGGCATGCGACGTGAGAGTAAACCGCCGGTTTATGTACGCTACTGTCACCATGTTGTCCGTCCGGACCAACACATGCTTTCCCTGGATCAACTGCCGAAGCCTCCGCAGGGCCAGCAATACCGGCAGCAACTCGAGGCAGTCGATATGCCAACGCAGTCGAGGTCCTGTCCAGGAACCTCAGGCTGCATGCCCATCGCAAATGGCGCCCCAGCCTAACTTGGGAGGAATCTGTCATGATGATGACGCACCTGGACACTTGCTCTAAGGGGACCCCTGCCCGCAGAAATGCCAGGTCCGTCCAAGAGCTGAACATGCAACAACATATCGGCGTGATAGTCACACGATGCATGCCATGGCGCCATGCCCATCTTAGGACTCAAGCCTGAAGGTGGCGCTCCTGGACCACCTTGGTGGGCATCGCCTGCCTGAGAGCCTGCGCTGTGAACTTCACGCTCATGGTGAGGTAGGTCGCATTAGCACAGCTCCTGCATCACCCTCGGGTCAGGACTACCCTTGTGCAGCTCTATCAACGCCTTGGCCTGGTGGGCTCTGAAGAAGGAAAGCCGTAACGTTGCCATGGTCATGCTCTCGCAGTGAGAGCATGAACCATCCACGAACGCTGTCTCCACGTGGCTATGACCCATACACGTGAGGCAGCAATCGTGGCCATCAGAGGCGTAGAGATAGCGACCGCATCCAGGAACTACACACAGATGGAAAGGCATCTTTAAAAACAGATAGGGAACTGTACAATATTGCAAACTTTTGGCCATCAGTGTGTTTGTGTGTGTGTGTGTGTGAGAGAGAGTGTGTGTGTGTGTGTGTGTGTATATATATATATATATATATATATATATATATATATATATATATATATATATATATACACACCATTAAGCAGTCCAATCAAACCATGGATCAAGAATGAGATGTTAAAATCTCAGTTGATATTGCTTCTGGTTCATTTGTCACACTGGAAATGCAAGGCAAGTCAGGAGCATTGCATTAATGGATAAAATATTCCATGCAGTGAACTCCAGAAATTCACATCTTGCACAAAGTGTACACACTGCATACTGCAGAAAATGATAGAGTGTTAAGTTAGAAAGTGACAGATGGATAATAAACTAAATCAAGATTAATCAAAAAGTAGACAAGGAAAACCCATTCTAGTCCAGTTCTTGTACATGTCTGGAGATAAACGAGAAGTGGATATTCATTAAAAATGGTGGAAAAAAAATTAGAAAAATATTCAGTGGGTATTACTGTTGTGTCATCATTGATGTGTTCCTCTGTGGCAGATCCATTATGAAGCTTTTGTGAATTTTCAGCTTGTTTTGCCTCCTGCACCAAGAGAGATATTTATTGAAACAGCAGAGAGACAATTTTATTGCTGTCGTTAAGAGAAAATTCCCCAAAAGTGCTAAAAAAGGAAAGAGCAAGAACGCATATGATTACAAAGGCACAAACCTCTAAAACCAAAAGTGAGAACTCTTAACACTAAAATATCTCTCTACTGATATTTATCTGTGCACCACCAAAACATCCCTCTGGTAACATTTTAAAATTTTATATTTTAACATAACATTTAACTTCATTTTTCAGGATTCCATGAAGCCTCGGTTATCCTCAGACCTTGTTCCTGAGAATCATGTAAAGCATTTGAATGTATATGCTAAATACGGCTTCTCCCTATTTAGTGAATGACTTAACCTCAAGTGTGCTGTCTGTCTGCACTAGTCTCAGAACAGTTAGAAATACACCTTATTTTCATCCTAACTCCATAGAAAGTCTCTGAAAGCAAAATTCTTCAGCTTTTGCATGAATACTTTTATTCTCAATGTGAAAATGCACATTAAATATATAGGAACGCATTTACTAATGTTAATGAATAGAACTGTACAGTACAGTGATAACAAAATAATATCTAACACAATTTATATTAAAATGAAGCAAATTGACTCATAGATGTGTTAATGTTGAAAAATATTAAAAATAATGTCTAGGTTACGTATGTAACCTCCGTTCCCTGATGGAGGGAACGAGGCGTTGTGTCGAAGAAGCGACACTAGGGGTCTCTCTTGAGTGCCGAATATGCCTCTGATCTATGAAAAAAGGCCAAGGAGAAGTTGGCAGTATTTGCATACCCCGCCCCGGACATACGGGTATAAAAGCGGGGAAATACGTCGAGTTCATTCAGGATTTTTACAGCTTTTTACAGTTACAGCCTTATTCCAAAATGGATTCAATTCATTATTTTCCTCAAAATTCTACAAACAATAACCCATAATGAACGTAAAAGTAGTTAGTTTGCAATCTTTGAAAATGTATTAAAAATAAAAAACTACAAAAATCACATGTACATAAGTATTCACAACCTTTGCTCAATACTTTGTTGAAGCACCTTTGGCACCAATTACAGCCTCAAGTCTTTTTGTGTATGATGCTACAAGCTTGGCACACCTATTTCTGGGCAGTTTCTCCAATTCTTCTTTGCAGGACCTCTCAAGATCCATCAGGTTGGATGTTAGAAAAAGTTAAGCACTGTGAATACTTTCCGGATGCACTTTATAGTCCCTTGTTCTGTTCCCTACATTTGTCTTGGAGCTGTCTGAGAACAAATGCCATGTCGATGGTGCTCCTGTTAGTTCTGAAGCCATACTGGCTCTCTGGGAGGAATTCTTCTGCAATGGTGGGTACCAGTATGTTTAGGAGTATTCTTGCAAGGATTTTTCCTGCGGCAGAAATTAGAGTTATCCCCCGATAGTTGGAGCAATCTGACATTTCCCCTTTGTTCTTGTACAGGCTGACGATGACTGCGTCATGGAGATTGTGTGGTAGCTTGTTCCCAGCAGCAGACAAAGAACTCATGAAGTTTTGTGTGTTGCACTGGGTTCCCATGCTTCCAAATCTCCAGTGGAATTCCATCGACTCCTGCTGTCTTGGTCCATGCGGTTGGCACTGAAGAAGGTTTGGAAATATTCTGACCACTGTTTAAGGATGGACGCCCTGTCTGTGAAGAGCGTTTGGCCGTCTGCGCTACATAAGGGACTCTGGACCTGGTGCAATGGGCTTTCCACCATCTTTGGACTTCATAGAACCCTCTTTAGTCACCGATGTCTGTGCAAAGCTGAGTTTTCTCTGCAAGGTTGATCCACCACCCATTCTGGATTTCTCAAAACTTGCACTGGAAGGTTGCTGCATACAAGGTGGGAGGCTGCTTTCTTATCACAGCACGACAGTTGATCAATGTGCACTTGGTGGGCAGATCTTTTCTTCGGCAGCAATTTTTGGAACTTCTGATTGTTTTCATCAAACCAGTCTTTGATCTTCTTTGTGGAAAAGCCTAGGACATCTTCAGAGGTCTACAGGATGGTGGTTTTCAGGTGTTCTCAAAGCACTTCTGAAGGGGAGTCTGTAGGGCAACTGAGATTCTCAAGCCTTGACAGAAGACTCATCTTGAAGTCAGCTTTCACTTCAGCTGACAGAAGGTTGCCAACCTGAAACATCTTCCTTAGAGTACCTCCCCTCTTTGGCTTGGGTTTAAAGTAGAGACAGAGTTTGCAGTGCACAAGACGATGGTCCATAAGACACCCTGCGCTGGGCATTACTCGGGTGAGTATGATGTCCCAAAGGTCTCTCTAGTGCACCAAAATATGGTCTATGAGGTGCCAAAGTTTAGACCAAGGATGCAACCAAGTTCTCTTCAGACCATCTTTTTTGCTGGAAAATGACATTGGTGATGAACTCTGATAGAAGGTGCCCATTGACATTGCAGTTTCCAACATCATGCTTGCCAAGTACTCCTTTCCAAGCTTCTGAATCTTTGCCTACTCTGGCATTGAAGTTGCCAAGGATAATGACCTTGTCGTCTGCAGGGGCATTCTGTATGAGGTTTCGTAGATCAGTGTAAAACCTTTTCTGCAGGATCCGCTTGAAGAGTTGGGGTTTACACACTGAAGAGTGTGGCATGCTGCTTGTTTCAAAGCAAGAGGTGGATGGAGATGATTGGCAGGTTTTCATTTGATTGTTTTATTCAACACAAAAATATTTTTACATTTTACATCACAAAAAATATCACCTGAATACATTAGGTTACATCAACAAAACTCATTTTAAGGCTTAGATCCGTTAGAGGTCACGGCAGGTTACCACTTTTAACAGTGTTGCACATGAGCTATATGGACTCCTGCTACGTTTTTTGGTGAAAAAAATGAAAAGATGGTCTGTCAAGTAACAAAGCATTAAGATTCAATTCTTGTTTTGTGTTTTTTTGGAGAACTATTTACTTTAAAGCTACTGTAAATTATTGTCCTGTTACATTTTATATGACACATTAGCTTTCTTTCCACATCTGCGTGTTTTATTATGTCCATTTATGTGTTGTATTTTCCATGTGGCGAACAGAACAATCACACACATGTAACCAATACGAAACAATATCTCAACATGTGCTTTTGTCCTTATTTCCATAATCATTGAAGCATATTGTAATGTCTGTAACATTCAAATGTCTGAAGACTGCCAAGATTTTAAGGAATCCTTAAAATCAGAGTGATGATTTGGTGCTACGTTATTAAATTACGTTACTACACTAATGTTTCCTTTGTGAGACTGGGCTGAAGCCACACTAGCACAATAAACACTAAATTAGAGGTCTTTGAGTAAACACTGGAAAACATACAACACAAAACTGGCAATATTTGACTTTTCTGCCATGTTGTTACTTTATTATTACTGATAGCATATAACTGTATTGCATTCTAAGATGATATCTAACTTTAAGGTAAATAAAAGAAAAGGAAATACACATAATAAAGCAAGACAACTACAACCTTTGATCCTGGTGGAGGTGTCAGGCCCAAAAATTCAAAGACTGCATTGTCCTCCTTGGCATTAAAGAACGTGTCATAATCCTGCAATTTTAAAATATTTATTAGCATTTTATTTCAATTAATGTTAGACAAAACCATAAATCTTTACACAAAAATGAAAATTCTGTGATCATCTACACAACTGATAGGCTCCAACACCCCCTTGTGACCCTTTTCAGACCAAACGCGACAAGATAATAGGGCTGCAACTAACGATTATTTTGATAATCAATTAATCTAACAATTATTAGACGATTATTCGACTATTCGCAAAGATTGCAAAGATTAATCATTAGCTCTTATCCGATTATTCAGCTTGTGGCCCGACTTAAAATGTTGGATTAAATGTGCTTACTAACAATAAAGAGGACAAAATCATCTTTTAAAAATACCTCTTAAAGACATTCACTGAATTGGGAAAAAAATACTTTTTATTAAGTTTAATTTAGTAAAGAAATTCACTGCAAAAAATACTTGCTTTAAGAGAACGTATCTTATGCCATAAAGATCATTCCATAATCACATACAATAAATTGAAGTCATGATTAACACAGGCTAATGATTGGGGCAAACTCTGTCATGTGACACCACATTTTTGCGTTAATGCCAGTTTTATCGACAAAAAGTGTTTCGCTAAAAGGTTCATGGTAAACAGTAGAATTTTCATTTTTATTTTATCGACATGGCCAAGGATACTGGGATGGAGGACCTGGCAGCCATGTGTATAGCTCCAGAAGATATGTATTAAAACACTCAAATAATATTTTATGCATCTTTTATGTCCTTTTTTGGAGTTTGAAATTTTGGGCCCCATTAACTTACATTGTATGGACAAAAAGACATCATACTTCCTTCAAAATAGCTTCTGTTGTGTTCCACAGAAGAAAGAAAGTCACACAAGTTTGAAATGGCACGAGTATTAGTAAATGATGAGAGAATTATATATTTTTTTTGGCGACCTCTTCGTTTTAGTACTATGTACTTACATAAAAAAATATCTTTATTAAGCACTAATAAGTATTACAATACTTATGATGTACTTCATGTGATGTATAGGGTTAGGGGTAAGGTCAACAGTATAATTGCAGTTGACAACTACATGCAGGGAAATAAAATAAAAATGTCAATAAAATTTGATAAAAAAATAAACTATACAAAAGAAAATCCATTGAATCTAATGTTTTAATTAAATACAACATGAATTTATTTGTTTCAATTATAGTGTGGCTTTTGTAGATTTTAAATAGGATTAACCTGGTTAATACATTTTTCATAGAGACCTCAGTTGTAGCAAGATCTTACCCCACAATAATTCTCCTCATTGAAGATCTGTGGAGGAAGAGGAATTCCGTTGGTTGGCTTCATTTCTCCAGGGACATTTTCCCTCATCCACTGGCGATTCTCTTCATTTGAAGCAATGTCAAGCTGTGTGTAATCAATTTTAAGTGCCGCAAGAAATCCAACAACATCTTGCTGTTTCTTTTTGATCTGTGGCATTGAGAATGACAGATTATAAATGTGAATTACATCACAAGACATTTAAAGGATTTTTTAAGTATACCTTTTTAAAAAGTCCATCACATTTTTCCAGACTAGTCAGTCTACGTGGCCTACGATACTAAATACTATAGTACTACAGTAGGGCTTCACAATTAATCTAAAAAAATTAGCGAGATTACAATTACAGCTATTGCAATTATATTATCATGAAAACTGTCAATTACAGCATTTCATTTGGGTGTATTCCTATTACGCGAAAATGTTCTGTTTACAACACATTTTGTGTGCATGCAAAGGCAAATCTGGTATATTAAATTAGTCTAAAGGCATATCAGCAATCTAATATAATCAATCTAAATTACAGTGTACATTTTATTCAAAATGTAAATAACACTTTTTATTTTTCATGCAATTCAAATATTAAAGAAGTTCAGGAACAATTTTCTCAAGTTTTTTTGATGCATAGCCTACAGAATACAGCATGCAACGCCCCAACGAAAAAGAAAATACAGATTTTGAATGTAAATTCTTTCAACTGAAATGAACAATCGCAATTACAATATCAAAATAAATAATCTCCAATTATGATTTCATAATTGTGCAGCCCTATTTACAGTAATAACTAGTTCACCCCAAAAAAAATACTTTATTATTTGCTCATCCTCATGTCATTCCAAACCCTTATGAGTTTCTCTTTTCTGTGGAACACAAAACGTGAATTTTTGAAGAAGATCCTGGCCACTCTTTACAATAAAATTAAAATGAACCGGAACTGGGGTTGTCCAGCTTCAAAATGACAAAAAGGACACCATTACAAGTAATCGGTAAGTAAATAAGAGACTTTATAGGTCCCTCGAGGGAAATTATGGTGCAACGTGATGCATTAAAACAGTTAACAGTGTATGCACACAGAAAATTATGATAAATAAAGGAATAAGGCAGAAAAAAACACAAATACACGATAAATTGGAATCTTGCCTCTCAATGTTCCAGTTCAAGTGACATCAACCCCAATATGCCGAGTTACTAACAAGCGACATCTCCCATGATCAGACATTTTAACATCTGTTTAAGTGTGTTCACCTTCTCTGGTGGTGCAACTGGAATTGTGTTACATCAGCAGAATATGAGACCTGAGTTCTCATCCCTTGTTGAAACAGGAAGTAATAGCTTTTGCATAATCAGTGACAACCATGGTTCAGAAGTTCCATTTCCTTTCTAAGAACACATTTTTTCTTCATTGATATGTGTTTCTCTTTATTACATTCTTTACAGCTAAAAACAACTTAAAAACAACAACTTTTGGCACGACTCTGTGGACATTCCATCTGGAAACTGAAGCTCCCATGAGCCTCATGTTAAAAAACACTTACGGCTTCGGCTACTGGGGCAAGTCCATCAAATTTCTGAGTTAAGCTCATAAAAAGTCAACATACTGTTTCCAAGTTTACTGTGAGATCAATCTGCAAATCTACAAAAAAGCTATGCAATAGCATTGTGTTAAATATTTAAGTCGTTATTCACTTACAATGGGCTTCAAAAATGGATAGAGGCGGACCGATATATCAGTTTTACTGATTAATCAGTGCCGATAGTTGCTTTTTGGAACTAACGGTTATCAGCAAAAATCTTTGCAGGTAGTTGCCAATAGTGATTGTAGGCTAAATAAAGCTTAATTTGGTAAATACTTAAATATAAGTATTTACAAAATAAGTAAATGGATTTTCGGGTTTATAGTTAAAGGACCCGCGTTATCCACCAAATCTTCATTTTTTTTTCTTGTTATTCTTCGGATTTTGGATGCACAATGAACTGCTGGGATTTTATTCATTTTGGACTCATGTATCCTCAATTTATGTGTCGGAAGGGCTGTACAATTCATTGAAAAACTAATCGCGATTACGCAATCATAAAAAGTGACGTTTACAGCATTCAGTTTAAGTCTGCTCCTGTTGCATCAATGGTTTCTATTTACAAAGTATTTTTGCACCGGTTGAATATTCTAACCAATATTTAACATGTCCGTTGAGCAATGAAAAGGCAATGGCCAATCAGAGCCGCTTAGATTATTCCTCCGTCCTATCTGTAATGACAACTGATACTAATGCGCAAGTTTTAAACCGTCTGAATGCCCAGATGCTTGCATGCTGTTCTAACTCTGTTCGCGCAGCACACGAAAATTAATACTGAAGAAACATCACCTGACACTTGAAAAGAAGCTATAGAACAAGAGCGAAAAGCACTTTGTAAATATTTCATTGCATTTTGCACCGCTCGCTTTGAACATAGATGTTAAATACACTGCAAATACGCTTTGTACACAACAAAACGTCTAGGTTACTTACTGTATGTAACCTCCATTCCCTGATGGAGGGAACAAGACGTTGTGTCGAAGAAGCGACACTAGGGGTCTCTCTTGAGTGCCGAATATGCCTTTGATCTATGAAAAAGGCCGGGAGGACACAAAGTCTCGTTCCCTCCATCAGGGAACAGAGGTTACATATGTAACCTAGACGTTCCCCGTCTGTCACTCACTTCGACGTTGTGTCGAAGAAGCAACACTAGGGGTCCAATTTAAATCACACCATGCGCTGAGCCGTATACGTGTACTGCTGACACAGGAGCGGGCAGGTACTTGGCGTGCAAAAGTGACCCGCTGTATCAGACTGCACGTACCCTTCCCCAATGCCCCAAAAAAGTCGTCGGAATCCTTCTGGTTACCCCCAACCTGGGAATGGGCCGAGCCTAGCCAGGCCTCTTTTCTCTCTATGTTTCTCGCATAGAGACAAATGGCTGGGGCCTTTACACGCATCGTGGGAAGGCGGTCTTACCCGGTTTCCTGTTTTTCAGGGGGAAAAGACCCTGCGGTGACCACACCTGCCCAGAGAGGGGGAGGTGAGAGTGGCGAATACATCACATGGGTTTTTAGGCGACATGTGGAAAGCTGCATGGTGGTAGATCCCACCTCTCCAGAGGGGGGAGTTGCTACAAACATGGCAACCAAGGGGCAGCGGGAACTGCCCAAGGGAGACGTGGGTCCGCATGTATCACGGAAAATACACACAGGGGAGTCCATGTAAGGGGGGGCACTACCTGGGTGTGATAGGCCAATGAAATGGCGTCCACCACCCAGTGGGAAAGCCTCTGTTTGGAGACAGAGTTCCCTTTCCGCTGTCCACAAAAGCAGACAAAGAGCTGCTCAGAACGTCTAAAGCTCTGCGTGCGGTCCAAGTAGGTACGCAAAGCACGTACCGGACACAGCAACGAAGGGGCTGTGAACAAGTGCCACTTCAGGGCGTAAAGTTGCCTGGTAGAAGGAGCTCTAGCTTGGTTGATCGTGTCTACGACAGCAGGTGGTACATCAGCTAGATCTTCCGTGTCCCATCCAGACATGGAGGTTCCAGAGGTCTGGGTGCGGATGCCAGAGCGTGCCCCGTCCCTGAGAAAGAAGGTCCTTCCTCAGGGGAATTTGACAGGGAGGGGCTGTCGCGAGGAGTACGAGGTCCAAGAACCAAGCCCGGGTGGGCCAGTAGGGAGCCACTAGGGTGACTTGCTCAAGAAGACTCACAGGGGGGAAATGCATACTTGTGCAGCCCAGAGGGCCAGCTGTCTGCCTCTGTTTGGGCATAACAGAGCGGGCAATGGAAGGTCTCTCGAGAGGCGAACAGGAGCCTTGCCGAACCGTTCAGCTGACCAAATCAGCTGAACTGACTGGGGGTGAAGCCTCCACTCTCCACTGGGCAAGTGTTGTCGTGACAGCGCTTCCGCTACCACATTGAGGTTGCCCGGGTTGTGAGTGGTGCGCAATTGAGTCACTGCTGGCTCCAAAGGAGGAGACGACAGGCGGGTTGTGACATGTGGCGGGAGCGTACGACGCCTTGGCGATTTATGTACGCTACCGCGGTGGTGCTGTCTGACCTGACCAAGAAGTGTTTGTCCCGAAATAACAGGAGAAACCTCCGCAAGGCAAAGAATACAGTCAACAACTCTAGGCAATTGATGTGCCAGCGCAGCGGGGCCCCTTTCCCGCGGCTGCATGCCCGTTGCACACGGCACCCCAACCCAATTTAGAGTCCTCGGTCGTGACCAGGACGCGTCGGGACACCTCCTGCGAGGGGACTCCTGCCCGCAGAAAGCAGAGGTCTGTCCAGGGTCTGAATGTTTGGCGGCATCACATGCTTGCAGCGGCACCATGCTCGTCTCGGGACTCGAGTCTGGTGCCAGTGCTGAAGCGGTCTCATATGCATCAACCCCAGTGGCGCGACCGCCGCAGAGAATGCCATATGGAAAGCCCGGTTGAAAACTCGAGCAGACGGGGCATGGCCCATGGCGGCAGGTTTGTCTCACGCATCTCGACCAAGTTCAGCCACAGATGACGTTCCTGAACCACGAGTGTGGCCATCGCCTGCCCGAGTGATTGCGCTGTGACCTTCGTGTTGGCCCGAAGGCGGCAGCCCAGGGAAGTCGTCCGCGTCAGACACCGGACCGCTCTCCGATGCAGCGGCAAGCTCATCCACCTCCAGCTCTAGAGGATAGGCAGGCTGGCCGTGAGGCAAGCCGCTGTTGCCTCAAGCACGGACGGGAGTCAACGAGCGTGCCAGGGGGCGGGTGGTCCGAGGGGGCGTACCCAGCGGAACCGCACTCTCTGCCATCCCCAGATCGCCTCCATCGCCGGCCACATCATCCTCAATCCCGTGGGAAGGAGCGACGCGATGGGCGGCTGGAGTGGCGTTCCTTCGGTTGAAGGAAAGCCGCAACCGCAACATTGCCATGGTCATGTTCTCGCAGTGAGAACATGAACCATCCACAAACGCTGCCTCGGTGTGATTGCAGCCCAGACACACGAGACAACGCCTGTGGCCGTCTGAAGCGGAGACCACTCTACCGCATCCAGGAACTACACAGGGGCGGAAGGGCATCTTTATAAAGACGCATCCTGAAAAGGACGTTCAACGCCGCTGTGTATTGCTCTATTAGAGGAAAATACACTATTACTGAGAAAATCACTCTTTTAACAATAAACTCTCTTAAGTTTTGCGCTGTCGAAGTGCCCAGGGGCAAACTGCACTGCCGAGCAGAGAAGGAGAAAACCGCTGAAGTGCGACGTAGATCCAACAGCAGATCGCTCAGAGGATGAGGAACAGGTGTGTGACTTGCAGCTCACTGCATACACGACCATTGGCTCCGAAGAAAATTTCTGAATGAACTAGATGTATTTACCCGCCTTTATACCCGTATGTCCGGGGAGGGATATGCAAATACTGTCTGCCAACTTCTCATTGGCCTTTTTTCATAGATCAGAGGCATATTCGGCGCTCAAGTGAGACCCTAGTGTCGCTTCTTCGTCGAAGTGAGCGACAGACGGGGAAATAAAACGATCCCGTTCTAATCAAGGCACAGACTCTGTGTAAATAATTGATTTTTTATGCTGATTAGACAGCTTTGTTTTTAATTAGATCATTTGTGAGCGTGCAGAACATTGTGTGGAGCAACATTGAGCTGGCATCGAAAAGCAGATCTCAAACAGTGGAAACCTGCAATGAGTGACAGCATTCATTGTATTGGGAGAGTTTGTTGCGTTGCTCGATTTCTGTGTACAATTTATTACAAATGTAATAATATTAACAGATTTGTTTTATCATGTTAATAAGTAGGCAAATGTGATTTGTTTTGATTTGTACAAAATAGCAATAAAGTAATTCAGCTTAACTGTTCTAAGTTTGTTTTGGAGGTATAGCAGACATAAAAAATATGGCATGAATAGCATATTTCAGGATTCACCATCATTGTTATCACATCTGCTCTAATAAGACCCATTTGCCACATTTAATATTTTCACGAACTGGACAAACTCCAATAGCAAATTTTGTTTCATTTCCAAAGTACAACCACTGAGGCCAAAAATTATCTAACGATGAACAAGATCACCATTGAAGATCTAACGAGATTAATGGTCCCCTGTCTCGCCACCAAATATCTTACTGAATGCAATAACGGTTGATTTAAATCGGCTGTTATAAGTTTGAGAATATTGAATATGCCATATTATTTACTGTACATGAACTAATAATTTAAGCAGTAATTTAACAATAATTTAATTTATTCTATACCATAGATATCCATTTAAAATATTTTTTATATGCCTTACCTTAACAAACATTATTACAATATAAAATATAATACAATATAATGCTTAAAAGAAACTGGAGTGCAGCTGAGATCCACCATAGAAATCTGCTACTCTGAAGAACCACAAGGTTGCTTACTGTATGACATCATGGTAATTTAATATTTTAATCAACATTAATAATCATGATTACAATATCAAGGGCAATAATCAACAATTCTGAGTTTTGCTATAATCGTGCAGCCCTATGTGTCGGTTACTGAAAGGAAAAACATATTTTTAACATTCTATAAATCTGTTTAAAAATAGTATCGGCCAATTTAATGGTTATCAGCCTTTCCCACCATTTTATCGTATCGGCAAAATCCACTATCCGTCGACCTCTAAAAAAAGCCACTGATACCAAATGCCACTTGTCACCAAATGTCACTGATGTCAAAAACACCATATTTGATTTAGAAGCTACAGTAGAGGGAAACATTTTTCAGTGAATAACGTAAATTTTGGTTTGCTCATCACACAATCCTATGTAACACTTGAGAAGAATTTTAAAGTAGTAAACAAGTATGGACTACTTTTATGGTGCTTTTTTGGTAATTGTGTAGCTTGTTGGAACGAGTCATTATTCCTTTTCATTATGGAACAGAACAGTCAATTCACCTATTGCATTTCCACAGAAGAAAGCAAATCGGGTTTGGAACAACTGGGTGGGTGAATAGATAATGACAGAATTTTCCCTTCTGATGGCCTTTAAGTATAATTAATCTGAAATGTTAATTATTATTGAAATTATAATACCAAATTTAAAAATAAGTACTGTGGCAATAGTAATACAGTGTTATTTAGCTATTTTCCTGAATGATAGTGACCATATTCATGCACTACATGTTTATGGGGGTTTTTTTTTATTAACTTTTTAGGTATATACGGAAAGTGAAGAATATCTTGATATTACTATGGGACATATCTTAAAACATGGTAGTACCACGGTACTTTGTCATAAAGTAAAAAGAGTGGATAACTGTGTTAACAATGTATTGCATCACGTAATAAAACATGTTTTATGTTTCCTGATGAATTATTGAAATTAACTCTGGAAGTTTCTTTTTCTAAAGGAAGAGCTGGTGCAGGTTTGGAATGTGATCTCAGAGATATATAAGGAAACTGGCGGGGCCCTGCAACTGTTATTGGTTCACACCGATTTTTTTAAACAGTGTTGAGTTTAAAACAACTTTACTTACAACTTTGTACAGCTGATTTTTAACAGTACGCATTTGGACTATTTATTGATTCAATCGGCAACCTGTATTCAGCAAAATTACGCGTTTCGGCCTGAGTGACCTGTTGAGTGACTGAACATGGACGAATAAAATCGAATAAATAAACTTGCGATTTCTTACCGCTGTCGATCCTGAAGATGACGCGAGAAAGACTTTAATGACCATTTTGTGGAAGCGCGAAGATAAATGGGAAACAGTGTTTAAAGTAACAGTGTTTCACCCCCTCGACTGAAATTCACACAGCGTTGCAAGCTCAACTACAGCCACTCGGTGTCTATTTTTGTCCCGAGCGCATCATCGTCTGGCAGGATTGGTTCGTTTGGTCTTGGTGGTGTCTGAGTGATTGGCAATCTCAGCTGTCCGTACACATCAGGGTGTCCTAAAGTTAGTCTATAGCGACGTGCATGCATATTTACACAGATTTCTCAAAGTTTTGCATTGACAACGTAAAGTGTTTTGTAGTTATATAATATATATATTGTTTGGCCTCGTAGTAGTCATTTTTAAATAGCAACAGCCAATTTAATGGTAAAATCAAAACGTGCAACTACAAAACACTTTATATAGTAAACTTGACATCAAAATACATTTTGTTACTTTACTTCTGTATACTTCAATTGGCATTGCAAGTGGCTTTTTACAATAATGCTCTCTTTGTTAAGCGTTTATAAATTGGTCCATTATTGGCTAATGAGTAATTTACAAATGCAGTGCATACCATTGAAATGTGGTTATAACTACATTAATTAAAAAGGGCAACTTTCATGCAATACTTGCCTAATAGTGAGCATTTGAACTTATTCTAAACGCTTAATACATACATTTACACATACTAAAAATACCCTATTTCATTATTTATTTCACAATGCAGCAAAAAATAGACCATTATAGTAAGATAACAAGGAGTGATCATGTCATTTTGCAACAGTCCACTTGTATGTTTATATTAATTATTGTAATGTCTTCACTTACTTGTGATGTCACTTTCCTTGTTGCAGTTAAAAATAATGGTGCTACTCTTGATGGTGTCCCAACTTGTCCTAGTTACCTAAAGTCATCTGCAAAACCACTTTTCAGGTCTTAATGCTCATTTACTATTACAACATACAGTATATATTATTATAAAGCCTGATGACCATTTGACAATAACAAACTTTATTTGCTAAGGTTTACAATATTGGCAACTCCTTAATACATTATTCATATGTTTCTACTTTACATTAAGGTACATTTTCATAGATTACTAATGCTGAATAAGTGTAATTAAGCATTTATAACATTTGAGGTAAAATGGCTCACTATTTTGCATGAGTCACAATTGTTTTTTTTAACCATATATTGATTTATCTTACATTTGTAAATGAATTATTAGTCACAAACTCCTTTATAACTACTTAAGAATGTAAAGTGTCAAAAATTAATGCTTAATACAGTGCTCCTAATATTTATACCATGATCAATGGAAACATGTAAATTCTTCATACTGTAAGATGGATGGATGTGATTGTGTGTGCCTGAGAGAGAGAGAGAGAGAGAGAGAGAGAGAGAGAGAGAGATGGAGTGTGTGAGATCACCTGTTGCCACTCCCAAGCAAACATATTGTCAGCTTTCTGAAGATCAGCTTTCTCACTGGTAAAATAGCCATCCAAGCTGGGGTATTCCTCTCTATTTCGCGGTAGCCGGTGCGCAAGAGTTAATCACTATAGAAACCGCAATGTCCTCTGCCATTTTAAACAGTATGTATCCATTGTGGAAACTCCGGTGAGAGGTAAGCACCTTGAGTTCTGTAATAAATCAGTCTGTTGTGTCTCTCAGCTGTGATGTGCCTTAATGCTGAAGTTGTTAGTTTAAAGACGTTTAAAGCTTTTTCCTAGCTTTAAAAATGTAGTAGTAATATGAGCGATCACGGAGCACAGTTCTATGTAAACAATGACTAATGGATTCACTTCACATCACCAACTGGCTCATATTACACACAAAAATGATCATTTGCCACCACCTGCTGGCTAACATAAGTAATGTCAACAACAACAAAAAAATTTATGTAAAAAGAGACACATATCCTACAGTAGCTCTTAACACATTTGCACTGCTCTTACACTTTAGTTTAGAACGGCATAAACACAAGCGGAGTGATACACACAGTGAAGCGTCCGAGTGCTGATGTGTCAGACCATCAGTGCTCATGGAACGTCTCTCGTCCAATCAGATTCGATGAACAGAATTAACTGTTGCATATATATATATATATATATATATATATATATATATATATATATATATATATATATATATATATGTGGCAGCGGGGGCGTGGTCAAGCGCCCGTCCGAAGGGAGAAAGCGGTAAGGGCGCTTGCACCTGAGCTAAATTATGTCTAACACCTGTCTCTAATTTCAGTGAGTATGGGGAGAGCGGCATAAAAGAGCACCAGTGCCTCCAGTCGAGAGAGAGAGCTGCCAGTCCAGTGTTGGCAATAGAGAGCAAACTTAAGCTGTTAGATTAGTCCCAGAAGTTTATGTATAGCACGTTTTGCACTACCCCCTGTCTGTCTACTACCCGTAATTAAAAAGCCTTACCTTTGTGTTGAACCCTGTTCCCGTGTCCTCCTTCCTGTGAATTCGTTACAATATATATATATATACACAAAGCTTAATGGCTATACAACAAGTCACGAGACACAAAGTAGCTCAGCACATCTGAGACAGGAGTGTGGAGTCAGAAAATGGCATTTCCCAGCAGCTTTTATCCCTACAGTTCACAGCCAGACAAATCCTGGCACATCTCGTTAATGGTCTCACCTGGTAGTCATAACAGTGACAGAGCGATCTAGAGAGAATGAGACAGAAGACAGGGAAAACACATGCACACACAAAAGACATTCCCACCCCAAAATACACAACCAAAACAAATTATATAAAATGCTCACTTGAATACTCTTAACAGAATATACTTATACTGCGAGTAAGCCTAAGGCATCTGTTATGGCTCAATTAGACAGGTAAAGGTCCTCTTGTAGCCCAAGTGGGAAGGAGAGCTTGTTATCCAGTGCTCTCTATTTTTGTTTCCTTTTCTTTTTTCTTTTGCTGTTGGAGCAATCAGGAAGCAAAAAATATATTTGCTGTGGTCTTCCATTCATCGTTATTCAAATTTACCCTGCTATGCACTCTCCAAACACGGATATGAGAAAAGGGTCCATTGATAATGTTATTGTAACAATTGAACATTTATCAGTACTGAAAGGATGTTAGTGTCACATTTCATTCAACATGGGTAGAGGTGTGCACAGCAGTCATGAGAGGGCGCACATCTGAAAAAAAAAGTAAAAGTCTTGTGCGGTGCCCAACTGTAACTTTAATGCCTATGCCATGGGCCGACTCTATAGGTATAGATTTTTAAACAAGATTGCTTCAATCACAAATACAAAGTTCCAACTGTCCCGCTGTGCAGTTACTGAGCCTACGGAGCCTCTGTGCTCATGAACTCAATAGAGTGCAACAGTCTAGTTCAGGAAGTAAAAATCCACAATTTTTTTCCAAAGGGAAAATTATTATTATTATTATTATTAGATCTGAATATTTTGTACTACATTTTAAATACATAATTTCTATATGTATAATCAACAACATCAACACTTTTATACTTTTTTATAATTTTTAATCTGATTACATCATTCGCAATGCTTCATGGGATTGTTGTTTATTCCCTCATTAAAGACGTGAAGTACATAGTCTTGAACCTTCGTCTTTTTGTCTGATTTCCAAATACTTTTCTGCTTCAAAACAAAGTGTGTAATGTTGTGATTCACCTAGGAGCTGGTTGGTTTGATTCATGGCTTAGATTTTATGTCATCCCTATGGGAAAACAATTAATGGGAAAATGTTTCCAATACAAAGATGGTTGAAAAAGTGGCAATGTTAAGGACATACTTATTAATATTATGCCCTGATCCAAACCCCTTATCTAAACTTAACCAATCCGTAGAGTGTGAAAACATGATAGGAAGATGTTGTGTGTGACAGAAGCAAGTAACAAGATGTCCATCTATACCGTCTGAACCGATGCAATACAATCTGATGGAAAATGCCTGTCAGTAATTCAGCATGATGTGGCCGATGCCAGGTATTGGAACATTCAGAAGCAACATGGTGACTGCCTGTGTGATAATGTGTATGTTTAGGTTTAGAGGTAGGTAGGGTTAAGGTTAGGCTTAGGTAAGGGATGGGAGTTTTTCTTTCTGAAACTATGGCCAAGACATATTAAAATGACATTGGTGAGGGTCACAAAAAATATTTTACAGGTCCCCATATTCAATATAAGGGACACATTATTTGATCTTTTAATGGGTAATTCTGTATTTTACGGGATGGGTGGCACCCATGGAGAAAATATAAGTCCATCTCACATTTAAGGGCCAAAAAAATCTGTCACTGGTCATCTACCATTTTAAAATGAAATATTTGTGATTTATATTTTGCTTGCAAAAATGTTATTTGTCAAAATGAAAGGCTATTTTGAATGCCCATCAATAAGAGAAAGAAGATTTTGGGCTTACTAGGTGTAGTTTCAGCATCGACCAGCAGGGGCTAATTGCCTAAACATTTACCTTTTATCTGAATCATACAGTGTTCGGGAGCAAACTAAACTATATTTTTCAGTAGCGTGACAGTAGCGCAGCTAATTTCACAGTATAGTGTTGCTTTTCCAGCAACAAGCTACATTTTCCAACGTGTAGCACTGTAGCATCACAAATAATTTCAGTGCTTTGCTTTTTTCGGACAGTTCATGTAAATCAATCGGTTAAAATAAAGGTTTTTGAGGAATAGGCTATTCCTGATTCAATACAAGTTAAGCTCAATCAACAGCATGTGTGGCATAATTTTGACTATCACAAAATTTTACTTTCGTCCCAAAAATCGAGGTTACAGTGAAGCACTTGTTGGAAGTGAATTGGGCTAATTTTTTGGGAGGGTTTAAAGGCAGAAATGTGCAGCTTATAACATAATATATATATTTATTTATTTATTTTTTATTAATTCTTCTGTGAAAAGTTGCTTAAATGGTCATTTTTATGGTCATTTTAGGGTTTGTTGACATTACATTGTATACTATGTTTTTACAAGAAATACCATGGTTTAATTATGCTTAAGTTTATAGGGAATGTAACCAGTGATAGGCAGGGACAGATTATGACTAGCAAGGGCCACAGGGCCATTAGGGCCCCACCAGTCCAATTATCTAGTTGAGATCCACACAAAATACTATTCATTTATTCCCCTTTAAATACTCGTATTGCTATTAACAATCAGATTTATTCAAACACACAGCACGGATGTGGTAAAGAAACCACTCAACCAAAAGTTCACTGAACTGTTCTTAAAGAGACAGTACCATTTTAACGGTTGTTATACATGTGAAAACAAGAATGTGACAACATTTTTGTTGAATGTGAACATGTGCATATATTTAAAGGGACAATATTATATTATTTATGAAATATTGTAACTTAATCAAACACTTTAAATATTGAAGAATTGAAAAAATAGACACCTACAGCATCTATGCATGGGTTGGTGAAACATGGCAAAGAGTTTATGCAGTTCTGGCTCGTGCCAGATGTCATACGTTTTCTAACTCATCTGAATTATGGTGTATCCCATTTAGAAGTGATCATCCCTAAACCCTATTTTACCCTCCATTGTGAGAGCTTCAAAGGGCTGAAAGGTATGGGGCTCAAAAATAGTGGTCATTTTATTGTAAATTCCTTTTAGAACGACCTTTTATTTTCCTATCAAAAAGGCCCTGTGAAGTCATCATTTAAGCCAAACTCCCCTAGACTACAATGCTATTCTGAGATGCGGGTTGGCACTGTTTTGGTGGCACAAGGGGGACCTACGCAATATTAGGCAGGTGGTTTTAATGTTGTGGCTGATCGGCTGATTTGTAGATGTAGCTCACAACTTTACAAATATTCTTACTAAAAAATTACCTGAAAAACCAAACACAAATGGCGAGTTGGCTGATTAGGTCCTGATTAGGGTTCACTAAAACTACCATGATAGTGAGAAATGACAATGTATGACGAGTAATTTTTTTTATGCAACCACCTCCTTGATTAAATTTAGGGACATTGAAATTATAACTTATTGAATGAAGAATCATACAATAAAGTGGTTTTATAAACAAACTCAGTAGACACCTTTTCATTTTGCACATTTATACTGGTATACCGTTATGAATGTACATAGAACAAACATCAGTAAATGTGTAATGCTTTGCCATTTAAAATCAAAGTTACAATTATGGTACAATAAGTAGAGAAAAAATAATTTAAAAAAAAAAATAGTAAACTAAAAATGTGATAATTAAGCTTATAACACCAGAGTTTTCCTATTTGCCTGGGAATGATTACATGTCTGCATTTTTTCTAACTAAATGTGTACTTTTAACCTGCACATAAAAAATTGAATGATGACCAATTTTTATAAATTTTGAAAACATATATTTTAAATTAAATTTGAATAAGACATGAGAACAAGGGCTGGTGACAAGCATGATCACATTTGAACTGTCAGTTTGTATATTTTTGTTGTTTGTAAGTATTTTAGCACACACCTGTAATTACCAGCACTTGAACACAGTTGTCAAACGGCATGTTAAAGGACCATTCATGATGGTCAAAGGAATAGTACACATCACAGAACGTGGTTTTAAGCAAGTAATTTGGAAAACATTTGAAAGGAAAACATTTACAACACATTTTTGATAATATAATACTGATAATGAGTTCAACTAACAGCATGTAAACCAATGGCGACCACCTTGTTGCAGACAACTAGCCAGCATGTGATCCCAACACCACCTAAGACAAAAGCAGTAAAAAAGAAGATTTAGAAATGTAGCAGTATGACAACAAGGCCTGTTCACTGCCGCACACATAAAGTGAAGTGGCGACGTAACTGCCACAGCAAACTCATGTTGTACTTTCTTTAGTACAACATGAGAGAATTTCTTTAGAGTTTACTGCAGTTGAGTTTTTCCTTATTAGCCATAAATTATGAAATTGGGGGGGTTGGTTAGGGGTCACATTTACATCTTTCTTCAGGTGTCCATGTGTTCAAGGGCCACTTTGTAATGGTGGTAAGTCTTAAGAGGAAAAAAAATTATCCTCAATGGTTCAAAGATTTTTAGAAGAATATTTCAGCTCTGTATGTCCATACAATGCAAGTGAATAGTGGCCACTTTCTGGAACTTTGAAGCTCCAAAAAGGACAAAGCAGCATAAAATAATACATACAACTAACGGGTCCTTGAATAACGTATAATATTAGGCTGCATGATAATGGTTAAAATTATAATTAAAATTACAATTTTAATCCTGACTATTCAAGATTTTTCTGCCCTTTGATATTTATTTATTTTTCATTTACATGGCTGCACGATTTGGACAAAAACTGTTGCCACTGCTCTGATGAATTCAAGCTCCCAGCTCTTCCTTGGTCTACAAAACCCCAGTGCCATGGGTCTAGGTTAAGCACTTTTTAAGCACCCTACTTGAAATTATACAAATGTGCAATTGAAGTAAATCGGTCAGCGCATGTTAAATGCCCAATCCGAACTCAGAGCACAGCTGTTCTGAACTTCTGTATAGTACACGATGAGGGCATGAGATAGAATTCATTTTGATCGAGTACAGAACTGCTGTAACACTATGCTGCATACAAAGTTCATTCAGCTTACTTGCTGCTTAATCTTAATGGCTTTTAACTGTCAATGCTGTTGAATGAATGGAACTCGAATGGAAACGGGTCTCAGAACAGTTTGAAAGACACCTGATTTTCATCCTACCTCCGTATACAGTCTCCAAAGTCAGAATTTTCCATCTTTCTGATGCAAGCCTTGCGTAATCAAAGCAGCGCACATAAGAGACATCCGACACTCAAACTACTGTGGCTCTGCATTTCAGTGTGTGCTCGAAGTCACACTGATTGGTCAAAGTCGATCTTCTGAAGAGAGCTTTATTGGTCAGTTGAGAAAAAAAAAATACATTTTACAGTCCTTTCTTTTTTACTATAAATTCTCCTCCCTGCCCAGTAGGAGGTGATATACATGAAGAATGCGAATCAACAAAAACAAACGAAGAATGTGAAAGAGGAGTTTTATAGGAAGAAAAAAAAAGACTTTGATCTGTTTCTCTTACCCAAAACGTGGGGACATGGATTAAACCACTCGAGTTGTACTCCTATGCTGCCTGGAGCTTGAAGGTTTTGGACCCCATTAATTTACATTGTATGGACAACAGCACATCACACATCCTTTAAATCTTTGATTGTGTTCAAGAGAAGAAAGTAAGTAATTTTTGGGTGGAAAATCACTTTAACTTGCTTCATAAAGTCCAATATTGCAAAGAGATAAACTGATTTACAGTGTATTTTCAACATGTTTTCTGCTGTGCTACGTACAGAATACATTAAAATCTATAGTAGACTTTACATGAGATCAGTAAAAGAAGCAGTTTTAACCACACAATGATGATTTAAAATAGGATATGCAGTAGATAATGTGTAATTTGTCATGTTTACATTCGGCATTCATGGCAACAATGTGCTAACACACTATATGCAGTCATAATATGTACTGTATATTTTTTACTGTTATTTTAATTTATGATGATGACACTAATTCTACTTCAAAAATGGGTGTTAAAAGAGTGTTCATGGGCAGAATAGACAATAGAATGATGATAAGAGGCATATCTAACTTTGGGTAGATGTGTGAATGGCTTTCGCCTGCAGACAGCACATGAGTGAAGCAGTATTTAAAACAATAAATTTAATTATTAAAAAGTATTTCAGTAGATTTGATTCCTTCTGTAGACTAATTAAACAAACAACACTTTCTTGGAAAATGTTTATACACGAACGATCATACAGATGTAGGTAAGATTGCACCTGCTCGCTAATAACACTGCACGCCAGTGACTTCATGTTAACTGATCTTAACTGACTGAACAACAAACCCGGAATTAGCTGTCAGCATTAAAGTAGGAGGAGCTCTAGGTCACACCTACCAAATGATGTGGACCAATGACAGTAAGAAGGTGTTTAGTAGCCGGTACAAAATTTTCCTGAAAGTTTGTGCAGGCGAGTGGTTACGAACCACTGAAAAGAACAAAAAACGCCTGCATTTTGGCCAGATTATGTTTGAAATGAGAACACACTGTTTGCTCTTTCGTTTCATATGAAGTTTACTGGGGCCTTTATGCACTGCTTGTGTGTGTTGTGAAACAGGCCTTACACTTCAAATCTTCTTCACATACTATTTATGTAGTATATTTACTACAACATGAAGTATTATTACAATGTCAATAATTGATCCCACTGTTTCTCCAAAGTGGACTTACCTGAGACTCCAGATGGAAAGGCAACTAGTTTCTCCAGTGGAGCAATCCATTTACTGGGCACCACTGTGACTGGCTCAGCATAATACTTCAATATGATAGAGATCATGAGAGCCGCCTATAAACACAGCAAAAAACAGAATAATACACCCTTAACTATAATTTAATGAGAGAAAACTAATAAATAAAATGACAAATATTTCTCACCCACCTGAAGAATGTAAAATACAATTTTCACTGTCCATTTCATTTTTGATTGCTGTGCAGTTCTTGATTTGACTGTAAGAAGAGGAAGAAAAAACATGCAATCAGATATCAAAATTGTTTTAAAAACCTGTAGCTACTTATAACTTTCTCTTGACCTCAGAACGTTTGAATGTCATCGTATTAAGCTAGATAACAAAATATCAACCCAAGCGGCATCTCCAAACAAACCTTTCTCAGAACTAACTTATCTTTTTGGAGCATTATTACAATGGTTTTTAAACAACTTGTGGAAGACTTTTAATGGATTTATGAAGTCAGTTCCCCTTAAGTTAACACAGGTCTCCTAGCAGAGTAACCACAGTAATAGTTCATCACATTAATGTGATAGTTCACACAAAAATGTCAATTCTCTTGTTGTTTACTCACCCTTCTGCCAGATATGTATGACTTTCTTTTGCAGTATATCAATGAAGATTTTTAGAAAAAATATTTCAGATGTGCTGGTCCTCACAATGCAAGTAAATGGTGACCAGAACTCATAAGGTGAGTAAACTCACTTCCATGCCAGAATGTGTTTCAGTAAAAATTACTTAAGTATTGATCGGTTTCTCCACCCACACATCATAACACTTCAGAAAGTATGGATTTAAACACTTGAGTCATATGGATTACTTTTACGCTACCTTTGTGTGCTTTTTGAAACTTTCTGATTTCTGTTGACATTCATACATTAAGTTTCCAGATTTTTGATGCCACTGTATAATTGTTGATGCTTCAAAATTCTTAGTTGCATGTATTCAGGGTGCTGTTTCATAGATAAGCTGCCCATTGATGTGATATCAAATCACCTAGGCCTATTGATTTCACAGAAGACTTCTTTAATGGCATCTAGAACCTTTGTGCAATAAATTAAGTCTCTGGTACACGCTTGTCCAGTTTTTATCCCTTGTATATAATTTCATTAATTCAGCAAATGACTGGACCAGATTACCTGAAAACACAAGTTCTTAAGTGGAAGTGCTTTTATATAATTCTCAATCTAGTGATTAATAAAGACTGTAATGTTCTTGAAGGTACTGTATATTCCTTAAGCGTTAAAAAAAGTTATTATTGAGACCCCTGTGTTGGAAGAACCATTCAAACGTAATCATTTTGAACTAATAATCATTGTGAGTGGAAGTGGCCAAACCAAGCTCCAATAGCAGATTTAAGAAACACTTTGTGAATTGTGAATGCAACATTGCTTAATTCCAAATATTTGTGGCTGAATACATAAACATACAAACTTAGCAAATGACATGCAGTGACATTAATGAATTGTTATGCATGTCATCGTAAATCACTACTTTATGAATAACCAAAGGAGCTGATAAAAAAAATAAAATCAATGTGGCTGGTGAAATTAGGCATTCACAGCCACTGTGGCTGGTGCGCAAAAACATCTAATATCTTTTAACCCAGTGTTAGCTATGAAAACAGCATCTTGCTATTTTGCTGATCCAATTTTCCTTTGCTCCACCAATAACATCGCAGCCTTGCAATGTTTCTGAGATTATAAAATTATGTTTTAACTGTATTTTTTACATGTGGATCAAATGACAAATTTGCGTCAAATATAATACCCATATTTTTCATTTTTGTTTGAAGCTCCAAAACTGAGCCCTCAATGGTCAGAGTTAAGGAGCCAGCCTTCTGAAGCTGGTGAGGAGATCCAATCAGCATAACTTCTGTCTTATTACTGTTAAGACAAATTACATTTTGAGACATCCAAGTTTTTATCTCAGAAATGCAGTTTGAAAAAAAGGCATCTGCCAGATTTTCACCAGGTTTAGAATGAATGTATATCTGTGGGTCGTCTGCATAGAAATGATTATTAAGACCCAGTGATCATAAAAGCTGACCAAGAGGAAAAATATAAATACTAAAAGGTAACTATTTGATGTGTTTCAACACTCATTGAGCAACATATTGGTCTTATTTACACATGGTACTAACTTCTGTGTAAACGGGGCCAACTTCTTTTAGTGTACATCGCATGCTGGCTTGGTAAAAAATAATTGTTTTCGTTCGTAGCTACATTGGTAAAACTTCTGTGCACGTAGACTTGTAATGCATCTGCCCCATTTCAGGAAAACTAGCTCACGCATATTACCTAGCGTCTTAAGTTGATCAGTCATCTTGTTGATTTTACGTTCCAGCCTTGCATATCTGGCGAACTCATCCATCATGCTGATGGTGGACAGCTCCATCCTCATGTTCTGGATCTCCGTCCGCATCTCCATCTCTTGATCTGCATCTTTCTGAAAAATCTTTGACAGCTGTAAAAGCAAACATACAAGATCTTTATGTAACTTACAATGCACCGCACTAAGATGAACTGTATATACTGTCACAGCGCTGTGAAAAGAATTTGCCCCCGTCCTGATTTCTTATTTTTTTGTGTATATCTCAAACTAAATTGTTTCAAAAATTCAAACAAAATCTAACATAAAATAAAGGCAATCAGAGTAAACATAAAATACAGTTTTTAAATTATACTGTTATTTACTGAAGCAAAAAAGTTATCCAACACCAAATGGACCTGTGTAAAAAAGCATTTGCCACTTAGTTACTATGCCCAAATCTATCAAACTGCATTCATAATGGGGTTCAACTGGACTAGACACACCCAGGCCTGATTACTCTCAGACCTGTTCAATCAATTCAGCAGCATGAAGTTGGCTAAAAGGTCTCACCCAGTAGCACACTATGCCAAGGTTGAAAGAAATTCCAGAAATTATAAGGAAACAAGCGATTGAAATACATCAGTCTGGGAAAGGTTACAGAGCTAATTCAAATACTCTGTGATGCCAAAGAACTAAAGTGAAAGTCATTATCTCCAAATGGAGAAAACTTGGCACAGTAGTGAATCTTCCCAGACCTTCCAAAATTCCTCCTAGAGCACAGCGATCCAGGAAGTCACAAAAAGGCCAAGGACAACATCCAAGGAACTGCAGGCCTCTATAGGATCTATAAAGGTCACTGTTCATGACTCCAATATCAGAAAGACACTGGTCAAAAATGCCATCCATGGAATAGGGGTGAGATGAAAACCACTGCTAACCCAGAAAAACATTAAGGCTCATCTGAGTTTTGCCAAAATACACCTTGATGATCCTCAAACCTTTTGGGAGAATGTTCTGTGGACTGATGAGTCGAAAGTGGAACTGTTTGGAAGACAGGGGTACCCATTACATCTGGTGTAAATCAAACACATACCTACGGTCAAGCATGGTGGTGGTAGTGTGTGATGGTGTGGGGATGCTTTGCTGCTTCAGGGACAGGGCGACTTGCAATAATTGAGGGAAACATGAATTCTGCTCTCTACCAGAAAATCCTAAAGGAGAACGTCTGGTCATCAGTCTGTAAATTGAAGCTCAAATGCAACTGGATTATGCAGCAAGACAATGATCCAAAGCATAGGAGTAAGTCCACCTCTGAATGGGTCAAAAGAAGCAAGTTTTTTATTTATCCCCTTTTCTCCCAATTTGTAATGCCCAATTCCCACTACTTAGTAGGTCATCATGGTGGCATTGTTACTCACCTCAATCTGGGTGGTTGAGGACAAGTCTCAGTTGCCTCCGCTTCCGAGACCGTCAATCCGCGCATTTATTACATGGCTCGTTGTGCATGACACCGCAGAGACTCCCAGCATGTGGACAGTGTAGGGGAGTAACGAAATACATGTAATGGGATTACGTATTTAAAATACAAAATATAAGTAACTGTATTCCACTAGAGTTTTAATTTAAATCATTGGTATTTAGAATACAGTTACATTCAAAAAGTGTTTGATTACTGTAGAGATTACTTTGTTTTATTACTTTATTTAGAATATGTTACTGACCTCGAGTAATCTAACGGAATAATTACAAATTACATTTTACAGCATGTATTTTGTAATCTGTAGTGGAATACATTTAAAAATTAACCCTCCCAACCCTGCATGTGGAGGCTTGTGATACTCTCCATGATCAACACACAAATTACCATGCACACTCCCATGCTTAGGAGACCTGGCTGGTGTCACTCAGCACACCATTCAGTGTCATTACTCATTGAGCTGCCCAGGCCCCACAAAAGAATCAAAATTAAAGTTTTGGAGTGGCCTAGTCAAAGTCCTGACTTGAACCTGATTGAGATGCTGTGGCAGGACCTTAAATGGCAGTTCATGCTCAAACCCTCCAACATATACATATATATATATATATATATATAGAGAGAGAGAGAGAGAGAGAGAGAGAGAGAGAGAGAGATACAAACCAAGGTCGTATGCCATTTGAAGTACCTTGGATTAAAGAACCATGGTATATAATAATCACTTAGTATGGTATACTATAAATCAAAACACCACAGTATTTCTGTCTGATACCATCCATGCAGTACTTTTTGTAAAGAAATGGCATTGTATTATGTACAGTAAATGTATAAATAGCTCACATTTAAACATTTGGTTGGTCTTATTAGATTATGTATATATTGTGAACTAGATTTGGTTGTTGTTTCGGGACTCATTTGAAGCTGAAGTGGTTTTCACAGCAGCTTTTGTTTGATGTGACTGATGTAAGAATTTCCATCTGAGGACTAGCACGTTTGCTAAATCAAATCGCATTGTTTTATCGTAGTATGGTCATTTAAGGAAAATCCTGAGATACTTCTTAGTTAATATATCCTGAGATACTTCTTAGTTAATACTTACGAATGAAGAAATAGCCGGCAAGAATGATTTGACCAGATTGCACAGAAACACAGAGCTCAGTACCAGAAACCAGTTAAATCCCGCCGCCATTTTCTGTTCATCAGTGTGATCCATCCTCCAGTAATACGAACACACTACAAAATGTTGATATTAACAATGTCCTCAAAATAACATATCAAATATATACCTACAATTAAAGGAATTAATTTTCTCTTAATGTATTTAACGTGCATTCTTATGTCAAAGGGACTGTTTATAAGACAAAATTGTGGTGTTTTTTTTTTCTTTATAAAGAGCCGTGTGTATTCAAATGGTCAGTAAAACATTAGATATGACCATGCAGTGACAACTTAATCGTTTTTATGCTTTAGGGTAAAACAAATAAGCAGAAAGTGGCGCCTAAAGTATATCAAAGCAAACCAATGATTGACATCCAACCCATCCGCACAGGTATTTTGCTTTGGTTTGAAACATGGTTGCCAAGATGCTTCAGCCAATCAGTGTCGAGAAGGGGCGGGGCATAGTATGCCCATCAGGTTAGTGCTACGATGAAAAGAATATAGAAAGGGGAGATCCAATCCGGTTTCAGCTAGTTTCTGTTCCGATAGAACATTTACGCTGGTTTCAGTGTTTCCTTGACCCTCAGAATTTTACCAGTGCAAGCTATTTTAATTACCCCTTTCCTCTAAAAAAAAGCAGCTATGCCGAAAAGAAGCAAAGTAAGTTAAACAATATTTGGTATTTAAATGCATTTTTATACTGTGTTTTTAGTCGCATTGACATGCCTGTGGGAAACTGTATTTGAAGTTATAGGTGTGTTTGCTGGGTTGTTGTGTTTTCTTTCGTGATCTAGGCCATGAGAGTCGGGGGATGAATTTGGCGCCTTTTTACTTTACTTTTCAGTCGAATGCATGTGGATATTTCACGAGTGCATGTTGTAAAACGCGTTTGTTTTGCCTAGCATTTTCAATAAAAACGGGTATGTAATACGCAGACAGAGCAATGATCAGACAAAGGGGTGTAACCTCATAACGTTTGGGCATGTTGTTCCTCATGGAGAGCATGTCTCTGCAAATGTTTTCTTTTTTAGAAGAGGTGCACGCTCACCCTTTGAGTAAATATACAAACTCAACAATGTTTGAAGTTACCGTGTGTAGATTTTTTTTTCAGAATACTTTGTGTGTTGTTGTAAATGCATGTGGATTTAATGTGTTGTGCACGACACCATATGGTTCTAGGGGTAGGACACATACACTTAGTCTTTGGTGTCATGGCTGTCTTTGCAGTAAACAAATTGTAATCCTTCTACAGCCAGTTATTCTGTTATTCCAGCTAGATTGTTCCCAAATTCTGTATATGCGGCTGTAATCCACCTCGAATTTTCACATGACCCTTGAATTTGACTTTGAAGTTTTCGTCGACTTTTGTTGAAATACTGTGTATATTACGCATACACTTTTTTTTTTTTTTTTTCTTCTTGTCCCTTTTAATTTACATTTAGCAGACTATCATAAATCTGAACTACGGAATATAGAACTGAATGTATCGACCAATTGCTTATCGATAGTGAGTGAATCCCGCCAGCAGAGGCGGAGCTGTTGTTACCATCCTCTCCATGTAACTACTACGGCATGGACATTTTTCAATAACATGGATATAGTATATATATATTATAATAATATAAGTTACAAAAAAGGCTGCTGTAAACAATCATCTCTGCACCTTTTATTTATATTTGTCCTTTTATTCTTCTAGTTTTTAACCTGTAGTTGTGTTATTGTTTGCGTGTACTTTTTACTATGCCTTCGCGACAAAAAACGTTGGCCTAGTACTTGTACAATGACCACAAAGGAATTTAATGCATAGCTTTTTGTGCCCATCGTCCATTTAGCCAGCCACACAAACACGTTCATTCTCGGATTACATAATTGCACATAACCTTAGGGGGTGTCCACTCATATAGCCTAACTACATACACATTAACAGCTTCTGTTTTCTCTACAGGCTAGTAATGGCACTGAAGCAGCTGAGGTGAGTTTTTATCAGGAGTTCAAATTGTGTAATGTTTGTTTTTATACAGAGTGGTATTTATTTGTTGATTTTGTTGCCATTCCCACCTCCATAAAATACACAAATAGCCCAAGAGAAGGTCTGAGAGGCTTCAAGCTGTAAGTTCATTTTCATTAAGTTCATTATGCCTGTCATAATAACAAAATGAACATTTGAAAGATGCACATGACTAACACAGAATGCTGATTTACAGAAACCCGAAACGCCAAAGTCCGGGCCCAAGCCAAAGGTAAATCAATAATAAAAACTATTTTATTAAATTGATAGTTCTCCCAAAAATGTAAATTCTCTTAATGTTTACTTGCCCTCATGTCAGCCCAGATGTGTATGACTTTCTTTCTTCAGCAGAACACTAATTAAGATTTTTAGAAGAATATCTCTAGATATGATCGCTTTTGAATGAGGGGAATCCTCATGTAAGCAGACAAGTTCAGCATGCTGCTGGCATGTTCAAATGAAAGCAAAACCAAAGAAGCTTGTGAACAGTATTCTGTTAAAGTGATTATCACCATCCACTTGCATTGTTTTGGCTTAAAAGGTATTCTTTTTAAAAATCTTTGTGATCTGCTGAAGAAAGTATGTAATACACATCTGGGAAGGTGTGAAGGTGATTAAATGATAAAATTAGCATTTTTGGGTGAACTATCCCATTGAGATAATAATAGAGTAATACAACATTGGCTTAAATGTGTGGTTCCCTTACAGAAGACACCTGTCAAAGGCAAGAAGGCCAAAGTGGTAGAAAAGGCTAAACCAGAGGAGAAGAAAGAGGATGCGAAGCCAGAGGAAGAGGAGACAACACCTGCAGAAAATGGAGAGGCCGAAGTTGAGGTAAAGAAAAAAATCATTTTCCTCCAAGTTGGATATTTATCTGGATGTATAGTCCATGGCGATTGTAGCTATGGCCAAATCTGTGAAACTAACCTTGTGTGTGTGCATGTTACAGGGAACAAACACAGATGGAGAGGCAGGAGATGAGGACAAGTCAGAGGAGGCTACTAAATAACCTCGTGTTTGACCAAACACCATACTACTTGTACAATACAGAGGAATATTTTTATTGACCGTTTTCTAAAAGAAATCTTTTTTTTTTTTAGAAGATCAATATTAAAAGCTAATTTTTATAGATAATGTTCAAGAAAAAAGCCTTGTAAGGAGGATTCCATCTTATCCCACTCCAGTTCTCCTGAAGAATTGCCGTCAAGAAACAACTAATGACTTCCTCTTGTTTTGTTCCTTTTGTTTTTACTTTTGTTTTGTTTTTTTAAGCAGTGAGGCAGGTTGTAACAGATAATGTGATTGTGCCATTTTTTTTTTAAAGACAACTAAAAATCTTGTCTTTTGAGTTGAAACGGAGTTTGCTTGAGACACTAACATTCCATGGGCAATATGAGGATCATGCCTGTATTGTATGGGAAGGGGGTTCTATTGTAAAATGCTTTTGTTTTATAGTTTCTTAAAGGTTGGGATTGATTGTAAACTGTATTCGATAAATTTAAACATCTTAACAGTTTTATGAATCAACTGCTTTGGTAAATGATCATGCTCACTAGTACTGGAATGCTCGGCCGATGAGTTTTGTCTTTGTTTGGTGGTAGCATTGCAATAATGTATAGCTGCCTTTTTTCTCTCCAGTTTCTATAGTCAGTATGTGATGGTACTTTAAGAGGATGAAAAATGGAATTGTGTGTTAGCAAAGCTAATTACACAACTGTGTTACAGTGTTAAATATGCAGGTTGTAGCTGACTTTTATATGAAAATGACTGTAATTTCATTCATGTGAACATTCTAGCAGTAGCAATTTCACAATATTTTTGATAAAGTACAAATGTACAGTTGAGCTTTTTTTTCCAGTATTATTTTTTATGCAGCTTGACTGTAACGATTGATTTAACATGCAAATAAAACTTGTCATTTCACCTTGAGGTTTTTTTGTTTCTGACGAAATTTAGACAAAAGTACATTGGGAAACTGTTAATGTGCTGCATACATACCAACATTTCCTTAATCCATTTAAATTCAGGTTAGAAAAGAAGCTGCCAGATAGCCATAAAAATAAATAAACATTTCATAGATGTAGAGCAAATATCCACTAGAAATAACTTTTTGAGAGTGTTCTCAACAAAAGACGAGAGGCTTTCAGATCAATTGTCCTTCAAAAATGAAATATCTACTATAGTACTATTATAGGATTAGTGTTACGGTTTCTTGTAGGTGGAAAGTTTAGTGTAAATTTAGATCGTCTAGCACATATAGTAATAATATAAATAACTGCAAATAATCCGACGTGAATAGTGTTTGTCTGCATGTGTTTACATATTCAAACTGTCGAATTCTTGGAGACCGTTCCATAAACAAAAGAGAAACGGTCAGAGCATCTGTCCCCATTTACGGTGACGTCAAAGACCAGCCATTAGACATTGTTCAAGCAAGAACGCACGTTTTTCGCTGTTCTTTGATCATTGTTTCGGTTGGAACATAACAAATGTGAAGACTTAAGTATTGAACGTTACATCTTTCTAATTTGCTTGGCTTCTGCTTTACTGAAGTCGACGAATAGTTGTTGTCTTTTTGAGCGTTGTTGTGCCCAGGCAGCTTCACCCCATACTGCCCCTCCCCCTGTTTCCGGTATTCAGGCGGAAGTAGCTTTGGGCTTAGTCCTCATACTTCCAATGGCGACCGAAAACTGGCTGAACAGAAAGCGGGAGCAATCGTCAAGGGGTACGAAGCTTACAATCGACATTGTATGATTATTTAATTGACAAACTACACTTACATTTCGCATCCACGTATCGCATCATTTGAGTTATGGCCAATACTGCAGCCAGAAATGGGAGTATTTCACCCCTTGAATCGGGTAAGGCACATATGAGAAATCTTATTATAAGCTACTTTTAGAGTTTATTAATCATAAACCGAATTATAAACAATCTGGCTGTGTCCATTCACAGAGTTGTATTACTTGATATCGCGCTTTTTGAGCACGGGGCCGTGTCGGAAAGCGGCCGAGGTGAGTTGTCTTTGGTCTTCGAGACTTTTATATTAGGGGTTTGCTTAAAATTATGTTCATTTGGGTGAAGGCACTGATCAGAAGTCAATCTCATCTGTTGCAGGCACTTGTGTGTGAGCTGGAAGAAAATCAGGTGTGTGCTCAATTTCTTCATCGGATGTTTATCAGTCAGTGTATCCCTCACACTTGGACTGAGACATGATTTGTCCATATGCTACTTTATCACAACAATGTTTATACGATTTTTTTTATGTTAATTATTATTAAGGTAATTTAAGTTTACGTGGCTTTCTATTCACCATCATTAACCGGGCTTACTTTTTGATAGCTCCTTCCACGTCGATTGGATTGGGAAGGAAAGAAACACCCGCGGTCTTATAACGATTTGGTAAGTGTTTTGATTTTTCTGGAGCATGTGGAAGGCATGTGTTTTAATTTAATGCACGTGTTTATTTTGTTGACCGATGTAAAATCGATGAATAGCGCAAGCAGATCTGAAATCAATCTTGTCATTTTGTTTTATAGTCTTCATATTTTTGACAACTTCGAGCATTGTATAAATGAGTTGTTATCAATATACACAATGCTTGGCTGCTCTGTGTTTTGACTGCTTCCCATATTATTTAGCGCTGTATTGCAGTTAGGGTGGGCCTCTTTGGGTTGGGGCTACGTCAGGATGTTGAACTGTCCAATCAGATGTCGGGAAACGCTGTCCTTTTTTTTTGTGTGTGTGTGTGTTTTTTTTTTCATGTGACCTGCGCTGCGATTGGCTGATATGCGGACCTCTTTTGCATAAACTCATTGCACTCAGCCACATGAGACAGGCTTTTATTTTTTATAAGGGTCATGACCACTGTTCAGTTACCTTTTGATTTTAATATGTGTTTAAATTGCTTCAAATTAAACTCTCTTTAAGGAAACATGCAATTGTTTTAATGTATTATTTACATTTATGCATTTAACTTATTATTTAATGGAGTGTGTATATAATAGCATATTACCTTTTTTTTCATGGTGTCGAAATTCTTATTGAGAATCTTTAAATTTTACTGGTATTGGTACAGAACTACTGAAGATCAGATAGATTAACAAAAATTACTTGTGTTGAAAAGTAATTGTTCTATTTTCATTTGTTTTATTGATTCATGTTGGTGTCCGTGACAACCCTCCATGGTACCATGCTTTTTTTTTTTGGAGATGTACATTGTTTAAGGAACGTTCAGGGTTCAGTACAAGTTCAGCTAAATCGACAGCGTTTGTGGCATAATCTTGACTACTACAAAAAATAATTATGACTCGTCCCTCCTTTTCTTTACAAATAGCAAATTGTTGGGTTACATTGTGACACTTACAAAGGAAGTGAATGGGGCCAATTTATGGAGGTGTTAAAGGCAGAAATGTAAGGCTTTTAACTTTATAAAAGCACTTTAATTCCTCTGTTTAAACGCATGTATTATTTGAGCTGTAAAGTTGTTTAAATCATAATTTCCACAGGCGTTTTTGGGTTTGTTGACATTACATCGTCATGGCAAAAAAGTTGTAAAATTGGAAAGAAGAAAAAGTTTGCAAGTGATTTCATGACACTAAAATCATGTTACCACACGTTGTGGCTTTTCTTTTGAAACCGAGTATGTTAACTTTTACAGATTGGCCCCATTCACTTCCATTGTAAGTGCTTTTTTCTTTTGAAAGATAAAGGACAAATCAAAATATCTTTTTATGCCATGGTACTGATATATGAAAGTGCTATGCTATTACTATTTTCTATCTTTTACGATTCTTTGAAGAACCAAATTAATACCATGGTATACAAGAGTATAGTAATCATTCAGCACCTTGATTATCATTCAGTATGCATATGCAGTATCAAAGTACCGTGATATTTGCATTACCATCACTGCATTATGGTAAAGCCAGAGTTCTCTTGATCCGTTGACAAATCTTTGCTTTTTTATGACTTTCTGTCTGAGTAATGCTTAAGATTTTGTTTTGCTTGGTCTTGAAGTCATCATGAAATTTAAATTTATGGTCGTGGTCTTTTTCTGTTCCTTATTCCATTGTGTATGTTATTCTAAAAAAAATTTTTATTATTGCCATCGTAAGCTTTCACTAAATGTTAACAACTCTGATTCAATGTCGTCAGCCTCTTATTTTCTCATCTTTTCATCGTTCCTTTCAAGCACATGTTTTGTAGTCACCACTTTCACATCTAATCCATTTCCAATAGATAAAATTAAATCCCACTCTACATTATTATTATTATTTTTTAATTATTCTTTGTGAAGGTTGCTGCCAACAGACATATCGCCCCAGACCACTTGCTGCAGATATGCAAGCAGATTGGGCCGATCCTGGACCGAGAGGTTCCGTCTGGTGTGCTGGGAGTGCACACACTACTGGGGGCTGGGAAACACTCTTTATTGCGAACATCAAAAGGTTAGACCATCCTAGAACTTTGAATGTCATTGGCCTAAATGTGAGTCCAGTAATCTGTGCCTAAAATGTCAGCAATGTGCCCCTTTCACAATGTCTAGACAGTGGTAGTAGTAGATGGAAAGCCTCGACTTTCGCAGCCCTTCACAGAGGAAGACCACCAGAGAGCCCTTTAAGCTACAGGGATGCCAAAAATATAGGTGAGCACCTTTTATCAACTGTTTAATGTTTCAAATTTGTGTTATGGTCTCAGTGTCTTGGGAGTAAAAGAGTATGTAGTGTTAAGTGGATTTTTCTTTTTATTTAATTTTGTTTTAGTGGAGGTTTGCCGAGGCAGAGAGCTCACTGGAGTTCAGCGCTTTAGTTCTGTGAACCCCACCAGCAATTATCAGCATATGAAGATGCACAGGAGGATTCTGGGCCATCTCTCTGCCGTGTACTGTATCGCCTTTGATCGGACAGGTTCCAGGATATTTACGGTGAGCATCAAAGTCCTTGGTGCAGCCTGGGACTCGTTTCTCACATTTCATTCTTTATTGCTTTTTGTTGCTGTTAAAATGTTAAGCACAATTTTTTTTGTTTTTATTCTATTGCTTGTAATTAGTTTCTTTGTCTTTATTATTGACTGTTTACTTGTCTTGAATAATTTTACTTTTCAAATTACTTGCATGTGTGTGAAGTGATTGCTATAAATTGTATTCAGTTTAACTATGACTGTTGCATCAAAAGTAGCATGTAATGGCATAAAAACTCAATCAAATTACTTGGACGTTAAAAAATCTTACATTGTATGACTTGTAAACAAAGATAAGTTTGTTTGTGAGCAGGTTATTTAGTAAGTTACATCATTGCCCAGTTTTTTTAGTTGGGGTAAATGTAGGACTGTACTGAGAACAGTTCATTTGTCCCATATCCGATCACCACCACAATTTTGGAAAGGTGTATTGGGTTTTGGTGAGACCCTTTTATGTATGCTGAGGACTCTGCAATCTTCATGACAGTGAACTAATGAACCATGCTTAATCCTGCTTACATGCTTAACTCTTAAGGGTTCCGATGATGCCTTGGTTAAGATCTGGTCCTCTTTTGATGGAAGGCTTCACTCCACTCTCAGAGGACATCATGCTGAGATTTCAGACCTTGCTGTTAACTTTGAAAATACCCTTATCGCGGCCGGTAGCTGCGACAAAACCATTAGAGTCTGGTGCCTTCGTACCTGTGCCCCAGTGGCAGTCCTACAGGGCCACAGTGGATCCATTACCTCTTTACAGGTGAGAGTACTGGATGACTTTAACACACATTTCATTTTAAAGTCAGAATTACTAATGTGGCTTATTAGTCCATGTCTCTTAAGTTTGAGGCCAGTTTATGCCACTCTAACACCGTGTCGTAACCAGACACACTGTGAGAAGATTTAAACGTTTGTTTGGCGACGCGGCTGCGCAAAGCGGTGGGAATCTCCTGACAAAAAAAATCTGAAATGAGTATACGCAGACTGTTTATTAAACAAATCTTTTTTTACTCTGAAGCATTGTATGGACATGTTTTTTACAGCAATCCCCAAAGGTATAAATATGTAGTCGCAGGGTAAGGTTACTTGAATCGCATCCTAATTCAGTCCATTACTATGGTTTATATTCGGTGGTGGAACTGACGGCTATAGAAATTATATTGTTTACATTTTAAAAATAAAATGGCAGGCTCCTTTTTCTTGCAAATGCTACATTTATTGTTAAATCTTAAATACACACAACTGAATAATATTTTCTAGAGCCTGACCAATACGATTGGTCTGACCAATACCGATATGGTGGCTGATATTTTTGAGCTGGAATGAAAACAGACCTTTTTTATGAGGAATGTGCACCAATTTTACACAGATATGACTATGCAAATGTACTCCAAAGGCTGCTTTCTTAAACAAATATTTTGATCAAAGTATATTTGACATTACTAATATACATTTTCAACCAATTCTAGAAATGAGCACTAAGAAAATAAAGAATAAATAAAAATACAATAAATAGCTAAATAAATATCTGTACTGTATGTTCAGTATCAGTCAGTTGCTGACCATTTAAATACAGAATAAGTTCAAATAAAATAAATAGCTAAATAAACCTCAGTACTGTTTAGTATCAGTCAATTGCTGACCATTTAAATAAATAATACATAAAAAAAAATGATAAATACACATCAGTAGTACTGTTTAGAATAAGTCAAATGCTGACTATATTAATACAGCCAGTCAATTAGGGACAGGTTGTAAAACAAGAAGCATTAACACCTGCCGAGCCAACAGCGGCAGCGGTGTTACACAGTATTCTGCTATACAAGTTCAGGGGAAATTTCAACGGTGGAAAACCAGACTTTTAAATATTACATTTTGTAAATGCAATGACTGGAATTGTATCACAAAACAGTTTTGTGAATACATGTTTACACATTAGCTTCCACTCTGCTGACAAGGTATGAAAGTAGCTATGTGGTTAGCTTGTTAGTTCTAAGCTCGATGTCATGGAGTGTAAAAGATGGACGTTGTTTATTTTCTTTCCAGCATTGCATCTCACCAATTAGGTAACAACATAGCGTGTAATCAACACTCCACAGACACAATCCACACCACACCGTTGTCTGCTGAGCTGCCAAAAGATGCTCTGATGTTTACCTTTCAATCTGCTACATTACTGACTGCACTGACAAACTATAGATGGCTAGCATGGCAAACAGATGTGATAAACATGAGTGACATGGTTTAATATCATTGTTTAATAACTTTCCAGTTTGTATTTCAAAAACTAGTTAGCCTTTTAACATCCCAACGGGTCGTCTGCGGCCGACTATTGCGCAATAACTTCACGAAATGCAAAAACTCAAAAATTAAAAGATACACATATCTTACATCGTTGGAAAGCTGAGACTCTTGTGATTCGAACGATGTAAACCATTTTAATATACACTTAACACAGCGGGTACAATCGATGTATTTATCAGACCACTTACAGCAAAATAAACGAATCCAAAATGGTAGAAACTCACTTATAATGCTCATCTTACTCTACTGATCCACTTCATTCCATCAAAAATGGTTTAGTTACACTGTAAAGGGTCCATACAATCCAATTCAACAAAGTTTTTGGTCCATAACACATTTATATATCAATAAACACCCACGTAGCATTTCGAGCTAACCGACAGAGCTGACACAACTTTGTATTCTTTGATGAATCTACCTTGAACATGTAAACATTACAGATATTTTTATGTCAAAATGTCCGCTGACCCCTGGACTTTAGATGGACAGGTCATTTTAGCCAGTCAGTGCATGATAGAGGTGTGGCCAGGTATCAATATCCTTGAAGCCTATACATACACTTGGATAAACATGTGTAAAACACTCATTTTCTAATGTATTGTTATCAAATTTTATATTGGGTTTGGTAAGGCTTCATGCTGTGATCTAATTGTGTTTTCCAGCTATGTCCTCCCAGCTGTAGTTATCTGCAGGCATCTTTTTACAAAAAAAAATGTAGGCGAAATTTTATTTCCCCTTTTTGAGTGTGTTCAAAGTTCTATTACTCAATACAAGTAAGACTTACAGTGATTCTGACTATTCAGGAACAAACCTCAAAGTCTCCCCTTTCAAAAGAGATCAAAAGCATGCATATACTCCAAAGGGTTCAAGAACAGCATGCATTTTAATTTGGGTAGGCCTTTTTTAGGCGTTTTTGGCAAATATTGCAGGATGTTTAACTTACCGTGAAGACACCGCTTAACTCCACACTGTCCGCAAAACCACGGCACGGGCACTAATATTTTCACACTTTGTGCGTATTTTGGCAAAATTACTGCTTGTTTTAAAATTACCCCCCCCCAAAAACTCTCTGATCTATGTGCCATGAATTTTCTAAGTTGTCTTCAAACATTACTTGTTTAATTTTTTTTGTTAAGCATGTTCTTCACTTTTGTTGACTTGGTAAACAAGTTCACTTACTTTTGTGAGTGAGTGAGTGCGTACAGTAGAACAATATTAAGTGTGGTGGAAATGACACCACAGCAGTGGGAAAGTCACTATTTCTGAATAATTTAAATATTGAAAATATGTTTTTCTTTTCATATTAAAAGTCTGGGTCTTGGACTTTGCTAAAACAGTAAGATCTACACCTAAAAGGCATTTAAAAAGTAACAAGAATAAAGGCCTGGTCGTGAGACCTTCATATTACATAATCCAAAAAATTTTTTTTCATTTAAATAAAAAAAATCAACCCCTGGGGGATAAAAGTACCCAAAGTTCAACGAACACCCGTAAATGAAATGCCACATCAGAGCATCCTTGTTGTCTACAAGTGTGCATTTCTGTTGCTGTGCATGAGAATGATCAACCTTTGAATGAAAAAGGCATTGTGTCCCCAATTTTTTTAATTCCTGGTTAAATAAATTTGTGCTGCGGCTTTGCTGCATTAAAAACTGTGTTGTGGTGTCATGTACGTGTATATAGGAGCAGATTTCACACATTTGTTGCATTGCAGCATTTCCTCTTAAATATGGAGTTAATGTAATGCTGGTCGCTGTTTATTTCACATGTTGTAAAATAATAAAATGTTCTGCCTTTTTTGTCCATGGCTGTTTGTTTTTATATTTAGTTTATCCCCTCCTAATTCAACTGTGGTACATGATTTTTTGGAGTTACATTAATTATTGGATCATAGGGGTTTAACAGTTTAGCATGGCACAATACTTCGTGATGCAAAAATGTACAATATGCGCATCGTCCTTCACCTATGTAATGCAGCATAAAAATGGAAATCGCTTCATTGCACAAAAGTAGCTCATAAATACAATTGCACTCTAGCAGCCACAGGTTTAATACTATTAACTGTATAATAATGAATATTGTGTGAAATAATGCTATGGGGAAATAATAATCCTAATGCATGCATGCACTTCCATTAAATATGCATTTTTATGTAATCAGAGTTATTTTAGAAAGATACAGCTTTTACTTTTAAAATATTTTAATGCATGTAATCCGGGACCGTGTGTAATAAGAATACTGACCTAATTCTGTATTTTCTGTAAACAGAATAAGTAGATAAAATTTAGGTGTGACCATTGCCCTTTACTGGCTGATTTTTAGTCCCAGTATATCTCTAATCGACCATATACAACTTTTGAATAAACTACGTGTAACACAGATCATATTCATGGGCAAGGAAGAGGCGAGAAACCGGCTTGACAAATAACTTAAAGGTTTAATGTAAAACTCAAAAGACAAACACATAAGAGGACGGACATGTCCGTAATTAAGCTCTCTCTCGATCGCCGTCTGCGAGTGGCCCTTATCCCTCTTGACGGCTTAATTAGCTTAATACAGGACCAGGCGTGCGTAATCAAGCCCTGGTCCCGCCCTCCACCGTGCCACACTACGCTTCAAAAAGAGAATGGTTTTAACATAAGTTAACAATAGTACTTAAACATCAGATACACACACGGCACTTATATTCTGTGTTTTTGCTCATTATGACCGGGTTACTGAATTACTCTAATGATGCAGCCATTGGGGAGCTTAACATGCAAATAAAAAGCTCATTAAAATCATAGCAATATTCATCATGTTGCCTAATCGTATATTGACAGCAGAGTCACTGTGAAAATATTGCATACATTTTATGTACAGTTATTGCCCATGCTTTGTGTACAGTAGGATAATTTGCTTGTATAACTGTTTGGGTATTTATACTACTCGTTTCTGTGTGTAGTTCTCTCCATTTCTCAAGGGCTCCAAAAGGTACATGGTCTCCACTGGAACTGATGCAACAGTGTGTTTCTGGCAGTGGGATGTGAATAATAACTGTTTCAGGTGAGTGTACATCTTGGAATGAAAATATGAGAAACTCTTTTCTTGTGAGAGAACATAATGCTGTATTAATACTCGTAGGCAAAATACTTGATGTAAACCTTTCCTATATCTTTATTTTTAATATTCATCAGTGATCGTGTGCACAAATTCACCGAGAGGTCGAGACCAGGTGTTCAGATGGTCTGCTCTTCCTTTAGCCCTGGTAAGATCAGGACTGCTGGAGTCTTTCCTATTGTTATCTTTGGATATATGTTTGTGTGTTTAAGGTTTCCCCAATGTATATGTTTGTTTTCCCTCATACAGGTGGCATGTTTCTTGCAACAGGAAGCACTGATGATGTCATCAGGATATACTACCTGGGCAGTGGCAATCCAGAAAAACTAGCTGAGCTTAACTCTCACACAGTAAGAGCTCCCAGTTTAAAGAGTTCACCTCAAAATGAATATTTTTACATAATTTACTCACCCACATGTCATTCCAATCTTTACCCTATTTCTAATCTGTACTCCAAAAGATAATTATTTTCAGAATGGTCTGTCATTTGTTCATTATGGTGACACACATGTAAAAACATGGCAGCATAAAAGTAGTCCATGCAACTTGTGCTCTATATTTTAGGTTTTCTGAAGCCATATGATAGCTTTGTCTGAAGAAAAGACTGAAATTGTAAGCTGCGCTACTAATCTTTGTGCAAATAACATGCAGAGGAACAGTATTTGTGACTTTTTATTTTATATAGGGCTGCATGATTAACCAAAATAAAATTGAAATCGCGATATGATCTTGTGCTATTATTAAACTGCAAAGGGCTGCGTTTTAATTCAATAAATAAATGGTGTGCTCGCTTTTGGAGTTTATGTGCGCTGATCTGTCCACTTTGTGTCAAGCATCATTACTGTGTTTTCAGAGCGGTCCTGAGATCCACAACTCTCATGCTCAGAGTAACAGATGTGTGCAGAGTTTGGTTCCCTTTGCTTATGTGCGCTGGGCGTGTTATTTTTAGGCAAAGCAGGAAAACCGGCGCGATCCAGAGGAAGCAAGATTTTTTTTTTTACCTTGCGAGAGTGTTTCCCCCTCATTCAAACTTGAGCGGGAGCAAGTGAAAGTGGAACTATTTTTATCCCATCCAACAAAATGAAAAGGCTAGGAAAGTAGATAAAGACATAAACAATATTCAGTATGTAATTACAATATTCAGTACTCAAATGAGTTACCAGTTTGACACTAAGCCTCAAATGCATGCATTTAAAATTCACATTTGGGGTATGATGTAATTTAGTGTGTGTAATGGTTAGTTTAATTTATGTTGTAGAGCAAAAAGTCCACGTATCTTCAAGTGATGTTTACTACAGAATTTATTTTACTTATACAGTTATAAGGGTCCAATAGAATCTGTAAAATCTTGAATTACATAAGGTGAACCCTTGCATCTCTAGATACAGCCTTGACATGTTTTAGAATACTAACCCACACTCCTTCCTCCAATGCCAAGTTTAAATCTTTCTACCATAATCTCTTGATTGAAGTTAAAGCTCCATCCCACAGATGTTAAATTAGTAGGGAGTAATACACTGATGCCTCATGTCAAACGTTCTCTCGTGCGCTGGTCAACTTGGATCGTGTTTTTTCCCGTCTTTTGTTGTTTTTCAAACGAGTTTCATCATGCAGCACATTTTCAATGAACAGTAATGTCATGATGGAGCTTCTCTGTGCTCACCACATATTTCCAGCTAATTGATGCAATTTGTTGTCGATGATTTCCATTAACGATAATTATAATTTTAGTGTTTAGTTGTTGCAGCCCTACACTCCTCGACGTGCGTGTCATCGCAAGCATGCAAGCCGGAACTCTGCACCATTTCATCAGGATTTTCGACTGAAGGGAAAAGAGCGCATCTCTCTTAAAATTCAATACACTAGCTATCAACGTAGTAAACGTTGAGAAATCAACCTTCCTTCGCAGTAATGATCTGGGAAGAGACATGCATGTTGTAAAACCTGCCAAAGATCCAGCCTGCAGCCAGACACATGTGCTCCAAGGACACATGCTTGGACCACGCCCAGGAGGACACCATAATCCTAGTAGAGTGCCCAGAAGGAGGCCATGCTCTTGTTAGATTGAGCCTTAATACCCATGGGAAATTTTACATCTTGTGATTCGTAAGCGAATGCAGAAGCTTCGACAACCCAATGAGAACATCTTTGTTTGGAGATGGCCAAACCCCCCAAAGCAAACAAAGAACTGATCTGTGAGACTAAATTGACTCGTACGATCAACATACATGCGTAACACACTCAAAGGACAGAGCATGGTTATGTGCCTCATTCGACATGAATGGAGGAGTAGAGAAAGCTTGTAAGGTAACAACTGGGCCCCTGAAAGGAGTGCCCAAAACTTTGGGTACATTACATTCCTTATGCTTGAGAATGGCTTTTTAAAAAGCTCAGTCCAATTTCCAAGCTAGAGTCATTGACCAGTAGAGCTGGAATTTCCCAATACGCTTTACTAAAGCCAAAGTGAGCAGCAGCACAATTTTCCAAGAAAGTATACATAAGTTTGCTGCATCAAGTGGCTCAAACGGGGAACCTGTAAGTGCATTCAGAACAAGTCCCAGAATGGACAGTAGCGGGAAAGAGATTTCATGACCAGGGGAAGTGTACTCACCAATAAACCACTCAAGGGGTCGTGGCCAGTCGCTTTAGGAGCATCATGGAGCGTGTCACTCAAACACTCCTGCAAGAAGTGAAGTATTGACTGCACAGTGCAACACTCTGGGTCCTTGCCATGGGAGCAATGCTGCGTTCCATTCAACACGGAAAGTTCAATTTTCAAACTTCCTTCTGGGAAACATACAATCACAAGAGCAATAACGTTTTCAAACGCCTATGATAAAAGATTCACTTTCTGTTGATGTGCAAGTGTCAATGTCTCGTCCGTTCAATGAAGCACAAAGTAAAAATTAAAAACCGTAAAGCTTCCCCTTACACCGTAGCTCAAGTTTCAAATCTATATCAATTCAGATATAGCATGTCAAGACATGTTGCACCAAGTTTGACATCAGTGATGTCAGACATCATTGCATCTCTCTTCTTATTGAGTTCAAACCTGCTGTGAAATCTTGGCGCATCAAATATGAATTTACTGATATTTCAGAGATATGGCTGAGGGGAATATTTTCAGCAAATTATCATATTTGTGTGAACTAACCATTTAAAGTATTGAAAATTTGCATTGTGTAATTCATTTGTGATTCACAAGTTTTTGTGGGGATATTACTGTTACCTATTGTTGGGGTATCATAACTGACTGTGTTGTTTTTATTTGCAGGACAAGGTGGACAGTATCCAGTTCTGCCATTCAGGAGAGAGGTATTATTGATGGTTTACTGCAAACAAAATGTTTTAACTTCTTTTTGTTTATTCTTTGTGTTCTATATATATATACCTAAAATTTTAATCTCTCACTGTCAGGTTTGTGAGTGGCAGTCGAGATGGAACTGCTCGTGTATGGCGTCTGGATCAGAGACATCAATGGAACAGTATATTATTGGACATGTCTGCCACACTTCCAGGGTATGCACAGCCTCTGGAAATGTCAAATACATTTTTCATTGATGGTGATTTAATCAGCATCTAAAGTAGTTGCTTGCTTGCTTAATGTTTCCTGTAGATCTGCACCTTTAACAGAGGATGGAAGTTTCTTTAAACCCAAAGTCACCATGGTTTCGTGGGATCGCCATGACAGCACAGTCATTACGGCTGTCAACAATCATCTCCTCAAAGTGTGGAATTCCTTCACAGGGCAGTTGCTACACATTTTAAAAGTAAGATAATTTTCCACTGCCGTGATTGTTTATATAATATAGGTGTGAGTATGCCTGGCCATTGCACTTTCACCATTTTATCAACATTAACTTTGCAAATGCAACAAAAATAAATGATTGAGACAATCATTTAAAATCTAGTCGCCATTGGCGACAGTCGGGAACACTTTGTGTACATTCATATCAGGACTGGATAAAATTTTTAAATTTTATAATACGTTCTTCATTTGAACGATCTCGATATTGATGATTTAATCCCAAGATTGAACTTTACTCTATGTGCACACACTACTACAATGAGAAAAATATCACTTGTATTTGGAACCAGATTTCCCACTATGCGACTAATATGTCTGATTAGCCAATGGATGATAAATATTCAGATTTCAGTCACCAGTGATTGAGTAGTATATTGGTGAGGAGTTTTAGCACCATGTTGAAAGTAAAAGTTTGGTTTGACTCATTCTGTGTAATGTGTGTCCAAAGACAAGATCCACACAATCCAATTGTCATTGAATAATGTCCCTTTTTACATTTTCTTTACAGTCTGCTGTTGTTTTTATTGTTGTTTTAAAAATTATTCTAATTTAATTCTTTACGCATATTCGCATAGTATGAATGAGGTAAAGCCAACGAGAGAGTCCTCTCTCATTAATATGCACTCATTTACAGATGCTCTTTACAGAACAGATGGTTTTCTTAAATATGCAGCATTATCTGGGAGTCATATGTTAGCAAAGTAGACATTCCTCAAATTCAAATGTACAATCTCTTGAGTTTTGCAATACTTTTTTTACTTTTCATCAGAAGTAACAGGTGCATCACTTTAGCCAAAACAGTCCATAGAAATGTTTAACCAAAATAAAGTTGACGTCGTTAAATGCAATGTAAATGTAATAATGACATATCATAGCTCTACTAAAGCGATGGTGACACCGCAATCCACGACACCTTAGGACCCACAGCAGCCAAATATTGTCAGTTTCCTTTAGATTGCACACAGTAGAAGACAAGGCTGAATCTAACTTCTTAATCATCAGCGTTTTATTCTGTGATCACTGTGCTTAAGTAGTTCTTCGCCACTTTGCAACTCAATCTCTGTTAATAAAATCTGAATATTTACTAGCCAGTGGATAATAACAGACAAATTTTAGGTGCATAGCGCAACATTTTGTAGCATATATGAATGATTTATTCGCAATGTAGAGAGCTGGTTTAGGTGTCAGTGGCTCCGTAGTCTTTTTTTTCTTTTTCTGTTCGGTGTGGATGGTCCTTTGTGCTTCGAGACACTGACGAGAGCAAAACTGCTAAAGGCATCCACCTTTGTCATCATCAGTGCATTGAATGCACAGTTTTAGGATTCTGATTAGCATTTTTATCTTAAATTCAAAATATATTTGAATTTCGGTGCACAATACTGTGGCAGCTCATCAAAACTGTAGCACAGCAGTCTTTGCAGACAGTAATAAAGACATAATGCAAGAAATGAGCAGAACATGTGTGAAGTCTTCGTGATCAGAAATTCTGTCTGTCCAAGAGTAATAATTATTTCTCAGACTATAGTTTTTAGTTTTCTCATTTTGATGCTGTAAACTGTTTATTTACAATCGCTTTTATTATGACTTGAATCAATTCATAAACTAATTAACATTCAGTTATTAGCATTACTTTTCTATGGAGCAAATGTTATATGTACATTTGGGAATGAAGGCTTACCCAGTTTAATCCATAACATGCTCTTCTCCAGATTTTTTTTTTTTTTTTTTAAGATAATTGTTTTAAAAAGAAAGAAATACTCTGCGTGTATCCTCTCTGGGTAACTCGTGTCACTATTACAAATGACCCGCAACAAGGTGTTTTAAATTTTTTTTTTTTACATTTTTATAAAATCCCCTTTAAAAGTACTCAAACACACATTACTTCCATAGGCTGTCATTGGAAAATAGCAAACACATTGTTTGAGTAATGGTGGCAGGGCAACAGTTCCTAAGAGTGGATTGGTCACAAAGCTTTTAAGGCGGGGCTTAGCGAAGGGTCAATTGAACCGTGCTTAATTGGAAATGCTACGGTACCCATTACAGAGCTCAGAAACATTAAACCTTAAGGTGGAAAAGATTCTTAAGTCTACACAGTCCTGTTCTCAGATCAGTGGTTAAATAGATGGATCATATTGAGTTATATGGGCTATAGAATTAAATGTAATTTTATGTAACCCCCCACAGGGTCATGAGGCAGAGGTGTTTGTTTTGGAGCCACATCCCTATGACCCTCGGGTCATGCTTTCTGCTGGCCATGATGGAAATGTCTTCATATGGGACCTCATTAGAGGCACCAAAATTCTGCATTACTTTAACATGGTATAGTATCAATTATAGTTTTCAATTCTAGCACTAGTACATCCACAAGATATACTAGATGCTGTTTTATTGAGATAAGCTATTAAATAACTTTTGAATTTGATATGATTCCAGTTTAAACACTGAAATTTAGCATAAGATATTTTGTCCTGGCTTTAATAATATATGTGTTGTGTAGATTGAAGGTCAAGGACATGGTGCGGTGTTCGACTGCAAGTTCACGCCTGATGGTCTTCGCTTTGCCTGCACAGACTCTCATGGACATCTGGTTATTTTTGGCTTTGGAAGCTCCAAACCTTATGAAAAGGTGTGTGTGATTTTTATGAACAAGCTGGTCATTTAATATAATCTTGCACAGACTATTGGTATAAAACAGCTCAGAATTCCTAAATATATTTTCCCCCTTTTTTATTTTATTCTCTCTTCAATGATCCTTAGCTTCCAGACCAGGTCTTCTTCCACACAGACTACCGACCGCTGATCCGGGACTCAAACGGATTTGTTCTGGATGAGCAGACTCAGCAGGCCCCTCATCTCATGCCTTCTCCCTTCCTGGTGGACGTGGATGGCAACCCTCATCCTCCCAGATACCAAAGACTGGTCCCAGGAAGAGAAAACATTGCAGATGAACACCTTGTTCCTCAACTGGGCTATGTTGCTATGAGTAAGATGCCGTGGCGTTGTCATAATGTTGTAATTCATCCGTAATTCATCCCTAGTTCGCTGTTGGCTAGGAGCTTGCCGAAGTAGACTGTGAACAGTGCACATATCAGACTTTGGAATAGCGAACTGGTTCTCAGAATATTTGATTCCATTCATGGCATTCAGTTTTGTTAACCGTTCTTGAACATCTGCGTGCCTCCGCTGATGCTGACTGAATCAATGCTAAAATACAACAGAGGTGTTTACTGCACACCATACAACAAGCAACCACGCTTCCAGGTTCTTCCGACACGTTGATGACTATGAGCAGCACGATGATCTTAAACATTATATCATGTAGTAATGTTTCATAATGTTTATTAAAGTTAGTATAAAGTGGTACCTATAGTATTTTTTGAAGTAATGTACACGGGTCCTTTTAAATTATCATGAAAACCTGTTTTTAACTGTTTAGTATTTTAAGTTCTCAGATGTGTTGAATACACACCATCACATCTATAAGGCAACACATTTAAAGCCTAAAACATATGGCATATAAACGTAAAAAATACAAATATAGCCTCAAGCGGCAAATGTCTGGGTCCAGTGTAGGTATGACTCCCAAAAAATGATACATATTAGCCAGTTGTTTTTATTGAGAAAAGATCTTGTGAAGTACAGTATCATTTTGAATCAGTCTGATGATTCACTGACTAAGTCAGTTAGACCAGTTATTGATTTCTTCACTGAATTGCAAGAAAATTAATCATTAATGAGTGATGCTATTGTTTGAGTCAAAATGAGTGTACGTGTGTGCTTCTACACATTATTATATTAATTACCTTGTCAGTGATTATAATGATTTAAAGGGATAGTTCACCCAAAAATGCTCTGTAGGTGCAATACAATGCAAGTGTTTTGATGCTCCAAAAAGCACACAAAGGCATCATAAAAGTAATCCATTTGACTCCATTCTTTTAATCCAAATCTTCAGAAGCGATATGATAGGTGTTTGTGAGAAACATTAGTATTCAAGTCCTTTTTTGCTTTATTAGTTCAGACGATATCTGATTAATAGATATGTTGCCCTCTTTTTTTTTTTCTTCAATTGTCAATTTGTCTTTGCTTTATCTATGTGCTTTCTGTAGTAGCATGAAGAATGTGCATCACCAAAAACACAAGAAGAATGTGGAAGTGGAGATTGACTGAGCAGGGAGGAGAATTTATAGTAAAAAATGACTTGAATAATTTCTCACCCACACCTATCATATTCTTTCTGAACAAACTGATTTAACCACCAGAGTCTTATGGATTACGTTTATGCTGATTTATGTGATTTTTAGAGCTTTAAAATTTGGGCACCAATTCTCTTGCATTGAATGGTCCTACAAAGCTCAGATTTTCTTAAAAAAATCAATTTGATTTCAGCAGATAGTCACACATCTGTGATGGCATGGGGGTGAGTAAATGACAAGAGAATTTTCATTTTTGGGTGAACTATCCCTTCAAGACATTCAGAATAGAGTTTTGTCTTAATTATTCTTTAATAATAAAAAAACAAGCATTTTAATGTTTAAGAAAGCTGGTATTGTCTTTTAGTACTGTTACTGTCTTGTGTGGCCCCCACTCGACAGATAATCAGAATAAAGTAGAATAACCACAGATAAGTTATGTTTGGGTCTTTCTGTTCTACACTGCTGAAAGTTGCTGTGTTATACTACAGGTGATGGTGAGGTGGTGGAGCAGGTGATCAGTCAGCAGCCAGTGGAAAGCGAGGAGCCTCGCCACAGCGCCTTGGATTATGCCATCCGCCAACTTCAGGAAAATCAGGAAAGACAGGCTGCAGCTCAGGTGGAGGGTGCTGGTCTTGCCCCTGCCAATGTGCCTGAGCCTGGAACACCACGCAGAGGTGCCTATGAGTTTTTCAATGGCAGAACACCCCAGCTACCACATAGCAGTGTCAGAAACCATTAGGAAAACAGGCAGTCAGCACTCTTAAATTTCAAAAGTGGAGTTAAATAATACTATTAATGATATCAAATGAGGTTTGCAAAATTGTAAAAATTTGCACTTATTTTACTCTCATCAGATAGTGTTGTTAATCTCAATAATTGTATGTTGATATTTTATCAATAGACACGTTTTGAAGGACGTATACTCTGAACTAGAATTTAATTCTGTGTATTCATAGTGCCACCCTTTTAAAGGAATGGATCACGCAAAAATGCAAATTCTCATAATTTACTCACTCTCATGCCATCCCAGATGTGAATGACTTTCTTCAGCAGAACACAAATGAATATGATATTTATACAATATTTCAGCTCTGTAGGTACATAAAAGGCAAGTGAATGGGTGCTATCTTTTTGAAGCTACACAAAGTACATATAACCATCGTAAAAATAATCCATACGATTCCAGTGGTCTAATTAATGTCTTATGAAGTGAAATGATAGGTGTAAGAAATAGATCAATATTTAAAACCTTTTTGAACTAAAAATGTACTTTTGGCCAGCTGTAGTTTGTACTTTGACGAGGGCAGATTTCAAACAGAGTTCAAGTTCAAATTGGTCTCTATGAACCGTGGTACTGTTTTGACCAAAAATCAGTTTATGCAGTGGTCTGAGCAAGGATGCCAACGCTTTACCTTTACCCTCGTGCATTTTTAGTAAAAAGAAGTTTTAAATATTGATCTATTTATTACATCTAGCATTTAGCTTCAGAAGACATTAATTCACTGGAGTCCTATAAGCTTCAAAAAGTTGGCACCCATTCACTTGCATTTATGGACCTACAGAGCTAAAATATTCCTCCAAAAAATGTTATTTGTGTTCTGAAGTTACACATCTGGGATGGCATGAGGGTGAGTAAATGATGTAAAAATTATATAATTAATTATACTTAATTTTTTTTAATTATTATTATTTATTTTGGGGTGAACTATTCCTTTTAAGCCGATTGATTTTTGACACTCCTCCAAGCAGTGTCATTGAACGAGCGCATGGAGGTGCAGTCTCCTCCTAACGTGGGTTTACGGCGTAGTGGACAGGTTGAGGGAGTGCGGCAGATGCATCAGAACGCTCCTCGCAGTCAGATGGCCACAGAAAGAGACCTTCAGGCCTGGAGACGCCGGGTGGTCGTGCCAGAACTTCCAGTGAGCGGATACAGGTGAAATTCTCAAATGTGCTCAACAGCGACTGCCCAAGGTTTTAATTGACTCTTGTTTGTTATAAGTGTACATTAACGTACACACAACTTCAGTTGAAGTTGTGTTTTGATTACGCAAGTTTAAGATCTGTTTAAATGCAAATAAAGTGGGTGATGGGATAGTTGATTTATTTTTAATAATTTTTTGTTAATCGGTTTTTAATTAGATTATCTGCTCTACCCAAAAATGGCATAATTTGGTAGGTCTCTGAAGAATAGCACCCAACAACATCATTACACCACTGTGCATGTAACCGGAAATACTGGTGTTCAAAGTGAAAGTAAATTATTGTGATTTTATTGTTTGTGTAAATAATTGATCTTTTTACTTAACATACAAGTCATTCATTCTCATCATTTTAAGCTTAACAGATAGATATAGCCTAAAACAAAGATGAAAATATGCATAAATATAATGGATGTAATAATAATATTTCCCATGGTCATGGGGAAACTGGAAATATCAGGGAATTGTACTGTTGTTTTTTTTACATGCCTGGTAAATCATGGAGCTTAATAAAATCTCTGAAGTCATGGAAAAGTCATGGAAATTTCTTGAATGAATATGTTTTTTTTTGTTCTCTGCTCTAAAATATTTAATGAGCTAGACTTTGCTCTTGTTTAGAGTAATAATTCCTTGCCTGCCATAGTTATTGTATGTCTGATTTCTCCGTGAATTATTCTTTTGAGTCATTTCAAAATTGGTCCGAATGATTTATCTGCAAATTAGGGTTTTTAAATATCTGTATCCAGTAATCACAAACACCTGGTAAGGCCATGGAAAAGTCATGGAAATTCATTGGTCATAAAGGGTGGGAACCTTGAATATAAAAATATATAAATACATAAACAATTTTGACCAGTCATTTCTGCTTATCGGTCAAATAAAAATAACCATTATTATTGTGAAGTATCGGTTGTTCACTAGGTTGGATTGGTTGGGTTATTCCAAAACATAGTGCACAGATTTAACTATACAAATGACTTGTTCATTTAGGGCACAGGAGTCATTCAGATCTGCCAAGGGTGATGAGGAGGTTACCCTTTACAACACAAAGAAACGGAGAGTGACCCACACAAGTTTCAGGGTAGGCTCTTGTATGATCTGTGTTTTCAGGGTGTTTATCAAAACTGAGTGAACGTCACTAATGTCAGATTGTTCTGCCTATAGGATGATTCGGATGAAGAAGGGCCATGCATCAAACGTACTCAGTCACGCAAACGGCAGAAAAACTCGGAGCGTAAAGAGAGTCTGGCTGAAGAGTACATGGAGTTCTCATGTGAGGAGGGGGAGGAGACCGCATCTTCTGAGGTTCAGTGTTTTCCATTTTTAAAGCACTATGACACCTTTGTGTAATTTCAGACATGCCAATAATGATTTGTTTGTGTCGTTGGTGTAGGAGAGTGAAATGGAGGGAAGTGATGCTGATTTATCAGTTGAGGATGAAGAGGAATGGAACAGTGATGGTTCAAGGTACTTTTGCTGCCACCATTCTTGATTTATAGTCAACATGAAATTGCAATTGTCCCCATTTACTTTCCTAATACAAATTCATGTACTTAATGGTGCTTGATTCCGATTTCAAAAAATATAAATCTTGTCTTTGTAAGCTTGTATCAGAATGTAATAACTCACGTCTGAAATGATGTCATGTAGGCCATATAGAGGAAATCTTTTCAAATAGCAAAGTAGCCATTTGGGCTACTGTTTAGTGGTCGACCGATATGGGATTTTTAATGGCCGATGCCAATATTGAGAAAGCAATCTGGCCGATATGAGGCCGATACAATACATGTGAATACAATAAATGAGTATGGTAAAGTATTCCCACAGGGGATTTGTTTTCGGTCCAGCCATCTAGCAGAATGAAAACACACACCCAAAAAAACATTTTAGATTAAACTGTTATGGGTAATTTTGATTTTTCAGTCACATAAACAATTACTGCTGCTTACTGCAGGTTACAAATAACATTTATCATTACTTAACCAATCTAAACAATATTCATAAATTAATGACAAAATATTATGTGCAATTCCATACATTTTATGTACAATACATAGTTAAAAATACATCTCACATAGTTTATTTACACTATTTAGTTTAAACAGGTTGTTTTACTTTAAGTATATTTAAATAATAATGATTTATGTCTGTTTAGTTTTGCTTGTTTGTTTCTTTGAAACTTTGTAAGCCGTCACATGTATTTGCATGCTCGATTAGCATCAAATCCGACCGGAACATATGAAAAGTTATACTACACACAATATTACGCCAATCATGGATAATTAAATACAGCAGATAGAGATAGTGAATAACTTAATTCAGATTAAGGAATATTTTATTTATTTTTTTCAAACGTATTATTACTTACCATACAGTGTTCGCAACACATTCTCACACCCAACTCGTCACATATGGACGCTTGGCCAGGACCCCTTGGTGTCACTTTTTAACGCACTGGGTATACCTTTGGCGTCATTTTTCAACGTGCAGGGCGGAGAGTCAAGCAGCGGCGGCGAGTCAAGCGTTGTTAAACTCGCCGATGAATGCGGTTGCATATGAACGCGCTAAACCTTTGCGCAGAGGGCAGTTTGATATCAGATTGCGAGGGTTTTTAAACATAAAAAAAACAGTTGGAGGGCCAGATAAAGATGATCTGGGGGCCACCATTATACTAGCCCTGGCATTTATTCTAGCCAATTCCTTTTTATTTTTATTTATTGTAGTCTCGAGCCGTTCATGGCAGACAACGGGTTGCGGTGAGCTTACCCAAGACGTCAAATTTCAACACTACAGGCTCCGGTTCAGAGTTCTATAGAAGTCTATCGGACTACCCTGCACGTTGAAAAATGACGCCAAAGGTATACCCAGTGCGTTAAAAAGTGACGCCAAGGGGTCCTGGCCAAGCGTCCGTATGTGACGAGTTGGGTGTGAGAATGTGTCTCACTCTCACACTGATCTGTAGTGCACGCGACCCAGCTTTTCAGTCCGTGGGAAAACAGCGTCTTGTTTAAACGTAACCGAGAACAGCGCGCGCGCGCTGAGGAACAGCCAGTCACAGGTTTTTTGACTGTTTGTTAAATGTTTTCAGTTTTGTTTGAATTCGTTTATATCACATCTGTGACCCCCACTGGAGCTACCGCGGGGCTGCGGATCTGACATATCACGATACTGTTTGAATAGACTTCGCTGCACGCCGAGTGTTTTTGTGTGTAAAACAATGTAGCGTCAGGTTAGAAGGCGAATGCTGATTGGTCATTTACTGTGTCTGTCAGATGTCTGCTTCACTTCTGAGTGGCTTATCTTACGGTACTGGGCGGAGCAGAGCGAGCATATTCAGTTCATTCATGCTCGTCTGCTCGCGCCAGTGGAAATAAGCGCTAATGCACTGTCAAAAACTGTTTTGAAATATATCGGCCAAACGGAAATATTTATCTGCCGTTATCTAAAAAAAAAATCCAAATATCGGCCGATATATTGGCCTTGGCGATATATCGGTCGACCACTACTACTGTTGTAGGTAATATAGCCTTTCTAAAGTCTTGCCAATATTTAATGCAGAAATTAAATGTTGGTAAATGTTAATATTATAAAAGTTTCAGCAATAAAAGCAAAAACATTTTTTTTAAAAAGAAGCATCACCATTAGGATACGTGGAGATGCTGTTGAAGGGTTAACTTTAGAGGTTGACCAAAATTAGATTTTGCCGATACCTATATCTAAGGTGGTGGAATAGTCCGATAACTGATTAATCGGCTGATTAGTTTTTAAAACCGATTTATTTAATTTTATAGAATGTAAGTCTTTCCTTACTGTGACGGGCATTGAGGCTACAAGAGTCCGAAATTAATAAAATCCCAGCAGTTTATTGCACAACCAAAATCCCAATAACCATAAAAAAAAATAAGCTTTGGTGCATAGCATGGAACTTTAAACAAGCCTGGAATACACTTTTTTTTGAGACATGGCTCCGTTATAATCCTCTTTTTAAATATTACATTTAAATAAAGGTTTTTTATAGCCTACATTCACTAGATTCAAACTTTTGGAAACTATCGGCATAGATTTTTGCTGATAAATGGTATAGTGCCAGAAAGCAACTATCGGCACAGGTTAATCAGTAAAACTGATATATCAGTCTACCTCTAGTTAACTTAACCTTCACATCCAGGTCAAAAAGCCAGAATGAAGGTAGTCCATTGCAATCAAATACAAACTTGTATTCAGGTCTGGCTCTATTCTGAAATGGACAGCCCACTTTTCAACTTCCAATTATTTCCTGATGTTTTCCCAGTAATTGGCCTCTAATATATTGAACACCCCTACAGATTCATAATGGACAATGTTTCTTTTGTTTATAATGAAGCCACTCCTCCAGTGATTATTCCGACTGGACAGCAGATGCTAGATTCCGTGTGCGGCCGCCGGCCTCTTCCTCCAGAAGGCGTGCTTGCCGCAGGATCAGCAGTTCTGAGGAAGAGGATGTTGAAGATGCAGCCGATGAAGAGCAAACTCTTGATGAAGAGGAGCAGATGTCTTCACCCCGAACGCACAAGAAGTCCAAAAGCAAAACACCAAAGGTGCTGCAAACATGCTGGACAACATACATCACAACCATTACTATAAATATTGCTAATCCTTATGTGGTCCTGTTAATGAGACCTTAGAATTTGACAACTTTGAACTGTCAGTTATTACTTGGGTTGTCATTACACCAAAATGTCTAGTTCATACCAATTCTAGTGAAATTTCACTGTTCTCAATACCACAGCAAAAGGTATTATGCTATTAAACGCACTCCTTCATTTAAAAGTTAAATATTAATGTAAAGAAAATTCAGTTAAAACATTGGCACGTAGCCTTCAAGTATTCTCACTGAAGTAAACATTGCTTTAGGTTTTAAGTCAGGCAAAGGAATGGCAAAGAAACAAATGACATGCAATAAAACAAATAAAAGCAGTAGATCAAATAGACAACTTAAGTGAGTAGTGTTAGATGTTGTCAGACAGCACTAAATATTAAGAAATATTGAGAGACTAATAAAGATTGGTTCATTCCGGACTGCGAGACAACATGAAAATGGTTGCCCCATCTCACTGTTTCTACACTTTAGGTTAGCTGCATGACAATACAACAGAGCTGTGTACACCACAAGCACTCTTGGGTGTAGATAGCACTGATCTTTCATGTGTCTGATATGACTCCGATGGTTCAGCTAAGCAAGATTTGTGGCAGGACAAATCATCGTGGTTCCAAAGCACTTTTAGACTAGAATTTTTTTTTTTTTTTTTTTTGCCTAACATTTGCTTTATTAATCAACATGTTTCAATCCTATTCATGATAAACAGATACTGTTTCTGAAATTGCCCCCTATCCACTATATAGTGCTCTATTTTGGGTGTCAGACATTTTATAGTAGTGTCTGAATTTGTTCCCTACATCTTGTTCCGTGCAGTGGATGTACACTTGCCGACACTATATTGTCCATAGTCCAATGCAGTGAGTACTGACTTGCTGGGAGAGTGCGCGGAGAGTGAGAGAGAGAGAGAGAGATGCCAGTTCACAGCTTGTAGTTTTTTACTTTTTTGACATTTCAAAACTTGATTAAGAGTAACAATAAAATATAGCAATTTAATATCATACAGATAAATTGAACCAAGTGAGTTCTTTCTTCACTATTTCACTGATGTGATATTAATGAACTCAGAAGACCACGCACAGTGGGAATAATTCAAATATTCGGTTATCACATGTATGTAGTACATTTAAAAAAATAAATAAAAAAATAGGAAAAACCAAGTACGGTCATAAAAATGCATTTGTGCATGGAACTACTTTCTTACACGACGAATCAGAATCTGCTGTTGCTTGTTCAAAACAAATGATGCGTCCAAGCCTCTGTTAGTAATTCAAAAATTTCATTTCAGAAATGGCATCACGACTTGTGCTGTTTCTTACAAGTTATGATAAACAAATATAGACGCCTGGATGTGTGTGTGTGTGTGTGTGTGTGTGTGAGAGAGCGCGATGGAGCTGTGCACCTGTCGCCACACCCAATCAGAGATGCTGTCAGCTTTCTCAGTGGAAAATAGACATTCAAGCAGGGGTATTCCTCTCTATTTAGCAGTAGGTGGTGTGCAAGAGTCATTCACTATAGAAACAGCGATGTCCTCCATCATTTTAAACCATATTTATTCAATGTGGAAACTTTGATAAAAGGTAAGCGCTTGAGTTCTGTAATAAATCAGTCTGTTGTGTCTCTCAGCATGAGCCTTAATCCTGAAGTTGTCCGTTTGAAGCCGTTTAAAGCCATTTCCTAGCTTTGGTAATGTATTAGTAATACGAGCAATCACGGAGCGCAGTTCTATGTAAACAATGACTGGATTCAATGGATTCACTTTACGCAGGATTCACTTTACGTCACCAACTGGCTCATATTACACACAAAAATTGTCTTTTGCCACCACCTGCTGGCTAACATATGTAATTTAAAAAATAAAGCCAGTAACTCCTTACAGATACACTTTAGTTTAGAACAGCATGAACGCGGAGTGATACGCAAACAGTGAAGCGCCCGAATGCTGATGGTGTCACATATCATTGCTCATGGAACGTCTTTCGTCCAATCAGATTCGAGGACCGGTTCTAACTGTGGTATATTTAACTATAGCAAACAGTATTTTTAAACTGCACTATTTAGATGTACTGTACATTGTTTGTTTGTGGTAGATTTGCATTTTAAGGAAAATATAAATGGTTCATTAAGACTTGCATTACCTAAATTTTCTCTCAGGGGTTACCCCCATACAGTATCTTTCCTTATGTATTTTTTATATATATATATATATATATATATATATATATATATATATATATATATATATATATAATACACTCACCTAAAGGATTATTAGGAACACCTGTTCAATTTCTCATTAATGCAATTATCTAATCAACCAATCACATGGCAGTTGCTTCAATGCATTTAGGGGTGTGGTCCTGGTCAAGACAATCTCCTGAACTCTAAACTGAATGTCAGAATGGGAAAGAAAGGTGATTTAAGCAATTTTGAGCGTGGCATGTTTGTTGGTGCCAGACGGGCCGGTCTGAGTATTTCACAATCTGCTCTGTTACTGGGATTTTCACGCACAACCATTTCTAGGGTTTACAAAGAATGGTGTGAAAAGGGAAAAACATCCAGTATGCGGCAGTCCTGTGGGCGAAAATGCCTTGTTGATGCTAGAGGTCAGAGGAGAATGGGCCGACTGATTCAAGCTGATAGAAGCGCAACTTTGACTGAAATAACCACTCGTTACAACCGAGGTATGCAGCAAAGCATTTGTGAAGCCACAACACGCACAACCTTGAGGCGGATGGGCTACAACAGCAGAAGACCCCACCGGGTACCACTCATCTCCACTACAAATAGGAAAAAGAGGCTACAATTTGCAAGAGCTCACCAAAATTGGACAGTTGAAGACTGGAAAAATGTTGCCTGGTCTGATGAGTCTCATGCCTTGTTACCACTGTGCAGGGTGGTGGTGGTGGTGTAATGGTGTGGGGGATGTTTTCTTGGCACACTTTAGGCCCCTTAGTGCCAATTGGGCATCGTTTAAATGCCACGGCCTTCCTGAGCATTGTTTCTGACCATGTCCATCCCTTTATGGCCACCATGTACCCATCCTCTGATGGCTACTTCCAGCAGGATAATGCACCATGTCACAAAGCTCGAATCATTTCAAATTGGTTTCTTGAACATGACAATGAGTTCACTGTACTAAAATGGCCCCCACAGTCACCAGATCTCAACCCAATAGAGCATCTTTGGGATGTGGTGGAACGGGAGCTTCGTGCCCTGGATGTGCATCCCACAAATCTCCATCAACTGCAAGATGCTATCCTATCAATATGGCCCAACATTTCTAAAGAATGCTTTCAGCACCTTGTTGAATCAATGCCACGTAGAATTAAGGCAGTTCTGAAGGCGAAAGGGGGTCAAGCACAGTGTTGGTATGGTGTTCCTAATAATCCTTTAGGTGTGTGTGTGTGTGTGTGTGTGTGTATATATATATAAGTAAATCCTCCATAGTCCACTACTTTGGTTGTCTTTGGGCCACAATGTCATCATTGTTGCCCAGTTATTAAGAGACTTTGACTGTGGATATATGATTTATTATTTTTTTCTTATTTTACAAAGCAGGCTACTATTGCTGGCAACTTGGAAATGTATAATAACTATTCTAGAAAATTTGCATTTCTTACACATTGACATTAGTCAGAATGGCAACGAAATCAATGATACAAGTTATTATTGTCCGGACCTTTGGTGGGATGGAAATGTTGAGACCGGACCTCTTGGAAACTTAATTGATAGCCCTGATCTAGTGGTTGACTGAAAATGGATATGATGATTAAGGTGGTGGAAATGGCTAATAACCGATTTAATCGGCTGATAGTTTTTAAAAAATCTATCTATCCATTTAATTTTTTAGTGTGACTAGGGCGCTGCAATTATACACCTCGAATGTGGAGCTCTTCCTGGATAAGCCACCTCCAGCCATTTCAGTTATACAAAAATGCTCATTTATACTGCTTTATATTGTGGGCTGGCAATACACGTGATCATATTATTATCATTCATTATTATTTTCATGAACACATTGGATTGTAACGCATATAGTTTTACTGCTTATTGCATTTTGGAACCGTTTTACCACATGCTGTAGCACAGGCAGACTAAAATTCAATGACATCAATGAGCTCATGTTTTACGTGACGGGTATCAGAGAGAGAGAGAGAGAGAGATATTTTAAGTGGCTCTTCGGCATGAAACCATTCTAAAGTTTTCAGTGTGCATCACACGATGCCAATTGTCAACACATTCAAAATATATTTAGGATATTAAAATAAAAAAATGTCTGTTTTTCCTGCCTGTTGTATTAGTATTTATTTATCACCCCTTATTTATTTTTGATACAGTTCCTATATATTATTTACATAGGGCAAATACACTAATTATCCAATCTACTTCTATTACGTATCGGATTTTAATGGGGGTATAATTAATTACAGCTGACAGTTACGAGCAAACAAGGTTTGAACATCAACCGGAAACGAGATCAGATTGAAGTTACCGGCTTTTTAACACTTCTGTGTACAAATTGGAAGGCTGCTTATTGGATAAATATGGGGAAACGTCATATTATGCGACTACGCATTACTTTACGGAGAGATTACGACCTATTAGATAAGTCTTGCACTAAGAACAGGTGGGGCAACCAAATTAAGCACTGACTTGGTTACAAACTAACAAGTATTTTCTAAGCCCTTTGTGTGAACTTTGTCCTAACTTAACGCGAAAACTTACTGGTGCAACCCTACCCAGGCGCTGAAACACTCAGCTCCATTTGTATCAGCTACTGCAAATTTACACAGGAGAGAGCAGAAAGCAGCTTGAAATATACTGATGTTTGAAGATTGTCCGACATTGGCATATTATTCTGCTATACATTCTGTGGTTGTGTGATAGTTTATAAGCCCATCTCTCTAAATTCTGGTCTTAAAGTTCTAGTTATTTACATTGTGGTCAATGACAGCAGAAATTTGTCAAAATTGCCAAAAATGCAGCTGCTTGCTTCTGTGTTGTAAAATAAGTGGATGGAATAATATATTAATCTTTTCTTATTGTGAAGGTCACAGACATTGATGCTACAAAATTAATATAATACTGATAGTAGTTTATTATGCAACCATAATCCCAAAAATAACCAGAGAAATTAAGAATTGGTGCATAGTAGTGATGGGCATTCATCAATAATTTGGATTTCGAGTATTTAAGCTCCTAAAAAACTAATATTTCAATATTGTATTTAAATGAAGGTAATTAATGAGAAAAAAAATATATTTTTTGAGTCATAAAGGTTGTCACCGTTAAACATTTCAAAACAAGTTATATCATGTCCTGTTTTTTTTTTTTTTTTTTTTTTTATATATATAAACAAGCAATGCGTGAAAATAAAAAAAGAATAGAAAGCATTTAAGTTCATGCAAAGTGAAGAAAAAGAAACCACAAATGAAGTAGACCGATGCAGTAAACATTCAGGATATATTTAAATATATCTATATTTGTTTTCAGGACACTCGGCATATAATAGTTATCATGTTTGTATTGTATGTCATGTTTTTGTTGAGAAAAACAAGCATATCCAGGTGCTCAATAAACTAGACTCATTTATACACACCAGTTTAAATGATTGAATGTCCCTTACCTCAGCTAGCATAATCTTTCTCGGATGCCATGTTTGTTGTTTACTGAAGCGTTGCATCGGGGATGCTGCTTTCTGACGAGCTGCACATATACGAGAGTAAAGTGTGCACCGCTTATCCAGTAGATGGATAAATGGGGATAAATGTAAAAGTAGGTTGGAAAATTTAAACAAAATATTGACAACTATCGGCATATGTTTACCGATAGTTCCAAAAAGCAACTATCAGTATCGATTAATTGGCAAAACTGTTAAATCGGTCTACCTCTTCTATCATCAGCTTTTGCCATTGTCAGTGATGTAAGTCACCCACGATATTAGGACTCAGGGTGCCAGATTGCCCTGTTTATATTTATTTATATATATATATATATATATATATATATATATATATATATATATATATATATATATATATATATATATATATATCATATAAAATGTCAGACGCCAAAAACAGATACCATGTGCTGTACGAATATCATTATATTCATACACAACATTCAGCCCACAAACTAAAATCGACTGGCTTTTCCAGAGAGGGACTCTGACGTTATGATGGCAGATCTCCTTGGTCAAAACAACACAGAATCACTTAAAAATAAATGCTCTGTCAAAATTAAAGGTGAGGTTATAGCAAAAAAGTATGACAGAAATATATCAATACTGTAAAATGATGTAATATTCACTTAAATACTATTGCTATTAATAATAATAAATCAGTTGTGATTGTATTATATTTAAGCAGTATCTAACATTGATGCTCTGTTATACAGCACTTTTATTTGACAAAATATAACCCCAGTATTGTATTTTGGATTATGATGTGAAATTCTGTATATAAGCACTTCATTTGATAAAAAAATTAAACAATATTATGTTGAAAAAGAATAGTTATATATTCATTTGATTTAAAGTTTTAATGAATTATTTAAACACCATTTTGATGTTTATTATGACAACACTTATTGCTAGATTTCCTCATCCCAACCCCCCATATTCTGTAATGTCCTTTTTTTATGTCTGTCATTTTAACAACCTTAGCGCCCAAAACCGAAGGCGTCCATTAACAGAGAGATTTCAAATGAGTTCCGTCCCTCAGCGTGGATCACTGATACCATTCCCAGGAAGTCTCCCTTTGTCCCTCAAATGGGAGACGAGGTATTGAATGCATTTCTCATCTCATAATTTGTATTGATGTTATTCTGAATGTGAACAATGTGTCAATCCAATGTCCCTTATTTATGCCTCTATCTCTGTTCACAGGTCATCTATTTTCGTCAGGGTCATGAGGCGTATGTGGATGCTGTCTGTAGGAGTAGCCTGTACCCCATTAACCTAGACAAACAGCCATGGAAGAAAATGGAGTTAAGAGTAAGATTTAAACAATGCTGGGATCTGACTTGTTTACATTTAAGTTCTTTGCAGACACAATCTTACTAAAGTGACTTTCAGTATAGTGGGGGAATGACGAGAGATTTATTTTTAAACAATATGGAAAGGATTATTTGTTCATTGCTTCTAATACAAATGAAGTATCTAGCATAGTAAACATGTTTTTTGGTTGTTTTCAATCCGTGGGACTGAGATTCTCTTCAAACTGTTGCTCGGTCATGTCTGTAGTTGATGTGAAAGAGAAAACTGGCCGTAGAAGATGACTTTACTTTCATTTATGCAATAGCACACATTCCGGAATTCTACAATAGCCGCTTTTCCACTATCGGTCCAGTGCGAGACAGGGATATCAACTGGCCTGCTGGGGCCAATAGCCTCAGAACTCGAGCCACAAGACCAAAATTGATCTGTGTTCCCACCATCGAACCAAAAGCTCCACAATGTTGCACTAAAACCCACCCTTAATACGCCGCCCTGGTGCCAACATCACACACCCCGCACATTTCACAAGCAAGAGGGAACCTCAAGCTAAAGAATCATGTTATCTAGAAAATCGAGTTTATATAGTTTGTAAACATTAGCTGGCTAGCAAGATAAGTTAGTATTGACAACCCATCAACTGTACCTGCATTGTGTCCCAAGTGGTCTCTCAAAGATATCCCAGCTCAAGGTCCATGATTTAGAATCATAAACATTTATTTTTTGGACACCGCTTTGTCCATTGTGCCCGCAGTTTTTTTGTAATTTTTATTTTTTATTTTTTCTCAAACTTGTATCTTTGAGTCCTGGATACACAACCTAGCAAGTTCGGCGAAACTCCTCCTTTAACATTGACACTGCCTCAGTTGGCCTTGTTTGGCCCAAGGGTAATTGCTGGGCCAAAGCTTATTGGCCTCAAGAAAGCCAGAAAGAGGCAATATAAAGTCCCGGAAGTGACCGTGGGAACGCAACTGGCCCTGGCATGCACTAGAATGTCCTAATTTGGTCCAACAGTAGAAACGCAGCTAATGTGTGAAAACAAACTTGCTATAAGCATTTGCCGTGCCATACTTATTTTTGACTGTTTACGTTGTATTTGGCTTTAAATTAATTATGTTGTATTTCTTTATTATCATTTTATTTGTATTTTTTAACCAGGACCAAGAGTTTGTGAAAATAACAGGGATCAAGTATGAAGTGTGCCCGCCAACATTGTGTTGTTTGAAACTGACCCAGATCGACCCTGGAACAGGCAAAATAACAGACAGATCCTTCTCAATCAAGTAAGTAAGGTTTTGGGCTGTGAATTGATAAAAAATAATAATAAAATGAATCGCAAATTTGTTTGATTAATTGTGAATACAATATGGTACATTACAACAAACATTAAGAAGTCAGCATAAATATATTTGCTTTGTCTCAAAGAACTTGCAAGAAATTGGTTGGTCATCATTTATTAAAACTTCTATAACTATAATTTTTTTAAAATTAGATTAAGAGTTAATTAGACACATTTACAGGTATTAATCTTTTATGCAAGTGTGTATGTGTGTATGTATATGTTTGTGTATGTATGTGTGTGTGTGTATATATATATATATATATATATATATATATATATATATATATATTCAGATAATTAAAGTGCATTACATTCTTGTAGCAGAAGAGTTAATCATTGATAAGACAATACAAAAAGCGGTTTTAGAATACAATGTATTGTTTACTACCATATTATTGAACATAAGTCAATCATTGGCGTACAGTTCATAGCAATCCATTTCACAAGTGAATTTGTCAATCAGTTTGAGATTTATTATGAGGGCTTGTTTAAGAGCCCATCAATTCACATCTGTGTCAGACTTGTGTAGCGTCTCGGGTGTGTTGCGTCATAAACATACATTTTTAGGTCACGGTATCAAGTTAAATATAGTTTAATACTTAGAACACATATTGAGATCCCTTAGTTCAAATTTGTGCTCCATCCAGTGTTTTGAACGTATTTCATGTTTGTGTTGTGTGTCTGCTGAATGTTTTCGTCACTGTTTAAACTGCGCTTTGCCCATACAGCTGAAGTTTCACTTACTGCCCTCTGGAGTAAACAGGTGGTACTACAAGCTTGCATTTCTCTGGAATCTTCCTTATTCCGGGCCAGGGGCATTGCGATTAATTGCATAATTTTTTTTTAACGTGTTATTTTTTTATACAATTCAAAATTTTAAAGAATTAAAAACATGTTAATTCGACAGCCTTTTTTATATATATATATATATATATATATATATATAGTGTGAAGGGATGCAGCAGCTTGCCCGTATCACTCACCCACTTGTGGATGAAGAATCGTAATTTTTTTTCGTACATTAAATGCACTCCTGTGTTTATTAAACTCAGGACATGAGTCATGTGCAATAAATAAGCATGCCCTGCTTCACACAATCAGTTCCTGTGTTAGCATGTGCAGTTGAGCCAAGCATGCAACTTTTGTAAATGCTAATGTTGGCCACTGAAAGTGGGGGAAAACATTGAAGTTTTGTCAGTTGTACAAAAGTTTCTGGGTTTGTTCCTGGCATGTAGCAGATGTCCTAACCCTGGCCCCACCCTAATCCAAGCAAGCAAGACCGAGTAGTCTGCCAGGAACAACTCAGGACCCCTTTCTCCTATAGTGTGAAGTTTCAGGATGTAAAAATTAACGCATTAAATCTCCTAGTCCTAATTTTTTACATGCGTTTATGAACGTTCTTTGGCAAGATGTGATTCAAAGAGAAATCACCTCTTTATGGAAGCTCCATAAAGAATTCAGAGCTGATCGATTAACAAACGTTTCTGTGCCATTTTTCATTAGATACCATGATATGCCAGATGTCATTGATTTCCTGGTGCTGCATCAGAGTTACCACGAGGCACGGAACAGAGGGTGGAGTACAGGTAAGTTGACGACATGACATCTCAATATCAAAATGCAATTCTTCAATGATCTGCACAAGTAGAACACACGTAGATTCATCATCTGTCCATGTGATCGTCCTTTGGTTGCTGTAGATGTTCGCTTTCGCTCTATGATCGATGATGCCTGGTGGTTTGGGACAATAATTGGTCAGGAGCCCTATCAGCCGGAGTATCCTGACAGCCATTTTCAATGCTTCAACGTCAAGTAAGCCCAAACTTTGTTTGAAATATTAGAGGGTAAGCCATAGCCTTTTGGCAGAGACTATATTTGTAACTTCCTTTTTCTGCAGATGGGACAATGGAGAGACGGAGAAGCTGAGTCCATGGGATGTGGAATCTATTCCTGAAAATGGTAAAAAGTCCTCTTATTTCAGTCGTACTTAACACCAGTGTTGGGGAGCTAATACAGTTTTTCAGTAGCATGAGAGTAGCACAGCTATTTTTGCAATAGTCTAGCTTTTCCAATAAATAGAATTGTAGTGTCATAAACACAATATTTGTTACATTGTATTGCGAGCGCAGCAATGGAGTCAAGGGAGTAATCAAACGCGCTCACCTTAACAATGTTCGCTCTCTGGTGTAGCAATGGAGAAACCAAATAATATAAGTGAATTTGTTCTTTCTGAGAATTAGTGTAAACTGGTTAAAATAAACGATGCCCTTATATTTAGCTTAGGAAACATTGGGGTCGCTTAATGTGATTTGCTCGGCAAAATCTGATTAATTGCCTTAGCAATGAATCTTCAACGTTCTGTCTGTGTAAGAAATTCTTTGCCACATTTGTGCACTGCCTCCTATCACAACCATTGAATGAAGAACCAATAGGAGCTGAGTAATTGACAAAATGACACAAATGACAATTATTACAGCAACTATAGCTAATCTTTGAGAAGCACAACACTATCCACAATTCTCAAGCTTGATCCACCAATCAGAGAAATAACTGTTACCCTGACATCCTATTTTTGCATGCCATGACTGCCTCCATCTATTTATTTAGTATTACAGATCTAACAGAAAAATGTCTTTTGTGTGTGTTTTGAAGTATTGGGTATGTTTTAGGTTTCTTTGGGTTTCTTTGTTGCAGCTCGGCAGCCAGAGTCGGAGTGTGCAGGGGTGCCGGCAACGGATGAGGAGATGATTGAAATCCTGTATAAACCTCAGGTGGCTGAATGGGGTGATCGGGGACGAGAGGCAGAGAGTGCACGCATCATTGCAGGCATTGAACAGCTCACCACTCTCGGTGTGTATTTTGGGCTGTTTTTACTCTGGGTTTGATTGTTTGTTCAAAACGAGTCAGTTGAGGTGGTTTGGGCATCTGGTAAGGATGCCCCCTGGGCGCCTCCCTAGGGAGGTGTTTCAGGCACGTCCAGCTGGGAGGAGGCCTCGGGGAAGACCCAGGACTTGGTGGAGAGATTACATCTCCACACTGGCCTGGGAATGCCTCGGGGTCCCCCAGTCAGAGCTGGCTAATGTGGCTCTGGATAGGGAAGTTTGAAGCCCCCTGCTTGGAGCTGCTGCCCCCGCGACCCAACTTCGGATAAGCGGTTGAAGATGGATGGATGGGTGGATGGATGATTGTTTGGTTCAACCAGATTTATTTGTTTTTATTTCTTAAATCAATTTGAATCGAGTTAGTATTTGAGAGACATGTTTCTTTGTTGGGCCTTCTGCCATATCAAATGTCAGTTTCTGTCCTTTTCTACAGATATCACTGCACCTTTCTCTGGTCCAGTGGACCTTGTTCAGTATCCTACATACTGTACCATCATTGCATATCCTACAGACCTGAACACCATCAAAGAGCGGCTAAAGCACAAATTTTACAGGTCTTTAATTCTACCATTCTAATTTGCTATTAGTGTTTGTGTTTCCTGGTTTTAGTTTGTTGTTTAATTTGTGGTTCTTTTAGGAGGCTGTCTGCGCTGATCTGGGATGTAAAACACATTGAACAAAATGCCAAGACCTTCAATGAGCCCCGCAGCAAGATTGCACAATCTGCCAAAATCATAACTAATGTTCTCGTGAAGTTCATAAGGTTAGTTCTTGACGTTTGTGGCATGAGTGCATTTGTGATGTATACAGTGGCCCTAAAATATGTCAACCGAAGTCACACTTAAACAAATACCTCTGCATAATATAACACAATATCAAAGCAAATTCCATCTGCAAACAAATTACTTTTGCTCTTACTTTTATCAAGCTGAGGTCAAGGTGAGTCTTTTCAGTGAATGAATGAAGTGAGATCCCCTCAGGTTCACACGGGTGTCCTTGCAGCATAACCACAAGTGTAGTTCATCACATTTAAAATGGACAACCAGAAAGTGTACAAATAGTTTTCGTCTTTTGACCAATGCATCTATTGTTTTATCATTTAGAACCTAACAAACAAATTTCACTTGCTTTAATAATATGTTAACAAATTCAGTGACATTTGTGCATTTTTAAGTGTGCATTAAAGGAGACCTATTATGCCCCTTTTTACAAGATGTAATATAAGTCTCGGGTGTCCCCAGAATGTGTCTGTGATATTTCAGCTCAAACTACCCCACAGATCACTTATTATATTATAACATATTATTTATATTATAAATGCCTCTTTTTGGGTGGAATCAAAAACACGCTAATTTCATGTGTCTCTTTAAATGCAAATGAGCTGCTGCTCCCTGTCCCCTTTCCGGAAGAGGGCTGTGCCTGTACATCTCGTGCTTCGGATACTACAGCAACAACAAATCAGAACCAATATGACTGCCATCATAAATACCGGAGTTCAGCCATATATGTATGAATATATATGCATATCTGGTCTCTGTGGTCTACAATCAGAGACAATGGTAACTTTAGCTGCATTAGCATTAATCAGTGGAATCAGCTAACAAACGCATTCGGAAAGGCGATTTGCAAACATTCACACAATATAAAGTGCGATACTTACATCTTCAGGATATAAAGCTGGAACACTAACAGTTGGTACTGATCCATGCTTGAGAACAAATTTTTTTGAAAATCCTGTTTTATATTGACATTAATTCACAAAGCAGTCTGGTGTAAAATGATTTGTGCAAACATACACACATTTTTGTATGTTTTGTGGCACATATCCTTAAAAACAAAACTTGTCCACTGCGTCTTCAGTGGCTCTGATGCCGGGAGTACATGAAGACTCTTGTGTTCACTTTTACAGCCAACAACAGAACACGTATGACGCTTGCGAAGCTGAGAAAATATTCTACTCAGTTTATCTGCCCCAGCGCTGAAATAATAAATGGCAGACTGTGTGTAGACCACTCAGAAGAGGATCTGTGATATTAGGGTGGAGTCTGTCACCAGTTGTGGGCGAGGCCTGCTCTAATGTGACATCACGTTAGAACAAATGAGAACTATTCATTTTGACACACTGTTTTTGATTAATAGAAATACAAGAAAGAGGAGTGGGTGGATTTTTAACATTGTAGGGTGGTTGTGTGTACACACTGCCGACTCACATTTATGTACAAACTTTAAGTAAATATTTGGGATATCAGTAGATCTTTGTAACTTAATGAGTATTGTGTGTTTCTTTGCTCACAGTAAACCTCACTGTACAGATATTATGGAAATCTACAATGCTGTAGAAAACATGGAGTACTCTGATGATGAGGTGAGTGTTCCGCCTGTATCTGCTCTGTCTATTTCTGGAAAATGTGAGACTGATTCAAATGTGGCTTTCAGGACCTGGATGACATTGATGCACCTGGAACCTCTGCAAGACAAAGACTTTGTCAGGTAGAGTAAGATATACTTAGTACTTGAGTGAATCTCACAAAATAAGTGCATCTAAAAAAATGCAGCTGCCATTGCATATAGAATGGCAATTTATGGTGACCACCTCTTCAAGCTTCAAAAGAAAACAAAAGTATAATTCAGGAGTCTAATAAATTATTGTAAGTGACTCATGCCTTGTTAAAGCATACAATAAGGTTTGGTGAGAAACAAACTGAAATCTAATGTATGATTTATAGGGCTGGGAAATTTCGTGAGTACATTTCTGTTAAGTTAATGCAATTTAATGCAGTATCCGTCTCTCTTTTTTTTTTTTTTTTTTTTTTTAAACTTCACGTGATTGGAGAAAGGTGTCCCAATTCTTCCCTGACCCCTTCCCAGGCTACTCAGCCATAGGCTTTATATTGTTAGGATTAGGGTGGGGGCAGTGTTAGGGCAACTGCTGGCTGCCAGGCATCTTTGTGCAATGGGCAAAAGTTCACTAATGTTTTTTCACACACTCTGTGGCTATAATTGCCATCTAAAAATTTTAAGCTTGGCTGCACATAATAGCACAGAAACTAATTGTATGGAGCAGCGCACGCTTATTTAGTGCAATGCATGTCACAAGCATATTAAACATGGGAGTGGATATACTGTACAGAGACTGGAGATTTCACCCATAAGTGGTGAACCAGGCAATCAAGAGATACAAGCAAGCTGCCGTATCTCTTCACATCACCTGAAAACGCTCACTCGTGATACAGATCTGCATGGCAGCCAGAGAAAATAATAGTTTGGAGATTTATAACTTCAGCAAATGAAACTTCAGCATTCAGTGTGTTTTATCTGTATGTACAGTGTCTAATGATGCATTGACAATGTACACTTATGATTGATTTGAATTGTCTGCCCAATTGATCCTATTATTTAAAAAATGTCCACTGGAAAACAGCAGATGATTTTTCCCTAACTGTAATTACAAAAAGTTCACTGATTGTATGGCATGTAAACATATACTTGTATGAAAGATAAAAACTATCAGCAAAAAAAAAAAGAGAGAACATTTTAAAATGTACATATTTAAATAAAATAAATGATGACTGTTCATTGTGACAAAGTACCTGTATAAAGTAAATATATGTATGACTTTTGTTGTAATCTATCATATACCATAATTTAATAATGATTAATCACAGAAAACTGCAATTACAAATTGTAATTGATTCACAGCCCTAATTATTTAGGGAAAATCTTCCACAATTGTTGCTCTTGTGCATGTACATGAGAGTGCACAAGAGCAACAGAATGCACAGCCCCCGGTGGTGAGATGATGTTTTCAAGCAAGTACTTTTTTGTTTATCTAAAACAGGTGCACCAAAGCAATAGTAACAGCAGGATACAACACAGCTGCACAAAAAAAACAGAGAACCAAACTTACAAAACAAGTCAAAGAGGAGAGGCATTTCTATGCCCAGGCATATTTGGTTGAACCAGAGTTGAACCTTGGAATTCAAACTGAGAGAGATATAGGTGGCTGAACAAGGCATGAGTCGCATACAATAATATATTAGACTTCTGATTTAAACTTTTGTGTCCTTTTGATGCTTGAAGAGGTGGTCACCATAAACATAGGCAAAATAGGCTTTTTCTTTATCGCTAAACATAATTAGTTCCTTTTTGGTTTGAAATATGATCTAGATGTGTTTTTGATGGGCTTCGTGAGATTCAACCACTTATAAGGAGTGAAGCAGTTTGAGCAAATGAAATAATTGCATGTGTTAAAGACACTGCTGCTTCTGATCTCTGCAGCCCACACTCGAGGTTGTGCCTGACAGGGACGCATGGAAGAGCAGCTGCAAGCAACTCTTGGAATATATGTTTCAGTGCGAGGACTCTGAGCCTTTCCGGGTTGCCGTAGATCAGACCAAATATCAGGTGAGTCTCTCTTGCTTTGACCCATAAGGACAATCGGTGGCATTATGTTAAGTCAGTAGGCTATTCATCTGTCTTCACCTGATGTATTAGATTTTAGGGACTCTGGAATTTGTCCACTTATACAGTAGACTGTAGAGTAACTTAAAAGTAAATAACAGGGACTAAAAACGAAATGTTTTTCATTTCGGTTCGTTCTGAGCAAAACTGAAAAACTGTTTTTTTTTTTTTTTTTTTTGTTGTTTTTTTTCCGTTCCGGTTCAGAAGTTCCGCAGCTTCCTTTCCAAATGGTAACTGGTTTGAACAAAATAAAAGAACTGTTAGTAACGTTCTTTTCAAAATGACAGTACTATGAGCCAAGGGGTGGGTGAAAAAACAGTTGTATTTTGCCAAATCTCACGAGAAACATTCACTTTAATGGCTTAAATTTATTTCAAATATATAAACTTGTATATTTATTTGAATTTGAAACTTTATATAGATTCAAAACTATAACAATAAATATAGGCTACTATTGATTACAAAACGAATAGAATATAAAGAAGAATATTATCCCTAAGTTTATTTTCCTTTTTCAAAATCTTCCAGCTAGTATATCAAGTGTTTTTAGACAATGGAATAAACTACTTCGTAAATATATATGGGATAATAACAAACTTGGAATTAGTCTTAAAGTAAAAAGGCTTGAAGGACTAGAATTCCCAAATTTAATAAATTACAAATCTGCCCAAATTCAACCCATTGATATGGATGAATGAAGAATCTAAAGTGAAATGGAGGAAGATGGAAATGTATCAAATGGGGAACCTATTAGTATATACCTGTTCCTATTCAAGCAAAGCAACAAATTGAAATCAATAGATAATATTTGTATTAATAGCACTTTCAGAATTTGGTTAGAAATGGTACAAGAAAGGATCTAGTTCATTTACAAGAAATTGCTAAAGAGCCCGATTTCATGTCAAATAGATTTGATAATACATTTAATTTTGGGCAGATAGAGGTCTGAAAAGATATTACCAACTATTCACTGATAAAGGAATGATACCTTTTCAAACCTAGCAAAAATATATGAGCTTTCAAATGTACAATTGAATGTATTTAATTATTTACAGCTAAGAAGATATTTATTAACAGAAGTTAAAAAGAAATAAAAAATGAAATTCATCCATTAATAAATTATATAATTGATACATACAATACAACTAATCCAATAAAAATGTTCGGAGTTTTAAAGAGTGCACTTGAAAGAGATATACAGGACACTCTGAATAAAATGATATGTATGTGGGAGGATGAATTAAAAATAAAAATTAGTCACCAAGACTGAGAAGAAATATAGCTTAAAATATTATGTTTATATTTTCAAAGATAAATCTACATTTAGATTCTCAAATAAATCATTTAATCATGTAGAGTGGATTTCTAAGATGTTATTTGTAAAGTGTGCTTTAAGAGACATGGGGGAGTGACTTGATTGCATCAGAGATGTCATTTTATTCACAGTTGATTGGTTCAGCATCTGTTAGCAATCTGTAATCCAGAAGGAAACCTGCTTCGGAGCAGGTTAGCCATGGAGCGTAAATTGCTATGGCGATGAGCACCACTAAAAGCCGACCAACTTTCATTGTCTCAACCCCATGTTTTAGGTACAATCTAAACTAAAACTTAACTGGCTTGCCAACGAAGCCGGATTCATGGTATAAGCCTCTGGTCTGGAATAACATGCCCAAAATAATCCACTAGCCTCACTAAAATAAGATTTAAAAAAAAGCATAGAAATCATAACAAGCATACAGGAAATTAACAGTTAAGTATTAATTTTATTTCAGATCTGCTTTTCAGTCAAAACCCAGCAGCATCAAATCTGTATTTGTGCATCATATAACAATATTTCTCTGAATAATTGGAAACAATTGAGAAATGAACTTCTTACCGCTGATAATGTTTTCCTTGTATCTGGATTAGTCATGCATGTACAGTATATGTAGTAATTTTACATAGTCGTTAAAAAGGTCTGCATTCACAGAATGTGACCTCCACAGCGGACAAATAGGTAAAGAAATGTGTGATGCAGCAGTTTCCTTCAGGATTAAAGCACATGTTTCAATAGTTTTTTTGGGCAACATGAAGTGGTATAGTTTCAAAAATGTACATTGATAAACCCTTTGATCTTTTGGTTTCATGAAAAAATTATCAGAAGGAAATTAACCAGTTATAACTGGTTACCAGCATTTAAAAATAAAGTTTTCACTCCGGAACAATTGAAAATCACTTTGTTCCCGTTTTCGTTTACATTCTGCAAAAAAATCTGTTTGTTTTTATTTTCTTGAACCATTTTTAGTCCCGGGCCTCCAATAGGGGAAGAGGCACATTCAAATATCTCTGTAACTAGGGCTGCACGATTTGGCCAAAAAGTCATATTTAAAAAAATATTGCGATTGTGATTTGAACTGCGATTATGATGGTAATGTTTTCCACATGTTGAACTGCAAAAAGACTACTGGGGTTTTCACATTTGAGCCCTCTTAAAAAGAACCAAACTGAGACCTTTTTTCAGTTCAACCACAAACAAATATATATATATATATATATATATATATATATATATATATATATATATATATATATATATATATATAAACAGTGAAACAAAGTCTTCTTCATATCCAAATGTTACCATCCAGTTGGTAAAACCATAATTGTTGGTTGAATGAATAATTCGGTATAAACAAAATATAATTTTAAAATATAAATGTAACTCTTAATTCTAGGCCTTAAAAACTAGTAGGCTTATGCAAACTATTTGGTACTGTATATAAGATAGTCCTAAAGAATGAGGCTTAATATCAAACTGAACCAATTGGTGTAATTCAATTTAAAGTGGAAATGTTGGTTTGTTTGTCACCATTTAATGTAATTATTTGTATTCATTATTTTATTATATTTAATTTAGCAATGCATTATATTATAGTAACAAAATATTTAATATAGATGTATTGTATGTATGTTCCTTCCTTTTCATTTTGTTGGATGTTGGTAATATTAGTTCCGCTTTCACTCAACGCGGGGAGTGTAATAATGGCGACACGCTCTCTCGTGAGGTAAACAAATGACAGGAGAAAGAAGAGCGCATGTTTCTGGACTCTACAGGTGTTTCTGTTAATGCTGTTTGCTCAGCAATCATTTAATAAAGACGTTTGAATTATACCCATCTTGTATTCTGCGATATTATTATGATACCTGTGCCTTGTGGAGACTGAGATGCTGTTACCGGAGATAATAATAAAAAACTCTGCACGCAGGACGCGCCAGTTTAGTGTAAATAAAGCGTTTAGCGCATGTAAGCAAACTGAATGGACCTCTGATCATTTCTGTTACTCTAAGCATGAGAGGGAGTTGTGGAGCACAGAACCGCTCTGAAAAAACGATAACAATGCGCAAATTTAGTATAGACTGGACTGAGCAGCGCAAATAAACTTTGATGGGAGCAGACTATTTATTTATTTAAGTAAATCGCAGCCCTTTGCAATTTAATAATCGCAAAAGGTCATATCGCGGTTTCGATTTCATTTCGATTAATTGTGCAGCTCTATCTGTAACCCATGTTTGAACAATGGCCAATTCAAACCACTCACTTTTCAGCTAAAGATACCTTTTGTGAAGCTAATTTGTCCAAATTGTTTGGTACAATTTACAATATTTTCCTTATTAAAACTACTTGAAAGGGTTACTTTCAGCTTAAACCTAAAAAAAAAAACTTTAAATACAACAAACAAATCAACTGAAGATCTGAAAAACCTGCTATTACTTTATCACCTTTTTCACCTCTCATGAGTTTGCATGCCTGAAAAATGGATCTTAAACATCATATATTGGTTAGTTGTTTTACTTGTTTTTATATTTTAACCTGGATTTCACCATGAAAATTCCATAGAGACTAGCATGTCTTTATATAACAAACGTCAGAAAATAAGTCCGAAGGGCTTGCAACAACTTGAGCATACAAAATTATGACAGAGTTTTCATTTTTGGGTGAACTATTAATTTAAGGCTCTAACATACTCTGAAATTACATGGCTGCAGTTGCTCCAAACTAAGCAAGCTCGATTTTACAGGTTGTTGTGTTCCGAAATGTGTCTGAATGCAATTCGTGTCCAAAGTCTCAGCGTTTCCTTTAGGGGCATTACAGTGGGCATTTGCATAAACTGTCCTCTACAGCCAGTTTTCTCTTTCATGTCAACTACTGTCATGGTAAAGAACAAACAGTTATTTCCTGGTAAAGGTTAAAACAGTTTTGTAAATGCAATATGAGGTTTGTTACTGCCACAGTCTCTCAGGAGCATACATTACGTACAACAGGACTGCAAGATTGAAGTGTGATTTACATTTGCCATGAGGCTAAATAGTTTGGTTGCTACAATATGTAGGTAACATTCTTCAAATTGTGTCTTGGTGTCCTCCAGGACTATATGGATGTTATCTGTACGCCCATGGACCTTGGAACTGTTCAGCAGAATCTAGAAGACAACCACTACGAAAATCCCATAGACTTTTGCAAGGACACCAAGCTTATTTTTGCCAATGCTAAAGCCTACACACCAAACAAACGGTCAAAGGTAATGTGGCAATGTCTCTCATAATTTAGCTTCACAGTTAAAAAATAAAAACGTAGTGTTGATCAGTCCTTGTAGATGCATATCATCGCTGAAACTCTTGTGTCATTTGACTTCACAGATTTATAGTATGACTTTGCGACTCTCAGCGTTTTTTGAGGAGAGTATACAAAAAATTATTTCTGACTACAAGACTGCTGTCAAAAGTAGCTCAAAGCTGCGGCGCAGTCAGCGATTCAGGAAAAAGTTGCAGCATCAGGAGTCTGCCTCCTCCAACCAACAATCCAAGCGGTACGCCTGATCTGATCTCACTGCCTCTGTTCTCTCTAATGCCATTTGCTCATTCTTGTGTTTTTTTTTGGTATTTTTATATATTTTTTTTTATTAGTTTGCATACAGAGTGCGATTAATCTGTTATTTTGTTTATTTTGGCCATAGTCAAAAGAGGGCTACTGTTAAAGCTCAGGAAAATACAGAACAGTCTATAACTAAATCTACCTCAGCCAAAGTGTCTGCACCAGAGCGCCGCAGAGGCAATGAATCCAAGAATAGCTTCAGACGGAGCAACTCATCTTCATCTGGTAAGACAGAGCCACTTGCACTATCACAGTTTCACATAATCCTTTAAGAAATAGAACTCTCACCTGGAGTCTCAAGTTCGAATCCAGGGCATTCTGAGTGACTCCATTCATGCTTCCTAAGCAACCAATTCAACCAATTGCTAGGGTGGGTAGAGTCACGTTGTATTAACATCATCGTGGTCGCTATAATGTGGTTCTCGCTCTTGGTGGGGTGCGTGGATGCCACAGAGAATAGCGTGAGCCTCCACATCTCTTACATCTCCACAGTAACGCACCCAACAAGCCAGGTGATAAAATGCACGGATTGACCATCTCAGAGGCGGAGGCAACTGAGATTCATCCTCTGCCACCCGTATTGAGGCGAGTCACTATGCCCCCAGGAGGACTTGGAGCGCATTAGACATTTGGTCCAAATTGGAGAGAAAAGGGGAGAAAAAAAAAAAAGGAAATAGAACTAGCACCAAACATTTTTTCAAAGACAAATTGTTTTTCTTTCATGGCGATACAGGGTCGGATTGTGACAGCAAACAGTCTTTGAGTGAGTCTGAAGAGGACAAGCTGCCCTCGTCTCGTGGTTTCAGGCGAGAGACTAGAGCTACAAGAAGAGCTGCACAGAATAAAGGAGCAAGACACAGTAAGACACTGCTGCCTTCAGACTATCAAATCCTTCTATGTGCCTTTTATAGTTATGGTATTCTGATGTTTGGAACTACAACATAAGATTGTGAGCTGACTGTTTTGCATTCCTGCAGATCACGTTCCTGGATAGTTTCACAAATATACTGTAGAACCATAGTTCTACCCTGTTTTGAGACATAGAACCACGGTGGTGTTCGAGTGTCCTCTTATTTTTGGCAGTGTATTGTACAATCTGTAAAGATGGTAATTTTTTTTTAGTCATTAGGAATCATAAGTAATTTAATGATTCTGGTTCCTTAATGATTCTAGTAACATCTATTTTTAGTACTTTTGAGGAAGATTTATTTGTAAATAAGAAATGCAATTCTTATTGCATTTAATGCCCTTAGCAGACTAAGGGACAAATTATGAGATCATTTCAGATTTCTACAGAGCAGATATAACAAATCAGAAATAAATGTATTCCAATTCTTGTAAAAGGTGTGTTTGCAGACTTTTTATAGGTGTAAATCCAATAAATAATTGATTCTAACTATATTTAAAAAATTAAATCTAAACTAAACAAACAAGATATTATTAATATGCATATTGCATTTTGGTTAAATACAATATAAATTATTACAATAAACATTTGTGTGTCCTTTACCACACATTTTCTTACGAATAACCAGTCAGAACTGCTATTAAAAGAATGTTCCGAGTTCAATACAAGTTAAGCTCAATCGACAGCATTTGTGGCATAATGTTGATTACCACACAAACTAATTTTGACTTGGTCTTCCTTTTCTTAAAAAAAAAAGCAAAAATCTTTCAATGGAAGTGAATGGGGACAATTTTTGAATGTTAAAAAACTCACTGTGTCAAAAGTATAGCCACAAGCATATATGAGTTAACATGATTTTAGTTTGATAAAATCTCTCTCACCTTTCCTGTGTTAAGTTTTAGCCAGTTTGACAACTTTGTTGCCATGATGATGTAACGTCCGCTACATCAATGACTAAACTTGAAACAACTTTAAATTTTAAATTTAAACAACTTTAGTGCTCAAATATACACAAGTTTTTTTTACAGAAGAATTAATGCTAGTGATTTTATAAAATTATAAGCTTCATATTTCTGCCATTTTAAACCCTCCAAAAATAGGCCCCATTCAATTCCATTGTAAGTGCATCACTTACAATGGAATCAAAACCTTGATTTAATTATTTAATTATTTATTTATTTAAAGAAAGTGATGGTCAAGTCGAAATAAATATTTGTGGTAATCAACATTATGCCACAAATGCTGTCAACTGAGCATAAATTGTATTGAACCCAGAACATTCCTTTAAGTAATTAAAGTCTGAAGTACAACATTAAATAAACAGTAACCGTTCCAAAGACAGTTTAGACTGTTTAGTGTTATGTTGTAGGGCTGGTGATATGTAAAACAGCATTTTATCGATTTTATTGCAACATCTGATCACAGGGTCTGTGAATTATTTTTGTTTTATTGATTTTGCTTTAAAAATAAATGTATTGAAACACGAAAAACATATAAATCTTATTTAAATTTGCAGTATTTAAGATACAGAAACCTTTGTTATTAATTAAACCTGTGGCCGTTAAGTGAACTGCAGCTATCTACCTGTTGCGTGAGCACGGACCAAAACAAAGACATAATGTACAAAGAGGCTGAACGTGATTCAACGGCATCATGCTAACAGATGAAGTAGCGTAATTAAAATGACAGTTATGATTGTTTTTGTAGTCATCACTTTTCTTTGCATGATACATTGACTGCATTTGTATGATAGCCTATATTGGTGTTAGCTAGCTAGCCAGCTTTATCAATAGCTGTTATCTTTTATTAATTGACATTTTGATATATCGATGCGCTATTGTTTTATAATAATAGATTGCAAATATTTTCTGTATAACCAAGTTACATTACACTAATGAATGGAGCATTATCTTAAATACTGTCTAGCATTCATTTCATGTGTTATTGTAGTTTAGCTAAAATTACACACATCAATCCTTATGGCACTATTTCACATGCTTTGCAGTTATGCAAGCTTACCTGTCCAATAAGAAGAACACCAACTCGGGGTCTGTTTTGATCCCCAAAAAAGAACGCAGGTCTCTCCATGAATCAAATGCCCTGCCGACGTTCACTAGTTTTCGCTCAACCACAATCACATTTCCATTTAGCCAGACAGAGTTTTTTTTTTTTGTTTACTCTGAGATTGTGCAGGAGTCGGTGTTGTATGGGGAGCCGCTCGTTTGCTGGATTCCATCTATAACATAACGTTACCTTGTGTTGCACACTGTTGTCGCTGTTGAATTCACAGCACCTCCTGAGATGATTTGAGATCATTTGCAGCATTCTCATAGACAACATTATTCTTGCAAACAGTTTTCAGACTTATGAAACGGAGAAAAAAAATTTAAAAACTCTTTACATGCACTTGTTCCACAAGACACAAAATGTCTGAACAAACAGCGATTCAGACACAAGCATTGACAGCTTTTCTTTTGTCTTTTCTTAAAATTAGAATAAAGTGTGTTTCTTCAAGCACATGTCTTTGTGACTAACAGCATTTTTTTGTAATGCGTCACTCCGAGACATCTTGCAGGTTACCCACATGTTGCGGGTAGATGAGCAAAATTACCCACGCATGAAATACATTTGTACGAGGAGCTTAGGGACTGGATTCAGCCTCGTCACATTTTGCAGGTGGCAGGTGCTAGCATCACACCCTGTCCACTGTTTAATATACTGCATTTTGCGACTTCCCTGATCCATTGTCAAATTGCACTGGTAGCGTGTTTTTTTTTTTTTTTTTTTGAATGCTTAAGATCCAATAGAGGTCTGTGGTGCTGCTGGAAATTAGGGTTGCAGCGGTATACCGGTTTCATGGTATGCCACGGTTTGAAAATTGATGGTTATCATACCAATCACATTTGCTTATCTACGGTATTGAGAAAAAAATGCAACCGGACGGAGAATCTTACATGTGCCTGCGCATCTCCTTTCCTCCTCATGTGCCTGTCAGACTCGTCAACTTGCGTCACACTCACACACACACATGCAGCGGAGAAAATGTCATAGAGAAGCGAGGGGGTCTGACATGAGTCTGTGTGTGTTGTGTGAGTTAAAGCAGTGTTTCTCAACTGGGTCGTGGACAGCAGGGAAAGAGCAATGCCATGGTTCTCCCATTGAAGATATTTCGGCGGCCGCCCAAGTGATCTACTATTTAGGACTGCCGAGGCAGAATTAATGATATCCCAGTTTGAGATTTATACTTACGCAAATTGGAAATATTCCACCTAATGTTATTTATACTTATATTATTTTGTGCAATCTGACAACCATGCATGTCTCGCTTTCTCCTTTGAACAAACTTGGCGATCTGTAGTGCAATATTCTGCTCAAGGAAAGTGTTATACGGCTTCACAGTGTTCATTCTTGAGGCTGCCTGTGATGTTTGCTGCTACTAATTTTGCAGATAAACCTTCTCTGTGATTAAATTAAATAAGACAAATATGTATTTATTATTTGTGCAATTGAGAAATGTTGAAGTTCCTTCACACCTGTATGTTAATCTAATTCTTGCAGTATTCATTTATCATAGTCATGCAGTCTGTGTTATTCAGTTGTGTGCTGAAAGTCAAACGTTGACATCAACAACAAAAATAATGTCACTTGATGCATGTCCTTGTATTGGAAAACCATGAATAAAACTATGCAATATAAAAGGAAATGCAACCCAGGATACATTAAATACAGGTTATGTTTAATCTATGGCAGGTCGACACTTGATGTCCAATGTAAAATCTGTTCTGAAGCAAAACCAGTTGAGAAACACTGAGTTAAAGCTACAGACAGGAGCAGTCTGGATGTGCTGTCACGCATCTACAGTATATGTGTTAACTGTTAATAATCATAGCACATTACTTTAAAAGCTCACACAGCTGATGTTATTTTTCATTTAATAGTTAATTTAACATGTAAACTAACATGCTTTAGTTATTATAATATGTTTTAGTTACATGCTATTTTTATCATGTTTATAATTCGATTTATTATTATAATTCTGTTAGCTTTCTTATTTTTCTATTTATTTTATTTTCAAAAGGGAGACTTTTTTTTTTTTACACATACTTCAATAAATGGTTTCAATTATAATAAAGTGTTTGCTCAAAAATAAATAAATAAATAACCCTTCTGTTTTCACTGATAATAGAAAATGTGTAATCTCGTATACCATGAAACCGTGATATTTTCTGAGACTGTTATCATACCATGAAAATCTCATACCGTTGCAACCCTACTGGAAATGCCCATTGTACAAAGGTGCCTGGGTTTGCTCCTGGCTGGCAGCAGATAGTCTAACCCCGCCCCATAACCATATGGCGCGTGTAAAGCCGGAGCCACACTAGCAGACTTCAGAAAAAAAATGCAAGATTGTTGTGTTCATATATGCCTATACAAACCAAACCAAAGATTTGCGCATTACATATCTGTTAGCGGTTATATGCTCATAGAGTACACAAGGATGGCCACCACCTTGTGGACCAATATGTCATAGTTTTTGGGACTGAACAATACTTTGAACTATTAAGTAACCCCTCTTTGTAAAAAGGGTGAAGTTATGCCTGGAGTGACTGTCTTATTTGTGTATTAGAGAGCCATTCCAAGGTTAATGGGCACAGCAGATCTTCAGTCCAAGAGCGTCAGAGAGCACGACCCAGTAGCGGCTCGGAGCAGGATCCATCACAAGGCTCAGAGGCCTCCGAGATAGAGTCGTTGTCTTCTGTCAGTCGTCGGCCGAAGGCCCGCAAGACTGCCATGGCAGCAGTCACTAAGATAAAACTCATGGAAACTCTGGAGAATGAGGACGTCTCGGATGAGGATGGCCATAGAAGCATGGTAAAACACTTGACCCGCGCTAGCAAACGTACTGCTGTCCTTCAGAGCAGTTCGGAATCCGAGCAACAGAACACTTCTCAGGAGGGTATGAGCATTACTTAGGATATTTAGAACTGTGTTTTCAAAATATCTTGAGTGAGAGTAAAACACAAGTTTAGATCGTCCTTCTTTTAACATGGTATTCTTCTGCTTACAGAATCAAATGAAAGTGATGCTTCAGCCAGCGGAGAAGAGAAAAGTGATGTCAGCGCTGCTAGTGAATTCTCTTCTCATGGCAAAAACCAGATTAAAATAGTTGTCCTTAAATCATGTAGAAGAGCAGAGAAAAAGGGTAAGTTTGGGAGTAGTATTTTCAGTGTTGATCTATTGAGTTTTAAATTTGACCTCAAAATGTAATATTGTGATCCACCGCTGCAGCATCTAATGGTGGTGATTTTGATTCATTTTAGTGTCCAGAGTCTTCTGATTCCATTCACCAAAAAGATTTGTTCATTGATTCATTTACTATTTCTGCAAGTTACCCATTTGCACCTGCAGATTGCACCAAGTGATCATCTTTTAAGTAATTGCTTTGAACCAAAAGCATTCTTTCATGACCATAACAAGTCTAATTATCTTTTATTAAAGTGTGTGTGTGTGTGTGTGTGTGTGTGTGTGTGTGTGTGTACAATTCTACTATGAATTTTCAGCAATGCAGTATTTAAGCATCATAAGCATTTCACCAGAGCGTATGAGCATTACTTTGGATAACTTGAACTCTGTTTCCAAGATATCGTGTTGAATGAGAGATAAACGCAAGTTTAGATATTCCTTCTTTAAACATGATATTCTTTTGCTCACAGGAACAAATGAAAGTGATGCTTCAGCCAGCGAAGAAGAGAAAAGTGATGTTAGCGCTGATAGTGAATTCTCTTCTTATGGCAAAGGCAAGACTAAAAGAGCTGGCCGTAAATCATGTAGAAGAGCAGAGAAAAAGGGTATGTTTGGCAGTTGTATTTTCAATGTTGAACTATTGAGCTTTTAAATTTGTACCCAAAATCTACTTCTATAATTTTTTCCTCAAAATGTAATATTGTGATCCACCTATATAGCATTTAGTGGTGCTGATTTTGATTCATTTTAGTGACTCGAGTCTTTTGATTCCATTCACCAAAAAGATTTGTTCATTGAGTCGTTCATTTAATATTTCTACAAGTTACACCTTTGCACCTGTAGATGGTGCCAAGTGACCATCTTTTAAGTAATTGCATTGAACCAAAAGTAATCTTTCATGACCATAACAAGTCGAATTATCCTTTATTAAAGTGTGTGTGTGTGTGTGTGTGTGTGTGTGTGTGTACAATTCTACTATGAAACTTCAGCAATGCAGTATTTAGCATCAGAAGCATTTCCCCACAAATGACAACAAAGCTTATTTATCATACTGTGAACTGCTGAGCACGACTTTTCATCAAGCTACACAAAAAAAGAACAATACTAGTCTACAAAAGAATGAATAGTTTCAGAAATGTTTGTATGTCATTGCAATATGTGGTCTTCACTCACTTTTATTCATAATTCATCCGGGCCCTTGATAAACAAGATTTATCAAATATCGATATATTTAAGTTTTATTAATTAAATTTAGTTGGAATTTTGCCTTGAAATTGAAATAAACAACAGCAGACATGCTTCGGATCATGTGTGATTCACTCTTAGAGATTTAGGAGCTACTTTTAGTGTTAAAATGCTCCATAAATTACTCTTCGATGAAAGATTTACTAGTCCTAAAATCAGGAGTGACACAACACAAGTTGCTACACAAGACCTACATTTAGCCTTGACATTTTTTGTGAATAAGGGCCCTGATTTCTGAAAAAAATGTGAGTTCATCTACAATAGACTGCAATCATAGGTTCAGGTCTGACTTTGAGCCATTTTTCATTAGTCATTTCCACCATATATGTTTTTTATTGAATATTGTTACTCTCAGAAATTTGTCGCAACACAGTAACTTCTGTGTCTGTGAATGCTGTTTCACGTTGACTTAAAGCCATGCATTTTACATGCCACTGAAAATAATGGCTAATTTGCACATTGTGGTGACAGGTAAAGTTGTCAGGATGTATTTATTTGTTTAGGGTTTCCACAATACACATTGTTTCAAAGCAGCTTTACAGAAAATCATATTGTAATGTCTTAAATGTCTTCCCCTTAAAGTTGTAGACTGTACTTTGACATTTTCCTTATTTCCCATTTTTAGAAATTACTTCCATTAATGGACACAGTAACAAATGCCAACGTGAGAAAAGAGAGTACAACTCAGATGATGGGCAGAGTCTAAATGAAAGTTTGGATGAAGAGTCGGAGGAAGAACTCATTGTCAGGCGAAAACCCACCAGGATGACGGCAAAAGCTGCTTTCAGTAAAATAAAAGAACTGAATGACAGTGATGTAGAGGAAGAAAATTGCTGCAGGGAGCGAAATCCAAAACATCGCCCAAGCAAGCAGGATTCAGAAAGAAGTTCTGATGAGGATGTTGAGGTGCCAAATGCAAAAAAGCACCCTCATCAAAATGGAAGGAAGATGTATGTCAAAGAACTGAAAAGGAGTAAATTACCACCAGAAAGCCAAGCTTCTGCCTCAAAACTGCAAGTCATCCACAAGAAAACCTTAGTCACAGATGCATTGACGCCAACAACCCAGGAATCTGAGGAACTTGGCAATGTACCAGACAAATCTGTTGCACACAGGAAGAGAAATAAATCAAGTGATGATGTAGAGAATCAAAGCGATAATGCAGAGGAAAGAAGGTCATGCCGAAACAGAAAGTGGGCATCACACTCTCTGAAAAAGATGCAGGATATAAGGTCAGATGCTTCTAGTTCAGAGAGCATAGAGAATGTAGACAGAAATCTGAGAAAAAAGGACCCGCAACAGAGCGATGACTCGGAACAGCACAAGAAAACGTATCCAAGGAGGCGTTTGATTACAGCTGCATCCAAAAGGGTCTGTCTCAGAGCTCTTCCCAAGAAAAACTACATCATGGAGGACTCAGATGAAGACTTCAATTCAGAAATAGAAATCCAATCAAAGAATGGAATGAGCAAGAAGAGGGTTCTCTCTTCCAAACGAAAATGGATTGGCTCCTCAGATTCTGAAGAAATGAAAGGGACCACTGCTGAAAATGAGTGCATGGAACCTCAACGAAAGAGTTCAAAATCTTCAGAGCATTTCAATAATGATTTAACAGACTCTGAGACAGAAACAAGGGTAAAATCTGAGAATGGTCCATCACGCAGTAGATGGGAGAGATGGTCCGAGGAGAAGCCTCCCAAAGCGACCTACCAAAAAGAAATGCATTGTGACCCTAAACGAAAGAAAAGCTATAACAGCAACGATGATGGAAGCACCCCTGAGAGTGAAGAGGAGGCATCAGAAGAGTCCGGTTTGGATCGCAGCTCAGATTCAAGTAGTTTAAAGAGAAGTCTAAGAGATCGCTCGAGAAAACGTTGGAGAGCTGTTTCTGATGATGATAGCGATGCATTGTTTGGGAAACCACCACGGGCCACTCGGATCCGAACCAGAAACCGAGGCAAACGGACCGTTAATTACCAAGACAGTGAATGAAGGAATTGGAAGGTGGAGCCATGCAAGATACACTAACTGGAGACCTTGAAGACCCTTGATTGTCCCAAAATAATAAATGGTAGTAGCACTGGAGTCCTCAATATACTGTGAATTGGTTTCATTCAGGGATATTTATATTTTCTATGAAAAATAAAACAAACAGAGAAATGATTTATAAATAGATGTACTTGACGTAATTGTTTGGCTGTCCAAACCAGCTCCACTCTTTGATTCGGCCAACAGGAAAGACTACATGGAGAATTGTTGTCTGCTTGGGTGCCATCTTAACATACCTTCTGTCATATGTCAAGCATATTTTGCTGGCTTGCACTAAAAGGCACACTGTAATGAGATATTTTATACACTAGTTCTGCATTAGAAACTCAGGGGTCAACTTCGTTTACCATATTCTCAGACTTGCTTTTTTTAATTTTAGATTTGTTGTGAGCATCAAGTCCAAACACACTTGAGCAAGTTATTTTTGACTCTTACACTTAAATTCTGTATTGTCGATGTTTAAGGGATTCTTGACAAAATGTACAAAGTTAAATTTTTGTCATCCTTTTCTTAGGTTCCCATTCATTAGGTTGTAATTACATTTTTCATATTACGTTTGACATCTTTACCAAGGTTTCTGAGAATCATTTGTAGCAAAGCATTGCATATTTAAATTTCTCTTTGTCAAGCATTACTTTCTTTTGTATTCAATTTAAATGCATTGTCATGTCATGCCCAATGAATTGATACCTATTTGCTAATTACAGTAAATCAAATTAGTACTTGCAGCAAAGTACTGTGATTTCTCATATTGGGAAGATGTTTTTGTGATCTGTGTTGCATACTTTCTGTATTAATTCCTTAATTTATGAACGGCAATTAACTTTTGTACCCGGTCTTTGAATTGTTAATTGCAGTCTTTGTAATACAGTTGTTAAATGGCATTTTTGCTTAATGTCTTTTTCATTATTTCATATTCTTTAATACAGGTTTTCACAGAAGATGTTAAGCCTGTTGGCCAGTGAAAGAGTTGGCTCAGTGAAGTGAGAGGGGGATGACTTCCTATGAATAAAGTACTGTTGCAAATTGGAATGGGTTTATTAGGATTCAAGTACTTTAAGTGCAGAAACCCTATTGTTCTTCTAAGGATTGAAGCACTGAAAGTGCTTTTCTGTAAATTGCAGGCTCTGAACATTTAAATACTCTTTGTAGGGGATTCATGTGACCAGAACCACATTTGAAGAATGGAAGAATGGCTATTGTAACAGACTTTAAAATAGCCCTTTTGTGTTAACATGTATTGCTTAAATTCTTAAGAATAATGTGAAGACACTGCTGATGTACAATTGTAAAAGAATATTTTATATCTTAACGCATTGCCATTGAAACGGTTTTTAAATGTTATTCCTTCCTATATTTGGGTGTTTTTGAGGCACTTGGCATGCTTAACATTTCATGAAATTTTGCACACACATCAGAGTCATTGACCACTGTTTAGTCTTGGGGCTAAACACATGGATTTGACTGTTTTGGGTAACAGTCATAGCGCAGCCACCTGGTAGCTAGAAGTGTGGCTCTTACAACAGACTTTAAAATAGTCCTTTTATTTACCCAGATTGCTTCAAAATTGTTAAGAATAATGGCAAATGCTCATGTCCATCTTGCATTGTTTTCCAAAAGCCAATGGACCAGTTGTGTTTGGGCCCTTCATCGCTGCTTGCAACTATATTTAGGGCCCAAGCACTGAAAGTGCGGAGGTCCTATTGTTCTTCTAAGGATTATTATTTTTATTATTCTTTTTTCCAAGGTTTTTGGGGCACTTGTGCTCAAAAACTCATTAAATTTATCACATGCATCAGAGTTGCCAGCCATTAGGGCTTGGCAAGAGTTCATACATGGGCATATAGAGGGCATGTTAGGGGGGCTCTGTACCACATCCCATTTGAGCTAGTCACCAGTCTTTGTACATATATAGATCTCATCAAGCCGGACAACTTTCACTCTTAGTCATAAGCTCCACCCAACAGGAAGTTGGTCATTTTTGATTGTTTGAAAAATGCATGCTCTGCCATTGCAATGGCCCAAACAGGGCATTGAGGATTTGGGTATTTTATTCCCAGCAAATTTGTGATTTATTTAGTTAATTTTGACCCTTTAATTAAAAGGTTTTGGAGTGATGTAGGCAGGTGGGCTTCAGTATATTTATCTATGATTGGAGGAAGGTTAATGTTATTAAAATGAATTGTATTCCAAACTATCTGGTACAATTTCTCCCTATAGATGTTCCCCTCTCTTATTTCAAGCAATTTGATAGCATAGCAAAGTCCTTAATTCGGTCTCAGATATTTGGCTCCTTGGTCACTCCCACCTGAGAGAGCCCCTCCCTGGTTTTGTATTGAACAGGAAGTTCTTGCCCCTATTTCACCATTGCAAAGCCTTTCTATCAAACTAATCAGAGAAGTTGTTACACCCTGTTATCTTGCATTTGCTCTCAGTTGACAAAAGTGTCCAGAGTGTTTAATTCTGACATTTATTTAAATGTATACTTGTGCAAATGGCTGAACCTAAAATTATGTATTAATAAGTTCACTTTCTGCTGGACAGAGTGGATTGAGAGGGAGGTTAATATTCTTGGTGGAGTGTTGAGATCCTTTGAAAATATGGTTCAACATTTTGGGATTCCCAGATCTCGGTTCTTTAGGTATTTACAGCTGTGCCACCAGCTCTGTACTATTATTGGGAGTAGCATACACCCCCCTAAAGTGGCAGATACTCTGGGAGTGGTGATTACTTCTTTTCTACTGCTTTTGCAAGGTCATGAGGCATCAGTGTATCTGCTAATTCAGTGTCTGGGTGATAGAGCATCAACTTCTCTCAAGAGATTATGGGAGAAAGATTTAAACTTGGTATCGGAGGAGGGAGTGTGGTCTAGTATTCTAAAAAAAACCTCAAGTCTATATCTTGAGATGCAAGGGTTCGTCTTATGCAATTTAAGATTTTATTCTATTAGACCCCCTCTAGTTTGTATAGGCTTGTTCTGAAACTCTTAAAATTTTGATCACACATCAGAGTCGTCGGCCATTAGGACTGGTCAAAAGTTCACATGTGAGCATGTAAGGTGGGCTCCGTAGCAACCCCTTGAAAATGAGTGTATAAGGGGGGTTCTGAAACACCCCCATTTTCACCTACAGTCACCAAAATTGGTACATATGTAGTTCTCATCAAGCTGAACAACTTTCATACAGTCATTAGCTCAGCCCAACTCAAACTCTTTTCTCGCTGGCTCTGAATTTATAAATACTCCTCCAAGAGGATTCATGTGACTGGCCCCAAAGACATTGTGGATGCTAAATTGCAAACAGATTTTTTTTTTCTCCCCAATTTGAAATGCCCAATTCCCAATGCACTCGAAGTCCTCGTGGTGGCATTGTGACTTGCCTCATTGCGGGTGGTGGAGGATCAGTTGCCTCCATGTCTGAGACCGTCAACCCATGCATCAAATCTTGTGGCTCGTTGATTACCATGGAGACAGCGTGTGTGGAGGTTTCACGCATCCACTGCGGCATTCACGCACAGCTCTCCACATGCCCCACCGAGAGCAAACCACATTATAGTGACCACAAGGAGGTTACCCCATGTGACTCTACCCTCTCTAGAAACCAGGCCAATTTGGTTGCTTAGGAGACCTGGCTGAAGTCACTCAGCATGGGATTCGAAATTGCAAACTTCAGGGGTGGTAGTCTACGTCTTTACTTGTTGAGCTACCCAGGCCCCCTGCGAACAGATTTTTGATATACATTTAAATGCAATACATTTATGGGAAAAAATGGGAAACAGGAAGTGCTTTATCTTCTGTGTGCATTGTGATTTTGATGAAAATTCAGCTTTATGTTTGGTAATGGGTGCTGATCACATGGATGCAGCTATTATGGGTCAGGGTCATAGCGACACCAACTGGCAGCAGGAAGTATGGGACTTTAAACAGACTGAAATAGCCCTCTTATGTTTACATGAAATGCTTCAAAATTAAGAGGCACTGAAGTTCTAATTAAGAGGCACTTGGCCTACTTAAAATGTCATGACATTTTGCACATACATTAGAGTTGTCGGCCATTAGGGCTGGGCAAAAGTTCATGCATGGTCGTGGGGGGGGGGGGGGGTTCTGTAGCACCCCCTTTAAAATGGGCATGTAATACAGCCCCTGTAGCACCCCCATTTTCAACCACAGTCACCAAAATTGATACATGTATAGTTCTCTTCAAGCTGGACAACTTTAATCATTTTAGTTATTAGCTCCACCCTGTTGGGTATCAAATGGAAGTCACCCATTTTGGATTCATGAGACTGTTACCAAATTTTGAGATTCAAGATTGTGCCAAAAATTGAAGATGCTAAATTGTGAATGGTGAAAAATGGGAAACAGGAATTGTCTTGTAACTTCTATGCAATGTGTGATTTAGATCAAGTCTTGGGGGCTAATCATATGGATGTGACTAGTCAGTATAGGCTAGCTCTGGAACAAATGTTGATTTGTAATTTTTGATTAACACATTTTCCACAGATCTAAGAACTGTTTGCTAAAGCATTTTTATTATTATTACACTCATTAATTTCTTCAATAACTCTGGTAACAGTGCTGAAGGTTAAGCCTGACAAATGCAGTCAAAACTACAATTAATGTAAAAAGAAAAATGAAAATAATTATTTTAGTTCCCAACATGCTATAGAAAGGACCCAAATGATGATACTACTTGGGTGTCACAAAAAGCATGCTGTTGAGCGCCAATTCCAGAAACAGCTAAATATAATTTCTTTGGAGAATACAGACATGATCCATTTATAACTAGCTGCCTTGGTTAGCTTTATATAAAATAATAATCAACTAGATTTTAAAATTTGATATGCCTTATCAGCATTCGAAACAAGATTGTGCAAATCAGAAATCAGTAACAGGATCGATTAGCAGTGTTCTTTAATATGGTGAGGCAGGTAAAGGTATAAGAAAAAAATGCTTGTATGATATGAGAGAAACTGTTCTTTTGCTTACATTACCAGACTTGCATGCATTGGCATCTAACACTGACATTTTGAATATTATCAGGATCCTGTCATTCATTGCTTTTATGATTTGTTTTTTTTTTAATTATGTCTCTTGCCTCCTTGGAATATGTTTAGATAAATAAAGTTGTGCAAAGCACAATTTGCTCTTTTCCTGAGAAATGGGTAATATTGCTTTTAGACGTTTCAAAACTACCTCTGTTTTCAGTTCAACATCTTAATTCATTTCCTATATTTTCAGTTTGGATATTCCACCAGCAGGTGGTAATGAAGATCATGTCCAAACTCTGAAAATATAGCAGAACATCAAATTAGCTCCTGATAATCATTTTATGAAACAAAACTTATTTGTATTTGTGTTAAACTATCTATAAGTAATGGTTTATTTTTCAGTTATTATGTTTATGTTTAGGGGTCCAAGCACCGAAGGTGTCAGAACCCTATTGTATTTGTCCTGTTTTTCTTTTCTTATAATTCCTTTTCTGCCCAAAAAAAGTGTCTGGCCAGCCAAAACAGTAAGTCCTAGAGACACCGAACTTAACAGGATGGTCCCAAGATGATCCACTGGAAAAATAACGTGAATCGGACATTTAGTCTAGGAGTTCAAAAAAAGTAGATTTTTCTCAAAAAACTCTAAATGGCTAACAGAAGGATTACAAATGTCTGCCATTTTTAGTTTTCTGAAAAATCTACTTTTCAAACTCCTATATAACCAGCCTCCTTTGCCCAATATTTTACTTGTATCATCTAGGGACCCTCTAGACCAAAAGTTATCAAAAAAGTTCTGAGAGATCAGAACTCGTTTAGGAGATTTAGGCTTATATCTTCTAAACAATTTGACATCTAAATTCTTATAACTATTAGGGTATAATTAGGTTCAAGTCTGGGCTCTGGCTGGGCCACACAAGGACATTCACGGAGTTGTCCTGTAGCCACTCCTTTGTTATCTTGGCTGTGTGCTTAGGGTGGTTGTCCTGTTGGAAGATGAACCTTCACCCCAGTCTGAGGTCCAGAGCTCTCTGGTGCAGGTTTTCATCAAGGATGTCTCTGTACATTGCTGCATTCATCTTTCCCTCGATCCTGACTAATCTCCCAGTTCCTGCCACTGAAAAACATCCCCACAGCATGATGCTGCCACCACCATGCTTCACTGTAGGGATGTTATTGGCCAGGTGATGAGCGGTGCCTGGATTCCTCCAGACATGACACTTGCCATTCAGGCCAAAGAGTTCAGATTTTGTTTCTCATGGTCTGAGAGTCCTTCAGGTGCCTTTTGACAAACTCCAGGCGGGCTGTCATGTGCCTTTTACTGAGGAGATGCTTCTGTCTGGCCACTCTACCATACAGGCCTGATTGGTGGAGTGCTGCAGAGATGGCTGTTCTTCTGGAAGTTTCTCCTCTCTCCACATAGAAACGCTGGAGCACTGTCAGAGTGACCATTGGGTTCTTGGCCACCTCCATGACTAAGGCCCTTCTCCCCCGATCGCTCAGTTTGGCCAGGCGGCCAGCTCTAGTAAGAGTCCTGGTGGTTCCAAACTTCTTCAATTTACGGATGATGGAGGCCACTGTGCTCATTGAGACCCGAAATGTTTCTGTACCCTTCCCCAGATCTGTGCGTCGATACAATCCTGTCTCGGAGGTCTACAGACAATTCCTTGGACTTCATGGCTTGATTTGTGCTCTGACATGCACTGTTAACTGTGGGACCTTATATAGACAGGTGTGTGCCTTTCCAAATCATGTCCAATCAACTGAATTTACCACAGGTGGACTCCAATCAAGTTGTAGAAACATCTCGTGGCTGATCCGTGGAAACAGGATGCACTTGAACTCAATTTTGAGTGTGATGGCAAAGGCTGTGAATACTTATGTACATGTGATTTTATTTTTTTATAAATTTGCAAAGATTTCAAATAAACTTCTTTCACATTGTCATTACGGGGTATTGTTTGTAGTATTTTGAGGAAAATAATTAATTTAATCCATTTTGGAATAAGGCTGTAACATAACAAAATGTGGAAAAAGTGAAGCGCTGTGAATACTTTCCAGATGCACTGTATATATGCTTTAAAATATCCTGGGCTGCCAAAAGTCCTATAGACGTCAAATTTGGCAGGATGGTCCCAAATATCCCCACTACACACACACCCATCTGACTCTCGGTGGAGTTATAATAAGTACTCTTATATGTTTGCACATATCTCTGCAACTGTACTGACTACAATAAAATTTGTGTTTTTCCTCTTATTATATGAATAAAGTGGAACAAAACATATATCTCAGATTTTCTTGCTGTCTATAAAATTGTTCTATAGTTTTGAGTTTTCTGAAAACCTACTTTTTGTAACACTTCTCCTAGACCAATTTGTCTGCAATTTTGTATATACCATCTAGGAATCCTCAAGACAAAAGTTATCAAAACAATTCTGATTTGTAAGATTGTTAATAAGATTTAAGTAATTTGGGCCATGGTCAAAAATATATTGGTTTGACATATCAAAATAAATTTTTGTAATTCATGCCTGATGACAAATGCAAAATTTTGTGTCAAACGGTCAAGGAGATAGAAAACCTTTTTCAGAAAACTCAAAATGGCAGACAGACCCCACAAATACAGAAGCTTTACCTAAAATTAGTGTATTGTTCCCATTTGTTGTCTATGTCTTTGTTTTGTTTCTGAGCACATGGCTTTGTTTGTTTGTGTCAGCCATGTGCTATCCTGACTCCGCCTCATACCTATTCCTCTATATATTCTCTCCTTTGTCTCGTCTTTCCTGCAATATAATCTTGTTTATTTTCCAGTCCAAATGTGGTGTTCCTATCAATTCCAGTTATCCACAGTTAGTATGTTTTCAGTTTTATTGCTGTCTTGTTATACTTGTTTTCTCCCTTGTGAGATTATTTGTTTGTATTTAGTATTTTTGTTTTCAATAAAACACCTTCCATTGCATCCTGCATCTTGGGTCCTTCAAATTACATGACAGAAACATGCATCAGACAGAACATAGACTTGGATTGAGGCTGATACTGCTACTTTTGCTTTTGTAGGGTGGTAAAGAAGTCTGTTTTAATCTTAAAGGCATCATTCAAAATGTAAACATTTCAGAAATATTTAGAAATTTCATAGCAATTGACATTATTGCATTAAGGCACTCTCTTTGTAGTATCATTTGCATGCTCAATTGTCTTTCAATAAACTATAGGGATAATTTTTCAAAATTCTGCATGTTTTGTGGTTATTGCACATCATATTTCATAAAATATATATGTGTGAAAATAAACACTGTGAAGTATTCTAGTATTTCTCGTGCTCGCGTGACAATTTTCTTGGCATAAATCTTTTTTTTTCCCCTCCGCAAAGGTCACTTAAGGGGCTCCGTAGGAATTATCATAAAGATTATTTTATTGTCACTCGTTATTGTTCATTTTGTAATGCTCAAAATTTATTTTTGATCTAAAAGTATGCGTGTTGATTGTCACCATTGTTGAGTTTTATATTTATTGTGTTATCTGTGTGTGCCAAGCTGACAGCTCTTTAGTTCACTAGAAACAACACTAAGCTCACTAAAATAACCTTGCAAAATTCCCCTTCATGTTATGTACAATGATGCACCATTGCCATAGTGTAGTTGGCAAAGCAACATGATCGCACTGGAAGTCTGCATATTGCTTCTGAATTTTCCAGTACATTGACTTCAGTACCATTATGGAGAGTTACCGACGAATGCCATCACCCATCAGACATTTTGGCATCAGCTCAAGTATGTTTACCTTCTCCTGTAGCGTGACCGCTAGCACAGTGCATCAGAAGGGTCAAAGACCTTGGTTTTCCCTCCTAATTTAAACCAGAATGTAATTATGCTCGCATAATCGGTGGCAAGTGTGATTCAAAGATTGTGTTTTCTTTCTAAAATTATATTTTTAATCCAATGATGCTTTGGGTTGGGATATCACTGTTGTACTAAAACATTCAGATCACCAAAAACACATTTTAATGGCAGGTGTAAATAGGGCCTGTGAGATCACACTGTGTTTTATGCCTTCAGGTGAGCTTATTTCTTCCAAGTAACCGTGCATTCAATTATGTAAAGTCTGAGTACCATGTATAGGGCTTGTACACTACATTACAGCAGGTTAGAGCCAATGTACTGTAATATTGTACAGGCTAGACCCCATATTTTTGGCTGGATTTCTGCTGAAATAAGATGATGTCTGTCAATGCATAGTAGATTATTTTTTTTGTGTGTGTGCAAACTCTACTTACAGTTTTACAGTATACTATGTTATTTGTTTTGCTTATTCCTCTGTACTTTAAAACCATTTGTTCCTGTAGAGTCACTGAGTTTTCTTTTTGACAGTGCTTTTCACCCAGCATAATTTTACAATATTGTAATGCAGTCTACTGCTTGAAAACAAACTTTTTGACAATTGCCTTAGTGTTTACCTGCACACGTCTGTATTTTAATTAGTTTGATATGCTTCAAGTTAACCCCATAACGTACGCAGTCTGAGGTTTCTTAAGCGGTATTTTGAAATGATCTTACTGCCGTGTTTTTGTGCCACTTGGGGACAATGTTTAATTTTGATGGAAGATAATGTTTTTGAGTGAATATTTTTTTTTTTTTTTTGAGATTGTGTTTATGCTTTCCAGAAAATTGTGAATTGTTTCATGAATTGTGTCTTCATAATCGAGAAAACTGTAATACTAAAACAAACTAATGCTAAGCGTTCCAATCCGAGACTGGGGCAGAAATAGACATTTGGATAAACTGCACAGGAATTACATGGTTAAAATGTTCGATGTTTAAACCAATGTGAAGCTCAGAAATAACATGCACAAGCAGGAGATATTAAGCAAATACAAACACAAAGCCCTATTTTAAGGGTGCTAGTGCTAGCAGCGCTATGCTTTAAGTCATAAGCGCAAAGTCAATGGCCATATCTATGATGTTTTGGTATTTATGTGCAAACATGCGGTAAGTCTAGACACTAATGGGTTTGGTGAAATCACGCGAGCAAAGCGCTAATGTGCTGGGTCAAGAGCAATTTATTTCCGAGGTTCTTCTCCAGTTATTGCAGCGGTTGTGTCCTATTATATAAGCCTATTCCCTCGAGCACTAGTAATATATATAAACAAAGACAGCAAATTCATAAGAAGTTGGTAGTGTAAATGGATTGTATGCATTGAGTTTCAAGAATAGATATATGGACTTGCATACTTTTTTGCATTAACTATGTCCTTTGAATGACTTGCATATTTATATGACAGTGACATTCTACTTTTATAGGCCTACGCATAGAAAATGTGGTTCAGGATTTGGATGTAGGCTCCGTTAAATTATGGAGAATACAAGTACTGTTAATAGTTTTTATCTACCGACACAAATTATGGCTAGTAATAACAGTGAATGTATCAGTGCACACACTTCACTTCTACCGGTTGTTTTTGATTTTGAAATATTAAACTCATTTTTGAACCACAATTTTATTTTCCAAAAATATATCTAAATTCAAATTACACTTAAAATCAAATGAAAATATAATCAAAATAAGGAAGTCGTTAAAAAAAAAAAATCCAAATAGTTTACCCTCACTTGCTGCTTTAGCAGTGACTTAAAATCACTCTATGACAACAAAAAACAATGCTATTGATCATAAATTAAATTGTAAATATAGCTGCAAGTGGCAATTATCAGGGTCCAAGCAGTTTTGGCAGGGAAAGAAGAGCAGGAACATTGAAAAGACAAATAAATAAATAGTAATAAGTTTCTGTGTATGTTTTGACCATTTAATGTCCTATTTGGAAATTAATAACGAGAAAAGAAAATAATTTTTTTCATTTAGTTTAAAAAATAGAAAATGAGAATTCAGCTCAATTTCTCCTATTTTGTTTATTGTTTAAAAATTGGTTTATTGCTTTAATATTTCATTTGCACATGTGGGCGCCACTGAAACATGCCTTTCATCTGCTTGGTCAGACCGCCATGTCTTCTGTACAGCCTTAATTCCCCATCTGTCGTTCACTTCGACGTTGTGTCGAAGAAGCAACGCTAGGGGTCTCTCTTGAGCACCAAATATGCCTCTGATCTATGAAAAAAGGCCAATGAGAAGTTGGCAGACAGTATTTGCATACCCCGCCATACATACGGGTATAAAAGCGGGGAAATACGTAGAGTTCATTCAGAAATTTTCTTCGGAGCCACTGGTTGTACTGCAGCGAGTTGCGAGTCATACACCCGTTCCTGTTCCTCTGATGCTCTCTGCTGTTGGATCTACGGCACACTACAGCGGCTCCGCTTCAGACGGCCACAGGCATTGTCTCCGAGGTAGCGTTTGTGGATGGTTCATGCTCTCACTGCGAGGGCATGACCATGGCAACGTTGCGGTTGCCACTCGCTTTCAATAGAAAGCACGCCACTGCAGCCGCCCCCCCCGCATTGCTCCTTCTTCCCATGAGATTGAGGACAATGCGGCTGGCGATAGTGGCGATCTGGGGATGGCAGCGGGTGCAGCTCTGCCGGGTATGCCCCCTCGGACCACCCAACCCCAGCATGCTCGTTGTCCCCCGTCCGTGCTCGAGGCAATAGCGGCTCGCCTCACAGCCAGCCTGCTTATCCTCTGGAGCTTCAAAAGGATAAGCTCGCCGCTGCATCGGAGAGCGCAGCGTCTGACACGGATGACTCCCCACAGCCATCACGGTTGGATGACTGGTTCCTGGGGTCCGGGCGCCACGAAACCACTCGCTCATCCACTCTTGCTACCCTCGACAGTGGAGCGGCCCACAGGTACACGGCAATTCCCCAGGTGGATAGGTCTGTTGCGCTCCACTTATGCCCCAGAAACCCTACCACCTGGCTGGGTCACCCTGTGCTCCCCTCCAAGGCCTGTAGGACAACATCCTCGCTGACCGCGAAAGCCTACAGCATCGCCGGACATGCCGCTTCCACCCTGCATGCCATGGCCCTCCTGCAAGTCCACCAGGCCAAGGTGCTCAAAGATCTGCACGGGGGTAGCCCTGATCCCGATGTGCTGGAGGAACTGCGCTCAGTGACCGAACTCGCCCTTAGAGCCACGAAGGTCACAGCGCAGTCACTCGGGCAGGCGATGGCCACGCTCATGGTCCAGGAATGTCATCTGTGGCTGAACTTGGTCGATATGCGTGAGACCGACAAGGCTCGCTTTCTCAACGCCCCTGTCTCCCAGTTCGGCCTCTTCGGAAACATCGTCAAGGACTTCGCCCAGCAGTTCTCCGCGGTGAAGAAGCAGACGGAGGCCATATCTCACATCCTGCCCCGCCGCAAGCATGCCGCCATGGGCCTACACTGGACCTCCTCCTCAGTCGCTAACCCGCCCTGTGCGCGGAAATCGCTACTCTTTTACTCAAAGATGCGATAGAGCCTGTCCCTTCAACCGAAATGAAGATGGATTTCTACAGCCCTTACTTTGTTGTACCCAAGAAAGGCGGTGGCTTACGACCGATCTTGGACCTGTGAGTTTTCAACCAGGCTCTGCTCAAACTCCCATTCAAAATGCTCATGCAAAAACACATCTTAACTTGCGTCTGACATCTAGATTGGTTCGCAGCGGTAGACCTGAAGGACGCATACTTCCACGTCTCAATTCTGCCTCAACACTGACCCTTTCTACGGTTCATGTTTGACGGCCAGGCGTATCAGTACAAAGTCCTCCCCTTCGGCATGTCTCTGTCCCCTCGTGTCTTCACGAAAGTCACAGAGGCAGCTCTTGCCCCACTCTGAGAAGCCGGCATCCGCATACTCAATTACCTCGACGACTGGCTTATTCTGGCCCACTCGCGAGAGTTACTATGCGCTCACAGAGACCAGGTGCTCAGGCACCTCAGCCGCTTGGGGCTTCAGGTCAACTGGGAAAAGAGTAAGCTCGCCCCAGTTCAGAGCAACTCTTTTCTCGGCATGGAGTTAGACTCACTCTCAATGTCAGCACTTCTCACAAATGAGCGTGCACAGTCAGTGCTGAGATGCCTCGCCACTCTTGGGCCAGGCACATCGGTCCCTTTAAAACTTTTCCAGAGGCTCATGGGGCATATGGCATTCTCCGCGGTGGTCGCGCCGCTGGGGTTGATGCATATGAGACCACTTCAGCACTGGCTTCAGACCCAAGTCCCGAGATGAGCATGACGCTGCGGCACGCACCGTGTGACGATCACCCCCGCCTGCCACCAAACATTCAAACCCTGGACAGACCTCTGCTTTCTACGGGCATGAGTACCCTTGCAGCAGGTGTCCTGACGTGTCCTGGTCACGACCGACGCCTTCAGATTGGGTTGGGGCACCGTGTGCAATGGGCATGCAGCTGCAGGCCATTGGAAAGGGGCTCCGCTGTGCTGGCACTTCAATTGCGTAGAGTTGCTGACTGTTTTCTTTGCCCTGCGGAAGTTCCTCCCGTTAGTTCGGGACAAACATGACCTAGGACAGCCCCTCCCTGGCAAATACCGCTGAGGAAAGACCTTCTTTCTCAGGGACGGAGCATGCTCTGGCATCCGCACCCAGACCTTTGGAACCTCCACGTCTTGCCCCTGGATGGGACATGGAAGATCTAGCTGGTCTACCACCTGCCGTCGTAGACACAATTAGCCAAGCCAGAGCCCTATAATTTGGTGTTCTTCCCTGGCTGAAGACCCTCAGAGGTGCGCAGTTAGGTCAGTACTCTTATTTCTGCAGGAGAGGCTGGAGGGGAGGCTGTCCCCTTCCACCCTAAAGGTGTATGTCGCTGTCATCTCGGCCCACCATGACGCAGTAGATGGCAAGTCTTTGGGTAAGCATGACTTAATCATCAGTTTCCTAAGAGGCGCACAGAGGTTGAATCCCTCCCGGCCAAGCCTGTTCCCCTCATGGGACCTCTCAGTGGGTCCTTTGAGCTGCTAGAATCAGCTGGACTCAGGGCCCTCTCTCTAAAGACGGCCCTGCTGATCGCACTCGCCTCTATCAAGAGAGTCGGGGACCTGCAAGCGTTCTCTGTTAGCGACACTTGCCTGGAGTTTGGTCCAGCAAACACATATGTGATCTTAAGACCGCAACCGGGCTACGTGCTCAAGGTTCCTACCACGCCCTTTAGAGACCAGGTAGTGAACCTGCAAGTGCTGCCCCGGGAGGAGGCAGACCCAGCCCCTTCGTTGCTGTGTCCGGTACGTGCTTTGCGTACCTACTTGGACCGCACGCAAAGCTTTAGATGTTCTGAGCAGCTCTTTGCCAAACAGAGGCTTTCCCACTGGGTAGTGGACGCCATTTCATTGGCCTATCACACCCAGGCCGTGCCCCCCCCCCCCCCCCCCTACTCCCCCCCCCCCACTCATGTGTCAGCAGAACACGTACACGGCTCAGCGCACTGCATGATTTAAATTGGACCCCTAGTTTTCGACACAACGTCGAAGTGAGTGACAGATGGGGAATGTCTAGGTTACGGATGAAACCTCCTTCCCTGATGGAGGGAACGAGACGTTGTGTCCTCCCGGCCATGTCGCTGAGCCGAACCAATGTAGTAGCCGGACCATTTCTGGCTCCTCAGAAAAATCCTGAATGAACTCTACGTATTTCCTCGCTTTTATACCCATATGTCCGGGGGCGGGGTCTGCCAACTTCTCATTGGCCTTTTTTCATAGATCAGAGGCATATTCGGCACTCAAGAGAGACCCCTAGTGTCGCTTCTTCGACACAACGTCTCGTTCCCACCATCAGGGAACGGAGGTTACATCCGTAACCTAGACATTCTGTCAGGCAGAATAAGAGTCTGTTCAGTGTAAACATTCAGTGTGTTTACACTGAATATTGTCAAATAAAATATTGTCATGGACCACAACTCACTATTCACTTTGCATGCCATTGAAGCAGAAATGTGTTGATGGGCACATCATTTGTGCTGTTGCATCTTGTGAAGTGTCTAATGTACAATGAATGAGAGATCACAAGCCATAGCCTATAGGCTATGCAGACACAGAGTTTGGTGTATTTTTTTATTTATTTGTATATGTATGGGTTTGTTCAGACCTGCCAAAAATACAAGCTTGAGGATGGTCTCATCAACACCCCACCCAGAGGCCGCTCCGGCCAGCTCCTCAACAAGAATGTTGACGGGGCGACCATGCTGAAAGCCAGGTGTGTAAAATAATGAATTACAAATACTCTCATTCCTGTTATTAACTACTTTTTCCCAACAATTGTACTTTTATAAGTAGTTTAAAAATTGTGTACTTTTACTTTTAATTGAGTAAATTTTAAGTGCTTTGACTGTACTTTTACTGCACTATTTTCCCACTGTCTGTGTTTGCTACTTCCCTGTCCTGATTTTATTTTTATCTATCAACATGATTGGCTACGAGATTCTTGTGACTCCCATCAAATCAAATCACATGTAACAAATTTGTTCAGCAGCTGCAGATTTGGCATCATGCAGCCATCTGTGGAGAATGCCTCAAACACAGTTCAACACCTGAAGATCACGGCCGCACCTAAAAGGGATTTTCGCTGTGACGTGAGTTTATATGAAGTAACATATTGAGGTCAATTTCATATTTCTGCTTACTAAATTCTGATTCATGTAGTATTTATTAGGGATGGGCATTCATCAATAATTTGGTATTTGAACATTTAAGCTCATAAACGAATATTCGAATATTCTATTATTTAAATGAATGTATTTAATGATAAAGGTTGTCACCATTAAAAAAAAAACAAGCTTCAAATTATATTCAAAACAAGTTTATATCATGTCCTGTGTTTTAAAAAAATATTTAAACAAGCAATGCATGAAAACAAAAAAGAATAGAATGAAAGCATTTAAGCTCACGTAAAACGAAGAAAAAGAAACCGCTAATGAAGTAGACTGACACAGTTAATGTACAGGACAAATATAACACTTGACATATAATAGTGATCATGTTTATATTGAACCTAATTTTTTTATTGTTGAGAAAAACAAGCATATCCACGTGCTCTGTAAACTAGACAAATTCATACACACCAGTTTAAATGATTGAATGTCCCTTACCTCAGCTACAAAGTCTTTCTTGGATGCCATGTTTGTTGTTTACAGAAGCGTTGTGGGGATTACGTTGCATCGGGGATGCTGCTTTCTGCCGAGCTGCACATATACGAGAGTAAAGTGTACACCGCTTATCCAGAACATTTAAACAGGAATCCAGCTTTCTCACCATAAGCCACATTCTCACAATAACCCCCTTTTTTGGTGTAGATCTGAACGTACTGACAGAACCGTTTGCTCAACAAATGTGATCAACTTGTGTCCACACTCAACAGCGCCACCCAGTGCATTCTTTTATAACTGCCAGTTTTAGTTTGTGTGTTCAGGATTTAACATGCATCTCACTGTATATATGGCCAGCAAAGCACAACTTTGCGAAATTTGAATAGTATTTTTGCTATTTGAATAATTATTTCATAACGAATATTCGACTACTCATGCACATAGTGTTTATCATAGATAAATTATGTATTTTAAAAGTTGACATACAGTGTTTATTATAATACATAGGTTTTGCAACTCGGTACTCACTACTCATGAGTATTTTTAAATGAGCTACACTTTTACTCTTACTTGAGTAGTTTTTAGGCCAGCTACATTTACTCTACTCAAACTACATTTTTTGGGAAGTAAGAGTACTTCTACTTGAGAAGGATTTTTCAGTACTCTTTCCACCTATGCTGAAAGCAGGCCAGGAGTTCGGGCAACTGGGCGAGGCTTTGAGAGACAGATTCCCCAAGTGCTAGAGCTGAGCCGAATAAAACGGCCATCATGTCTCCGCTGGGACCAAAATGGCAGTATGACACAACTGGAAAAAGCTTTCTTGATCCAATAAGCACTGATCTGATTGGATGGTTTGATGCAGCTTCAAAAAGTAAAAGCACACCAGAACTTTTAATCAGTTTGCCTGAACCCTGACAGGATTGCCTCAATTATTCTCACACATTTAGAGAAAAGGTGTGAGATCTTTCTATAATCCACATTTCAAATCAATCAAAAAACTATGAACCCATTTTTCATTGTTGGCTTAGTAACTGCATTTTGGCTTTGTAGGGCAGTTTATGTATTTAAGTATGTCACAAAGTATACAGGTTTAAATATATATTTGATCCTCATATGATCAAATTATAAATAAAACTGGTAATGCTCCATATCTTTATGTTGAAAAGCATTGTTTTGTGGTTTCTAAGAACTGAAGATTTTCCTCCAGGGTTTTTATGATTTTTTTTATTTTTTATTTTTTTTATCTGTGTGTAACTGAGGAAGATTTGAGAGGAAAACAAACATGCCCTAAGCTCTATTTATTAAGCAATATACCCTTCTGTCCTGTTTTTGTTTTATAATTTTTTTCTTTCACTTGGGAGCATTTCTTGGATTGCTGATAAAGTTAGCCTTTCTGTTAACTTTCCTCTAAAACATCCTGGTCATATTTCAACCTAAAATCTCTCTTTAGTCTATTGAAATCAGAAAAGTGACTGCATTAATAGTGTAATGATTAGTAAAATCATATGATCAAAGACAGCGATATTACATGCCTCTCTGTGTGCTGAGCAGATAATGATTGTGAATTGTCTCATGGTGACAGAGATCAAATGAAGTAGAAAGGCATTCTTATCTATTTTATGTTATCATACTGTGCACTGTACTGTTATAACTGTTGCATAATAACAATTGCTTCACACATGATGAATCATATTCATACTTTGCTTTTTTACTGTGTGCGTGCATAATTGACAAATTAGATACTACAGTGGGGTCCAAAAGTCTTAGTGTTCATGCTTTTATTTAACATTTTTCAAACATATTTTATTTGCTTTTTGAGTGAAAAGTTTAATTGAAAAATTTAGAAGAATTTTACAATTTCTCAGCATTTGTTATGTCCCCTTTTGTGCTAAACGTGAATTTGTGAATGTTCCAAAGAGCCTCTTGTGTACTTCAATGGAAAAGAAATCTGATCTTTTGGAGTTTCACATACTTGCTAACATTTGATTTTTGAGGTAGAAATAGTGCAGAATAAGAATACTTCATTTAAAATCTTCACTTTTCTTTTAGACTTTTCAAAAATCCTAAATAGTACCAGATTTACAAGGTGGACACAGACTTTTGGACCATACTGTATGTATAAGGGAAAGTGTATATACAGGTGTGCAAAGCTTGTCACATCTTACCCCAAAAGACTTGAGACTGTAATTGCTGCCAAAGGTGCTTCAAATAAGTGCTGAGTTAAGCGTCTAAATACTTGGGTCAATGTGATATTTCATTTTTTTTTTTATTTTTAATAAATTTGCAAAGTTATCAAAAATCTTCTGGTTTTTGCTTTGTCATTATGGGTATGGAGTGTAGATTGATGTGAGAAAAAAAAACCCAATTTAAATAATTTTAGCATAATGCTGCAACATAACAAAATGTGAAAAAATAAGGGGTCTGAGTACTTTATGAATGCACTGTATTATATGCTTTTCTCAATTTTAAATGACCTTTTAGCTTTTTTAATAGTCATTCTGAGTTCCAAATGAATTTTTAAATGTGAAAATAATGTATTCTATCAATTATTATGACACTTAATATGACACTAATCAATGTCACTGCTTGAAATTTCATGTCAGCTACCCATGTGCATATACAGTATTTATCTGTACTGTCTGTCTCTCTCTCTGACCATATTCATTACTGACATAAATGCATCCACTTTTTATACCCCTCCCCTACTTTTAATGAAGATAAAGGGTCTTATCAGAAGAACTATGTCCCTACAGATCATACACCCCCCCCCACACACACACACACACACACACAGACACTAAAAGCTATAAAAGGCTATGGTCACCTCATCCACTGTGCACATCCTACCACTCTCACACACTTATACACAACATCCCAGCTTCACCATGCCGGCTGATTTCAATGGGACATGGGAGATGGTCAGCAATGACAAATTTGAGGATTACATGAAGGCTTTGGGTAAGTGATCTATTTTACTGCAGACTCTGTATTTCTAAATTATGCATGAATTGATGTTCATGGAGTGGTGATGGCGTATTGGGCTAAAGCGCTTAACTGCTATTCAGAAGGTTGCTGGTTCGATCCTCACAGCCACCACCATTGTGTCCTTGAGCAATGCACTTCACTCCTGATTGCTCCGAGGAAATGCCCCTGTAATAAGTGACAAGTAAGTCGCTTTGGATAAAAGCATCTGCCAAATGCATAAATGTAATTGTTTAGCTTAATGTACTGAGTAAGACCACTCACACATCAAAGCTTTAGACCTGGCACTTCAATCTTCATATAGGTTATGTTTTTCTTAGTGCAGTTGTTGCAAAATCTCCGGTTAAAGAAGAGGGTGTAGCATAGAGCACTAGAATAAGGAGCATTGCATCATGTATGTGCTGGAGCTTGCGTAATACTCTTGCATGAGAGATATTGATCTTGAGACATTTTCAAAAGAAGATTGACTCCTTGAGATCCAATGATTGCACTCAAAGACTATACAATATTTGTAATGACTATATAATTTAAAGACATAAAATAGCATTTAAAAATAGTATTTTAAAGTTTAGTTTATCCAAAAATTACAGTTCTATAGTAATTTACTCACCTTCACATTGTTCCAAATCTGGATGACTGTCTTTCTTCTATGAAAAGAAGAAGGTGATGTTAGGGGCTAACAGCTTCAGTAACCATTCACTTTCATTGTACAGAAAACAGATGCAATGAAAGCGAATGGTATCTGAGCCTGCCAGTCTTTTACATTCCACCAAAATCTCCTTTCATGTTCCATTGAACAAACAAAGTCAAACAGGTTTGGAACAATTTTTGTGTGAACCTTTTAGTCACAATTTTTGTAATTTAGTTAGTTTGAACATCCAACCAGCATTCAAACAGGTGCCCTCACTGCATTCGAATGGGGGCGTCCTCCTGGGCTGCAAACTGGAGAGCCCATGATACAAATAAGCATTGAATTAGCTCACACTGCGTTCGGACGGGAGAACCCTCAATTCGGTTCGAATGGGAGAGCCCTTGATGTGATTGCACTGGAGGAGTCTGCTATGCCTGACCACGGGGGCTGCGAGGATGAACATGGTTTCTACTGTTTTTTGAGATGTTTGGAAAAATTTAGCCCTGGCAGGGAGTGTTCTTGGCATCGAGTTAGCTGATCGATAGCGAGGGGTAGCCTGGTATCGGTTCTGGTAAGTTGGAATTTATGGATACCCTTAATGAGAAGTGAGATCTGGAGTTGGCTTATAGTGGAGGAGTTTTGCCGAAAATTAATTTCTAGAAGAAATGGAAGCCTCTTAAGTACCCTTAAATGATTTTTGGAGTTTGATTAAGGTGTGGGGCGAAGGAGGATCTAGAGAGGAGAACAAAAATCAGGAAGTGGCAGATTGTAAATTAGGTGGACATTTTTTTTAAGCATTTCCAAGTTGTCCAGTATGCTTGGAGAGATCAGGGGGAAACAGCTTGAAGATTGGAATCCAGGGAAGCATGGAGAAGGAGTTTGGGATGGTGATTTATAGGAATTTTGTTTCTGAACAGGGAGGAACTGGGGCTGGTGACAGGTTCGCTTCTGGCGCCAAGGCTCTGAAAATCTGCTAGAATTTGAGAGCAAAGGTGGTTGGAGATTAGTGGAGGTTTTGTATCTGCAACGTTTGAGGGAATAGCAAGAGGTATAGCTGTTTGAAGTTTGAATGTGGGAAGGTGAGCTGAAAGGTCGGGATTAGCTGAGAAAGAATTCGGAACCGAATCATCCGATTTTAACCCGTACTTTAATCGTTGGTGGATCGTAAGATTGTGACAGATTGTTGAACGCTTTTCATATCATGCAGCTACTAGGTTCTAAGGCCGAGCTTGTTAAGAGTTTCTAATCCAATGATTCGGACAAAAGTAGAGAAAACTTGTCTGTAAAAATACAAATTATGGATTGATTTTACCGGCATGAAGCATTTGTCCTGGGCAGGAGAGGTCATGATATAGTCTAGAGATGAGTAGAAGTTTGTAGAAGCGCTTGCTTCATAGTAATCGGGGCTGTGTGGTGAGGCGAGATAAAATCACGCGAGGAGACGAGACGTGTTTGCGGAATGATTCATGAACGAGTTGTGACGCGGTGCGCGATCTGCCTCTTGTGCTAAAATGTCTGCGTTGATTTGAAAAAGATAGATTGTAATTAGAGTAGCGGTTGTTTGGAAGGAAGTTCTTTTCCTCACGTACAATTAGAGCTGTAATAGAGCTGAAGTGGCATAAAGACAGAGCAGCACCCATTTGCTGGGGCAGGCTCTCGCGACGGACCGCTCCAGGTGGAAAGTTTAGATAAGACATATAAACAGCCATAGGGAGCTTTTTCACATGTATACAGTGCCAAAGCGGTCTGAGCGATGAGGGCGAGTGCTTTGTAGCGAAGTAGCATCCTACAATCCAAGTCTTTCACAGGGGTCTGTTCGTGGGCAGTGGTTGGAGCCAAATGCCGGAAGGCTCGATGCCACGTAGAAATAAGCATCTGTTTATATACCCTTACTCTGGCAGTGTGATTGGTTGGATTAAATTAACTTAATCCTCTCGAACATTGTTAATGAAACTCCATCAAATATGGCCCTTTTTCTCTAGGATCTTCACAATTCTTTCTCTCTATTGTCATAAGCGTTCACAAAAATGTTACGCTAATGAATGGGAATACTTCCACTAGTTTTAAATGATGAAGCTTTAATGTTCAACCTCTATTTAACCCTCCCTTACAGATATTGACTTTGCCACTCGTAAGATTGCAGTGCACCTCAAACAGACTAAGGTCATTGTGCAGAATGGAGACAAATTTGAGACCAAAACGCTCAGCACCTTTAGAAACTATGAGGTCAACTTCACTATGGGGGAGGAGTTTGAGGAGCTCACCAAAGGTCTGGACAGCAGAGTGGTTAAGGTAAAGCTTTAAATACACAACTAGGGTGACTGTTAGGCTCAATATACCCACCTTTACCATGGTATTCTGCCCAGAAAAGGCAAAACAAAGTAACTAGACATTTTCTCAAAACTGAGTTGTGAGTGAAATCAGATTAAGACATTTTTATAATCCACATTTGGATGCACGATTAAAAAAGCTTTCAGTGTTTGTGTAGTTACCTCGCTTTGGATTTATAGGTCAGAATAGTGATAGATCATTTGATAACACCAAAGTACTTTGATACACAATAATGTACAGAATGATTAATATATTTCTATAAGGTACTCCAAGGCACTTTAAAGAATACCATCATACATGTCTCAAAAACATGACTTTACCACGGTACTACGTTTGTCAAAAATATAATGTTTGTTAGTGTGATGAATTATCATGGTCACAGGACTGATCTCTTACATTAACAAAAAATAAATAAAAATGTTTTTTGTTGCAATGTATGTTTTCAGACCTTGGTTAAATGGGATGGTGATAAAATGGTGTGTGTGCAGTCTGGAGAGAAAGAGAACCGAGGCTGGAAGCAATGGATTGAAGGAGATCTGCTACACCTGGTAATTAACTGCAATCAAAACATCTACTTTTAAAGTCCCCATAAAGTTCCTCGAAGAGCGCAGTTTTCTTTTTTCATATACTTCGTACTGACACAGGAATTTGGCATGGGACTTGTTGAATGGCTCAACAAGTCCCCCCCAAAGTATATATTTAATTTCTTATTTGGGGTCCCTAATGTCTTATGGGGGCTCCTAGATACCCCCAACCCCCCTCAATTCGAGCACTGTGTTATGCTCAAGCACAGGTAAACATCGCGAAACAGAAGAAGCTGCATTTTCTTCTGTTTTCCAGCAGTGGTGCTCTGCAGAATCCACAGCAAAAGAAAACATATTATCCAGAGTTGTAAATGTCTGTTTGCAGTCTAAATTGAATGTAGGTGAGACAAAAAAAAGAGCATATTCCACAAAATAATGGCAAGGAAACATTCCACAGCTTTCATGCATTTTTCATGCATACAGTTCTTTAAATAAATCGTTTGAAAAGACTCACAAACTGACAAATTTTCCAAATGCCAAGCAGTAGTTAAAGACAACAAAGGCAACAAAGTTTTTTGTTTGTTTGTTTGTTTGTAATAAAAATAAATTTATAAAAACTTTTAAAATATCACATTTCTCAGAGATGGACTCGCCATCAACTCGCATAACAAGGTCTTCTACTTCCAGTACTGCATGAAAACTTTCACCAGGAGACAGAATGCTTAATTTAAAGGCTTTAAATAAGTCATGTATCAAATATGATATGCATGGCATTATACGGTTAAAGAGTTGCTTTTATTACAAACAGAAAGGCAAACGAAGAGGGTTGGGGCCCCTCAAAGTCACAGGGACCTGTTGAGGGGGCCTTGAATAAGCTGTGGAGCCCACTTATTTACAACCTGGTCTCATAGTGAAAACGTGACTCTACTGTATATACTTTTTTGCAAAACTTGTTATACATGTCTCCAGGTACAATTCCCTGCAGTTTCCTGGATAAATCAACACTTGAGGCGCTACAACAACTGTGTTTTATTCACTTCCAAATCTTGACTTAAATGGCTGATAATGACTTTATAAATAATTTTTTTTCTCTCTATTACTCAGACCTATTTTATGATAACGACACACTTTAACTCAAACACATCTTTTAAAAAACAACAAATGTATTGCTTTTATTACAGACTCACCTACATATATACACTTATTCCAAAATGGATAGTGTGCATGGTAGCTCACCTCATAGGGTGTTGGATTTAGAGTTGAAGGACAAGACAAGTCAAGAACTCTAGCTGATTCTAAATGGGATAGTTGCTTCAGAAAATGAGTTTATCATTTCGCTTCTGCATTTTAAAACTATATTGGTTAGTTTTGGCACTGATAAGGTAAGGATGTCTTTTTAACTTCTCATTTACTGTATATTTTTAAACACTAATCATTAGTTTAGGTTAATTTGATGAGGATGTCTTTTTTTAAATGTCTTATTTATATTTTACAACACTATTGGTTAGGTTCAGGCAAAAGTGTTAGGTTTTAAAAAAAAAAGTTCTACAATTCACCTTAAAACTACATCTGAATATGACACCATTTTACTTGCTTTTGGTGCCCCCAGAAGGACAATTTGCTGAAAAACTGCAGCCAAATATAATATACAGCAAAAACGTTATTATGTTCATGTAAATTTCATGAGACCCAGGCACTGGCCCCACTGGCACGATCTGTAATAATGTTCTCAGTGAATATTCAGAGTAATGAAAGTAGCATGTAAACAGGATAAAAGAGGTTTCCCTAATTATGTAAACATCTTAATCTGATTATTCTTTATACTGCAATAATCAGAGTATTGGTGTACACGTAAACATAGCCAGTGCTTTGAATCACAATACACAAACATAAAGAATAAAGAATATTTACTCGTGCTGTACATCCCAAGAAACCAGAATATGACTGCATTGAAAATATGAATAAACTCCAACCACTTTCCTTGCATCCAACTCCTGCATTTCATCAAAGTCGCTTTCTAGGCAAGTCAGTCCACCCGGTGGCCTTCTTTGGAACGCTTCTGGGCAGGCTGGGCTGCTATTTTCAATGTAAACAAGCAGCATATATGTACAGATCCTATCTAACTTGAATAGAGAAAGAGCAAAACCTCCAAAACTACATCAAGATTATGATCAAATAACATATTTCAAATAAGCATTAAAATCCATCTACAAGGGTAAATTGTGCTTCTTTAGCATGTTTCAGAAAAAATATATTTTTTACAGGCTGGTTCAGCTAATGCGCATGCATGTTCTTGAGTTGACTGACAGGTGATGTCTGTATCTAAACAGTGATTGGCCCTTTAACCTTTAAGGCCGGACTTCCTTTTCTACATCCATTGGCCATTCCAATTTCTCCCATTAATTTTAGTACCATTGGTTTGTCTCTGGTTTCACTTAGAAGTTATGATCCCTATGCCCTATTCCCTTCAAAGACAATTACTCTCCACCGTGAGAGCTACAGAGGGTTGAAAGTTGATAACGATCATAGGAAAATCACTTTTTAAGTGATTCTTATTGTAAATTCTGTATGGAATGATCCTACAGAATGTATTTTTCTCTCTTCAAAATGCTCTGCAAGGCTGTATCTGTAGCTGTACCGCCAGATGGGGAGGATACATTCTAGAAAGCATTTGATTGGAAAAAATGATCAGCTGCTTGCTGATGCTATGAATTGTCCTGGCTGTTTTCAGCTGGAAGAAAGAGACTGCAAAATGTATTTGTGTGTATCTGCTGAAAGCAAATTTTGTCAGCATTTTGAAGTACACTATCATATAGATGAGCATAATGCTAATAGCATAGACGAAAAGCTACAAAACTTACATTTTCATTTCATGGGGTCTTTAAAAACAACAAAACTAAGGTACGCACAGTGCACTCACATTTTATCTGCCCACATATTCCCTGCGAATCAAACCCATGGCATCACTAATGACATGCTCTACCAGTTGAGATACTCAACAGACCAATGGAGCCCTGATGCAACTGAACACTGCAAAAAAGTACTCTTGTGGTACCATGGTAGAGTGATGCTATCATGGTAATACATATTCATAAACAATACTATTTTTGTGATACTCCAAGGTACATTAGAAGATACCATGGCATTACCAAGTCCAAAAAGTAAGGTAGTAATGTGGTCCCCAAGGGCATTATAATACCATTTAACTTTTTTACACTTTTTGTGTAAGGATGTAATAATACAAGTACAGTAAGTATTTGTTCTCCATAGATTGAGTACTGATGTTTTCTTTTTTATTGTTATGGTAAAGTGGTAAAAGTGTTTACCAAGTGTAATTAAATGTATTAAATATTAAAAACTAATAAAAGTTTTAGTGTGTATGTGTATGTGCAGTTATCACACTAATCACTGTCTCTTATCTGTCTTTTATTAGGAGATTCATTGTCTGGACAAAGTCTGCAAGCAAGTTTTCAAGAAGAAAATGTAATGCTCCCTAAATAAGCACGTTCATTTCTTTGGTTTGACGTTGTGCTGTTTATATTTAGTAAAGCAATTTTAATAAACAACTTCAACCAAATAAATTCATTTTGACTTGAGCACCATTTGGGAGGATTTAAAAGCAGAATTGCAATGTTCAATAGATGATTGCTTTATGTGCACAGCACTCAATAACCCTCAGCACAAATATTTTTTAAGAATTATAATTTATTTAGGTGAGAAATTAAACCTCACTATACATATTACGATCATGTGTCATGAAGTGTGTGTGTGTGTGTGTGTGTGTGTGTGTGTGTTTAACCTTTCTTGCACTATATGCCTGTAAAAGTGACACTTCAAATTCTCTTTGACCAGGGAAAAAACATTTTCACATTATGATGAATATAAACAAACTTAATTTTCACAAAGTAAAAAAATAAGAAAGAAATTAATATTTTTAAAGAAATGTTGCTGTATCTAATAAGGATGATGTATAATATCATGATTTATAATACCAACTTAACCCAGCGTCTTAAAACGCAAAGCTCAGAGCGAAAATCTGAAAAAGCAGTGAGATGTAACCATGCAAACCCATGAGATGTTAAAAAAGGTGAGTATCCCCCCTGGTCTGGTCTGATTCTGTATTCTAATGACGTACCAAATGAATGCACCTTATCTCTGCATTTCGAAGCACGTTTAAAGGTCCATGATCATAAACTATGTGTGTGTGTGGCTGCAAATATAAACATTAAACAATAAAAACTTTAGAAGTATTGCATATACAGCATTAAATAGTACACTAGACCTAAACATCATGCCTGGCAAATATAGGAAGCTTAGGATGTCTCCTAACTTAGTCAATAAATATATTACTTTCCTTCAAGAATATAGTCTTTTTTTAGTCTATTTGTTTATTTTTGGAACATAGGCTTACTTAAAGATTGAAATATCCACTTGTTAAATACAATTATAAATTCAAGTTGTTTATTCTCCTTAAAGGTGCCATTTGTAACCATTTTCAATGTGTGAACTTGTAACACAACTTAAAAAATGAGCCCTTCCCAGTCTTCCTATGTTGCCTATTAAAGCCTGTAGACTGATTTTCATGTGAAGAGAGTGGGTCGCTTTTGCCGGGAAAATCCAAAGGATGTGACGGATTATGCATGCTTCCGAGAGCCTGGCCTCAGTAATAACTTCACTTCCGTGTCAACAGACAGTCTGCAAAACTAGGTAACGTTATCTTAGAGATGGAATCCACCAAACGGCTGGCTCCCAGCTATGGAGCCAGAATAATGCCAAAACAATTTGAATTTGAATTGTGTAAATTTGAATTATAGACTTTTGAATTTGAATTGTAAGTGTGATTTTTGCCAAATGAAATATTACATTGTATTTTAAATAGGTTTGAATTTTTTAAACTCCAATCCTGAACATTTCATATTTAACCAAATTTAATTGTTTTTTTATGGCATAATTTTATAAATATGTATTTTCAAACAGCAAATTTTTGGTTCTGAATTCTTACACTGTAAATATTCCGTTTTAAAAAATACAGCTTCATGTTTTCAAGATGAAGAAGAAATTCAGAACACCAAATTCAATATTCTAAAATTCAAACCACAGACATTCAGATCTACAGAAAGTGGGTCAGAGGTCAAGCTTCCGTGTTCCGCAGGGACCAATTTTGGCCAATTACAGGTCGAGGTGCAATAATTCTCTGGCGCGAGCGTGATTCAAAAGGTCGCCATTCTGACCTTGAAGTGGTTCTTAAACTTTTATGATTGATATTTTTATGGTTAGCACATTCTCAGCACATGAGACATTTGTCTAAGCCAGAGGTCGGGAAAATATGGCTCGCGAGTCACATGTGGCTCTTTGTTAAAAATCAGGTGGCTTGCCGGGTCTCTCACCAACATATGTTTAAAAATGTATAGATATACTTTTCCAACAGAACGTGTGGTGGGATTGCAAAGCTTGAAGTCAATGACACTGTTTTTCTGATTTCCTTTCTCACGAATTTTAAAGCCTCCAAATGCGGATTTTTCATGCCGAGTATTTTGCTGATGTACCAGCTTCCACTACCTGTGGAAGGTGACCTCTAAGACTTCTTGGAGTATTATATTACAATAAATTAGACACAAAAATGCATGTTTGAAGAAATAGAATGAAATATCATTCTATTATTATAAAACAATAGCGCATCGATATATAAAAATGACAGTTGTGATGGAATCACATCAATACTGAATTAAGTCAACATATTTATAATGTACAGTCTATTTTATAAACAGCACTGTCATCATCCACCATATTTAGCTAACAGCTATTGATAAAGCTGACTAGCTAGCTAATGCCAATATAGGCTATCATATAAATGCAGTCAATGTATCATGCAAAGAAAAGTGATTACTTCAAACTACAGTCCTGCATATTCAGACCTATATCCACACATTGTTTTAGCCCTGTTCCAGCACTGGAGAGTCAAATGTAATATACAGTCTCATCGGAGAGCGGGTTCGTCATGTCTGACGCTAAGGACTTGGCTGGATTCCCACCCTCGATGCGGTGGCTCAGTCGCAGGCCGACGCGGAGCTGACGGCTATGCTTGCCCGGCAGCCGCAAGTGTCGGGCTGGAGTGGAATCCCCCCCCCCCCAAACCCTCGCGGCTCGACGATTGGTTCCTGGTGTCAGAGCATCGCTCACGGCCATGCTCCACCCCCGTTCCTTTCTTCCCGGAGGTGCATGATGAGCTCACGTGCTCGTGGCAGGCACCTTTCACTGCCCGCATGTGATCTGTGAGCTCCTCTGCTCTCAATACCCTTGATGGCGGGGTGACAAAGGGCTACTCGACGATTCCCCAGGTGGATTCCACCCGAAGTCACTGTGCACTTATGCCTGCAGAGCGCCTCCACCTGGCGGAACCATCCGAGGCTCCCGTCCAGGGCCTGTAGGCTGGCGTCGTCCCTGACGGCTAAGGCCTACAGGCCCTGGACGGTGAGCCTCGCCGCCTCCGCCTTGCATGCCATGGCACTCCTGCAGGTGCACAAGCCGAGGCACTCAGAGGACTACACAAGGGTAGTCCTGACCCGGGTCTAATGCAGGAGCTGCGCTCGGCAACCGACTTCATCCTCCAGGCAACAAAGGTCATGGCGCGGGCTCTCGGGCAGGCGATGTCCACCCTGGTGATCCAGGAATGCCAACATGGCATGTTCTGGCTCAACCTGGTCGAGTCGCAAGAGGTTGATAAGGTGCGTTTCCTTGACGCCCCCATCTCCCAGGTTGGGCTGTTTGGCGACACCATTGGAGACTTTGCCCGGCAGTTCTCAACGGTGAGGAAGCAGATGAAGGCCATACAGCACATCCTGCCCAGGAGGAGCCACAGACACTGCACTCCATCTGCTCATCACCCAGGGCGTCCCCCTGTGGTGCCAACACCGACATCAGCCCCGCCACAGCCCGCCCCACGGGGACGGCCCTGGCGCGGAGCTACCCGCAGGACTGCAACGCCACCCGCCTCATGGCTGGCCGCCAAGAACCCCAAGAAGGCTTCAAAGCGCCCCTGAGACAGGCAGCCCTGGGACTCAGGAAACTGCACTAAGGGAGCTGGTAAGCAGACCACTCCCTCCCCTTCTAGAGGGTCGGGTGGAGAATCCTTATTTCTTTACAAATTTTATTTCACCGCACGCCCAATGGGCTGCGGTACCCACATTTAAAAAAAAGAGCAGTTTCCCCTCCCCGGGCTCTATTTCCAGGTCTCCTCGGCCGTCGTTATCACGACCGCCGGCCACCAGGAGGACAAAAATCTTCCTCCCCATCCCAGGGTGTTCCGGGAGGGGTCACAAGGAGCCAGGTAATGCTCTAGACTCAGCACCCCAGGCTCTGCCCCATCGCGAAGCCCCGCCAGCTGGTATGTACGACGCTGTAGTCCCCTTGGTCCCTCTCGCACAGAGCTTGGAGGCGTGGCTCACGCTCCCCAACCCGTCGCGTTGGTTGATCAGGACTGTCCGACTCGGCTATGCGATTAAGTACGCCAGGTTCAACGGCGTCCGCTCCAATGCAATGAGAGGCGAGAATGCCGCTGCCTTGCGTGCAGTGATCGCCTCCCTTCTACGGAAGGGCACGATAGGGCCTGTCCCTCCAGCCGAGGTGAAGAAGGGGTTTTACAGCCCCTAATTCATCGTACCCAAAAAAGGCGGCGGGTTGGGGCCAATTCTCTGTTTCTGAACCAGGCTCTGCGCAGACTCTCATTCAAGATGCTCACGCAGAAACGCATTCTAGCAAGCGTCCGTCATCTGGATTGGTTCGCAGTGGTAGACCTGAAGGATGCGTACTTCCATGTCTCGATCCTTCCTTGACACAGACCATTTCTCCAGTTTGCCTTCGAGGGTTAGGCATGTAAGTACAAAGTCCTCCCCTTCAGCCTGTCCTTGTCCCCTTGTGCCTTCACAAAAGTCACAGAGGCAGCCCTTGCCCCACTGAGGGAAGCGGGCATCGCACTGGCTAACTGACGACTGGCTAATTTTAGCTCACTCACGGGACAAGTTGTGTGCTCACAGGGACCTGGCACCTCAGCCGCTTGGGGCTTCGGGTCAATTGGGAAATGAGCACGCTCGTCCCGGGTTAGTGCATCTCTTTTCTTTGTATGGAGTTGGACTCAGTCTCAATGACGGCGCGCCTCACCAACAAGCGCACAGAGTCAGTGCTGAGCTGTCTGCATGCATTCAGACAGAACATGTTGGTCCCACTGAAATCCTTTCAGAGGCTCCTGGGGCATATGGCATCCTCAGCGATAGTCACGCCGCTTGGGTTGATGCATATGAGAATACTTCAGCACTGGCTACAGACCCGAGTGGAGAGACGAGCACGACGCCACTGCACACAGCGCATACTTATCATACAGGCTTGTTGCTGTTTTCTCAGCCCCTGGTCAGACCTAGCGTTCCTACTGGCAGGAGTTCCCCTAGGCCAGGTCCCCAGGCACGGTTACGACAGATGCCTCCCAACGGGGCTGGGGTGCCGTGTGCAACAGGCACTCAGTCGCCGGCCCTTGGACTGGCCTGCGACTGCGTTGGCACATCAACTGCCTCGAGTTGCTGGTGATACTACTTGCCCTGAGGAGGCTATTGCTGTTGATCCGGGGCAAGCAAGTGTTTCTCTGGACGGACAACACAGCAACGGTGGCGTATATCACCCGCCAAGGCGACCTACGTTCTCGCCATATGTCACATCTCGTCAGCCGTCTCCTCCTTTGGAGTCAGCACCGGCACTGCAGGCCACTCATAACCTGGGCCACCTCAACAGCACAGCGAATGCGCTGTCGCGGCATGTTACGCCAAGGGGAGAGTGGAGGCTCCACCCTCAGGCGGTCCAGCTGATCTGGAGTCGATTCAGCCAAACACAGGTAGGCCTGTTCGCTTCCTCAAAATCCTCCCATTTCCCACTATGGTACTCTCTGACCGAGGCTCCCCTATGCACAGATGCCTTGGCACACAGCTAGCCCCTGGGGCTGCGCAAGTATGCATTTCCCCCAGTGAGCCTACTTGCACAGACGTTGTGCAAAGTCAGGGAGGATGGGGAGCAGGTCCTCTTAGTGGCCCCTTATTGGCCCTCCCAGAATTGGTTCCCGGACCACATGCTCCTCGCAACACTCCCCCACTCCCACCCCCCCGCAAATTCCCCTGAGGATGGACCTTCTTTACAGCCTGAAGTGGCGTCTGTTTGCTCAGTGGTGTTCTTCCTGAGTTGAAGACCCTAAGAGATGTGCAGTTGGATCAGTGCTTTCCTTTCTGCAGGAAAAGTTAAAGGGACAGCTGTCCCCCTCCACCTTGAAAGTGTATGTAGTGGACAGTAAGTATTTAGGGAAGCACAATTTGATAATCAGGTTCCTGAGAGACGCGAGGAGGTTAAACCCCCGAGGTTGTGCCTCGTTCCCTCGTAGGAAACCTCTGTGAGCCTTCGGGAAGCTCCCTTTGAGCCCCTTGAGTCAGCAGAGCTAAAGGCGCTCTCTCTGAAGACCGCCCTCCTGACAGAGCTCACCTCCATCAAGAGGGTAGGGGACCTGCAGGCGTTCTCTGTCAGCAAACTGTGCCTAGAATTCGGTCCGGCTTACTCTCACGTCATCCTGAGACCCCAACCGGGCTACGTGCCCAAGGTTCCCACGACCCCTTTTAGGGATCAGGTGGTGAACCTGCAAGCGCTGACCCAGGAGGAGGCAGACCCAGCCTTGGCGTTGCTGTGTCCGGTGCACACTCTTTGCATCTACTTGAATCGCACGCAGAGCTTTAGAAGCTCCGAGCAGCTCTTTGTCTGCTTCGGTGGACAGCGGAAGGGAAGCATTGTCTCCAAACAGAGGATCGCCCACTGGGTTGTCGATGCCATCACTATGGCATAGCACGCCCAGCACATGCCGCCCCCTGCTGGCCTACGAGCCCATTCTACCAGGGGTGTTGCGAATTCTTGGGCGTTGTCCCACGGCGCCTCTCTAGCAGACATATGTAGAGCCACGGGCCGGGCAACACCTAACACCTTTGCCAGGTTCTATAACCTCAGGGTTAAGCCAGTTTCATCCCATGTGTTATCAGGTGACACAAACAGGTAAGTTCGGGTCAGCTGGATGGGTGTATCGCTTGGGCATAGTGCCGTTCCCCTCCCTTGAGGCAAAGACGTGCACTCTTTTCCCAGTTGCGTTTGCAAGAAGTATGAACTCTGGACGTTCTTCCTTCCTAGCCTAGCGGCCGTCAAGTCTTCGGAGAGGCTTTCTGCCGCACTAGTACGGGCGTCACCAGGCCCCCGTACTGAGGTAAGTGCTCCACATGTGCTTGTTGTCCCCTAGGCAACCCCGTGTGATGTATATTCCGCAAAATGGTTTCCCTGCTGGTAAACCACGTCTTCCTTGGGCAGAGGGCCCTCTGTCCTTGGTCGCCGTGTTTGTAGTAACTCCTCCCCCATTTGGTAGGATCTACCACAATGCCGCTCCGCAAGATGTGCTTCCGCTCCTAACCAGTAAGTCTGTGTGTTGTATTCCACCTAAAATCCCCCTCCCCCCCTCTCGGGGCCGGATGTGGTCTCTGTGGTGTCCTCCTCTTTGGAGGGACACCCCCCAGCTTGGACCATATATTTGGCCCCCAGCTGAACGATTTAATTCCTTTTGGGGAGAACAATAGAGAGAAGGCCACAGCTGGGCCAGCCAGTCCTTATACTCCTGAGCAGTTAGCCATTCCCCTAGGTGCAGGGGGCCGCTTCATGCCTGCCATTGTGTTGAGGTAGTTATGTGACAGCTTGCTGCACTGGCTACGAGGCACATAGAGGTCTGCCCGTCTCGCACCACCAGTCTGCGTAACTCAGTTCAGCTCTTGTGGCATTTTCCATTGGGACCCCTAGTGTCAACTCATCGACACAACGTTGAGTGAGTGACAGATGGGGAACGTCTCGGTTACAGTCCCTCCTTCAGGGAACGGAGGTTACGTCAGTAACCGAGACGTTTCTGAATCTTACATACTGCACCTTTAAAATATCCATTAAGTTTAATCATGTAAGTTAAAATAAACTCATAGCTCTTCTTAAAATGACTTGATATACTGTCGAACTATATATTTATGTATTTGAAACAGTTTACAATGTTCCTCATTATAAATCTGGTGAGACACTGTTATTTCCTTCTTTTCTGCTGTGTGTTGTTTTTAAATATGTATAATAACTTGTTGTGGTTACAAATGTTTGGAACTGGCAGCTGCAGATTTGAGACCTCTAAAACAGCGTATCATATAAGCTCCTGGTATCTCACGTGCCCTGCGCGTGCAAAGAGTAGTGTGTCACCCATTCCATCTAAATGTCATAAATTAGGCCAGCACTATAATAGCAAAAATGTTAATCAAGATTATTTTGTTCAAAACTGTAATCACAAATATTAATCATGATTATTTTGTTATTTCAGAATTTATTTAATATAGTATATTACAGATCCACACGATTTGGAAAAAAAAAAAAAGAATAAATACTATTGCCACTGCATAGATTAAAATTAAGTGAAAACTTATATATATTCAGCATGACCATGTTTGCCTTTAAAACAGCACCAATTCTCCTTGGTACACCTGGACACAGTTTTTCTTGTTTATTGGCAGATAGGATGTTCCAAGCTTCTTGGAGAATTGGCTACAGTTCTTTTATCTATTTATGCTCTCTCAGTTGCTTCTGTATCTAGATGTAATCTCAGACTGACACACTGTTTAGTCGGGGGCTTTGTGGGTGCCATGACTTCAGTTGCAGGAATAAAGGTCTCAAACCTTTATTTTGGTGGAAAACTGAAGGAAGATGCAGTGGGTGTTGTCCCGTTTACAAAAAGTTTCACTATGATGCTGCGCTTGCTAAAAGCGCTATGGGAACGATCTTGCATTGTGACCAGCTGTGAATATGAGTGTAACACGTCATTGAACATTGAAATGAAAGAAAATGTCGGAGAAACAGAGCAAACGGTGCGTTTTTCCTTGTCAACATTCCATGACTGACTAGGACATGCATGAGTTTTCCTTTGTTTGTTTGGGGGAAGAGCATGCTGCTCTCGCGTTGGGGCAGGGTGGGTGCTCGCATTGTGACCTAATTTCGGTCAGAATGCTTCGCGCTTGCCTTGCTTACTTCCGAGAACCGGCACCCACACTTCATTCGTGGGGCTCTCGTATGGATCTGGCTGAGGGGCGTGAGACGGGTTCGTCCCTTTCGCTCGCTCTCTCCACAGATCCGGCTGGTCCTTCACGTGATCTTGAAGCGCACTGCGGTGCCTCTTGAGTTCACGGGGAGGACCTCGTTTCTCTTGGGTCTGCAGATTTCGAGTTACCCACATCAGAGCACTCAAAGCACGATTCCAAATCCTCTGAAGAGTTACTCGATGTGGTTACTCGTGCAGTGGCCAGACTTCAATTAGACTGGCCACGCGACCAAGAAACCCCCAAACGCTCCAAATTAGAGGACACATTTCTGTCTGGTGGCCAAGGGAATGGAACGCCTCATCAGTCACTTCCCTTCTTTGATGATCTCCACGATGAGCTTGCTCGTTCATGGAGAAAGCCTTATTACTTGCGCGTTCACGTGCCCTCGATGTCTTTATATTCGACTATTGTGGGTGCTGAGGCATGAGGGTATTCAGTTATGCCAACGGTCGAAGAGACACTTCGGCATCATCATTAAAAAGACCTGCTCTCCCCTCTAAGCCATACAGAACCACCTCCATGCTAGTGGGGAGGGCTTATCAAGCGGCAGGTCAGGCTGGTGCGGCGTTGCACACCATGGCTGTGTTACAGGCTTACCAGGCTGACCTGCTAAAAGACCTGAGTGCTGGTGAAACGCTCGAGGAAGAAACCTTTTCAGAACTTCGTTGGGCTACAGATTTGTCTCTCCGTGTGACCAAGCAGTCCGCCCGTGCCATTGGCCGGTCTATGTCCGCTTTGGTTAGTACGGAGAGTCATTTATGGCTTAACCTTTCGGGCATCAGGAAATTTTCTTACTCGATGCCCCGGTTTCGCCTTCCGGTCTCTTCGGAGACGCCATGAATACGGTCATCTCCAGATTCCAGGAGGCAAAAAGCCACGAGGAGGCCTTTGGGCAGTTTCTTCCTCACCTCACTCCTTCGGCCACCCAGCCCGGATTCTGCTAGAAGGGAGGCTCAAAAACAGAGCATGGCGAGTCGTGCTCCCCCTCGTAGGGACTGGGGACAGGCTCATCGCCCTCAGCAGCCGCCCAAGCAAGACCTCAGAAATATAATTTCTAAGAGAAAGAAGCCCTAACGGTCTTGTATCCAACATTGTGGGGGTAGTTCCCTTCGGGACGGGGCGCGTGTATCATTCACCTCGGCCATCCTGATACCCTCACAAAACCTCTTCACTCCCGCCACCTTTGGTGTTTCGGGTTCCAACAAAGAGTTGGGTGTACCGTTGCTTTCTGTCTCAATCCAGGACACGGAACACTCAACACCCCCTCAACAGGAAGTGTTGAAATTAGTACCCATCTCAGAGAACCTGGCAGCGTGGAAACTTCTGCCAGGTATTTCTATGTGGGTTCTAGAAACATTAGAAAGAGGCTACAGAATTCAATTTGCTCGCCGTCCTCCGCGTTTCAACGGTGTGGTTCCCACTACCGGGAAACCGGGACAGGCATGTCTACTGTGGAAAGAACCGCAAAATCTCTTGGTCAAAGGGGCCATAGAACATGTTCCCCTTCTAGAGAAAGAGTCAGGCTATTACAGCAGATACTTCCTGGTTCCCAAGAAGAGTGGGGGGTTGTGTCCAATTCTAGATCTTCGAGGCTTGAACCGCTCGGTCAGGGTGTTCAAGTTCAAAATGCTAACTGTCAAGGCGATCGTGTCTCAGATCCAACATTACGATTGGCTGGTCACGATCGAACTTATGGATGCATATTTCCATATTGGAATTCTGCCACAGCACAGGAAGTTCCTGAGGTTCGCTTTCGGGAATGAAGCCTTCCAATATCTGGTTCTTCCATTCGGCCTAGTCCTATCACCCCGCACATTCACGAAATGCATGGATGCAGAACAGGCTCCGTTGCGACTCCAGGGCATCCCCATTCTGAATTATTTAGACGACTGGCTGATACTAGCACAGTCTCAAGAACTAGCAGTTCAGCACAGAGATATCATCTTAGCTCATCTGGGTTCTCTGGGTCTGAGACTCAACGTCGAAAAGAGCGTTCTCTCTCCGACCCAGGAAATTACCTATCTAGGGGTTATATGGAACTTGATCACGATGCGGGCACAATTGTCTCCCGCTCGTATCATCTCCATACAAAACTCCCTAAGCAATCTCAGGCTAGGTCAAGGTTGCACTGTTTTCCAGTATCAACAAATACTAGGTCTCATGGCGTCTGCATCCAAGGTGATTCCTTTGGGCCTTCTCCATATGAGACCGTTTCAGCTGTGGCTAAAAGCCAAGGGGTTTCCTCCATGGGCCAATCCCCTAAGGCAAATAAGGGTTACGTGCCAAGTGCTTTGTTCCCTTTCTATGTGGTTCAGACCCCGGTTTCTTACCTTGGGTCCCACTCTGGGTGCGTCATGCTGTCGCAAGATGCTAACGACAGATGCCTCTCCTACGGGTTGGGGTGCGGTCTTAAGTGGTCGTCCAGCCCAAGGAGAATGGGAGGGTCATCAGCTCGATTGGCACATCAACTACCTCGGGCTGATGGCGGTATTTCTGGCCCTGAAATACTTCCTCTGACATCTGGGAGGCTGCCATATCCTTGTGCGGGTAGACAACACAGCAGCAGTCTCCTACATAAATCATCAAGGAGGTCTACGCTCTCGCCACCTGAATTTGCTGGCACATCGGATCCTCCTTTGGGCCCAGGGCAAGCTCCTGTCACTCAGGGCGATTTATATCCCTGGACGCCTAAATGTGGGAGCAGATTTTCTGTCCAGACAAAACATACCTATGGGCAAGTGGAAACTCCACCCCGACGTACTATAACAAATTTGGGAGAGATTTTACAGAGCAGAAGTGGACCTCTTCGCCTCTCAAGAGACTGCGTAATGTCCCCTCTACTTCTCTCTGAGTCACCCAGCCCCCCTGGGTCTGGACGCGGTGGCGCATACATGGCCCAGACTGTGTCTGTATGCGTTTCCCCTGGTTTCTCTGCTCCCGGGAGTCTTGGCCAGAGTTCGCCAGCAAGGGTCTTGCCTCTTACTGATAGTGCCTTACTGGCCGAACAGGATTTGGTTCTCAGAGCTGATATCTCTCCTCGACGGCTCGCCTTGGGCGATTCCGGACAGGAGGGACCTTCTGTCTCAGGCACAGGGGACGATATTTCATCCCCGGCCCAAATTGTGGAAACTTCATGTTTGGCCCCTGAAGGGTACCAACTGAGGGACACAGGGCTGTCGCCTGAGGTTAGCGAGACCATTCTTAGTGCTAGGGCTCCCTCTACCAGAAGAATCTACACCAATAAATGGGGTGTCTTCGAAAAGTGGTGAAGTTCACATGGTGCAGATCCAGTTAACTGCCAAAGTGTTTCAGTTCTGGACTTTCTGCAGGAAAAACTGTCAGCAGGCATATGCCCCGGTACTCAGTGTTTATGTGGCCGCCATTTTGGCTTGCCACGCCTTGAACGACGGGGTGCCTTTGGGGAAACATCCTCTACTCGCTCACTTCATTCGTGGAGCCATGCGGTTGAGGCCCCCTGTTAGGACCAGAACTCCTTCATGGGACTTAGCAATAGTCCTAGAGGGTCTAGTTGAGACCCCCTTTGAACCTGTAGAGTCAGCGTCTGACAAACTTCTGACTCTCAAGATGGTCTTTCTTATGGCGATTACCTCTCTTAAGAGAATTGGGGATCTACAGGCTCTGTATGTTTTGCTGGCCTGTTTAGAATTTGCCCCAGGTATGGCCAAAGCTATTCTGCATTCACATCCTGACTACCTCCATAAGTTGCCTTTTTCGACACTACATCCTGTCACACTGGAAGCCTTCTGCTCCCCACCGTTTTTAACGCCGGAGCAAGAAAGACTTCACGGACTCTGCCCAGTCCGTGCCTTTCAGACTTATGTCCACCGCAGGGCAATTATTTGTCTGCTATGGGGGCCGCAACAGGGGGGTGGCCGCTACCAAACAGACTATGTCGCATTGGGTGAGGGATGCTATTGCCCTGTCCTATGAGGCGTGCGGTCAAGCTTCGTCAGTAGGTGTCAGGGCTCATTCCACCAGAGGGGTCACCTCCTCTAAAGCCTTGGCTAGAGGGGTCCGTCTGCAGCAATTTTGTGATGCGGCAGGCTGGTCCTCTCCGCACACATTCATCAGTTTTTATAGTTTAGATATTCATGCTACTCCGGTCTCTTACGTCCTTGGGTCGACATCTAAGCTCATGTCTAAGCAAGTTTGTGATGCGGCAGGCTAGTCCTCTCCGCACACATTCTCAAATCTTATGGCTTAAATCTTTCATGCCTGAACAAGTTTGTGATGCGGCAGGCTGGTCCTTTCCGCACACATTCTTCAGGCTCTATGGTTTGGATGTTCATGCTACTCCGGGCTCTTACGCCCCTGAGTCGACATCTGAAGCTCATGTATAAGCAAGGCTGTGATGCGGCAGGCTGGTACTCTCCGCACACAATCATCAGTTTTGTGGTTTAGATGTTCTTGCTACTCCGGGCTACTCCGGACCTCTCACGTTCTTGTGAGCACACTTCACAACCGTAGGGGTCCGGACAGCCCCAGTGCGGCGGCGTGGGTATTTCGTTCTCATAGCGCTTTTAGCAAGCGCAGCATCATAGTGAAGCTTTTTGTAAAGGGAACGTCTCAGGTTACACGTGTAACCCTTGTTCCCTGAAAAAAGCGGAACGAGATGCTGCGCTTCTTTGCCTCACTGGGATGTCCCAGGACTGCTCCTCAGAAAAAAGTATCTGACAAACACGATGGTGACGCCTCTATTTATAGCCCGGCCACAGGTGCATCCAATGATTTCACCAACCGAGGCTATAAATTTCCGGTCAATGTTCATTGACGTGTTACACACATATTCACAGCTGGTCACAATGCAAGATCATTCCCATAGCGCTTTTAGCAAGCTTTTAGCAAATCTCGTTCCGCTATATTTCAAGGAACAAGGGTTACACATGTAACCTGAGACGTTTCTTTTAACACCATACATGGTGAAATGCTTTCATCTCCTCCTCGGCCCCTGGGGGCATAAGGTTACTTAAGATTTGTTTACACACGTGTAATGGCTAAAAATATGTGGAATTACACAAAGGTGCAAACAAAGTAAATCTAGAGCGCTTTAAATATAACACGGTCAACATACATCAGCTGTTATGTGTATAACACATAATCAGAGCACAAGATGACATTTGTGTGTATCGAGCACAGAACCACTCTCAGACCACATTAGTGAAACACCACATTATGAGCCTCACGGATAATACACAACAGATCAGAGTGTGACAAATACAAGACATATGATATTCGTACGTGAATAAATTATATAAATGTCTGCGGCTCTGTATTTCAGAGTGTGCTTCTGAAGAATGTATATTAGGTCAGATGAGGGGAAACTGGACTTTGAAAGGTTTTGTGATTCTGTCATCCATAGCATACCCTATAACGAAAATAAACAACAATTTGCAACTTTACCTGACTTATAATTTCTGCTTGCTAGCTTAATTACTGTATACCAAAAATGAAGTATCGTTACTCTGACTTGTTCTCTAAAAATTGTCATCGGGACATCCCTACTTTGTCGCTAGATTTTGCGACTTTTCAGACCCCTTTAGCGACTTTTTTCTAAAAAGCTTCTAACGATAAATCTAGCAACTTTTTGGACAAAGCTTAGCTAATTTCCATAGAAGAATCACCAGTACTGCCATGCTAGAGAGAGGACTTGCTTTCCGCCGCAGGCACACCATTCTCTGTGTCTACTCTATTCAGTGAGTGGCAGACAGAAGAGCAGTACATTCAGTTGACCACACGGCAGCTGAAACAGATGAGCTGCACATGTGCAAACAGAGTTGCCAAGGACCAATAAATAATCTGTATGGTTTGCTCCTCCTTTGTTTTTAGTTTAAACAATTTAATTTGACCATTATTTTTCTTGCTTATCATCACTGCTACACAGACGGAGGCTGTGCACTGTGTGAGAGAAAAAAATTGAAACTCTGTCGCTTCTAACTTTCTCTCTGAGTGATCATTTTACATGTAAATATAGCCGAAATCACTGCACAGCCACTGTCTTTAACTTACAGTATGTTATAAAATCAGGATTTTAGCAGTGCAGAGCAGCAGCTTGTAAATTGCTTGGAAGTGACTACTGGTTAACATGTAGTCTTAATGGGAGGCGTTTCAGTCACTATTTCATACACGTTCTGTTGTCTGACAACAGAAACAGAACAAATGTGTACATGAGAAGAGCTTTATTTGTAATTTGGCTGTATTAAAATACAGTATGTGAGCTCAGAAAGTAGGAGAGAAGAAAACAGATGTAAAGGGCTGACACAAGGCAAAATGCAAATACGACGTGATGACATCATGAATATACTAATTAACGCATGACGTCATCTAGCGACTTTTTCAGGCTTTAGCAACTTTTCATTGAAAGTAGTTGGCAACACTGAATGTGTGTGTGTGTCTGATGAACAGTAAAGCTATAGCTGTTTAACTTCATTGTGGTGTTAGCTTGCTGAAGATAATAGAATTTTGGTAAAATACATCCTATTTTCTCTGTGTAAAAATAGTCATCTGAATGGTGGGTCCCCACCATGAGTCAGTAGCCAGTGCATAATCTACCCAGCCATGTCGAATGTTTATATTTCCCAACGTAGACACACCAGTATCCAATAGGATAGGTAAGCTTATGTGCAATTACTCGGTCAGTTGTGTCTCTCTTCTTTGATATGTCTAAATGCTGAAGCTGTTAGATTAACTGTATTCCCTAGCTGTGATGTAGTAGTAATAGTAGTAATATGAGCGATCACAGAGTGAGAGTCAATGGCGATGACTTCAAAGAAACCGCTTGCTGACTGACATGCGCTGACTCAATGCATATCAAACTTAACCAAGTAGATATAGTTGCAGGCCTGAGATCTCCAAATGGGGCAGAATCTTCTGCTCAAGTGGCCAAAGGTATTGCCCAATAGAAATCGGATTTGCTCAGCAAAAACAAAAGTTTGGGGAAACATTGGTAGTCAGTAACCTTCCCCATGTTCTCCAAGGTTGAAAAGATGTCGAGATCTCCTCCTCTCTTTAGTCACATCTGTTGATTCTTCTGTGATAATACTTTTCCATCTGCATACAATTCAAAAGATCTCAGTCAACATGTCCATCTTGGCCCTAGCATGGCTGTTCTGAAATCCACTTTTCATTCTTTTAATAGGCTGAAATGCACAAATACACTCCACTTATATGATATCCATGTCTGCAATGTTGGATCTCTGTCTTAGATCGCTGATTTAATTCAGAATTGTTGTCTAATTACAAAGACACACAATTGTTAGCTCAAACTGTGTGCTTTTTACTAGTGATGTTTTCAATCATCTTACAATATAAAATATCTTAAAGGTGCAGTATGTAAGATTCAGAAACCCTTGTTGTTAATGACAATTGTGGTCATTAAGTGAACTGCAGCCAGCTACCTGTTGCTCGTGCTCGCGCTCATGCACACACTCCATACGGATGCAAGCATTGGCCAAATCAATGTCGTAACTTACAGAGAGACAAGGTGATTCACTGGCATCATGCAGATGAGATGAGCAGATGAGCTAGTATAATTAAAATTACACAGTTATGATTGTTTTACTACAAACTTTGAGACTGTATATTATGATATATCATCTTTGGGATTCTTGATCCAATGTTTGTTGACTTCAGGAGAGCACATAGTGAACACTCTCCGCTGAACATCGTCGGCTCCTCTGTGGAGATCGTCAAGAGCACCAAATTCCTTGGTGTTCACCTGCTGGAGAACCTCACCTGGTCCCTCAACACCAGCTCTATTACTAAGAAAGCCCAGCAGAGTCTCTACTTTCTTTGAAGGCTGAGAAAAGCACATCTCCCAACCCCCATCCTCACTACATTCTATAGAGGGACTATTGAGAGCATCCTGAGCAGCTGCATCACTGCCTGGTTTGGGACTTGCACTGTTTCGGAACGTAAAGCCCTGCAGAGGATAGTGAGGACAGCAGAGAAGATCATCAGGGTCTCTCTTCCCTCCATCAAAGACATTTACAAAAAACACTGCATCCGCAAAGCAACCAGCATTGTGGATGTCCCCACCCCCACACCCCTCACACAAACTTTTCACCCTCCTGCCGTCTGGCAAGAGGTACCAAAGCATTCGGCCCTCACGGCCAGACTGTGTAACAGCTTCTTCCCCCAAGCCATCAGACTCCTCAATACTCAGAGACTGGACTTACACACACACACACACACACACACACACACACACACACACACACACACACACACACACACACACACACACACACACACACACACACACATATACACACGTGTCCTGAGTTTAATTATTGTCACTTTATAACTGGCTGCTACCTCAAAAACTGCTATGTCCATAGAACACTATCTCATAGTATGTTATGTTTACATTTTGCATTTTTAGAAACTGTCATCTTTTTGCACTACTGTGTACTGGTCGGTGCTGCACTGTCTCTCACTGTGCCTATTGTCCTGTTGATTTTTAGTAATTTATTGTACTGTCCCGTACTTTTTGCACACGTTTGTGCGTGCACTTTATTTTGGTATGTTATTTAGTCTGTGTAGTCTCATGTGGTTCTGTGTTTGTCCTATGTTGTTTTATATAGCACCATGGTCCTGGAGGAATGTTGTCTCATTTCACTATGTACTGTAATAACTGTATATGGTTGAACGACAATAAAAACCACTTCACTTGACTTGATATTTGACTCTACAGTGCTGGAACAAGGTTAAAACAAAGTGTGGAAGTAATCACTTTTCTTTGCATGTTGCATTGACTGCATTCATACTATAGCCTATATCGGCATTAGCTAGCTAGCCAGCTTTATCAATAGCTGTTAGCTAAATTTGGTGGATGATGACAGTGCGGTTTATAAAATAGACTGCACATTATAAATATGTTGACACAGTTCAGTATTTGATTCCATCACAACTTTCATTTTGATTTATCGATGCGCTATTGTTTTATAATAGTAGAATGTTTATATTTTCTGTATAACCAAGTTATGTTACACTGATGAATATGTCTTTTAGCATTATCTTGAACATTATCTAGCATTGATTTCATGTGTTAATGTAGTTTACCTTGCTGAATAATTACAGATTAACATTGTTTATGACAGTTACTGTGAAAGTATGATCAAGTTATCTAAAATAACACAGATCAATCCTTATGGCTCTATATTTCACATGCTTTGCAGTTATGTAAGCTTACCTGTCCAATAAGAAGATCACCATTTCTGGGTCGGTTTTGATCCCAAAACCTTAGCCAGATGGGATTCAGTAGATACATGTTTTTGTTTTGTTTTGTTTACTCTGCGTTTGTGTAGGAGTCAGTGTTGTGCTGGGAGCCAGACGTTTGCTGGATTCCATCTCTAAGATAACATTACCTAGTGTTGCAGTTTGTTGTCACTGTTGAATAGCGGCAGAGAAGCTATTGCTGAGGCAAGGCTCTCTGGAGTGCGCATAAACGTCACATCCTTTGGATTTTCCCGGCAAAAGCGACCCACTCCCTTCACATGAAAATCAGTCTACAGTCTTTAATAGGCAACCTAGGAAGTCCTTGAAGGGCTCATTTTTAAAGTTCCGTTACAAGCCATTCACACATTGGCAAATAAAAAGGCGAATATTACATGAAAATTGTTACATATTGCACCTTTAATACATGACAGGAATGTCATTTGTCCCTTTTGGACATAGACATTTTAGTTCATGTTATACTGTATTTGTAAAGGCATTGTTCTTTTATTCATTTAAAAAAAAATTTTACAATCACATATCTTTTTTTAATATACATACTATATAAAAGAAACATTTTAAATATTAATTATTTTTATTTACAATTTACAGGAAATAACAGTAACACATTGTCAATCATAAAAAATGTTATAAAACAGCACATTTGTTTGAAAAATGACTTTCTGAATGTTAGAACACTGAAACAGCTCTACATTCACTCAAGAACTAGAGATGTGTTCAACAAGACTATGTGGAATGCAAATAATGAAACATGACAACCACAATGCCATGCAAAGACAAAACACAGTAACTACACATTTTGTCAAAATGTCAAAAATTTATGACCGAAATAGATCTCCGATACTATGATCTGCTCCGATAGTGAAAATGAAAATTCTAGTTACTTCACAAATTGTAGTTACAACAAAATCCACACTAAAACCAAAAAACAACAACAACAAAAATGCTGTGGAGTCATTTTTCTCAGTTTCAGTGTTGTTCAGTAGTTACTGCATTTTGCCTTTGTGGGACAGCATACTTCTAAATTCCTAAAACAATCTTCATACAATATGTCAGTAAAACACTCATTAAGGGATGCAATAAAGTACAAATAAATACAATTATGCAATAAAGCCCTCTAAAATATGTGTTACAAGAGATTTGCTTTGCTGAACAAGTTAATTGTTTTTTAAAAGAATACAGTATAGAAAAGAAGGCATATGTGAATTTGATGCTATTATGTTATTAAAAATGGTATAAGTCAGTTTATGTTGATGTGTATGTTTGTGTGTGTGTGAGTGTGAGGTGCAAAGCAGGCAAGACACAGCCTTCATCCACAGGACTCCAACATTTCTCAAAAACACTTTTAGTAACTTGAATTTTATATTCCCTGTAATTTCAGTTACTCTCTCAATAGCCATAAAAACAGGAAGTCTGACAGCGGTGGCCAGTGGGAGTACTTGGCAGCCAGTTTAGATCAAAATGTCCGTCTGTGTGTGAGCAGTTTCTAAATAATTTGCTGGCAGCTCAGAAGGCATTCTGTCTTTCAGTTCCAGGCAGCCTTGTGTGCAAAATCTTTGGAAGGCAGAAAAAACATAGAAACACATGCAATTAACACACATTAACTACTAACATGTTGAAAAAGAGTTGGTAGAAATCTTTAAGCACCTCACAATTTGATTTTAATCTTATTTTCTGTGGATGTGCATGCGAATGATCAACTTTCAAGAGCCTCCCACATTTATAATTATTGTGTAAATGTCATTTGACCCCTTACCTTTAAATAATAGAGCTGATGATGCATAACATTGATTAGTTGCTTTCTGGATGCCATTTGAGGCTTTATTTTTCATGACAGCACTAGTTGCAGGGTTATGGACAACAACCGTGTGCAACATCTCATCCAATTTTTGTGAGAGTGTAAATTGAATGTGCAATTTCCGTATCAGGGCAAAGAGTAAGTGAGTGTGTTTATGTTATATGTGGGTGTATGCGTGCAACAAGGACTTCTAATTTATTGCATATAGCCCATTTACACTACCTTCCTATGCTACTAATATCTAATGAATGTTACTTCAATGCTTGACAGGAAGCGGACTATATATTAGGATGCAGATGGTTGGAGCTATAACTAGAGAGGAACCTAAGAATTAAGTTACACTTGACCCAGCCAATTAGTGCTTTGCACTCCCGATTTCACCTACCTACTTGTGTCTAGATTTAGAGCATGCTTGCACAAAAATACCAAAACTTCATGGCCATATCCACTGACTTCACATATATGACATAATGCTATGCTTATGACATACAGTAGCACTCTAAAAATTGGGCCCATAGTCTATTGTTCTTGGCAGTAAAAATTATTGAAGGCTTCTGCATATGTTTGATTGCACAGCAAGTGCATATTTTTGTAATGTACATTTGTATATACTTTTAAATGATCATGATTACAAATAATTCATTTAAAATTATAATTTTTTTTAAAGCAATCCAGATTTATTTCAGAAAGAATCGTGATGCAACTGTATGTCTTTTCACCTATACAAATAAATTTATATCACACCAAATCAATTCAAACAAAGTTTATTTTACAGTTCAACACAGGTAAATATTGTATAAACATGTGATTTGTTTAGTCAGGGATTACGTTTTTAAATACCTCTTTTTTGTTTTTATACCTTTTTTTTGTATATTAATTTTTGCATTGTGAAGCAATTTTGCGTTTGTGAAAGGCACTACAGAAATAAAAATGAATAGTTTAATTATTATAAAGTGCTGACCTGTTCATTCATGATGGCGGAGAGCTCAGTGAGCATGTCTCTATGGTGAGCTTTCATCTCTTCCTGATACTCCAGCTGATCTTCTTTTATTAGACGCTCGTTCACATTCAGAGCCTGACCACACGCTTCAGCAAACTGCCTGCAGGACAGGAAGGAGGAAATTACAGTAGCTGTCATTAATTGCAGCACTTCTCATGTTATTGCCTCCTTAGGACGAATTGCTTTTGCTGTATTCCTCACTTGTAATTTGCTTTGGTTAGAAAAGTATGCTAAATGAATACATTTAAATGTAGGTTATGCCATCTCCAAAATGCTCAGTTAACCAGTGGACATTATGTCAATGACACATACCAACTTATATTTAAATTTGACAAAGCATTCAAAAGATTCCACCATTTGGAATTTTAATATAAAGTGATGTGAAGCAATATGGCTGATTAAATTGGTATTGTTGAAATCCTCAAGATCCAAGGAACCTAATTCAAAAGCCAAAATATATATTTTTTTACATTTCTTGATCCATTCGTGGTGCTGTTATCAAACATTGCATGTTACCTCAAATCATGTTTCTAATGAAGCATACCACATTTTGTTTCCATAGGACAAAGCATTGCAGAGATACAGCCTGACTTCCTGTTTTACATTGACATTGTTAAATATGCGCTAGCGTAACTTTTCACCAGTGCCGGAAATCAAGATTTTTTTATATATCTTCTGTGCGGCTCGATATGAAGATCATCTGGGTAGTTTTTTGTGCAAACCAGATGAAGTTTGCAGTAGGAGTAGCAAAAAGACAATAAACGCCACAATCCAAGATAGCGGCCATTGTAAGTGGTCCTTTACAATCTAAATTTTATTTCGTTTCTAGGTCAAACAGTTTAAAATGTATGCACAAAACATTTTTAAACTAATGGTGGCACTATAGAATTTGTCTTAGGACTTGATTGCTTGGACCTAACCAGAGTTCGTTTCCTCCCCCTCACCCCACCAACAACTTTTTACATCATATTATTTGGGTCCAAACTGCAGTCCGATTGCACCACCAACTTGAATACAATTGCAGCGATTCATCACTGTAACAACTCAAGAAGACATCAGCTTCATGGTGTAATTAAAGTATTCTGCTCTTTGGACTTACAAGCAAACATTTACATGCATAGAAGACACTTGTGTTTGTCTGTCGCGGATACACTGTATGTGTAATGATGTAATGAATGTTAGCATTTATCTGTCATGAGCCAAATTCTAACAACTTACCTGAAAATTTCTTTCAGGAGTTTCACTTGGTTGTCAGGGTATTTCTTGGCATTTTTCTCCTCAAGGAAGGCTCTGGCGTAGGCCATGGGCCCTGCATTCACCTGAAAATTTTTAAGAAATAAATTTCATAGTCTTAGTTAAGATATGAGCACAACTGCTAATGCTATTGCTAATGCCACTGTTAAACAAGAAACCCTGCCTAAAATACCATTGCAGTGCAGCTGAGTATGTGTTTTTGAGAAATACTGTAACTGACAACTGTTATTCACTTTAGTGTATCTCTACAGTAGCATTGGTAACTAAACTTAAAAGCAGCGGTTGATTTGAAAAACAAAAAACAAAGACAAAACAAATTAAGAGGGATGGTGTGATCAAATGTTTCTATGTGTGTGGGAATCATGCAAAGATTGCCGGTGGCATTGCAAATGGTCAAATGAAATTGCTTTCACTTAGTGCATGTTATTGCCATGTAATTCTTATGTAGGGTGCAAAGGAGCTAAAGGCTCCATTGATTTTATTTTCTCCCAAAACACTAAATTGCAACATAGTTTGTCACTATACACTGGAAGAATTTCCTGATCCATTAGATCTTTGTGTGTGGTGTCTATAGGTTGATTTTGAGCCAATTTGGTCTAATTTGTATTATAATTTTTTAAAATGTTGCAAATTTATGTAGCTAATGAAAATCCCCGAAATTAGCACATTTCTTTTGAGAAAAAAAATACTTTATCATTTTCAGTTTTGAAAGGTCATAAAATCTACAGAACTGCCCAATAAGATAGTAAGGATAGTATTTGAGGTTAAACAATATCACTTTAAATCCCCTTGGGGCCTTTTACCCCAAGTATGGGGAAAAAGGCTCCCTTGCCACTGAATTTTCAACTAAATTTTGATCTAAACAGCCTTTCATTATTATTTATTTTCATACAAATTATGTTGCTCCATCAATTTTCAATAAAAAAAAAAATATATAATTTTTTTTTTGACCAGAAAAAAGCTCAATTTCATTAAGGGGTGCCTTTAGCCCAGTGGGACCCCACTTCTGTTTGCGTGATTTACACCAGAAGACGGACACATCTCACATGTGCTATTGATTATGTTATTAACACCTAGCTGTTCAGTTTGGTACAAGAAATGTATGAAAATGTGGTTGTCACTACTTGAATTTTACGGTAGTTAATTCTAAATAGTAGAATGCCGTTGTCACGCCCGTAAATTACTTAACTATGTGTCCCGTGTACAGAACAGGATTAAAAAATATAAGGTGAATTGAAAATAGCTACAGTGTGTATGTGGCATTTATTTCCACTTTGGAGCTTGACAGTTTTGGATGCCATTAACTTACATTGTATGGACAAAAACATCATAAGCCATTCAAAATATCTTTGTTTGTGTTCCTCAAAGAAAGAAAGTCATTGGGATGGCATGTAGGTGAGTAAATTATGAGAGCTTTATCATTTTTGTGTGAGTATCCCTTTAATGTGCCAAATTGCTTAATAATTGCTTGGCAACTGCAAGCAGCCTATAGTTATGATATTGAACTAGATTACTTAGCAGAAACTGCTTACTCTGAACATTCTAAATAATAAATTGAACTGTTTATTGTAAATTAGTGTCTTTAATTAAATGGCTATTGTCTCCCTTTTCAAAAGCTGATTGTTACAGTCATTTTACCAGTAATTCATTGTACTACACAGCCTCTCGTGGCCTATTGCTTCAATATGTGTGCATATTCACCTTCACACTGACGCTGCCTTGTAGTTTGAGTTGGAGGCGGATCATGTCCACCTCCTCCATGTTACACAGCTGATTGAGTTCAGATACTTTCCGGCTCATTTCATCTATGGCCACCTCGATAGGATTCATCTCTGTGCTCTGCTGTTCCACCACCTCAATACGCTTCTTCAGGAATGGGAAACTAGAGCTCGCTGCAAAAGACAGAGAGACACTCAGGGAGGTGTGGTGATGTGTTTATAAAATATTTTTATTGTATAAAAAAAATGTATATTTTATGTGCAGGAAGTATTTGTTGGATCACTTAAGCAAGTAATTTAAGGATGCATGATACATTGGCGATTTCTTTGTTGTCATGTCAACAATTTAGATGTAATATTAGATGTAACTTTTCACAGATAAAAATTCAACGTAGTCACAAAACTGTTAATTGAGTTTAACTTGAAAAATTCCTTACAAGTCAACATGACCTTAACCCATTTTACTTCTATGTACTGACATATTTCAGTCTAAAATAGCTATTCAACAACAAAAAATAAACAAAAATAGCGTGGAACTTGATTTTATCAACATAGAAATTGACTGTATTATTGTAATGTAGCCAGTTGGTTGGAGGGTAAGAGTTAAAAAATAACAGTTCTGGCTGATGTCAGCTGAAAAGGAAAGTTATTATATATTGATGAAACATTACGAAGAATTTTAAGAATAATATGCACTTATGAATTTTACACACTAAGACAAGAAACATGCATGAATAGCAATTTAATTTTGATGTCACGTTGGCTTAAAGTGTCTCACTGGTCAGGATGGTTCTTCTCTTGCATTGCTCCTCCACATCTCCGTGTTTCTTTCCAGACAGAGTGAAAGGTGTCTCAAAGACAAAGCGGTTGATGTTGTGATGCCGCTCAAAGTCGGTCTTCTTCTCCAGCTGTTCCTTCTCATCAAAATAAGGCACTACATAAGTCACCTGGATGTAGGCAAATTTGGGGTCTAGGTCTTTAGGGTTCACCTGTGAAAAATAAGTTTAAACCAGATTGCAACAAGTTAAAATTTAAAACCAGATTGTTATCCTAGTTTCTTTAAAAACATTTTAAAAAAAGATGTCATGGATTAAACATTGACTGAAACCACATCAGCATACAGAATATTCTGTTTTAAAATATATAGGGCAGGATAGGCAGTGGTCTTCAAAGGTAGTCAGGAGCATGCAGGACACACCTTATTGGAGTCTTGGATCATCTTGACGTTATCAGCTCCAAACTTGTCAGAGTAGAGTTTAAGGAGCCGATGAGAGATCTCAGACAGTCCTGTGAGCTTTGGCTCCTTATAGATGAACTCCTTACTCTCCTCTTCCTCGAAGAACCCCTGTCAAACACAATTTTGCACATGAGCTTGGGCCTGGATTCCCAATGATGCATCTGAGAACACTGTCACCAGGTGGCAGAAAAGAGTATAAAACAGATGTCACTTAAGTATAGGCTCAGGTAAGTGTTAGGCCTATTGCACACCACAAACATAAACAGCACATAACTGGCTCTGTAGCATAACTGCAACAACAGTTACTGTATTATGCACAGGGTTTTGGGAGGGTTAGTTTTGAATTGAATTCCACTACAGATTAGAGAATACATCCTGTAGAATGTAATTTGTAAAATATTACATTAGATTACTCAAGGTCAGTAACACATTCTACATTTACATTTATGCATTGACAGACACTTTTATCCAAAGCGACTTACAGTGCACTTATTACAGGGACAATCCCCCAGGAGCAACCTGGAGTTAAGTGCCTTGCTCAAGGACACAATGGTGGTGGCTGTGGGGATCAAACCAGCAACCTTCTGATTAACAGTTATGTGCTTTAGCCCACTACGCCACCAACACTCCATAAAATATTTTGTCCAGTAAAATACTACATCCATTCTAAATACTTTGGATTACTTTTTCAGCACTGGTAGATTTTTTTTCACTTGTTTTGACTATAAAAACTCTGCCAGTACAGTAAGACAAAGTACACATGTTAAAAATACATTCTCTGAAAAACCTAATTATCTTATGCAGTGTTGTTTCTAAAACAAGATCAATCTAATTTATCTTGTTTCAAGGATTTTTAGATATTTTCACAGGAAAACAATACAAAAATGATTATCATGAATATGATTTTTGACCTAATATCAAAGGTCTTGCTAGAAAAATAGAAATTATGATCTAACATGAATTATCTTGATAATAAATATGATCGTGTCTGGTAACATGTGCAAGTAAAATGGATAGAAATAGCATTTTAGCTTAGCATAAAACTGACAATTTACACAAGGTTTATTTCTATTTATTGGGCACCAAACTTACTTCAGACTTACTTCTCTGTCTGCTCATATGAATTTAACACATCATAAGAATTTCACCGCTGTTCAAATGCACTTTGGATCCCATCATTTATATGTATAAATGTTTTCTATCTGAAAGGACTAAATATTAAATGAAACAAAAATGCAAAGTAGTCTCTTCAGTAATGAAAATTATTTAAAGAATGTAACTATTCTAATTACACTTATTTAAATTGTAACTATAGTGGAATATACTACAATACGTAATCCAGTTACCTGTATTCCGTTACTCCCCAACCCTGAGTATGCATAACCAAACTCTGACAGAAAATAAACAGATTTCTACGTTACATCAAGTGTTTCCTTTAAAAACCGCATTGATAAATATTTTAAACTTGATCATCATAAAATATAAATAAATACATTAATAGGGTGCTAACATTTACATTCAAATGGTAATTCATCTAAACAGAATGGATCCTAAACAAAAAGTAAAGCAATAAACTGCTTACACTCACTCAAAAGGAATATTGTCATAATTCAGAGAGATTTATTGAACAGAAAGAGCTGTTTGCTTGTGCCTGTACTTGTACAGTACCTGTGCTACAGCTGAGTCATTCCTGTTATGCAGTACATTTTCATGTCACCATTAATGGTGCAAAAACAGGGTATGCAAAAAATACAATGCATAGGGGTGCCACACAAAGGGGCCCCTGGTCTCAATATTTTTTGTTTTAATTTATGAAGTAATGCCTCTAGGAATTGTATTCATTTTGTCTTTCACTCATTGTTGTGTTTCAAACAATACATGTTTTCTTGGACATATTTTTTACATTTATGTTTTTATTAATATTCATTTGTTTTGTATTATCCTCTACCTAACAAAACCAATTCCACAAAGGATTATTTACCCCCCAAAAAAGAAAATTCAGTCATTGCTTACTAACCCCTGTGTTGTGATAACTCAACACAAAGAAATTCTGAAAAAAATGTTGTGCTCACTGAAGTCAATGGCAGTTGACCAAAACTCTGATTAACATAGTGTTGTTTGAGGTCAGGTAGGACACAATGTGTCTGTAGCTGCCCTCAGCTTCCTCTGTCTATCTCTCTCAGTTTGATTGAGTACTCTGTTTAAAACAAATGAGGCTTGGCAAATAAATGCATCTATTCTCTGACTACAAACTCATCAGACATATTTAGTAAGTAAGGTTCTTTGGTTTGTGTGCAGATGTGTTGTGTTCTGTTATTTCTATCACTGTGGTGGACCTGTTTTTATATATACAAAACATGTTTTCTCTCGAATGCCTCATTTCCAGAGGGGGCTGCGTTAATTGTTTCTTTCATGCAGTCTCATCTGCAACGCTCAGAGGAGAGTAACAGTCGGTCAACAATTTCACTAAATAATACATTAGATTTTGGTTTGTTTCTCACCAAAGCTAATTGTATGCTTTCGTAACAATCATGAGTCTCATGGTGTAACATCTGAGATTATTATCCCTACTACCAACCACCAGAGGGAGCCCTCTCCCGAATACTAACTCTGTACCGTTTCTTTTTTGGTGACATCCTGTTTAAACTATATAAATACCATGCTGTTTCCATTTTGACTTTACATTGTATTGCCAGTTTACCCTGCCTTACCAAGTGTTTTTCTATAGCCATTGCAGATTGTTTTCATGTTATGACAATTGCCTGTTTTCCTGAATTTAGTGCATTTTGGATACCCCTTTGGTTTGTTTGCTACCTTTATTTGCCTGCAGATTTGAATGGTTTGCTTGTGTTTTAATAAACTTCCTGCACATGGATCCTAACACCGTCTCCATGGCCTGTTCATCCAGAGGAAGTTCCACAGCTCCAGTCCACATTCGTGCACCAGTGCAAGGTTTTAAGGGGTTACCAAGATCAGCTGATCAACATATGTGTTGCCACAAGTTTGACACAATACATTCACTCTCTGCCAGCTCCACATGCTAAACCGTTATGCTTTACCTGATAAGTTTGATGGTTATGCTGAAAAATGACAGGGTTTTTAATGACATTGCAAAGTATATTTCTCAAATCAACCTGAATCATTTGATCAAGAAGCCAGGAAATGTGCTTTTATGATGTCACTGCTTACTGGCAAAGCTCTCTATTGGGCTGCCGCTGTTTGGGATAAAGATCCTAAAATCCAGGTTTTATTTGATTACTTCATTCAACAAATCAACAAAGTCTTCTAATATCCAGCGGGTAGCCATGATATCTCGCTTCAGTTGCTTCATCTACGCCAGGTTCAATGATCAGCAGCGGATTATGCAGTTCTGTTCAGGACACTAGCGGCTCAAAGTGGATGGAATGATGTCTCTATGAAGACCATTTTCCACTAGGGGCTTAACCTAAAACTCAGGACGGAGTAAAGGGTGAAGGTACTACTCTTTCTGAATATATAACCATGGCCATCAAGATGGATAACCTGCTTCAAAATGCTTCACGGCCTCAGTTTCACTTCGACTCAAATTCTACAGTCTCGGTGCAGGCCCAGGCATCCACTGTATAACCCGAACCCAAGCAAGTTGCATACACTCGAGTTTCCATGGAGGAATGCCGACATCAACGCAACAAAAACCTTTGCTTTTAATGTGGCTCACCAGGTCATCTCAACGCTGCATGCCCATACAAGAAATCAAGTTCTCCTGAGTCAAGGCAAAATGTGAGTACAATTAACACTGTATCACACGTTTTGCATACTTTTCTGTTACCTGTAGAGGTCTCCATTGGTGATCATGTAAAGTGTTTTTCAGCTTTTGTAGATTCTGTTACTGATCTATTATTACTGTTATTCTAATTAATCAGGAAATTCAACAAGAACTCAATATACCCACCATTCAATTCTTCCCAAAGATTAACATCACCACTGTTGACAACACTCCTATTGGTACAGGCATAACCCAACAGACTATTCCGATAACTATCATGGTTGGACATTTTCATGCAGAAGAATCTCACTATATGTCATCAATTCACCCAAGCACACTCTTATCCTGGGTCATCCCTGGCTGGCCATTCACGACCCATCGATAGCTCACGCAATGGTCAAGTTCTTGTCACAAACAGTCTCCGGAGTATGTGGTGGCATAGGTGGTGGTGTAGTGGGCTAAAACACTGAACTGGTAAGCAGAAGGTTGTTGGTTCGATCCCCACAGCCACCACCATTGTGTTCTTGAGCAAGGCACTTAACTCCAGGTTGCACTGGGGGGATTGTCCCTGTAATAAGGGCATTGTAAGTCTCATTGTATAAAAGCGTCTGCCAAATGCATAAATGTAAATGTAAATTGAGGTGAGGTGTTTAGTAAAATCAAAGCTACACAACTTCCTCCTCATCGTCCAACTTCTGTCCAATACAGACCAACGAGAAGCAAGGCATATACATTGTCATGCCCCGAGACCCTTGCCATGGAGAATTAAATTGAGGAAGCCCATGCTTCCGGTTAAAGCCGCCCCTCTACCTGCCCAGCAGCTGCAGGTTTCTTTTTCATAGAGAAGGATGGAGGTCTACGTCCCTTTATCGACTATTGAGGCCTGAACTCTGTCACCACAAAGTACCGTTACCCATTACCACTTATCCCCTCAGCCCTTGAACAACTCTGTGAGGCAAATATCTATACCAAACTTGATCTGAGAAATGCTTATAACCTCGTCAGGATCCGAGAAATAGATGAGTGGAAAACTGCTTTCATCAACACCGGGGGGGGACTATGAATATTTGGTCATGCCATATGGACTTGCTATCGCCCCCTTGGTTTTCCAGTCTTTTATCAATGAGATATTCAGAGACTTACTGAATCATTGTGTGGTGGATTACATTGACAACATCCTCAAAAGACATGAAACAACATATCCAGCAGGTCAAGACAGGTCAAGTCAATTTTATTTGAATAGCACCTTTCACAACATTCATCATTTCAAAGCAGCTTTACAGAAGATCAGGCATTAACAGAAGATAAAATTGTAATGTCTATAATGTCGATGAGTCATCATTGTGTAATTAGATAAAATGTGATTTTTAATTGTGTTTAAAAATAAGCAATATAAAATAATAAACGTATTAATAACCCCAGTGAGAAAGCTGAAGGCGACTGTGGCAAGGAACACAAAACTCCATAAGATGTTGATTAATGGAGAAAAATAACCTTGGGAGAAACCAGACTCACTGTGGGGGCCAGTTCCCCTCTGGCTAACATTATGAATATAATGTAAATATTACTTATGTATAGTTCAAGTCATGGTTTAAAATGATTGAACTAAGTAAGTGTTAAGGGTCAGTGTTTAACCCTCTGGGGTCGACGGACATGCTGGCGCATCCTGCTGGATTTTTTTCATCATTACAGCGGAAACAACATAAAATTCTCCATCATTTTGGGGCATACAGATAAGTGTAAGACATCATTAGAGACTATAAAGGGTCTACTTTTATTTGTGTACACTCACAACAACAACAAAACCTTGTGCTTTTGTAAAATAAAGAAAATAAAAAGGGTGAGCTGTAAGCAGTCTCTATGTTCACAAGCATATCTCTGAAACACGTCACAATAATGTACTGAAACTCTGCGAATACTTATCATAAACATATGTCTAAAGAAAGCTTAAAATGTCTAATTTTAAATAAAATAATTCAGATTTAAAAACATTTTCTCCTGCAATGTAATCTATATGAAACGTAGCGATGTACAGTTTCTCCTGGCTCAGCGAATTATCTCCAATTTGATCACACCCACCTGCAGAGCATGCTATTCATACGGTAATGTGATGAGACGATCAAATGAAATGGTAAACGCCCCCGACTGTGCCTTAAAAACAACAAGTTTGTTCACTTATCTGCAGTTTTGAAAGACATGCATGATACACAACTCCTGGATAGTGACGAAGAGTTCAAATTTTCCTCAGAAGAAGAGCAGGACTCCGATGAACGTTTGTATTTTAAAGAGAGACTTGATCAAGCCAAGGATACAATTTCGGACGAGTAAGTAATTTAATTTTAATTAGTTGACATGCCATTTTTTACAAACATGTACATATTGTACTAGTGGGACTGTTTCCAGACTTTCCAGCCAGGATTCAGAGTATTGAAATTTGAAATATGTCCTAATAAGCAAGTTTTATTTACATTTAAATGCTGTTTCGCTAAAGCAGGTATTTAAATTGTATACTGTATGCTATGTAATATGATATAAAAATAATATGAATGTTTCGATTATATTTTAACTAGGGCTGTTGATTTAACGCGTTAAAGTGAAGAAAACACTTCAGTAGGAAGAACAACGCAAACATACGTTACATTTTTGCATTCAAAACACTTGAAGGAGCGCAAATGTGAACTAAGGGATCTCAAGATGTGTTTAAAGATTGAGTATTAAACTATATTTAACTTGAAACAGTGCACTAAACATTTTATGTTTATGATGCAACACACCCGAGATGCTAAACAAGCATGTCTGATGCAGGTGTAGATTGACAGGCTCTTAAACAAGCCCTCATAATAAATCTCCAACTGATTGACAAATTCACTTATGTAATGGATTGCTGTGAACTGCATGCCAATGATTGATTTATGATCAATAATATGTTAGTAAACAATACATTGTATTCTAAAGCCACTTTTTGTATTGTCTTATCAATATTAACTCTTCTGCTACAAGAATGCAATGCATTTTAATTTAACATAATTTTAATATTTTTTTTGTATATATATATATATATATATATATATATATATATATATATATATATTTTTTTTTTTTTTTTTTTTTTTTTTTGAAAATATTTAAAGATAACTGTCTAATTATATATTGATATAAATATGTATAATCTTTATATATTGAATTATTGTTATATGAGGGGCTTTCTCAGCAAATATTTGTATATGCGATTAATCGCGATTAATTAATCAGGACACTATGTAATTAATTTTATTACAAAATTTAATCGATTGACAGCCCTAATTTTAACTAGTGTTTATGCTGCCTCATTATCATCAACAAAGCTTGTGCTTGCAAATATGTGTTCAGGTTAAATTAGTAAAATGCACTATAAATATATTAGAAAATCACCATCTTATAATGATTTCTGAAGGATCATTTGACACTGGAGACTGCATTAATAATACTGAAAATTCAGCTTTGATCACAAATTGCATTTTACAATATATTAAAATAGAAAATTGTTCTTTTAAATTGTAAAAATTGTTCAAAGTATCACTGTTTTTACTGTATTTTGGATCAAATAAATGCAGTCTTGGTGAGCAGAAGAGACTTCTTTTAAACTGTAGTGTAGATCTAAAATTAAGTAAAGTCTTTATGTAAAGAAAATGTATAGTCAGATTACTATTTTTAACTTGATTTTTGACAATTAAGTCTCCTCACATTCATTCAATTTCTGTCACATTCCTCATTAATAGGCCCAGGGCAGGGGTCTTTTGTCTCCTAAGGTGTGAATAACTATCAATATTCATTATAGTTCACGCTTTCTTGCATATGGCCTTTCTAACACTAAAAGTGTCTTACAAAAGTTCAATTACTATATTGTTTTTTATGAATGATTGATCAGGATGGTTTCACATAATTTTGTAGCAAATACTCTAGGCTACAAGATCCATTTCTCAAAAGTCTTGTGGACAAATGTTTAGTATGTGTTACATGGCCTTATTTCAATTACTTAAAAATTTAGTTTTTTCAAAAACCATGCATAAACATAATTTTCTCAAAAATACAAACATGTACACACATGTGGCTCACACATTATTGTAGCCCAGTTTGTGCTGAATACAGGGTTATCAGAGTTTAGCCATTAATGTTTTTTAAGCAACTAAAAAAAGCACAAATGTCAAGGCATGTCAAAACTTCTCCAGGGCCCAAAACACCCTCAGACCCCAGAGGGTTAAACATCGATTTTGTTTGAACTGTAAAATTAATGACCAATGTCTTTTGAAGTCCATCCTGGATTAATTGCAGAAATTCACACAGATGCAATTGTTCTTGTTAATTGGCTGATGAAGGCTTTTGTTGGCAATTGTTAGTCTATGTATTCCATTTCAAGAGCGTAGTCCATCAATAGACCGAGGTGATGCAGGCAGACAGTTCTATCATGTCTCCAGTAACACCAACTATTTGTCAAGGCATAAAAATGTGAGTTCCATACCACTTTCCTATGCTACAATATCAGCCATCAAGGTGTAGAAATGGATGTGCCTAAGATAACAGCAGTCACCGAATGGCCTCAACCTTCAAAAATCAAGGAACTACAGCAGTTTATGGGTTTCGCCAACTTCTATCGCCATTTCATCAGGAATTACAGCATCATTGCGGCATCACTCATGTCGTTGCTCAAAGGAAAGCCCAACAAATGGCCTTGGAACGATGCCACATATCAGGCCTTCATCTCCCTCAAGTCAAGCTTCACAACTGCTCCGATACTAAAACATCCTGAGCCCAATCTTCCCTTCATCATTGAGGTAGACGCTTCAGATTACAGGATTTGAGCAGTCCTGTCACAACATCACAGAACACCAGGCAAGCTTTACACTTGTGCCTTTTTCTCCAGAAAACTTAACTGAGCAGAACGTAACTATGATGTGGGGAAAAAGGAATTACGTTCCATGAAAGCAGCACTCCAAAGAATGGCGTCACTGGTTAGAGGGGGGCAGTCCACCAGTTCCAGGGTATCACCAATCACAAAAATCTTGAATATATCAAAGCAGCCAAGAGATTGAACCCACATCAAGCCCGCTGGTCATTGCTTTTCACCAGGTTCAATTTTACAGTCACTTACTGCCCTGGCAGCAAGGACTGCAAAGCAGATGCACTTTCATGCAGACATGATCCACCCTACCTCCAACCTCACCCTGGGTCCATTCTGCCACCATCTGTCATTATATTTCCGATTAGTTGGGACATCATGGAGGAGATACAACAAGCACAACAGCATGAACCGTCACCACCCATCTGCCCCCCGACCAAGCACTATGTACCCCAAGCTCTATGTCAGAGGAATATGCAATGGGTCCACACTTCCTTGAGCACTGGACACCCTGGTACCCAAAGAACTGTTACCATGGTATGCAATTCCTTCTGGTGTGCAATTTTGCTTCATGATGTGACTAACTACATTAGGTCTTGTCAGGTGTGTGCCCAATCCAAGACCCCAGAGAACTGACCATGGGGTTGGTTCAACCACTACCAATACCACAAAGACCATGGTCCCACCTGTCCATTGACTTTGTCAAAGACCTGCCAAACTACCATGGTAACACTACCATTCTGGTTATAATAGATTGATTTTCTAAATCATGTAGACTTGTCCCTGTCAAGGGTTCACTCACTTCCATGAAAACTGCTAATGCTTTGTTCCAAGTCTTTAGGGTCTATTGAATACCAGAGGACATCGTGTCCGACAGAGGTCCACAGTTCACATCACGAGTTTGGCACGCATTCTGCAAACAACTGGATATCATTGTGAGTCTCACCTCTGGTTACCACCCTCAGGCCAATGGACAGATGGAACATCTAAACCAAGAGATAGGAAGATATATTCTGAGTTATTATAGCCGTGAACAGGAAAAGTGGAGTGATTTCTTGCCCTGGGCTGAATATGCACAGAATTCCCTCACTCATACCTCTACGGGTCTAACCACCTTCCAATGCATGCTGGGCTGCCAACCCCAATGTTTCCTTGGTCAGGAGAACCATCTACAGTACCAGCGGTGGACAATTGGATTAGGCTAAGTGAGAGGGTGTGGGACAGTGCACATGACCGGCTAAATCGAGCGGTCGAAGCACAAAACTTAGCAAAACAACTGAGGTGCCCCCATCCCAACTATCAGCCAGGACAGAGGGTCTGGTTGCCCACAAGGGATCTCAAGTTGTGGCTACCCTGCAGGAAGCTCAGTCCAAGGTACAGTATGTGGGTCCTTTCAAAATTTTCCATCAAATAAACCCAGTTACTTCCCGTTTTGAGCTTCTTGCTAATTACCGCATCTCTTATTCCTTCCATGTGTCCTTTCTAAAACCCGTCCACCCTGCGTCTGGCTCTGGAACCACGGATTCAGAGCCTCCACCTCCATTGGATTTATATGGACCCCCAGCGTATATGGTCAGAGAGATCATGGACTCAAGATGACTTGGTGGACTGGGAGGGCTACGGACCAGAGGAGAGATCATGGGTAGCTGCCAAGGACATATTGCACCCATCCCTGATACAAGAATTTAATTGCGCCCATCCTAATCATCCAGTACCATGACCAAGGGGACGTCCCAGCAGAAGAACACTATAAATTCTTCGTAGGAGGGGGGGTTCTGTAATATCCAAGATTGTTACCCCTACTACCAACCACCAGAGGGAACCCTCTCCTGAATACTAACTCTGTGCCATTTCTTCTTTGGTGACTTCCTGTTTGAACTATATAAATAGCTATCTAATAGATATCCAGCTGTTTCTATTTTGACTTTGCAAATTATTGCCAGTTTACCCTGCCTTACCAAGCGTTTTTCCATTGCCATTGGTGATTGTTTTCATGTTATAACCATTGCCTTTTTTCCTGGATTTACTGCATTTAGGATACCCATTTTTTCCTCTTTTGTTTGCCTTGTTGGACTTTCTTTTTGGTTTATTGGATCATACCACCTGCTTAACGACTACCTCTATTTGCCTGCCGATTGTTTGCTTGTGTTCTTAATAAACTTCCTGCACATGGATCCTAATACTGTCTCCATGGCCAGTTCATTACACATGGAATAATTGATCAGACTTCTGAATTATACTTTTGCATACTTTTGAAGCTTGAAGAGGTGGTCACCATAAACTGCCATTGTGTGACATCAATGAGCACAATTTTTTTTCCCAATTTCTCCCCTTGGGTTAAAAAAAATTAAGTCATATAGGGTTAAAACAACACGGGGTGAGTAAGCAATGACTGAATTTTCAAGTGACATAAACTTTGGTGGAAACCAACAGCTCAGTTATCATATAGTATTAGCAACAAATGATTAATTTTGTGATGTTATTTATTGTAAAAATAATATTTTATTTTATTGGTTTGGTTGTTTCACTTCAAAGCATACTATGCTATTAGAAAAAATAACAGAAATCAGTATGATATTATGTAAATTTCAAAAGAAAGTAATTTGATAATAGTTTTGGAAATAAAATAAAAAATTAAGTGACACCCTAATTTAAAGGGGTCATGACAGGAGGACATTTAAGAGGTCATTGTGTGACAGTGGCCCTCCAGGAGCAGGGTTCCCCACCCCTGATTTAACTCCTAGAAATGGCTAGTTTGGAATTTGTGGAAATTGTGACGTCACAAGGACCAAATACATATGCAAATGACTGCTTCTTCAGCAAGACATTTTTCGTCATTGCACCACTGGCCCCGCCAACTGACACACTGGTGAAGAGTAGAGAGGGCCTGTCATGGGAGATTAATCTACACTTTTAAGGGGACTTACACGGGACACCTTCATGTGCCTATCTGGATTTAAATGTTTTTCTACATAAACATGCATTAGATGAACGGCTTTGACCGTTATCATGCATATTACGTTGCTTTTAAAAGACACAATATGAAGTTAGAACAGCTGCGCTGCTTTTTGCTGTTTTGAAGGTGTTCTGGACCGTGTTTGCACCCATCTGTGCTATTTTTAATAGTTGGTGTTTTGTAAACATGTGCTAGATGGATGTCTTTTATCTATTCAATGTGTTTCCGGCAATGTGTGGCACGTTTTAAGAGTGGTACAAGCGCAACTTTTAAAAACGTATCTCATTCTGCTGATGCCACTGACTGGGAGAAACACATGCCGTTCTATGTGTAAACAAACATGGAAGATGTGAGATCTGTGAAGAGCAGCGTCTCTGCATTGGCCTGTTGAAGCACCCAGCATCACTGTGGATTGTATTACTGTACATTTGCGTATTCAGAACATTTCAGCGTGGGTTGTATGTTTTCGCCTGCTTGTGAATAAGTCAATACTTGATTTAGGTTTTGTAAATGTACTGTTATTGAATGAGCATTATTAAAGATGGGGCAGTTGTTCTCTATTCCCAACACAAAACCATAAGTAAGGAGTTTAATTCATGAATATTTTAAATGCCATGACTATTTTAGATTTAAGGTGGCGCTGTTCTTAATGTATTTGGATGCAATATATTGGGTCTACGTTATGTATAAACACTGAAATTTGATTTAATAATGTTGTGGAGCTTCTTATTCATTTTCTTATGATTGAGTTTCAAATATGGCTGTATTGGAGGGGCTTCACAATGTTAGCTAATCACCACAGTGGACGATTACATCGAAGTCTTAAAGGGCCAAAGAGTTTATAAGTTTATGCCCTTATTTGCACATCACCATCGGTGGTAGTTCACCACCGCAGTTAGGTCGCTGTAACGGTGATCCTAGCCACTCTATTCCACACTGAGAGATCTGGTTAATAACTTTAACTAGAGAAAGTTTAGCTGAGATGGACTATTTATATGTATACAAAATTATTGAGAAATAGGAATGTGTATAATGGTGGGTTTTGAAAAGGAAGTCCCACCTTAGCTAATCACAAACTTGAAAATTTTCTGAACAAAGCCTCAAAAATATATACACTACCGTTCAAAAGTTTGGGGTCACTTACTCATTCTTTATTTATTTATTTATTTCACATTTTAGAATAATAGTAGTCAACAAAACTATGGAATAATAGAAATGGAAATATGGGAATTATTTTGTGACCAAAAAATCCAAAATAAATCCAAAACTATGTAATATTTTAGCATCTTCAAAGTAGTCACCCTTTGCCTAGATTTTGCAGACATGTACTCGTGACATTTTCTCAACCAACTTCTTGAGGAATCACCCCGGGATGCTTTTTAAACAGTATTGAAGGAGTTCCCATCTATGTTGGGCACTTATTGGCTTCTTTTCTTCATATTTTGATCCAAGTCATCCATTTCAAAAACTTTTTTTTTTTTAGGAAATTTTAGATTTGTAATTAAATAAATGTATATGTTTTGGCAGAATAATATTTTGTCTACAAAGTTAATTTCAAACTTTTAAGCATACACCTTCAGATCAAAAGATTTTTAAGATCATGAGAAACATTTCAGACAAGTGACCCCAAACATTTGAACGGTAGTGTATATTTTTTGTGTTATCTGAACTAAAGAATAAAAAATAATGATACTTATTTCCATTCTATATTTCCACCTTGCATCTTGTTAATGTACTTGATCAGAGCAAATGTCTGAAAGTCTGGTATACCCATTTTATAAAATTTAAGGTTACAGAGTTTAAAAGAAATTACCTAGCTACTTTTCTGTGTGTGAGTGTGGATATTGTAACCAGTTAAAATGGGCACAGAAATAAATACAATGCACATATGTGTTGCTTATGCATGTGGTTTGAAACAAACCTTAAAGTCAACACACCTATGAATGCAACACTCTGCATGTGTTCGACAAAGCACAATGAATTTGATGAAGGTTAACATCACATTTAGATACAGCTTCATTTACATGAAAAAATTCACCTCACTCACTCACTCACTCACTCACTCACTCAGTACTGTAAATGTTGTGCTAATGCTATCACACTGAACTGTAATACTTAAACACTCAGGATTAGATGTCAGGAATTGCAGAGGAGAATGATTATTTCCTGGAGAAGTACGATGCATATCATATGAAACAATATATGAAAGGTCACACATATTATAAGCGCTTGAGGAGAGATTAAGAAAGTTAAAAAATTAAAAAGGGAAGAGCAGAACAACTGAAAACAAAGCAAAGATGAGAAAACTTACCACTGCCTGATAAACAGCATACAAGGGAGAAAAGCACAGTAAGGGTTTAAAAAAAACCCCTGATATAAACAATGTATTAGAAAAGTAAAATCCAGAATCAAGAGCAAATGCTCTTGTTTTTGTTCCTTGAATGATCCTCAAATACTTGGATTAATAAAACTTGACTAGTTGAGTGAACTCTTATAGTTTGTCAAGAAGGAATAGCTCATTTAAGTTCCCTCAGTTGTGCTGTTCCAATCCTCTTTTATATGCTCATTATGACATGACACTGTAAACTAACAGGGTTCGTAATGGGACCATGAAATTGTGCTCTGCTTTATTAAACAATTACTGAGAGTGAAAGTGTGCCAAAATCCTTATAAGACCACTATTATAGTCAAAATGCACTGGAAAAATGTTTGCCTAAATAATTCTCACATCCAAATGATCTGGTTAAAGAAATAATTGAATACCTGAATGACAGTAAGTTAAGGGTCAGCTCTTGTAGAAATATCTCTAAAGGAATGTCCAATACAAGTTAATCATTGACAACAACATTTGTGGCATAATGTTGACTCCTCCCACATTTTTTTTTTTTTTTAAACAGTCAAATTTGTGTTTACATTAAGGCATGTTTAATCAGGGACTAGAAACAGTTCAAGGAACGAAAACTGAAAATGAACAATTATTATTATTATTATTATTTTTGCAGAATGTAACTATAAATGGGAACAAAGTCCCTTTCAATTGTCCAAAGTGAAGAAATTATGGTGGTACTTTATTAATAATTTTATTATTTTGTTCTGAGTCTGACAACTTTTTTTCATGAAACCAAAGATTCAAGGAAAAATATTAGGGGTAAAAAGTAAATTTCTTAGTTGTTTCCAAGTCTTCACAACCCTCTGCGGACAAGTTGGAGAAATAATCGCCATTGACTGGTGCATTTTAGCTTTACTTGCCAGATATTTTGACGATATGTAAGCGTAATGCAACTGAAAACTGAAAAAGATGTTAAGCAAACCAAGAAAGGGGCATCTAAAAATATTAAAAGTATTTATATACAGTATAGTTAAGCCTTTTTAAAAAAGTAAATATTTCCATTCTATCAATATACTGTATATGATGCCATGAAAGTATATTTTTCAAACTCTTACATATTTAAAGTGTTTGTTGAAGTTAAAATATTTCATAATGTATTATTGTCCCTATAAATATTTCATTTACACATTTATTGTAACTTACTAATTAACTAAATTTTGTTACATATTTGTTTAAATGCACTTGTACAATTTTTATTGAGTTTACATATAACAAGCACTAAAATGGTACTGTCTCTTTAAGAGAACTGGCAGCAGTTCTGGGCAAGTGTTTAAAGTTGAAAGAGTGCAGTGAGAGAGAAGTTACATGGTGGTTTTTCCCTTAACCTTGCAAACTTTTTGATCACCAACTGACTATAAAAAACAGAAAGGATATTAAAAGAGACATTAAATGAAAATGGAGAGTGTGGATCTCGTCTTTAGACACAAAATACGCAGAATGAGCCAGAAGGAAACTTGTTCTTGTGTAATGTGTATTGACTTACATGTACAAATATTTATTTCTCAAATAGTAAATAAATATTAGATCTCGAATTCAAAAATACAAGCTCTCAAGTTTTGCAGCACTTTTATCTTCTAACAGACGTCCAACAGAAGCTTTACTGGTCTGTAACCTGTTGACATTTTTAAATGCAATGTAAATGTATGGCATATTGTGGCTCAGCTAAAGCGATGGTGACAGCACACTCATGACAACTCCGGGCCCACTGCAGCCAAATAAGGGAAGTTTCCATCAGAGTGCACGCTCATGAGACACAACACGCAGTAAAAGGCGGGGCTGAATCTAACATCTTAATCGCCAGCATTTTATTCAGTATAATTATACCTGTGTTTAATTTCTTCACCTCCACATAACTCAATCACTGGCGAGTGAAATCTGAACATTTATTAGCCAGTGGCTAATAACAGACATATTTTAGTCGCATAGCACAAAATTGGGTCGCACATGTGAGTCATTTACTTGCAATGAAGAGGGCTTCTTGACTTATTGTTAGATATGACACATTAATACATATTTGATGCTGCCAGATTTTGATTGCGAAGCAGACCCAAGTTTTTTTTTAGGCCTTGCTTTGTGAAAATGTTCAGTTTCCTATGACTAATTTTAGTTAAAGATCCAAGAGAAATTAATGTGTTTGTGGGTACTTATTTTTGGAGATATTAAGGAAGTCCGTAATTAAGAAAATACATTATAGGCTACTATATACTTTGCTTGTTTTGATTTCTATGCTGATCAATTGTTCTTATTTTGGTAAGGCAAGTCACTTATTTTGAGCTTGTTTTTCCAGACCAGGTGAAGCGGCTGAACAGCGGAACCAGTGTGCAAAAATAAATAAATTTAAAAAATGACTCTGCGTACAGTGGACCAGGCAAAAGCATGAAATTTTTTTACAAGTATTGTCGCAAGATTTAAATATTATACAGTAAGGTTAAGGTTAGTATAAGGTTTTCTGTGTTAATCAACATTACGTCACAAATGTTGTCACTCGACCTCAACTTGGAATGTTCCTTTTTTAAAACAATGTATGTTTTTATTTAATTAGGTTTTGACTGCATGTGTGTCTCACCTGTCCATAGAAAGCCACACGATAGTATCGACCAAACAGACGTTTCTCAGAGTTCACGACCTCCGTCACCTTCAGGTATGAACGGTGAATGTCGTAATACAGTTCGGATAACCGCTAGATGACACACAAACACAAACATGGATGTCAAACAGACGTTCCCTCGTGTTTTTGAGTCGTCCAACAACAAACAGTTTTAAGTACCTTGAAATCTCGTCTCTTCTCAAAGACTGCAATGACAGGTTTGTTGATGTCTGCAATGAGCTCGTATCTCTCAGACTTCCACAGATAATCCACACACATCTCCAACTGTTCCACCAGTGTGTCCTGCACACAGCAGAGAGATTATCCAGTGTGGTTGAGAGAGTGTGTGTTGTTACTCTGAAGTTAATACATTGATACTGTACCTCAGTGTAAGGAGTGTCTTGAGTACCAGTGTCTTCTTTCATCGCTCCCTCTTCTTTAACATTAGGAGAGATGTTCATGAAGGCAGCCCATCCCATACTGAATGATGCTGTAGGTTTATACATGAACACAAGACATATTTCATTAGCAGAATATTAAATCCCATCCATGTATCCATGAATCCATCATCCATCCATCCATCCAGATTCACATAAATATCTTTCCATCCATAACACTATAACTCCTTTCATTACAACTAATCTGTGTACCAATAATAGTTAATGAACACTGTATATAATTATACATAATTATCAACAGATGGCACAAGACATTTTGTCTTCATGCAGTCTTTACTTAAATCATGAAAATTTCAAGTGTGCTGGAAACAGGAAGTGCTAAATAACATGGACACTTTCACTTTCAGTTCTCACATGCATTGTTCACCACACGTTTTTTTGCATACAAGGTGACAAATAACTTGCAAGATAAAAAACTTCAAGAAGAAAACCTCTTCTGCGAAAATATAACAACACTAAACAGAAATCTACTGTGTCTTTAACAATACACATTTACTTAATTTATACGTCAGTACCTTTCTAAAAGCATTTGGATATTTAAAATGCATAAATGTCACTGAATTAGATAACAAAGTATCAAACCAAGTGGCAAGTCTTTTCAAGAAAGTAAGCAAAAGAAAAAAGAAAACAAAAAAGTTTAAGTTAAGTATGTTCAACAACATATACATGAAATAAAATCAAACAGTCAAACACACACACACACACACACACACACACACACACACACACACACACACACACACACACACACACACACACACACACACAAATATGTATAAATGTATATATGTGTGTGTGTGTGTGTGTGTGTGTGTGTGTACTGTTCAAAATGAATACACAATACTCTGCTAGGACACATGCATGAATTTAAGAGGAGCTGACTTCATGCAGCCACTAAATATAACCTATGACTAGTTGAAAGTGTGAAGTAGCGGTCCAAAAAAGTGAAGTTAGTTCTGAGAAAACGTCTCATCATTAGTATGCAGATGCATCTTGGTTTGATATTTTGATATCTTTGTAATTAAATTCAAACATTTCTAAGTGTTCAAATACTTTTTGGGGCCACTCAAGCCCCCAGATAACTTACTTAAAGAATAAATTCCCCTATTGAGAACAGCAAGTTCTGAATTATGACAATTCATTGTCTTGTTAACATTTCATAATTTAGTAAATAATCATGACTAGTACTTCACATAATATGTTACTAGATCTAAACATCGTAAGGGTTTGTCCTTGCCACATTTGCTCACTGGGGTTTTATAAGGAACAATGTTCTGTATATCTGCTTTGAAACAGTACATTGAGGAAAGTGATATACAAGTAAAACTGACTTAGGTAAATGAACTGCTCCAAGATTCACAGAAGGAGCACAATATTGATCAGTGTTTTAGTTCAAACAGAATAAGACACAGGCTCCTTATAATGGAAAACAGTACAGCAGGTCAGGATAGGTGGTAGGTGGAGGAAGACTCACTTTCTCCATCTCGGGGAGTTAGTAAGGGGCTACAGTTAATTACACAGGCTTCGTCTTTGCTCACACTTGAGATCCGACCCTTCTCAGGCTTCCAGTAACCTGTGATTGCAGAGTGGCATCAGGTTTAACACATGTTTACATTCAAACTAGAGCTGGGCGGTGTGACCAGGGTTTAACATCCCCACTTTTCATGATATTTCCATGATTTTTCAGTTGTTTGTGGCAATAGGTTAAGGATTTTTAGACAATATTTTACAGAACTTTCTCAAAAAATTCTCAATCCAATAAGCACTAATCTTTGGAATGTAAAAGCACACCAGACCTTTTAATCAATCTACCTGTAAGCATAAGTTGTTTATAAAATACCGGTTTAACACATGGAGTGTTTTAGCAAGCAATTTGGATCTCCCCAAGCAGAGATATATTCTGATTTGTTTTTCAGTTGTGTCTGTGAAATAGTTTGTACTTATTAATATTAATTTTAATACTTATTTTCTGCATTATACTCTCTACACATTTTTCCCCACTTGTTGCAGAGATAACTGCGGCATTATTTAAAGCTGAAGTACATAACTTTTTCCAATTTAAAATACTTCCTCCTATCCCAGCTTAAAAGACAACTATTATTTAGCCATTCATAGGTTAATTTTCTCAAGAACTGTAAGCCCTTTCTGTGATGTTTTTTTAAGCAACCAACTTAGACCTGCCCCAACAACGTTAATCAACCAGTGCTGTGAGTTCGGGGTAGGACTTTCTTTTTTTGACCAACGGCAGACCCAGGCATATTCAGAAAACTGTTTTGAAACCAAAGTTTATTTTTGCAATTCTGTTTGGTGGTGTTCGCGGCACAGAAGTTACATACTTCAGCTTTAAATAAATGTTTTCCATGTTGGTCTATTATCATGGTATGAATGGTCTCAGATAACCTCGCAAAGGCATGCATGAACAATGCAAAATGTGATACATGTATAATTGTCAGTCAGACCTCTCTTCCTGTCTCAGTGGCCAGTTTGCCGTAGACATAGGTATGGTTATCATAATCCAAAATAATTATATTGTGATAAAGTATATACTGCTACCATGATAGAAAATTACTCATATCACGATATAAGTTTTGGTCATACCGCCCACCTATATTTCAGACTTAGAAGGACATACAGGACTACAGTCAAGCACCTAATGTAAACACATGCTCAAAACTACATGCACATGCAAAAGTTAGACAATCAGCTACTGCCAGATCTAAGAGAACACAGCTAATGACAAGGCCTCAACAACACGCAGTATAAACACAAAAGCTGATAGTGGCAGCAGCATTTTCCCTTTGAAAACTGCCCAGAAAATAAACACACACACGCATGCATGCACGGATACACGCACACAAAAAACTGAGCGGCACTGGCAAACAGCATGCCAAGGAAAGCTCAACAAGGACATAACTCAAGCTTTGTTCGCAGAAATCTACAACATTTTGAAATGAGCAGACATTGCTTAAATTGCTTGATGTCCACGAGGTGGCGCTCACCTCTCCTCTTCAATGACTCTGCTATAAGGGCTGAGATGTGGCTATAGCACATGGCGGCCTGAAACAGACAATGTAGACAATTTTCAAATACATTTTCAATTAATATTCAGAAAGAACCAAGTCTGTTTTTAAATCTAAAGCACTAGTTAATTTCAGTATATCAAATTGAGACATGACTGAAGTTATCACTAAATATTTTAGAAGCCGTTTACGTCTATATGTAGCGCTGAACACTTGCGATCGGACCACCCAAAACGCATCATAATACCAGACGTAAACGGGGTCTGTATGTTCTAGCGTTAGCAAGTTTTAGTACCTGCAGCAGCAGCATAACAGGTCTAGTCCACCAAGACCAAATCCTATCAATATCTCATACCTACATTAACATGCTAAATCATTCTGAAAGTTTGCATGACTGAACTTTAATTATTTTAAATGATCACATTTTTACCTCAGATAAGTCTCCATTCCTAACGTGGATCTTGGCCATGCTCTCCAGCCAGGTGCGTCTAAGCTCAGGTGTGCTGGCGTAGGAGTTGGCGAGGCTGTATTGCAGGTCCACCAACATCTCTGGGTCTTTTTCATGTTCTTTCATTTGAGATGTGGCCATAAGCACGGTGCGGATCCTCTTGGTCAGGTCCTTCACCTCAGCGGGGAAAGTTGTGTTCTGCAATTCATTATAGCATGTGAGTAATTTTTGGAATGATGCAGTGCTGGGTAAATGGAGGTATGATCATGTATTTGTTTTTATCTTCTATGACTGAAATTCTTCCCCTCCACTATAGCTTTCAAATCTGGTTTGCATGCAATCAAATATGGCACCTCAAGATGTATCTGGTTTTTACCAAAATCTAATTTACTTGGCAAACTCACTTTAAGTGGTGCATCTCCATTGGCAAAATTGTTGATAATGGCAAGAGATTGCTGAAATCGTGAGCCACCGATACCTGCATCTGCGATCAGCTGACTTACAGCTTTTATAACCTGGATGAGAGAAAAGGAAAGAATCTAAATGAATTTGTGTGTCTGTTTCTTACATTACAATCCAGAACTAGCCAGCAATCTATTGAGTACAAGCAGTACATTTTCACATATTTGCATATGTCTCACATATACACACACAAAACAGCAAAACCACTAACCTGCAGGTGTGAGCGGACGATAGACTTGCCCTTTGTGAATTCAAAATTCCACCTCATGAGGAAGTAGAGCAGCGCAGCAGCTTCAGTCTGTGTGGAGCTTGAGCGATGATTACAACACTTCAGAATCTCACAACACAGACTGCCACACATATCTGCTTTACCCTGGAAAAATGCAGACGGGAACTACAGAGGAAGAAAAAGTGATAAAAACCTATTTCAGCTATCTGCAGATTGTTACAATGGCAAACATGTAGCGCTGACTATTGATTGACAGATTTCCCATTTCAATTAGATTCCAATACATAAACTCTTGATTCAGTTCCAATTGATTCAGATACATTTGGGTATATTTCAGTTTTAATGTCAATTTTGTTTACATATGAAAGGAATTCTCTCCCAGCAAATGCTGTTCATTAAACAGGGGACCATCTAACTTCAATTACATTATGTAAGTACATAATGAAAACATTAATCTTACACATTTTACATTAATTTATCAGATTAGGCTACACTATTATATATATATATATATATATATATATATATATATATATATATATATATATATATTTAAGCAATATCACACGAGCAAGTGTGCAATTATTTGGCCACAGGCACGAGGCTGCAGGCCGAGTGCAATAGGTAATCACAGCAGTGCTGATTTAGGACCTTATAGCACGATTGTGAGTGTAATATTGCTTATATACAAAAGTAAATTTAAGGTAAATTTAAAATACATTTTAAAAAATGAGGAAAATCATTTTGTGATTTATGATAATTTATGATCACGGTCATAAAAACGCATTCCCCGCGTGCTATGTCTCAGTGGCAATGCGCTCAACAAGCCACGTGGTAAGATGTGCAGGTTGACAGCCTCAAACATGGAGGCAGCTGGGATTTGTCCCCCACCAACCGGATTGAGGTGAATCTACGCGACCATGAGGACTTAAAAGCACATAGGGAATTGGACATTCCAAATGGGGGGGGATAAGATTCCACACAATTTCATGATCAATAATCAAATAAGCAAAGTAGTGACATTAACTAGGTTAATTAGGTTTTCTTTCTTTAAATCACTTTCACAAGATTCTCAATTTTCTGTTCTTGGCTAATAGAAGTGGAACCCGACATGGTCTTCTGCTGTTGTAGTAAACGTCAAAAAATTGGCCACATTCACTTCCATTTGTGTGCCTTACTGTAACACAGATTTGAGCTTTTTTTTAAAGAAAAGAATGGAAAGGTCAAAATACATTTTTGTGGTAATCAATATTATGCCACAAATGCTGTAGATTGAACTTAACTTGTATTGGACCTGGAATATTACTTTAACATGTCACTTTAAGAGAGCAACGAGCATCTCACAGACTAAGTCTCTCTTTTTTAGGGCATCAATGCAATTTGTGATTAAAAATAATATACATTTGAACTTTTTCGAGCCGCTAGAATCAGTCGGACTCAGGGCCCTCTCCCTGAAGATGGCCCTCCTGATCACGCTCGCCTCCATCAAGAGGGTCGGGGACCTGCAAGCGTTCTCTGTCTGCGATACCTGCCTGGAGTTCAGTCCGGCAGACACTCATATGATCCCAAGACCGCGACTGGGCTACGTGCCCAAGGTGCCTACCACCCCCTTCAGAGACCAAGTAGTGAACCTGCAAGCGCTGCCCTGGAAGGAGGCGGGCCCACCCCCTTCATTGCTGTGTCCGGTATGTGCTTTGCGGATCTACTTGGACTGCATGCAGAGCTTTAGACATTCTGAGCAGCTCTTTGTCTGCTTTAGCGGACAGCGGAAAGGGAACGCTCTCTCCAAACAGAGGCTTTCCCACTGGGTTGTGGACGCCATTACATTGGCCTATCACACCCAGGCTGTGCCCCCTCCCCCCCTTGCGGTTCCGAGCTCACTCAACAAGAAGTGTTGCGTCCTCATGGGCACTGGCCAGGGGAACCTCCCTAGCAGACTTATGCAGAGCAGTGGGTTGGGCAACACCCAATACCTTTGTAAGATTTTACAATCTCAGGGTTGAGTCGGTTTCGTCCCGTGTTTTCTCAGGTCCGAGCCGGTAGAACTCGGTGACACACTGACAAACTGACTGGGTGGATCACTTGCAACTAGCGCCCTTTCCCTCGGCCGAGATAATATCGTGCGCTCTTATCCCAGGAGATCCCACTAACTCTGCTCCCTGGATGACTACTCTCTAGCACTCTGGTCCGCGAATTCAGTGGAGGAATTTCCCGACCAAATCAATTGCGGGTACTCAATCTACCCTGTACTGGAATAGCCGTGTACGTGTACTGCTGACACAGGAGCGGGCTGGTATTTTACGTGCCAAAGCGACCGGCTGTGTCAGACAGCACGTACCCTTCCCCAACGCCCCATAATATCATCAGAGCCTTCTGGTTCTTTACCCCCGACAAGGGGGAGCAAGGCGACGCTGCCAAGCATGGGAGCAGGCCGTGCCAGGTGCACCTTTTTTCTCTCTATGTTTCTCGCATAGAGCTAAAGCGGCTGGGGCCATCATACGCATTGGGGAAGGCGATCTTTCCCAGTTTCCTATTCTTTCAGGGGGAAAATACCCTGCGGAGACCACACCTGCCCAAGCTGGGGGAGGTAAGAGTGGTGAAATACATCACATGAGCTTTTAGGTCACATGTGGAAAGTGGCGCGCTGGTAGATCCTGCCTCATTGGGAGGGAGGAGTTGCTACAGACACGGCGACCAGGAGGTAATGGGAACTGCCCAAGGGAGACGCAGGTCCACTCGCAAGTACCACGGAAAATACACACAGGGGGAAGTCCATGTAGGAGGCATGACCTGTGCTCCACAGGTCATACCACTCTTACCTCCCCCAGCTTGGGCAGGTGTGGTCTCCGCAGGGTATTTTCCCCCTGAAAGAATAGGAAACTGGGAAAGATCGCCTTCCCCAATGCGTATGATGGCCCCAGCCGCTTTAGCTCTATGCGAGAAACATAGAGAGAAAAAAGGTGCACCTGGCACGGCCTGCTCCCATGCTTGGCAGCGTCGCCTTGCTCCCCCTTGTCGGGGGTAAAGAACCAGAAGGCTCTGATGATATTATGGGGCGTTGGGGAAGGGTACGTGCTGTCTGACACAGCCGGTCGCTTTGGCACGTAAAATACCAGCCCGCTCCAGTGTCAGCAGTACACGTACACGGCTCAGCTCATGGCGTGATTTAAATTGGACCCCTAGTGTCGCTTCTTCGACCCTGATGGAGGGAACGAGACGTTGTGTCCTCCCGGCCAAGTCGCTGATGCGGCCAAACCATTATCGGCTCCTCAGAAAAATCCTGAATGAAACAGATGCATTTCCCCTCCTTTATAACCGTATGTCCGTGGGCAGAACATGCAAATTCTGTCTGCCAATTTCTCATTAGCCTTTTCTCATAGATCAGAGATGCAAAAGGCGCTCAAGAGAGACCCCTAGTGTCGCTTCTTCGACACAACGTCTCGTTCCCTGGAGGTTACATCCGTAACCTAGAAGTTTCTCTTGCCAATAAAGTTTTATATGAATTTAATCTGCCTGTTTGATCCTATTATTAAAAAAAGTCCACTGGACAACGGCAGAAGATTTTGATTTAAAGTCAATCCAGACCATTGGAGGAGGGGAAAGCTGAGCTTCCAGCGAGAGTGTGCGTTGTATAAATCATAACAATTGTGTGTACAAATAAAAGACTTACGTTGGATTGTTACTCAGCTCCCACTTCCTCCTATCCTGGGTTTCAGCACCACTGTGCCAAGGTTCTTTGTTTCTTTCTAGGAGCCAGGTAACAATCCAACTTGAGTCTTTTATATGCACAAACACATTTAATGCTCTATAGCAGAATGCTCTCCAACGCACACTCTCGATGGAAGCTCAGCTCTCCCCTCCTCCGGCAGTCTAGAACGACCTTTAAATCACCCTCTGCTCTCACAGCTGTTAGAGATGATTCCCACAGGTGCCAACTCTTATCGCACTCACACTCTCAGACTCGCTATCCACAGACGCAGCTCGGACACCCCACTATCACTACAGCATTCATGGGAACTACCCTACCTTGTAATGTATATATAGTGGATTTATCATATTTGTGGCATTGTGGCCAATAGAAATGTTGGCAGAGCGAGTAAAAATCTGAGCTACTGGCCCTGGGCCAGCAGAAAAAAAGTTGAATTGTCTTGTTGTTGAGCTCTGCAATCTGATTTTGTTTCTGAAATTCGTTTTAGTGCCTCAGTGTGAGGAATATTCCAATATATATTGCCACATGTGGTTTTGGCACAAGCAATTTTCACTAGTTTGGCAAGTGTTGATTTTAGGCCATGGTTCCTTAATTTATGAAGAATATTCTGAGGTGTGTGAGACAGAAAGAGAGAGAGTGTGTGTTACACCTTCTGGATGAATAGGCGCAGAGCTGTGAACACGTGTCTGAGAGTGCTGGTGGACTGATTGTTCTGGAAAAACAGCAGGTACGTGTCAAAAACTTTCTTCATCAGAGAGTTTTGTCCTTCATCGTGCTGCAATTGTTTCTGTAGGAGAAGAAAGATAACAGGAGTCAGCCATTAAAAAAAAGCCCCAAAATAGCAAGCACAAATGTATATTTCATAGATAATATGATGAACTACATCTGCGGTTACTCTGCTAAGACACCCTTGTGAACCTGAGGGAACTTACTTCATACATCCGCAACGAATCATCTTAGAACCATTTGCTAACTGCTAATTAGTAATTGCAGTAAAAAGTAAAAAGACATTTTGTATCTAACGCAATGACAAATGCACAGGTACATTGCTGAAATACTGTATATTTTTGCACAGGTGCAACCTTTCAAATGCAATTTTAAGTGTGTTCAAATATTACATTAAATATTAATTAAATATTTTAGACATACAATGATTTGGAATGCACTAATCTTAGCATTAGATACTATATAGTTCTGATGGTATGTGAATTAGAATGCAGCCACTGATTCATTTTCCTTAATTCTCTTTACAATGTGCTACTATACCAAGCAGTCCCAAACTCTGCTCATGTCCTGACCTTGTGATGTTGAACAAACAGACCCAGAACGTCCAACACAGTGAGGGCAACTTCAGTAGAGAGATTTGCCTCAATGTCTGTAGGGCTCAAGTTTTCTCCCTCAGGAACATTTCCATCTAACAAACACACAAACAAAGAAACATTACAGTTATATTACAGTTCACTGTAATAGGATGAATCTCATGAAATCTGTTAAGAACATTTCCAGGTCATATTTCACCCCAAAAACAAACACATGCAAATCAGAATGCTTATTTGTTATGAAAATATTACAATGCAAAAGAAAAAAAATAAAAATTTAGAAGAATAAATAATAATGAAATAATAATAATAATAATCTTAATTGTCCTAAAATTATGAGTAATCAATGATCAATGTCACCTAAAGTAACAACTAATTATTAACAAATTAACAAAATATGACCATGCATCATACAAACACTTTGGCTGATTAAATCACCTATTTAATGATTCTAATAATGACACATTTGTCTAAAATAAAGAAGTTTTGAATGTGTCTTTACCTGTCTCCATCATTTGCAATAGTTTGGGGTTGGTGAGGGCGTTTTTACCCCTGATGATGGGCATTGTCTGAGAGCGTGTATGCCTATGCCCATCCTGAGCAGAGACCATCCTGTGTACAGGTAGATGAGCATATAATTTAATGAGCCTCCATTAATTTCTTAAATAGATCTTAGAATAATACGTTTAGTGTTTATAGACTGTAACATAATGTTTGAAAATTCACATCTACGACCTGAACACTTGGATTTTAGTGAATATCTGTGTTGTTTTATATGTGCTTTTAATGAATAAATAGCCATTTAATTTCTTTGTAGACAACATAAGGTAAATTAAGGTGAATGAGAGGTGCTGGATACAGACAAAATGGTTCCCAGACTATGGATGTCACAGAGTGCTACATTTACGTAACATGAAAAAACTGTGATAAAAAATTATTAACAATGAACTGTTTTTACAAAGGACAAATGATTTTTTGCATGTGTGTCTATGTGCATTAGAAGGTTATAATCAGGTTGAAAATTATTTTAGTTCTAAGTGTCAGTTGATACCTGGTATAGGAGAAAAGCATGACTCTATGCTTGTTTATTTTTTCTCGAAATGTTAAATATGTTGCTGTAAGAACATTCTGTTGCAGTTTCCAGGTGAAATGATTACAAGTTATGTTAAAAATGCTACAACCTTTACTCCCATTGAGGCATGTCAAGATTAGAGGGGAAGTCATACATTTTGGTCTGACACAAAGCTGTCATAATGTCTCTGTAGGCAAGTTGCAGGGAAAACAGCAACCTGAGGGCGAGTAAATAATGACAGATTTTTAATTTTTGTGTGATCTATAAAATATTTTCAATGCTTTGCCTGTAGCTCTACTGATGGAGCATGGTGCTAGCAATGGCAATGTTTGACCCAAAGAAGGCCTTAAATGCATCAGAAAAAGATGTGGTTTCTTCTGAAGTTTACTTCCTAATCTAAAATTCTATTTAAATGCAAGGGGAGGTTACCCCCTCTGCAAGATCTTTAAAAAATATTTTTTTTAACCATTCAGGGTGTAATGTTACAACTACAATGGTATACTTTTGACAAATTACCAAATTTCTGTAGTACTAAATTCTACTGTATATTACCTCTTTCTATGTCATTGTGTTTATTTATTATACAACATAAATGTAACATGGCAAATACAAGTGGCCCCTCTTTTCCATTATCTTCTCTTATAAGTGGACAGATATAAATCTCAAAAAATCAATAATTTGAAAAGAAAAAAATACTGGGGGAGATAATACTGTTGTTTTGAAGTAAAAATAAACATATATTTTTTTCCCTTCTTTGATTTGATAATTCATGCATCAGAGGGTAAAGGGTTTAGGCATTGGGTTTATTGTTGGTTTATTTAAAAGTTGACTGAACATTATTTGCTGATCTGTTCAGCTTTCGAACCTTTTTAAAGCCTCAACTGCATTGGAAAGAATGAGGCTTGCTTTTAGTGCCTTTTAGTGGACATTTCACCTGGAAACTGCAGCAATTTTAACCTAAAGCAAAGCACTTCTAAATCAGAGTCGTGTTTTTCCCATGAGCTCAGGTTGGTAAGTACGGCAGACAACATGAAAAGTCAATTTGGTTGCTCTATGTAGACCTGTGAGGTGTTTACCATTGGGGAAGTAGCCCTGAAGACTGCGCGGATGTGTTAGACCCCTTCAGGGTACCATTGTTCTGCGTGGCCTGAGCCAGCTTAACTGCAGCTGCTAACTTCCTGCGCACACAACATCCCAATCAATGCTGGGTCCTGAACTTATCTTCCACATTCATCAGAAGTAGCCAGGTAGAGACAGGCAGATGAAAGCCAAGCTAGATCAGTTTTTAAAGGAATAGTTCAACAAAAAATCATGTACTCACCTCATGTTGTTTCAAACACCTGTAAGTTTATTTCTTTCATGGAACACAAAAAAAGAAAAGGAAAAGAAGAATGTAATTGTCACTCTTTTCCATGCAATTACGATGAATGGGGACTGGAGTATGGAGGCAACATTAAAGTATCCTAAAAGTGGTCCATATAAGTTGTGCATCATATTCAAAGTCATATGAAGGCACAAGATAGTATTGGGTGAGAACCAGACTGAAATTTAAGTTGTTCTCTGATATTCTTTTTCCCTAAGAGCTGTACACTTGGGAAATGCTGGATAGTGATATCAAGTCATGGAAAAACTTTATGATCCTTTGCGATGCTTTTGCATTCTTTTTTAAGCAAGAAAGTTTCAGTCCCCATTTATTTAATGTAATTGCACAAGTACAGAACGATTTCTCCTTTTGTGTTCCATAGAAGACAGAAAGTCATATGAAACAACATAAGTAAATGATGATAGAATTTTCACTTTTGGTTGAACTATTTCTTTAAGAGCAGGGAAAGTAAATGTTGAAATAAGTGATTTTAGAGGGTTGCAATGTTAGTTGTGTGCTGCCAATAGATTCCTGAATGACTCTCTGTGAAGGTCCTACAGTAAGAATGTGTGTTTGTTCTGGAAGCCAGTGACTGTGAAATTGGCAAGTGAGAAAGATAGTGAGCAAGATGAGGAAAAGATATTTGACTAAATGTGAGATGAAAATGAGAGACAGCAAAACTGTGCAAGACAAATGACAAACACACACACACACACGCACACACACTCAGTCACACACTCACACGCACGCACACACGTGCACGAACACACACACACACACACCCTTAAATACAATGAATATACTTAATTACAAATACAATAGGAATAAAATGCCACCATATCACACAATATTAAAATACTATAAAAAAAAAGGTACAAATATGCTTCATGTTGTAACATTTAAAATTAACTGGTTTTAGATAAGTCAAAAATGTTATTTAATCTGACTAAATCAACCTGACAATTTTAAGTTACACCAAACGAATGTACTGGAACATTTATGGGTTAGATCAAGTAGTAGCAGCAGATCATTGATATAACAAATGCAGGTTACCACTTTTCAATGTCGTACTGGTTAGAAAAGTCCTATGCAAAGTAGAAAAGAACAAGATACAAAGAGAGGACAGGCCAACACACTGACTAAAACATACCTGTGGGTGTATGCACGCAAACTGTGAGTGTATTGTGGGTCAATGAACAGGCGCTAAGCGCAATTTGCTATCTTCCAAAGAAATACATAGGGTCACACAAAGACATTTCAAAAGCAGGTCTGTTTTCAGTGCAAACAGTTCCCGCATTTGCAGTTCGGAGATTCCACCAGCAGGTGGTAATAAACTTAAAGGGTTACTTCAGGATTTAGCATTAAGGTTTGTATCAGTAGAAAACCAGTAGTATTTTCGAATTACCGAGCTCCCCCCCTCATATCCCCCTGAGACGAGAGATTTATGTATTTTTAGTCTGGACAAAATCCTCCGATGACGCGAAAATCGTCATTTTGAGTCATCGGAGGATTTTTGGGCCAGAGGCTTAAAACTACAGCCAGTATTCCGCATGTTTTCACCACGCCCATATGGGGCGGGATCTCACTCACAGAATATGAAGATGGAGTCCTGGAAACTTATTTTAGGATCCCGAAGATAAATTGGAAACGCCAGCCAAAGCCCGCAGGGACAAGCGGCCGGCTTAGTGTAAAGTGAGTATTTTGTTTGTTTTTCTTTTTGTTACTAAGACGTCATGTACAGAGTTTGGACACCCGGAATTATCATAATGTTCTTCCCGCGTAGTCAGTCAATTTATCAACTAACTCACTATTTATAGAGTCACGATGTATCAAAGCAAGCCTAGTTGTATCAAATTTTCAGATACTGCCGCCTGTAACCGGTAGGCGTGGTTTGGGAGTGGCCTCGTAAGGGCAGCAAAGCAAGTGCATTCTGGGAGTTGTTGTCTTTCAGCCACATGTGTAAAAAATACATTTTCTGCCTTTTCTCAGTCTAGAATGCTTCAAATTCAAAAATAATTTCACATTTATACTATATAAATGACCAATTTTAAATACACATTCATCTTCCCAGAGGTGAAGTATCTCTTTAATATCCAAACTCTGAAAATATAGTGGAACATCAAATGATGTCCCTGATGATCACTGTTTTATTATACAAAACATTTATGAGATTTTTTTTTTACACTTTCTAGAGATCTGCTTTTTGGTAAATTATTGTTATTACATTTACATTTAAAATTGTATTTATTATATAATCCATCCATCCATCCATCCACCGAACTGCAACCCTACCCTATCCCGACTATGCCACGATATCCTGTCCATGAATAACACAAACAGGATTGGTGACAAAGCGCAGCCCTGGCGTCGACGCACACTCTTGGCTATTATATCATTTGTATTAGTAATTTTCCACCTGTTGTTGTAGAGTGATTTTTAAGTCACTGCAAAAGGGGCAGGTAAAAGATGGAGAGGGTCAAATGTTTGGATTTACGAAGGTCCTTATTTACAATTGTATATTTTCATTTAGTTTGAAGTGTAATTTGAATTTAGAAATGTTTTTGTTTCATTAAAAGTATTTTTTTTAATTGAAGGGTAGAAGTGAAGTGTATGCAGAAACAAACAAACAAACAAATAAATATCCCACTATGCACAGCCTAACTTGGAAGGCTGATATGGTTAATAATACTTAAATTCTTACAGAGCCTACATCCAAATCCTGAACCACATTTTCCATGCATATACTTTACTTCAAAATAAATAATTAATGAAACATATTATTGTAATTGTTATATTCCACATTTCTGCATATTATTTTCACGTTTAATAAAGTATAATTCATTCCCATCTTTTTAGATTTTAGTTTACGGTGTTATTGAGTGCAGTGCATAGACGTACCATTGTAGTATTACAGTTCACTTGCATTATCAAATAAGGCCATTCATAAGTATACAAATAAAAAGTCTTCAATTGAACTCTTTTCAGCTCATGAGTTTCACTTCTTAAATTGATAAGTGTAGTACAAACCTAACATTAATAGTAGATAAAACACTAGAATGATCATCTTTAAATATACTGGTAACTGGTGGTGTTTGAAGAGCGTCCCTGTTCTCAATGTAAAAGTGCTTTGAATATAGTGTGAGAAAAGCAATATATACAGTAAGTGTAAAATTAATTAGTTTATTCATGCTTTCTGTTTGTGATGCTGAAAAGATATATCTAAAGCTAAGTAATGCGTTTATGACCTTGAGATTAGATTATTGTAATGAACTATCGGGTGGATGTCCTGCAGGCTCAATACATAAGCTTCAGTTGTTTCAAAATTCAGCAGCTAGATTGCTTACTACAACTAAGAAATATGATCATTGGCTAACGATGGTCATGTCAGAAAACCTTTTCCCAACATACAGATGTTAGGTTAAAATGTACATGAAAGTACAAGGGAAAGTGTGCATTTTAGGTTCTGTGACAAGTCAGCATTTCTTCAAAAAAAAAAAAAAAAACATTTTTACCTTTACCTTTTTTCTAGAAATGCAAATAAACTATTGTCTTAGTTAATATGAGGTTGTGGAAACAACAAGTATAATGATAATATATAATATACAGTATATACAGCTATACAAGATCATAAAATGTGGTTTCAAATAGTTAGATGAAGAGAGTGTCACACAACAGGACACTGATGACAATTTCATGTCAATTTCATGTGTAAATGTTTATTTTTTTTAAATCAGTGAAAACAAATTTGGTCAGAATATACATATATAAATATATGTAAAAAAAAAATAAATAAACATACATTTGAAAGTGTAGATCTTTGCAGATCTTTTGCAGATTAATTGCTCATATTTTCGCTCTATGTTAAATTTGTTGCATCTTTATATATGCAGTGTTTTAATTCCCCAGATTATTCTTGAGAAAAAGTGAAAAGCCCAATGATATGACAAGCGCTGCTACTACTATCCTTTAAAAAACGTAAGCTCATCTTGTACTTAATATGTTGTTTTAGATTGTGACCACTATTGTGATTTGTATGTCAAATAATCAGGTCCACACAAGGTACAAAGTTGATGCGCTCTTGTGTATATGCACTCTGATGTGTAAATAATTTCAAAACAAAAGCCATGAATTTGTCTTGTCTTGCAGAGTTTTAAAATGTATGCTTTGTTAAGAGGTCCGTGTGGGCAAACTGGAGCCCAGAGTGGCCGCCTCTCTCACCTGTAGGACGGCCTGGTACTTGCCCAGCACCGGGCCAGCTCAAATTACCCAGCGGTCCACTGGGAAAACCCCCAATGCTCCCTATGGCCAGTTCAACCCTGGCTCCAATACAGAATGCCACAAAACCGCTTGTGCGCATCCTGAACACAGAATGACGTGTTTCAATGTAACCAGAAGGGAGTCTCAGGATGATGACTGCAAGAATATGATGTGGATGCACATCTACTTTAGTTCATGACATCAACCAGTTTTTTACCGCAACTATTTATTTAAGCAGTGTCAGACAGAATCAGCAAAAGATTTTAATCTCTACAAGATGATCACTGTCGGACATAATTTTCCCATATTTGTATAATATTTCCCATATGTATTGTTGATGTGGTGCTTTGATGGCTAAAACTGCAGCAGTGCATAAATGGACTAAACAAAGCATTAAAGAGACAAAACTTCTAGCAGAAGGTTTTACTGTAATGACTGTTATTCACTTTAAAGTACAGCAAGCTATAATCATGCAAAAATTCTCTCCTAGAAATTGCATCTTAGAATTAATTTGAAAATTGTGTCTCCCATTAAAGCCATCACCACTAAATAGATTTATGTTAGTAGTTGACCATACTAATCTAATAGTCAGTTGTTGGATGGCAAATAGATTAGTTGACAACTTTAGCATATTCCTATTTGGTATTACATGGAATTTCAAAATTCACAAATCCCCGCACATCTTCACTTGCTACTGCCTGCATCACCTTGGTCTTAGGATGGACTGCACAGCAAATACATTGCTATCAACTGGAATCAAATCAAACAGCAATTAACACTTCTATCACCACTGCTTGCATCAATTTTCTTGAAATAGAACACAGACAATAAATTATTGCCAATTAAAGTTTTAATCAGCTTATTAACTAAAGACCCTGCATCTATGTGCAGTCAGTTCAGGATGGATTTCAAAAGTCACTTAATCATGAATCTTACAGTTCAATCAGTATACTTTAGTTTCAAATATTGCCCACCAAAAATATACTGTTTACTCAATTAATACAATGTCTTGTATTACATTTAAATAACTGGTTTTGACATTTTATTCATGCTGTATATTTATATCCCCAGCTGAGCCAGCTTTCTCCCAAATATTTATTTTGTCATTTTTTGCTCCATTAACTAACATCTTATAGAGTTTTAAGTTCCTTGTCACATTCGCCTTTGACTTGCTCTCTGGGGGCCTAAAGCAAATAATTTTAAGGCATGATTTTAAATGACATTTTTTTAAATTAAACTGCTCAATTAAAACTTAAAGACATTTAAGACATTTCAGCATAATTGTCTGTTAAGCTGCTTTGAAATGATTTGTGTATTTTGAAAAGCGCTGCACAAATAAAAATGACTTGACCATTAACGTGGTGCCAGAGCACCTTTTAATTATCATGTTTTTTCTAAAGTCAGCATGTTATGGGCCTTTAACAATAACTAAACTGATTTTTGTTTTAATTTTGTGAAAATTAATTGGAGATCTCTGGCATGGATGGCAAGGAAAGACAACCAAAACTTTGAAATTTCTATAGTAGCCAAGTAGATTTCTCTGCTTATGATGAGAACAAATGTTTCCCATTTATACTTAACTATAGAAAACAGTATTTTTAAGCTGCACTGTTGTGTTAATTGTTTGTTTGTTGTTAGTAGATTCTCACTTTGAGGAAAATATTAAAATAGTACAAACAGACTTTTAAATTTTCCAAATTATTATACAGTGTGTGAAAATATTCAAACACAAATACTGGACTTTCTGGAATTTAGATTCAAAACGAACAGTTGATTTTTTCTTTTAATATTCATCTAACATTCATCTAATTGCAGTCAATGAACTCTATGAAATATTTGAATCTTTTGGTAGAAAATCCCTCAGAGCCCACTACTTTGGCTGTCTCTGGGCCCCAATAGTTCTCACCATCGCCTTTGATTTACACTGGATATTTTTTTTTCTTTTACAAAGTAAAAGTATTGCTGCCAACTTTGGAAATTACAATAACTACTCCAAAAAAATTGCATTTCTTATATAATTTATACTGACACCATTTAAATAATTTGTGTCTAGACCTTTGCAGGGAAGGAAATGCATATGTATGAGACTGGACCTCTTGGAACATTAATTGAATACCACTGATCTAGCTAACTAGTTTTTTCAATTGAAATTAATTTATTTTTAGATTTTCAAGACAAATGGCAAGATGTGCAGTTCACCAATAGTGTTAGAGCGACAGCAGTAGAAACGCCCTCTAGTGACTTCACGGTACAGAGACTAGCAACATCAAGCAATAAAGTCAATGCATGTGTGTGCGGCGTTTTAGGATGCATAAACAAAAGTAATTTTTATGGGTTAAATCAAGTAGAAATAGATCATGCAGGTAACAGTTGCAAGTACCACAGTGTAGATGGCAATACCATTAATAATGCTATCAATATACAACACTACTACTATTAGATAACACTATTATCTATACTATTGTAACTATAACACAAAAAAAATATTATTGCTATTGTAACACTACTATCAATAGCATTCTTGGTATATATATATATATATATATATATATATATATATATATATATATATATATATAATATATATATATTTGACTTGAATAAAGCCAGTTAACTCTGATGTTAACATGCGCACATGCGCGCACGCACACACACACGCGCGCCTACTATCTGCCACTTATAGAGAGAGAAATCGAGAGAGAGAGAGAGAGAATCATGTGTTTAAAATCTGACATTGCTGCCATTCTTGCCTTTTGCTGGCCTGGAAGTGGTAAGAAAAGAAGTTTGTGCTTATGACACAAATAATAAACCTGATGCTCCAGACCAGCAACTCACTCTAACTCTCTCTCTCTCTCTCTCTCTCTCTCTCTCTCTCTCTCTCTCTCTCTCTCTCTCTCTCTCTCTCTCTCTCTCTCTCTCTCACACGAGAACATATACATAGAAAATCAGGGACAGACAGAAGGAAAAAGAAAATACAACTCACAGATTCAGTAAGATTTACTACAGAACACGTGTAAACAAGTGTGGAATGATCTTACAGATTAAATTACTGTACCTGGCAATGTGACGCTTTCCAAGGAATCTGAAGTGTTGGAGACATAATCTGTTTAAAAATAAATAAATAAATAAATAAAAGGAGAAGGGATGGTAATGTCCTGACTATACTTTGTGATAAGTTGAATGCCACTTTGGTGAATTAAAGTACCAATTTCCTTCTGAAACAGCAAAATCTGTACATTATTCCAAACTTTTGGCCTCCAGTATATATATATATATATATATATATATATATATATATATATATATATAATTAAATAATTTTCATATTTTTTAGCACAAACTTGCCTCCTTTCTACTTAATTACATCATCCTACTATTATATTACATCATTATAGATTGTACCTTATTCTCAAAACTCATATACAAGCTATTTGCTTATGTTCCTCATTTGTAAATTACTAAATTTAAATGTCAATTTGGCTGGCACATTTAATGTTGCACTTCGATTCAGGTGTCTGCATTGCAGTTGTGCAAAAATGCTGTACAATTCCAAGTATGCCAGATTGTGGTAGTCTGCTGCATCCTTCTCAACCTAGCACTCAAAACGCCATGCAAGATGGGAAATTGCGCCATGGAAATTGTGCCATGCAAATTGCGTTCAGCACTGTGCTTGTGCTGTTACCTGATTCGAACAATTTCTTAATGAATCATGTGTAAAAACAATGCAGACAGTGTGTGCCAGTAATCAATGCTCTCACTGGGCATAATTAATTTGTATTGAATTCCCCCCAAGTTAATTTAAAAAGTGCTGGGTGTTGACAAGTAGGTTTCAAAGTGGACTTCATCCAATTGTAGTATAGGTTTTTATAAATAGGATTAGAGCATGAAAAGAATCACTTACTCCAGGATGTTGAAGAAATCATTGATCTCCTGGTGAATTGCTCGTTGCCAGTATGAAACCATCACCTCTGCAACATAGATATCAAATCATCCATTTTACAGTCTATGGAAAGTAGGGTGGTAATGATACTTTGAAAACTCCAAAATCATATAGGTCTATGTTCGGTTCAATTATTGGCTAAGATGTTTAAGAAAAATATTTTTAAATATAAAAAATGGTCTGTTGTAATTAGTAATTTGTCCAATATGTTAACACACACAAACGCACGCACGCACACACACAAAATGCACTGCACTGTTACCATGTTAAAACACATTTAAATAAAATACATATTTAAATCAAGAGATTTGATTGAATGTTCTTTTTATTACTATTCAATTGATAACAATTTAAAATTAATAAATAAACTTATAGATACATTATCTAATGCATAGTAATCTGTTGTTTTATGGTACAAAGTGTTAATGTGTAGAAGGCTCATATTAAGTTATATCTTATAACCATGCATAAATATTAATGGCTAATGGTATTTATGTTTTTTACCATAATGTGCTTTGTTATTTGTGTTCGGTATTGAACCAACATCTGCAGAGAGCTCACAATCTAGCACGTGTGAAGCCAACAAAGTTTGAAAGCATTAGTTGTATTTAAATGCATAAATATGTTTGCGTTTTTACAGTGCAAATTATGACTTTTTTGCCATTTGCAGATCATCATTTCACTGTGAATGCAAGAAATGTCCACCCCCTTCCAAGAAAAGGATGAAGTTGTTATCAAGGGATATTTTTTTTAGATGAATCAGAGTTTATGTTGTTTATGATTGCTGAGCAATGTTACAATGTTGCAGCTGAAAGAAATGGCAAACATAGCAGTTTGTAAAGGACACTTAGAAGTCTCACCCTCTGAAATGGTCTTCATAATGTGCAGGAAACAGATGAGCAGACTTCTGGTCTCTGCCTGGTCCAGTTTGTCAAAGCGAGAGCCAAAACCAATGAGAGACTGAGGCCTGGCAAACTGAACATAGTAATCACAAAGAATACAGTATATGTAGTGAAACATTTTTTCAATGTCAACTGTGTAAACATACTCAAAAACTATTATTTTTAACAGATTTTTCTTTTATTTTTAGAAATGGTTAATTATTAGACTCTTCATTAAAGGCATAGTTCAGCCAAAAATGAAAATTCCCTCATCATTTACTTACCCTCATGCCAACATTCATTTAACTGCTGGAGTCGTATGGATGACATTTGTGCTGACTGTCTGCAATTTTTGGTCTGAACCATCCACTTGCATTTTAAGGACCTAATGAGCTGAGATATTTTTAATATTTTTCTTCAAACGTGTTCTGCTGAAGAGAGAAAGTCATACACACCTGGGATGGCATGAGGGTGAGTAAATTATGAGGAAAATTTCCTTTTTTGGATGAACTACCCCTTTAAATATCGAATATAAGTTTCTGATTCTGCTATCAAATCTCATTTGCATTTTTGACAGTTGTCCGAGAAAACCAACATCCTACAGAGCTGATTCATTCAGTACATGGCTAGCCCACTGTTCTGTCAAAATCGGTCATCTAGATTTAGAAGAGGATTTAATCCTGTGGAGATGGGGCGTGGTCGAGTGACGTTCTGTGGAGAGTGAGGCCGGGAGGGAAGCGGTAAGGATTTACACCTGTGAGAAATTATCTCTAACAACTGTTTTGTGTTGCAGTGAGTGCTGGAGAGGGATATAAGGGCAGTCCAGACCACCAGGTGGGGAGAGAGAGCGACGCATGAAGTTGTATTGTCTGTGTGTTGAATGTGCTGCTGAAAAGCATTAGATTGTGTGTGTTACGCAGAAAAGTGTGAAAATAAAAATACTCACGTGGACTATTTACCTGGCCCCCACTTCCTCCTTCACGAATAAGCAAGAGATCTATCACAAATCCATAGTAAAATAAATGCATAGAAGTCATAAATATATGTGCTCACTCACCTTTTCACATCCATCCATCTTCTCACTGTTCCGGTCACTGTTGCTGGGGTTCGACTCAATACTGATGAGGGAACCTCTGGAGTCTGCATTGTTGGCAGTTGATACAGCCAATGAGGAAAAAGCTTGAAAAGCAGAACAGAGGTCAAAGGAATATTTATTCAGATAAAGCTATCATATGGCTGCAGAAGACTTGACTTTAATGGTGTTTTAATTGTGTTTTTTATCCTTTATTATCCTTTAAATTGTTCTTGTATGAAAAAGGGCCATGTAAAGAGTCTTCAAAATGTATACATTTGTCTTCCACAGAAAGAAAACAACAGCATACTGATTTTGGAACGACATGAGGATAAGAAAATAATGACAACTGTCTGCGTAAAAACACCCACACACAAGATTACCAACTTCACAGTACCTGTAATGGAGTTGAGAACCTCCTTGGAGAAGGACGCATCCATTGAATTGCCATGGCGCATGACATGGGCCATCTGACTTGCTAATACTCCTCCGACACTTACATCCTCTCTGGATCCCTGTGAATTAAATGGCATCAGAATAAACCAAATTGCTACAAGACTATGTATACAACAAGAGAGAAGTGGATGTAATTTAAAGTCAATATGAAATAGCATTCACAGCCCATTTTACTTGCATAATGTGACATATTTCTGAGGGAAAGTTCTGTTCAATGAGGAAAAAAATTCTAGGACTTAATTTTATCCATCAAAATGTATTGGATTTTGAAAAGTGGCCTCTATATTGCTTGTGACTGGAGGGGAGGGGATGAAAAGTAAGAGGGTTTGGTGACATAAATCAAACAGTTGTTTCGGACGCAGAACAACATTAAAAAATTTTTAATTGAAAGATTATCAAGACAAATATTATTTTCTTTGGAAAAGCATGCACTGAGGATCGAGTATTAAGGAGGGTCAATTCTTATTTGATGCTGTTGACTCCAAGTCTGAAATAGTTGAGAAGGTTTTGTTAAGACTTCAAATCTTGTTGGACTGATATGAGTTGGTTCCTGGTTAAAATAATAGAATTAGTTTTTTCTATTCTGATTCATTCCAAATGCAGAAAGCATTTAGGGGAAATAAATAGATAAATTAACATTGTGTGAACTTGTTTGTTCTGTGTACCTGATCACTAGCAGTCAGGCAGATTGGAAAGAGATCTCTGAGGAAAAAGCGAGGCATGTTGTCGAGTATCAGTCCATAGAGAGGAAGGTACAGAGAGGCTATCCGTGCCTGTTTCTCCTATACACACACACACACACACACACACACACACACACACACACACACACACACACACACACATAGAATTGTAGAATGTTATAATTGAATAAAGTACAATAAAAATGCAATGGAATTTAAAAAAATGCATATAATGTAACTGCAATAATTTGTTTGATTTTCAGTATGAATTACCATAAACATGCTACAATAATCATAGCATATGGGATATTTCCAAAAATAATAATCAATGTCTGAAATAATACCTATAGCAATTTGCATTATTATTTTATTATTTTAATTAATTTAATTAAAATAATGCGTTCAAAAAATTAACGCAATTAATCGCATGCCTGCGGACCATAATAAGGAAGATTCCTGAGAAATGCAAGCTCGTAGTACCTCCTGTTTAATCCAGAGGGCAGTAAGTGAAATTTCAACTGTATGAGCAACGCGCAGTTTATACAGTGAAGAAAACACTTCAGTAGGCAGTGTCACTACTCGATCCACAAACATGCGTTACGTTCTTGCGTTCAAAATACTGGAAGGAGCGCAAATGCGATCTAAGTGACCTCAAGATGTGTTTAAAGATTGAGTATTAAATTATATTTAAATTATATTAATGTGTAAATTGACGGGCCCTTAACCAAGCCCTCATAATAAATCTCCAACTGATTGACAAATTCACTTGTGAAATGGATTGCTATGAACTGTACGCCAATGATTGACTTATGATCAATAATATGGTAGTAAACAATACATTGTATTCTAAAACCGCTTTTTGTATTGTCTTATCAATGATTAACTCTTCTGCCACAAGAATGTAATGCACTTTAATTATCTGAATATATATATATATATATATATATATATATATATATAATCATTATATATTGAGTTATTGTTATTTGAGGAGCTTTCTCAGCAAATATTTGTATATGCAATTAATAATCGGCCCTAATATAAATATAGAATTATACAATATATTATATAATCAATACATCAACATTTTTATATAAATATTTTGTGTACAGTACATTAAATATCCACATTTTCAAATTATTTGAAAACAATATGGTGGACAAATTGTAGAAATTTTTTTTGGAGGCTGCATTAATTATTATATATATATATATATTTTTTTTTTTGGACAGTATTGAGTTTAACAAAATGTCTAATGAGTTGAGAAAAGTCTACGTATCAGTGAATTAATATTGATAAGTAGTCAAAATAATAATAATCAGATTTTTTAGGTTTTGTTGCAAAACTTGGTTTGGTCTAATGCAATTCCTCTGTTCTTTGACTGTGTTGAGTTTCTTAAATTGCAAATTCCTCTTCATGTCTCAAATTCCAATGTAATGTTCTGTGGGGCATGGCCAATTGAATTAACATTTATAAATTGAAATAGTGTCAGTATTTTTGCCCTGCCCAGATGGTGTTCAGGTACTATCTTACAGTCAAAGGTTACCTTCATGGCATAGCGGGAGTCTAGTGAGTGTTTGGCCATGAGATTCTTCAGGCAGGCCAGGGCGAGATGTCTCAGGTCCTGTTCGTCTTGCAGAGCAAGTCCAAGCTCTCTCAACAACAGCCCTGTGAGAAAATGTTTCCTGCAGAAATCTTCTGTCAGACTGTACTCAGGAATGTCCACTTAAATAGAGAGAAAACACATCATTTTAGAGGACTGTAGCTATGCTAATAGAACCACATGAGCAAAACAATCAAAGTGTAATCTAAATCTATTGAAAGCTATGACACGGTGAGCCGAAACATTATATGAGTGACTAGAGACAAGACAGCCTGATTCAACTAGTACAGCATTTCTCAGTTTTACTTTAAAGATGCCCCTGAAATAGACCAGAATTTCAATTCCGGCTCTAGTATTTCATAAACTGGTGAATCACCAGTCTGTACTAATAGGGTTGCTGAAACAGTGAAAAAAAAAAATTATAATAAAAAATACAAATAATAACATCAAACTAACCATATAATCAGATATGATTAGGACAGCAACTATGCTGAATGATTTAAATGTTAATATAAAATAGACTGGCTTATCATGACTTTTAAAAAATTTTATCACCATTTTTTGGCAGTATGTCCAATCAAAATCTCTGATAGTCATTTTGTCACTTGGTGTTGTTTCTGCATTTAGAAAAAAATCAATCAATTTTTCTTTTCAGCCTAGGTCATCATGTTGATAATTGTTTTTCATGTTAATAGATTTCATGTTTGATTTCAAGGATATTTGCTACTTTCGTACATTAAACAATTTTGGTGCTGTGTGGGATTCCCACTCAATGTCCAATGTAAAATCTAGGTCCTGGTGAGATCTGAGTATTGTAGTGGTTGAATCAGTTGGTTTACAACAGGAATAGAGCACCTGAACATAGGTTTCTCCAAGGCAGACATTAGTGCCTATTATGTCTTACTGGGAATTGTTTTAAAGTAATGTGGATCACCCTCAAAACAAAGATTTTTTAAATAACAACCATATTTTTTTTTTACATATATTATTAATTGTTTATTTAGAATGGTTTAATTTTAACATAATATGATAAAATATGGTCCGTTCAATAAAATGTATTTCATAATTACCATGAGCACTTCTGTTTTCCAATGAGGCTTTATCTGACACAGGGAGAAATGAGACAGAGACTATGTTAAGGCGGCGCGGTCCATGCTAATGAGGACTTGAGGATACAAACATGACATTATGTGCATGACACAGGGGTGAAATTTTGAGTGTTTTCTGACCTGTGATTCGTGCAGAGGGAATGGGCAGACTAAGCGGGACATAGTGCTCATAGTTACACACTTCCCTTATGAATTCAAACTTCAGCTCAAACAGCATCTTGAAAAAACAATATTTTTCATCAAAAATGAAAGTTGATAGTGAGTTAAACAACTAGACCTTTACACACAGAGAAAAACTTTAAAAGTGCAGAAACCTTATTGTCACTAGCTGTGATCATGTTGATGTAGTTGCTGATCATTTTGAAGGTGAAACCTCTGTCCATGAGCGAAAAGCATCGCTGCAGATGACAAATATTGTCAGGCTTACTTTATTTAATACAAACATATGTGTAGACAGTGCATTTTAAAACAATCTATAAATATGCAATACTCTAATAAGCATAAATCAAAAATAATCAATAATACATTGCAAAAAAATAAATAAATCAAAATCACTGACCTATTTTTGCAGTATTACATAAAATAAATATATAAATTGATGTTTCAATTGATATTTCTCTTGCTTTATTCACCATCTCTAATTTATTTATTTATTTTTTTTAACTGAGTTCATCGCAATACATTTTACAAAATAATTAAAGACCACTCATGCTGGTGCTCACCTTCACAAAGGCTGCTATGGCCATATTGGCGCTGCGTGTCTCCTCAGCCAGATCTTTATTCTTCCAGAAGATGTGATCAGACATTGCCATGATCAGAGTCTCCAGCCGACTTTGGAAGGTTCCAGGAAACCACTGTGGCCGAGGGAGCTAAACAAACACACACATTCATGACACTGACATTTATTTGTTTCTAAATGGTACTGTATATCGAAGGGTGGTGTTGCCTTGTGGCTGTGGTGATTTAGGCCTGTGAATTAAAGTTAGGAGGTTTGAACACCACAAGGGTTGATCTGTGAAAAATATGTATTTCTTTAAAAACACTGTGTGACTATATAGGCATTTCTTTGAGTTAAATAATATGACAGAGCCATGTTATTTAGATGATGAAAACATTTCAGCTTGAATATTTGGTTCTCCTCTTCCCTACTGCTGAATCAGGGGGAATTCACTAAGAATGAATTGTGCCTGGTAAAAGTGTTGGTTATTTGCACATGCTGTCTGTGCTGGATTAGTGCTTGATTAATTTAAGAAATTTTGCAGATCAGGAAACAAATTTCCTCCTGAACACAATTTGTATGCACAATTCTGATCTTGCAGGCCGATTCTGAGCTCTTTATTGTGGAGGATGTAGCGGACCACTGTGCCCTTGACTACACACAGCATTTGAATTTATGCCAGGTCATTACACTCTTCTACATCATTTGATTTATTATTTGAAAATTATTGCTGGTATGATTGACAGCACTGAAGAAAGCTATGGGCTGAAACGTTTGCTTGCAGTCAGTTTTTTTTAAATCAAAGCACAATGCATTTTTTTCCACTTTAAAATATATATTTTTATTTTTGCTTCAGTGTGCAGACAGCAAATTATGTGATTTTTTTATGTGATATTTGGCATCTGTAGTTAATTCGCCCCTTAATATTTACCATAAGCTTTGCTGTGTCCATTAGGTGCTGAGCCATAGATTTCACCATGATCTCCAGGAAGAACCAAGAGAACTGCAAATAATAAAATAGGTATTAAATAATAAAACATCATGCTACAGACTAAAACACGTTTGTCACTTTATTTAAAGGGATATGGTCATGTTGGATCACCTTAAGTATTTTCTTGATGACCGACTGTTCGTTGCTCTTCAGGTCAGAGGTAATTCCCTTGGCAAGCTCCTCATGAACAGTTCTGAAGCCACATGCTTCGGTTTTAAACACAAACTGAATGAAGAAAATAGAAGCATAAATGAGCCTGACATTTTCATGCACACACAAACACAGAACAAAATAAATTTTTTTGTATTATTTACAGTAAATTACATAACAGTCATTTTTCAGCCTTTGTACCAAGCATATTATTAGGGGTGTTTGCTAAGGCAAGCATCACTATTACTTATTGCTGTTGCAAAAATCTAAAGTTCTGGCAAACTTGCTGAAAATTTGCCTCTCATTATAATTCAAATGAGCCTTTGATTTGCTGGAAATGATTGCCAGAAGTTTGCAGCTCTTCACAGGTAGTGATGAACCTGCAGCAAACCAGCAGCACCTTTTGCTGCTACTGCAAAACACTTCTATCAGTCCCACCAGGTTTTCAAGTACTTTTTTTATTATTGTGGCCAAAAATTACTGAATTTTCACTGCATTTGCAGTGGTTTTTCTGTTGTTTTGCAGTGAAAAATCACAAATCTGTTTAGCATAGCATATTTGTGTAATTTGTATCAGTGATCCTAATTACAAATCCTTATTACATTTTACTATTCAAATTAGGGAATTTTAAGCGAACGTAGAAATGATATGAACACCGCTTTTTTGTCTTGTTTTAAGGTGTATAACACCTTAAACAGATGTTAATCTGTTCAACAGTGCATAATGTGAGCAGCTAATCTCCTGCACTGTGTCACTGCAAGTCATAAACCCTATGTTTAAAAAAATAAATAAAGTCTACGTTGTTTTATCAAATAGTCCTCCATTCATACTGTTCGGGCCAAATTTTAGGAAATTAATAGGTGAGACTATAACACACAGCATTTTTTTTTGGTCAAATAAAAAACACTAGCACATCCTCAATGCAGAACATGTGCGCGCGCACACACACACACACACACACACACACACGTTGGGTTTCCATGTTTTATGGGGACTTTCCATAGACATAATGGTTTTTATACTGTTCAAACTATATATTCTATCCCCTAACCCTAACCCTACCCCTAAACCTAACCCTCACAGAAAACTTTCTGCATTTTTAAATTTTCAAAAAACATAATTTAGTATGATTTATAAACTGTTTTCCTCGTGGGGACCGACAAAATGTCCCCACAACGTAAAAACATTTGGGTTTTACTCTCCTTATGGACATTTGGTCCCAACAAAGTGATAAACACATGCTCTCTCTCTCTCTCTCTCTCTCTCTCTCTCTCTCTCTCTCACACACACACACACACACACACACACACATTATGAGAGCACTCCAAATGAACTGAGCAGGTTCATGACCTCAAGATTAGATTATTGTAATGCATTACTGGGTAGATGTCCTGAAGACTCAAAATGCAGCAGCTAGAGTGCTTACTAGAACCAAGAAAAAATATCATATCAGCCTAATTTTATCATCGCTATATTGGCTACCTGTTAAGTTTCTTATGTTAACTTAAAATTCTGTTAATTACTTACAAAACTTTTAATGGTCTAGCTCTTCAATACTCCTCTAGCTCCTCTTTCACACTATATTAAGATTCAACTTTATTGTCATTGTGCAGAGTACAGGTACAGAGCCAATGAAATGCAGTTTTTCACATATCCCAACTAAGCTGGGTCAGAGCGCAGGGTCAGCCATGAAACAGCACCCCTGGAGCAGATAGGGTCAAGGGCCTTGCTCAAGGGCCCAACAGTGGTATCTTGACAGTGCTGGGGCTTGAACCCCAACCTTTTGGTCAGTAACCCAGAGCCTTAACCGCTGAGCTACCACTGGCCCCATTCCATCACGTTCAGTAAGATCACAAAATTCCGGCCTGTTCATAATCCACAAAAGGAGCAAGATCCCTTTCATATTGAGCTCCTAAACTATGGAATAGACTTCTTAGCCTTGTTCAAGACTCAGACACACTCTCTCAGTTTAAATCTATACTTAAAACTCATCTCTTCTGCCAGACATACACCTAATTTCCCCCTCAATCCATAGCACTTGTCAGGTCTGCCAGAACAGGAAACACTTCACATGTTCTATAACTGCACTTTTAAATTGAATGGCATCTACGCTAATTTTGTTCTATTGTTTTCCTGTCTCATCCTCAGGATACATATCCAGCATTAAAGTAGATCTTGCTCCGGTCCAGTCTGATGTCCACTCCCACTGCTATGGGTCACTGAATAATGACCACTAACTGCAGCCTATACCAACCAAACAGTGAGGGACACTTAAATCATCACTGTCTGCATCACCTCAGTCTACTTTGATGGACTTCACAGAGGATTAACTACTGCCAGATCTAACCAAAAGATATGGGATACTCCACTGGCCACTACCTGAACCTTGGATTCGCCGGACTGCGATGCATCTCACTGACCTTTGCCAGCATCATCTTCATATTAGGATGGAGTAAACTCTCTTAAAATTTAATACACAGAGAATAAATGAATGCCAACTAAAGCCTTGATCAGCCAGATAACAAAAGGACACTGCATCAACATGCACATCCACAGTTAATTCAGGATGGTCTTAAAAACATTTAGTCATTAATCTGACCGTTCATACAAAAACAAACAAACAAACAAAAAAAAAAACTTTTGTTTAAACAATGACCAACAACACAGTTTTCTTAAATAAAGCAAGACTTGTACTACACAAAATGTAGATACATAATTGGGATATGTGAAAACAACTCAATTTCATTGGCTCTGTACCTGTACTCTGCACAATGACAATAAAGTTGAATCTTAATCTTAAGGAGTTTTGTGTTTCTTGTGGCTTATAGAGATCAGCCAATTCATGGAGCACTGAAGCCATCTACTGGACTTAGTTGTCATTTCATGCAAGTAATCGTTATTTTTATACCAGCAGGTGTCATCACAGACCTCTAAACATTTCTAATCTAAATTGCATTCTTTCACATTTAAAAAAAAAAAAAAAAAAAACTGTCATTACAAATGTACTATCATCTTAAGGAGTTTTGTGTTCCTTGTGGCTTGTAGAGATCAGCCAATGAATGGACACTGAAGCAATCTACTGGCCTTAGTTGTCATTTCATGAACGTAATCATTATTTTTATTCCAGCAGGTGTCATCAGAAACCTCTAAAAAAATGTACTGTTTAAATTGCATTCTTTTCAAATTTTTTAATTAAAAATGACAAATATAACAATGAGTAAAAAGATTCATTTAAAATTGTTCATTAATTTCTAAGGGTGCATGATATATTGGCAGATATATTATTGTAAAAATCTAAAGATTATTGTGTCAGTAGTGGAATTTCTGCCAAAATAGTGAGCGATGTGAAAAACAAACAAACAAACAAACAAACAAAAAAACATATACAGTATGTACTTGTCAGACCCTGGTGATTCTCTGCTCCCTCTCTTCCCCATTCCAACACTCTTGAATACTAATTACGCTCACCTGATCTCCATTAATCATGTCATCCCAAACACTATAAATATCTCACCTAAGGCTCTCATTCTTTGTCTAATCTCGTTTGGAATTCACGTGTTCTCGCCATAGAGAACTGTGATAGATTTCAAGTAGATATCTCCAGTATTTGTATTGCCTTCGTTGTTTGTTTAGCTTCATCTTGGTTTTACATCCAGTTGAGTTTTTCTGTGAATACCTGTGTTTTCTTTGTGTCCATTAATAAAACCTGCATTTGGGTTCTCCACTTCTGTCGATCTCTTCCTCTGAGCTTAACAGAAGACTAGACCATATACAACATGAACCCAGCAGAAGCAGCGTCTTATATTGAGAGATTATCCGAACTTGAAAATCAGCTCCAGTGACACGAGGGGACGCTCAATGAAATTCGGATTCTTCTGGATAAACTTGTGAATGCTCAGCCCATCGCCTCATTCTCCGCTGCTCCATCCTCCTCTGACATTAATCAGTCCAGTGTTATCACCTGCAAATTACTCTGGCACTCAGGAGTTCAGTGGTTTTCTTCTCCAGTGTTCCTTGGCTTTTGAGACACAAAGCCAGCGATTCCCCAATGACCACTCAAAGATTGCATTCATCATCTCCCTTCTCACCAGAAAAACTCTTCAATGGGGAGACGCAATGTTGAAACAGGGAGGCTCTGTTATGCAATCCATTGGGGCTTTCACAGCACATTTCTGTGAGGTTTTCAAACCATCTGCTGGGGATTTCCACACTGGTGAGCAACTGAGCCATTTCAATCAGGTAAATTTGTCGGTTTCTGAGTATTCTCTATGCTTCCACATGCTAGCCTCAGCCAGCCATTGGAATGAACCAGAACTGATCATCCACTATCGACAGGGTATGAATAAATCTCTTTAAATACATCTCACTGGGTTTGATGACTCACATGGTTTGGAAGCACTCGTTCAATATTTCATCCGCGTAGAACTACGCCAAAAACAGTGTTGAACTGAAGTCGGTTACACACCTTCACCCATCCCTCTCTCTCAAACTGAGGAGGAAAATATGCAAGTGAGTTCTGCTCATCTGACGTTGGCAGAACAAAGACGGAAGATCACAAAAAACCTATGCCTCTATTGCGGAGCTTCGGACCACCACGTCACCAACTGCCCCATCCGTCCTCCCAGGCTGCTGGTAAGCTCCATCTTTTGCAAACCAGTATCCAGAAAACACTTCAACATTGACATCTTGATAAAAGTTGCTACCTCATTACCTCATGCTTTGGCAGGCAGTTTCATCTCGCCTTCAATCATCAACTGGCTTAACCAAGATCAAGCTGGTAGAAAGACTCCTACCCATTCGCTCAGTAATAGGGAAACCTATCGGCTCGAGTTATATCACCCTCCACACAGAATCCTTGCCTTTACTCATTCTCCCCAACTACAAAACCTGGCTCATCCACCATAATCCTGTTATATCATGGTTCACAAATGAGGTAACTGCCTGGGGCTCATGCTGTTCCCTATCTATCACTCACTCAACTTTGTGTTGATGTAGTGACACTAAGGGTCACTCTTGGGAGACCGAGACACCACTGATCTTTGATAAAAGGCCAATGGGAATTGGTGAGTGGTATTTGCATGCCACTCCCATGAACATACGTTTATAAAGGGAGCTGGCATGTGAACCACTCATTCTGATTTTCTCTTCGGAGCAGAGCGGTCGATGCACACTGAGCTGAATTTCCCACAGCTTCCGCCCCTGGGTGCTATCTGCTGAATCTGATGGCGCATTTCAGCGGCTTCTCCCCCCTCTGCACTGGTGCACTGCAGAGATCGCCCCTGGGTGCTTCGGCAGAACCATAAAAGAGTATATTCTAAAAGAGTGTATTATAAAAAAGCATATTATAAAAAAGCATATTCTAAAAGAGAAGAAGCATGTTTTTAAAGATGCGATTTTAAAATTTGCCTTCAAAAGCAAGCCACCCCAGCAACTCCCTGCCTAGCTGTCCTACCTACGAGTATGAGGCCCGCATGGCTAGCACTGGGGCGATTTGGGGACCTCAATGGGACCACCTCTGCCAGGCATTCCCCCACGGACCTCCCATTCCCCAGCACGATTGTTTGGCCCGATCGGGCTTCCAGATGAGTCCGCTGGCTCATCTCAGGGTGAATTCGACCTCTTGTTCGGGGCCTACGAAGGTGACAAACTCTCGAGTGCAGCATTGGAGAGCGGGATTGTCCAGTCAGACGCGGAGGCCTCGGCTGGGCTTCCCACCTAAGGTACGTTTGCCCAGTCACAGGCTGACATGGAAATGACGGACATGCTTTCCCGGGCAGCCGCGAGGAGCTGAAAAGGTCACGGGAGGCACCTTTTACTGCCCGGTCCCGATCTTTCAGCTCCCCCGCCCTCACTACCCTTGATGGCCAAGGGGTATTCGGTGATCCCCCCAGTGGATAAGGTGCTCGCGGTGCACCTATGCCTGCAGAGTGCCACCACCAGGCACCGGCGCCCGAAGCTCCCGTCCAGGGCCTGTAGGTTTACGTCGTCGCTGATGGCCAAGGCCTACGGTGCCGCTGGACAAGCCACCTCCACCTTGCACCTTGCCTTGCATGCCATGGGTAGATCTGCCCCGGAATTGATGCAGGAACTGCGCTCGGTGACCAACCTCACCCTCCGGGCAACAAAGGTAATCGCAGTCTCTCAGGTGGGCGATGTAACCCTTAATTGTCCAGTAATGCCACCTTAGGCTCAAACTGGTCGAGATGAGAGGCCAACAAGGCACGGTTCCTTAACACACCATTTCCCCGGTTGGACTGTTTGGCTACACCGTCTAGGACTTTGCCCTGCAGTTCTCGGCAGTGAAGCAGCAGACGGAGGCTATCCAACACACCTGGATACTTGGGGCGACTGCACCAGCTCCGCCGCAGCCCGCCCCCACAGCCCAGGCGTCAAGCCCACTGCAGGAAGCATTTCACGGACGGCCACCAAGAACCCGAGGAAGGCTTCGAAGCACCCCTGAGATGGGCGACCCAGGGACAAGGAGATCCACTGTTCTGGAGCTGGTGAACAGACCACTCCATCCCCCGATGGAGGGCCGGAAAGAGAATCTTTTTTCCCGTTTCATTTAATTTCGCTGCACGCCCAATTAGCTGCGGTAAACAAAAGTCCAACAAAAGAGCAGTTTACTCATTCCCTGGGTCACATATCCTGTGCACGGCCATCATTACGACCACCACAACATCCATAGCGATGGCATATCACGCCCAGCACATGCCGCCTCCCGTGGGGCTACGAGCCCATTCTACTAGGAATGGCGCCTATCTAACAGACTTTGCAGACTAGCCTACTAGCCAAAGGTTCTACAATCTCCGGGTTGAGCCTGCTTTGTCCCGTGTCTTGGCAGGTATGAACAGGTAAGTCCAGGACAGCTGGCCGGATGTATCGCTTAACAAACTTCACTCTTTTTTGGGGAGCAAAAAAAAGAGGAAATGTGGCATGACTGGGCTAGCATGTCCCTTTTTTCCTTTCTACTTGTCCCCGAAGGGTCGTAACATAACTTTTAACAGCGTTGAGGGGTGGTTACATTTCGGCCTGGTGTGCTGGCTACGAGGCACACAGTAGCCTGCCCATCTCACACTGCCAGTTCACATAACACAGTTCAGATAGTTGTGACGTTTCTTATAGGGACCCCTAGTGTTATTACATCGACACAGCTTCGAGTGAGTGACAGATGGGGAATGTCCTGTTTACTTTCGTAACCTCTGTTCACTGATGGAGGGAATGAGACAGAATTTCAGCTGGACTACCTGCTGAAATGGCCGGGACCTTGTCTAAGCTCCTCAGCACAAAACATGAATGAGCAGTTCACATGCCATCTCCCTTTATACCCGTATGTTCGAGGGAGTGGCATGCAAATACCACTTGCCAATTCCCATTGGCCTTTTATCAAAGATCAGAGGTGTCTCTGGCTCCCAAGAGTGACTCCTAGTGTCACTACATGGACACAATGTCTCATTCCCTCCATGAGGGAACGGAGGCTACGAAAGTAACCAGGACGTTTTTCATGATGCCTTTCAATACCTGTATGTCGTTCTCATCCTGAACCTTTTGTAGAGCTCTACGTTTAGTATCGGGTTTGGTTATTAGCAATAATTAATAATTATAAATTATTAAAATCAATAGAACACTGATTAGAATCAATGTTAGCTTTATAATCCTTTAAATCAACAATCATCAAAGACAACCATAAATGATCAAATTCAATAGAATATTAATTATTATCAAAGATAATCATTAATTATTCAAATTAATCGAACATTGATTAGAATTAACACTATCTTATTGATCCCAATAATCACAGATAATTGTCAATTATAAAATCATTAGAATATTAATAAGGATTAATATCGCCGGGGCACCACCTTGGAATCAGGGACTAATAAACAGACAGTATAACAGTCTCAATATCAGATTGTTCTCTTAGGAAAATTGACGTCCGGAGAACAGAAATTTTCAAAAGGGAACAGTAAAGGCTTAAATCTGAGCTCTGGCATCCCCAGTCAGCCTTTGACACATGTGTATGCAAACCAAACCAAAACACTTGAAATATAACAAAGTTTATTGATGCAGTAATATAATTTAATAACCAATACCATGCAGTCAATAAACTTCCGACTTACAATTACAAACTAAACAGTGACATGATTAGATACAGTAACCAAAAATAAGCATATAACACATGAGGAAGGTGTGTGTGTGTGTGTGTGTGTGTGTGTGTGTGTGTGTATATGTGTGTGTGTGTGTGAGTGTGTGAGTGTGTGTGTGTGTGAGAGGAGTACAAAATGGCAGACGTGATTCTCGTGGAGAGTACGTCAAGCAAGATTTTCGGCCAGATAGTATGGCTGCGAATGTGGGCAGAGAGAAGCCGGTTAATGGCGTCTGCCCATTTACCACCTGCTTTCAATTGTAAGCTGAGCTTTATCACAAAGTTATCTACTAGCCAAATGTTTGTGAGGGGATGTATGTGTGTGCGGTTAGTATGACAGAGAGAGAGAATAATGTGGCGGCGATGAAGCTGGTTTCGCGATCGTGGGAGAGAAGGCAACTGTTGGTTTATCTCTCAGAGACGCGGTGAATGGCTCGTAACCCATCCTGTGGTCTTTGGTCCTTTAATGGATAAACACAGTGTGCAGGTCTCATCCGCAATGGTGTAAATACGGAACAGTCCAATGTGGTTGGATTACAACACAGCAAACCTCATTCGTACAAACAGCAATGAGTGACTCGGTGGTCCGTAAACTGTACAAGCAATAACCTTGATACACAAGAATAACACACTATAATATTCTATCTCTGCTGAGACATAACCTCTTACATGCACCACGTGAGAACGCAGGTAGAATGTGTGTTCATCCGTCGTTTGACTCCGACACTGTTCCTCGAGTCTCGGGTGATGACGGGAGGCCGTTTCCTCGCTCTGACGGAGGGCGGTATGGCTGCTGATTCTCGGCGGGCTGGCGGAGAAATCAGCGACGTTGACTCGATTGAAGATGGAAGAGAAATCTTCTTTTTTCACTTCTGCAGGCAAACGGATGGAGATGCGGATTGCTCAGCTGTCTCCTTTAAATCCATTAGTGTTCGGTGGAACACAGAGTAATTTTAACTCATCCAGGCAAGATGGAGTTTGTATGGCCACAGTTTCATGTCGTACGTTACTTCCTTGTGCAACGAGGCTACACTTGAGAGCAGCGATGAGCTGCGTCTACATACGGCATGCAAAGTCGTTGGAAGCAATGCTCAGAAGGACCTCAGAGGTATTTCTACTCCCAATGACATCATGGTTGAGGGGGCGTTCTGTTGAGAGCCTCATCAAATAGGAGTTGAGAGTTCGATCCTTTGGAATTTCACACAGTTGTAAAGTGAGCAAGGCATCTTGAGATTTGTAGTCTGTTTTGTACTCCCTTTGTTTGATTTTGGTGCAGTTTTTATCAGCAAGATTTATGACTGTGGGCCTCAGTCAGGCTTTACGACTGTTAGGCCTGCCATTGTCTTGTATCTGAATACAGGAGGCCCAACATTTTCCTGTGCCGCACCACCACAACTGAAAGCCCTCATTTGCCATCTGAGACTTCCATCCCTACCGCTTATCTGCGAGGTGTTAAGCCTACAGAAAATATCCAAACTTCCTCCGCATCGTCCCTGGAATTGCGCCATCGACCTCCTTCTTGGTAAACTGCTGCCTCTTCCAGTCCCTCACTATCCATGGTCTCACCTTGGAGTAGATTTTATTACATACCTTTCTCCTTCCCAAGGGTATATCTGCGTGATGATGGCAGTAGACCAATTTTCAAATTTACTGTCAGGCCCTCATCTGTCTCTGCTCCCTCTCTTCCTCGCTCCAACTCTCCTGAATACTAATTACGCTCAACTGATCTCCATTAATCATGTCATCATGAACACTATAAATACTCACCTCAGGCTCTCATTCTTTGTCTAGACTAGTTTGGACTTCACGTGTTTTCGCCATTGCTTCTTGTGATAGATTTCAAGTAGATATCTCCAGTATTTGTATTGCCTTCATCTTTTGTTTAGCTTCATCTTTGTTTTTGTATCCAGTTCAGTTTTTCCATGAACACATGTTTTCATTGTGTCTATTAATATACCCTCATTTGTGCTCTCCACTTCTGTCGTTCTCTTCCTCTGAGCGTGACAGAACTGTATGTTACTTAGTGGCAACCATTGCCATCTAAGCTTGTTATTCTCTTTCTGTTTAATTTAATGATTCATCAGGATTATTATAAATACTTATTTAAATGACACGATACAATATATGCAAGTTTAATTTAATTGAGTTCTCATTCAAATCAAAATACATTAATAAACCTTAAATAGCAGCAGTTAAGTTTTGGTCAGATTTTGAAGTCCAGATTCTGAGCTATTTGACAATGCCTACTTTGTTTTAAGTTTATTAATTAGCTCAATTAAAGGGTTAAAATTAAAAAAGTAAAATTAATGCTCTTTAGTATCGGCCACAATGGGCTGTGAATGATCGTATCAGCCCAGAAATTCCATATCGGTGCAATCCTGTTAATTTCAGAACTGATTAATTGACTGTTGCAATTTACAGTACACTGCAAGGTCTTTCTTCTTACATAATCTAATAATTTAAATTGTCTTCATCACAAAATAAACTCCTTCAGAGAGATTATTTAAGCAATATCACACAAGTGTTGCTGTACTGAATATCAACATGGCTCTAAAGCGGCAAGCACAGTATGCTTCGGTTGTCTGTTTGCCACTACATAAATTTCCTCATCAGCAGGGTCTGTGCAGAATGTGCTCAAAATATTAACACTCTTGGAATGCTGCTTGTCAAATCAGATTAGAGGACCAGATTTTTGTGGAAGAGTGATATAGCGGTCAGTTAGTGACATACGCACCTTTATGTAGGAGTGCACATAGTGGTCCAGGTTCTCCTCGTGACATTTAGCTAAGATATGGATCAGGACCCTGATGAATAAGATGTTTTTCATGTAATATTGAAGTAACATTAAGGTCAGATTTTTTTTTTTTTGTGTTTATCTGATGTGTTCAGGAGGAAAATTGATTGGTTTCTGTACCTGGTGGTGCTGTTAGTCACTTCATCAGTGTCGTTTTGAGTTAGCACTTTGAAGAGCTGGTTGAAGATCACAGGAAGGAATCGAATGATGACATGAATTTTCTCCATATTAAGGAGGCCCTGAAAGGACAACATTTTTTAAAAATATTAACATTTTGCAGGGAGGAATTCCCAAAAAATTAATTACACCCACTAATAGAGTGGTTTATTTGCACACACTGGCCCTTAATATAAAACATACAGTACGCAGAACACATTTGTGTATAAATCATTTATTAATCCATTCTTGTTTTCCAAAATAAATTAACTGAGGTCATGGAGGGCACCTTTTACTGACCAGAATCGACCTTGTTACTCATCCATTCTCACTACCCTCGACGGTGTGGCGGTCCACGAGTATGCAGCGCTCACCCAGGTGGACAAAGCGGTTGTGGTGCACCTGTGCCCGCAAAGCGCAACCATTTGGCAGGATCATCCCGCACTCCCCTCCAAGGCCTGTAGTACGACGTCGTTTCTGACAGCAAAAGCCTACATGGCTGCCAGACAGGCCGCCTCCGCCCTACATGCCATAGCCTCCAGCATGTCCACCAGGCCAAGGCACTAAAAGATCTGCACGTGGATAGTCCTGATGTGATGCAGGAACTGCGCTCAGCTACCGACCTCGCCCTCCGGGCCACAAAGGACACAGCACGGTCACTCGGACAGGCGATAGCCACCCTTGTGGTCCAGGAACGCCACTTTTGGCTGAACTTGGTCGAGATGCAGGAAACTGAGATGCCTGCTTTCCCAACATCCCCATCTCCTAGCTCGGCCTATTCGGCGACACAGTTGAAGACATCGCCCAGAAGTTTTTAGCGGTGAAGCAGCAGAAGGAGGCCATCCAACATATCCTACCTCGGCGCCGGTCTACATCCAGCTGAGCCCCGTCTACCTGCCAAGGGTAGGAACCCCTGCGGTAGGAACAAACCAGCAGGTAGCTCCACCGCAACCAGGTCCCAGCTCTCAGCCCCGGTATAGAGCCACACGCAGGAAGCGGACCCCGTTCCTGAGACGGACCGCCCAGGGGACGAAATGTTCGCTCAGGAGCTAGTAGTCATAACCCCTGTTGGCCGGTTCTGATGAGTCTAGAGGATGCCTTACCAGGACCTCCTCCTCAGTCACTAACCTGCCCCCTACCGGGTACGCGGAGCAAGGTAAGTGCTTTGAGTCTCTTCTCAGCACACATGCCTTAGGTCGCAACTTTGCCTCCTGATGCAACATTACCTGCTCCCCACCGCTGTGAAGCCCCACCAGGTATGTCAAAAATTATCATCCCTTTAGTGCCCCTCATGAACAGAGCTTGGACACGTGGCTTACGCTTTCCAGTTCCGTGGATTAAGTTCACCAGGCGTCTGCCCAGTTTCAGCAGTATCCGCCCCATCTCGGTGCTCGGCGAAAAAGTCAGCACCCTGTGCACGAAAATCGCTACCCTTATGGAAAACGATGCAATAGAGCCTCTCCCTCCAGCCGAGATGGAGAAGGGTTTCTACAGCCCTTACTTCATCATACCCAAAAAAGAAGGCGGGTTGAGACCAATCTTGGACCTGCGAGTTCTCAACCGGGCTCTGCACAAACTCCTGTTCAAGATGTTCACGCAAAAACACATTCTAATGTGCGTCCGGCATCAAGATTGGTTTGCAGCGGTAGACCTGAAGGACGCTTACTTCCCTGTCTCGATTTTGCCCCGACACGTCCCTTTCTACGATTTGCGTTCGAGGGCTGAGCATACCAGTACAAAGGTGCTGTGCAAAGTGAGGGAGGACAGGAACAAGTCACTCTAGTGGCCCCTTATAGGCCCACCCGGACTTGGTTCTCGGATCTCACGCTCCTCGTGACAGCACCTCCCTGGCAAATCCCCATGAGGAAAGACCTTTTTTCTCAGGGACAAGGCATTCTCTGGCATCCGTGCCCAGACCTCTGGAACCTCCACGTCAGGCCCCTGGATGGGATGCAGAAGATCTGAGTTGTCTACCACCAGCTGTCGTAGACACCATCAACCAAGTCAGAGCTCCCTCCACCAGGCAGCTTTACACCCTAAAGTGGCGTCATCCTAAGACTCTGACCAGGGGTCATCCTATGACCCCTTTAAGGGACCAGGTAGTGAACCTGCAAGCGCTGCCCCAGGAGGAGGCAGACCCAGCCTCATCATTGTTGTGTCCGATACATGCTTTGTGAACCTATTTGGACCGCACACAGAGCTTAGACTCTCTGAGCAGCTCTTTGTTTGCTTTGGCGGACAGCGGAAAGTGAACGTTGTCTCCAAACAGAGGCTTGCCCACTAGGTAGTCGATGCATCGCACTGGCCTATCAGACCAAGGCCGTGCCCGCCCCCTTGTGAGTTCAATCACACTCTACAAGCAGTGTGGCATCCTCGTGGGCACTGGCCAACGGCACCTCTCTAGCAGACATCTGTAGAGCAACAGGCTGGGCGACATCCAATACATTTGCGAGATTCGACAATCTCTGTGTTGAGTCGGTTTCAATCCGTGTTTTGTCAGGCCGAGCATGTAGAATTCGGTAACACAGGATGACTGTGCCACTTGTGCTAGCGGCCTTCCCCTTCTCCCAGGAGAGTCCGCTAAACTCACGCTCCCTGGATGTCTTGACCTCCCTAGCCCTCTGGTCCGCGAATTCAGCAGGAATTCCGAGGAATTCCCAACCAGACCCACTACAGGTACTAATTACTCTGTACTGGAATAGGTGCTCCACAGGGTTTGCCTTCTTGGATCAAACCCCTGTGTGTATTTTCTGTGGTACGGTCCCCTTTGTCCCCCTGGCTTAGAGCCAGTTGTCCTTTGACTTTGAAGACTATAAATGTACACCTTTGCATGAAAACTTCAGTTTTTCAGCAATTTCAAGCATTTAATAGCCTTCATTCCTCAAAACAATTATTGACTGACGAGTTTCTAGAGAAAGTTTTGCCATTTTTTAATATATTGACCTTAAGACATGCCAGTCTATTGCATACTGTGGCAACTCAAAAACAATGTTAAGCTTAATTTAACAAACCAAATAGCTTTCAACTGTGTTTGATATAATGGTGATTTTCTATTAACAAATTATCAATTTAGCATGATTACTCAAGGATAAGGTGTTGACTTTTTGTAGTAATGTCCTGACTATAATTTATGATCAGTTGAATGATACTTTGGTGAATTAAAGTACCAATTTCCTTCTGAAACAGCTAAATTTGTACATTATTTCAAACATTTGGCTGCCAGTGTGTGTATATATATATGTAATATATGTAATATATATATATTATTATTATTATTATTATTATTTTTTGCAGTTTATTAATGCCTGATTTCTGTTAATTGACCAGTAGTGCTGACATTTGATAATCCTCATTTGCATAGAAAGAATGAAAATGACTTTAAATTATATACATGAATTTAAATACTCTTGGCTTGGCTAAGATGGATTGCTGATGGTATGTGAATAAGTTGCAGAGTGACTTGAGTTGGTAACAGTATTTGACATGGAAATATGTGGTCATATTTTGAACTATTAATTTATAAAATTCTAAACATGACTTATAAATAGCTTGAAGGCTTTCTAAAACAGTTAATTTTAAGTTGGTAGCTAGAGTAAATATTAAAAGTAGATTTAGCTCTCTCACAAAAATTGGATGAAATGTAGAGCACATTCATGGGTATGAAAATTGGGCCCTAAATCTTTATAAACTGTGAATTAAATATAACTAGATTATATTTCAGTCAAATCAAATGCTAGATGGAATGGTTCATGTGGTACACACTTACTTTAAGGCAGTTAAGGAAGTTTGAGGTAGGAGGTTGAGAGAGGTCTGCTTCTCGCTTCTGGCACTGCTGGAAGAAGCAGCTCAGATGGGGATCCTGCAAATTATCTCCATTATGATATCTTAAAATCAGGAGATATTAAGAGAATTTAATATGAGATTTGATTTTAATCTGAGACCGTTCTACCTGAGTATAAACTGTAGAAAGCACAGAGGTAGACACTTTGAAGATTGTCTTTCCTCCATCCACCCATTTCACATCTGAGCCATTCTGCACAAAAAAATTGAGAAATTATACCTGTTCAGTTGGAACAAAACAGCAACAACTACTACATATTAGGGATATGAAAATCTACATATTTTCATAATCTATTTTGTGGGACTAGTAGATCTTAAAGTCTGCATAAGTAAGCTGATTTAGTGTAAGGCCCACCACACTCACGGTTTAAAAATAGCTGGATGGTTTGCAACAGAAATACAGCAAGTAATTTCTACTTCTCATTCAGCATTAAAATTATCTCCAGAAGTTATGTATGTAAATTCACCCCCTTTGAAGCACTGAATATATCCACCAAATACAAAACTTAAACTAAAAATAGAAAAAAAATAAAATCTAGATCAGCTAGTCCTGACCAGTCCCTACTAGTGATCCTCTTCATCCCTAAACCTGATTGTTTATCTGTTCAGCAGTTTTCTGGACTCCTGTGCTCACTTTGGTGGATGAAGGTTCTTTAGTGAGCAGATATCCACCAGGCAAAGTGCAGGAGACTGGAATATTGAATTCCTGAGAGGAAAGACGTCCATCCTTGAGAAGAGGCAACCAGGCATAGCCCACTATAACACAAAAACACAGACACACACAAACAGCCAGAGCACCAGTGTTTTAGCATACACGTGATAATGGGGTTATATGTGCTGAACAAAAGCTTTGTCAAAAATAGGCTTCTTCTGATACCAACATTTCTGTATTCGATTCCAATCTGTATTGGCTAAGTTACTCCAAAAAGTTATCCACTACTCATTAATAAATTACTGCTCTAAAATGGTTATCATTTTATTTAACTGATTACTTCACAGGAAAAATTACAAATTACTTTACTTTTAAGTTGCTTTCTAAAACACTTTTAGCAAACATTTTCATTTGTTTTTCTACTCTACAAATTCGAAATGATGTCTATATTTCTCCCTCATTCATTGTCACACATCCTACAGCTTTCACAGCAATGCAAACATTATATATATATGTGTATATATATATATATATATATATATATATATATATATATATAGTCGATTTAACATGTTAATTACGTGCGATTAATTTTATAAAAAATAATGCGTTAAAAAATTTTACGCAATCGCAATGCCCCATGGACCATAATAAGGACTTCAGCTGTATGGGCAACACGCAGTTTATACAGTGAACAAAACCATCCAGCAGCAGCACAACACAAACATGTTCTTGCGTTCAAAACACTTTATGGAGCGCAAATTCGAACTAAGAGATCTCAAGATATGTTCTAAGAATTAAACTATATTTATCTTGACACAGTGACCTAAAAATGTATGTTTATGATGCAACGCACCTGAGACGCTACACAAGCATGTCTGACGCAGGTGTGACGGGTATAATAAATCTCAAACTGATTGACAAATTCACTTGCGAAATGCTGTGAACTGTATGCCAATGATTGGCTTATGTTCAATAATACGGTAGTAAACAATACATTGTATTCTAAAACGATTTTTGTATTGTCTTATAAATGATTAACTCTTCTGCCACAAGAATGTAATGCATTTTAATTAGCTGAACATTTTCTATTATATATATATATATATATATATATATATATACACACACACACTCACCTAAAGGATTATTAGGAACACCATACTAATACTGTGTTTCGCCTTCAGAACTGCCTTAATTCTACGTGGCATTGATTCAACAAGGTGCTGAAAGCATTCTTTACAAATGTTGACCCATATTGGCCCATCTTGCAGTTGAAGGAGATTTGTGGGATGCGCATCCAGGGCACAAAGCTCCCGTTCCACCACATCCCAAAGATGCTCTATTGGGTTGAGATCTGGTGACTGTGGGGTCCATTTTAGTACAGTGAACTCATTGTCATGTTCAAGAAACCAATTTGAAATTATTCGAGCTTTGTGACATGGTGCATTATCCTGCTGGAAGTAGCCATCAGAGGATGGGTACATGGTGGCCATAAAGGGATGGACATGGTCAGAAACAATGCTCAGGTAGGCCGTGGCATTTAAACAATGCCCAATTGGCACTAAGGGGCCTAAAGTGTGCCAAGAAAACACCCCCCACACCATTACACCACCACCACCAGCCTGCACAGTGGTAACAAGGCATGATGGATCCATGTTCTCATTCTGTTTACGCCAAATTCTGACTCTACCATCTGAATGTCTCAACAGAAATCGAGACTCATCAGACCAGGCAACAGTTTTCCAGTCTTCAACTGTCCAATCTTGGTGAGCTCTTGCAAATTGTAGCCTCTTTTTCCTATTTGTAGTGGAGATGAGTGGTACCCGGTGGGGTCTTCTGCTGTTGTAGCCCATCCGCCTCAAGGTTGTGTGTGTTGTGGCTTCACAAATGCTTTGCTGCATACCTCGGTTGTAACGAGTGGTTATTTCAGTCAAAGTTGCTCTTCTATCAGCTTGAATCAGTCGGCCCATTCTCCTCTGACCTCTAGCATCAACAAGGCATTTTCGCCCACAGGACTGCCGCATACTGGATGTTTTTCCCTTTTCACACCATTCTTTGTAAACCCTAGAAATGGTTGTGCGTGAAAATCCCAGTAACTGAGCAGACTGTGAAATACTCAGACCGGCCCGTCTGGCACCAACAACCATGCCACGCTCAAAATTGCTTAAATCACCTTTCTTTCCCATTCTGACATTCAGTTTGGAGTTCAGGAGATTGTCTTGACCAGGACCACACCCCTAAATGCATTGAAGCAACTGCCATGTGATTGGTTGATTAGATAATTGCATTAATGAGAAATTGAACAGGTGTTCCTAATAATCCTTTAGGTGAGTGTATATATATAATATTTAAAGATAATTATGTAGAATTATTTCATCATTATATATTGAATTATTGTATAGCAAATATTCGTATATGCGACTAAATGCGATTAATTACGCTTAATTAATCGGAACACCATGTAATTCATTCGATTAAAAATTTTAATCGATTGACAGCCCTAATATATATTTAAAACTGTAATCTGATTACCTAAATTTTAAATGTAATGTATTACACTACTTTTTGACTGTAAAAAATATATTACAAACAATATTACAGGAACAAATTATTTCTTAATCAATTACACCCAACTCTGATTCCAATATTAGTGAAATTTCATGATACTGGATATCACAATCTGATACCACATCAATATTCAATAGCAACTAAATATTAACTAAAATTTTTATATACAATGGCGGCCAAATGTTTGGAATAATGTACAGATTTTGCTGCTTCAGAAGGAAATTGGTACTTTAATTCAACTAATCACAAAGTATAGTCAGGACATTACTGATGTAACAGCACTATCACTATTTGAAAAAATATATGTTTGATCAAATCTACACAGGTCCAATTTCCAGCAGCCATCACTCCAACAACTTATCCTTGAGTAATCATGCTAAATTGCAAATTTGGTGCTAGAAAATCACTTGCCATTATATCGAACACTGATGAAAGCTATTTGGTTCATTAAATGAAGATTAACATTGTCTTTGTGTTTGTTTTTGAGTTGCCACAGTATGTAATAGACTGGCATGTCTTAAGGTCAATATAGTCAAAAATGTCAAAAATTAAACATCAGTCAATCATTGTTTTGAGGAATGAAGGCTATACCATCCTTGAAATTGACAAAAAATGTCTTGGTTACTGTCGTAATCTCCATTCCCTGATGGAGGGAACGAGACGTTGTGTCGATGTAGTGACACAGTTACCTATTATCTTTGAAAAAAGGCCAATGAGCAGAATTTGCATGCCCCTCCCCAGGACATCTTGGTCTTGCACAGAACTTGTGCAAGTAGGCTCACTGGGGGAAATGCATACTTGCGCAGCCCCCAGGGCCAGCTGTGTGCCAGCGCATCAGTGCCAAGGGGGGCTTCCATCAGAGAGTACCAGAGCGGGCAATGGGTAGATTCTTGGGAGGCAAACAGATCTACCTGTGCTCTGCCGAATCAACCCCAAATCAGCTGGACCACCTGAGGGTGGAGTCTCCACTCTCCGCTGAGCATTACCTGCTGTTGAGGTTGCCCGGGACATGAGTGCCGAGCAGCAACCTCAGCTGCTGCTGACTCCAAAGGAGGAGATGGCAGGCAAGTTGCGACATACGACGAGTGTGAACGCCACCCTGGCGATTTAAATACGCTACCGTCGCTGTGTTGTCTGAGAGGATCAATACGTGCTTGGCATGGATCAGAGGCAGGAATCTGCACAGGGCAAGTAATACAGCCAGCAACTCTAGGCAGTTGATGTGCCAACCCAGCAACAGCCCTGTCCAGGAGCCAGCGGCTCTGTGCACATTTCACACGGCACCCCAGCCCAACAGTTAGTTATCTGTGGTAACTACAACGCATCTGAATACCTGCTGTAGGGGGACTCCTGCCCGTAGAAAACAGAGGTCTGTCCAAGGGCTGAAAGGGCTGAATAAGTGATGGCAGGAAGGGGGGAGGGTCACACGGTATGTGTCGTGGCAGGGACTGAAGGACTGAAGCCAGTGCTGATGCGGACTCATATGCATCAACTCGAGCAGTGAGACCACTGCTGAGGATGCCATATTCCCCAAGAGCCTCTTTTCAGTGGAACCACTGTGGAACATACTCAGGCAGTTCAGCACCGACTGCACATGTTCGCTTGTGAGGCCCGCTGTCATTGAGACTGAGAAAACTCCATGCCGAGAAAAGAGATCTCTGATTAGCCAGTCATCAAGTTAGTTGAGTATGTGAATGCCCACTTCCCTTAACGTGGCAAGAGCTGCCTCTGCGACTATCGTGAAGATGGGAGGGGACAGAGACAAACCGAAGGGGAGGACCTTGTACTGATACGACTGGCCGTCAAAAGCGAACCATAGAAAGGGTCTGTGACAGGGTAATATTGAGACGTGAAAGTATGCATCCTTCAGGTCTACTTCCGCGAACCAATCTTGATGCCGGACGCATGTCAGAATAAGTTTCTGCATCAGCATCTTGAACGGGAGTCCAAGATTGGCCGCAACCCACCGCCTTTCTTGGGTACAATGAAGTAGGGGCCGTAGAACCCCTTCTCCATCTCGGCTGGAGGGGCAGATTCTATCCCGTCCTTGTGCAGAAGTGTTGCGATCTCCTCACGCAGGGTGGAGGTGTTTTCGCCCTGAACCGATGTGAAGTGGACGCCGCTGAAGCTGCGAACTGAATAGCGTAGCCGAGTTGGATGGTCCTGGCCAGCCACCATGACGGGTTGGAAAGTATAAGCCATGTGTCCAAGCTCCGGGCGAGGGGCACTAAGGGGACGTTCATGTGTGACATACCTGGAGGTGAGGCCTCGCGGCGGGGGGGAGCAGGCAACGTCATGTCGGGGAGCGTTGCTTCGTCCCGAGGTAGTTGTGATGAGGAGAAGCTCGAAGCACTTACCTTCGGTCTGGGGTGGGTAGGTACGATGACCTCTGTAGAGATGACCTCTAGATTCATCACCACCTGCCGGCCTGAGGTGTGAGTGTTGTGCAGTTGGGCACGTGAAGGTGGAAGGTCTGCATTCATGGGGGCCTGACTACAAGTGCTCAGTGTCTGATCGAATTGAGAACGACGGTTGTGGGCAGGGAGTGACCCAGGGAGTGAGGAAACTGCTTTTTTTGTGACAATGTGGGTACCGCAGCCTGTTGGGGGTGCGGCAAACAAAGAAAAGGAAACAAAAGATTCTCCACCCAACCCTCCACCAGGGGATGGTGGAGGTGCTAGCCCAGTCGAGTCCTCAGTGTCGGAGTCCCGAAACTCTCATCTCTTCCTCCGTAAGAAGGAAAGCTGCGACCACAACGTTGCCATGGTCATGTTCTCGCGGTGAGAACATGAACCATCCACAAATGCTGCCTCAGTGTGATCACTGCCCGGACATGTGAGGTAACGACCGCATCCAGGAATGACACAAAGACGGAAGGGAATCTTGAGAAAGATGCATCTTTAAAAAGACGTTCAACGTCAATGTTGTTGTTACTCTTTTAAAGATATATACTCTTTCAGATGTATATACTCTTTTAGAAGGGCTGTCGAAGCGCCCAGGGGCATAGTCTGCACTGGCGTGCAGAAGAAGAGAAAAGCAGCTGAAAATGTGCTGTGTCTCCAACAGCATATGCTCTATAGAGGTAAATGGAACAGAAGTGGGTTTACTCAACTTGCTGAAACATAACTGCTCGGCTCCAAAGAAAAAATCGGTATGAACAGACGCATGCTTCCCTCCTTTTATACCTGTATGTGTGTGGTAGGGGCATACAAATTCTCATTGGCCTTTTCTCAAAGATAAGAGGTAACCGAGGCTCTCAAGAGAGACTCCTAGTGTCACTACATCGACACAACTTTGAGTGAGTGACAGAAGGGGAACTGAAGATTTCATACAGTTGTGTAGACAACAGTCTTCAAAGACAACGGACAACTGGCTCTAACAAGGACAGAAAGAGATGTGAAAGGCCAGATGTACAACTAAACAAGAGGATAAGTACATCAGAATTTCTAGTTTGAGAAATATACACATCACATATCCTCAGCTGACAGCTTAATTGAATTCTATCCATTCAACAGCAGTTTCATGTACAACAGTAAAGAGAAGACTCAGGGGTTCAGGCCTTATGAGAAGAATTGCAAAGAAAAAGCCACTTTTGAAACAGAAAACAAAAAGAAAAGGTTAGAGTGGGCAAAGAAACACAGACATTGGACAACAGATAGTTGGAAAAAAGTGTTATGGGATCAGCTAGACTGTGAAGTGTATGAGAAGTGCCTGACAAGACATCAATGGAAACTGCTACAGGAAGCATGGGGTGAAATGACACCTGAGCATCTGGACAAACTGACAGCTAGAATGCCATGGATCTGCAAAGCTATCATTGCTGCAAGTAGAAGACTTTTTGATGAGAATGCTTGAAGTAGTTTAAGAAGTTCTGAATTTTTCTTTCAAATTGTAATAGTAATTTTTCACCTTATTAATGTCCTTACTATACATTGTAATCAGTTAAATGCCACTGGTGAATAAAAGTGCCAATTTCTTTCCATAAGACCAACATATGTACATTATTAAAAAAAAAATTTGGTCACCTGTGTAAATATTACATTAATTAAGTTAAATGGCATTTAGCCTTCAAGTGTTTCTCAATTGAGTATTGATATGTGTGTGAAGTAATTAATTGAATAGACAGTAAAACATAACAAAGAAATAGAACACTGAGTGTCTCAAATCTGACACAAATCACACCTGTAATTCACGTAAGACATAACTGACTGATTACATAAATATTATTTCGGGTTCAATACAAGTTAAGCTCAATCAACAGCATTTGTAGCATAATACTGATTACCACAAAAAATTATTTTGACTTGCCCTTCCTTTTCTTTAAAAAAGTACAAATCTGGGTTACAGTAAGGCACTAACAATGGAAGTTGATGAGGGCCAATTTGTTTAACACTAAAATACTCACTTTTTCAAAAGTATAGCAACAAGACATATACAATATGCATGTGAACATCATTTTAGAGTGATAAAATCACCTACTAACCTTTTCTGTGTAAAGTCAAATTTACAACATTGTTGTCATGACGATGTAACATCAACACACCCTAAAACCCTAAAATGACTGTAAAATGACTTTACATCTCAAATAATACAAAAGCTTTATCAGAAGAATTAATGCAAGTGCTTTTATAAAATTATAAGCTACACATTTCTGCCTTCAATCTCTCCAAAAATTTGCCACATTCGTTGTAAGTGCCACACTGTAACCCAAATTTTTGCTTTTCTCAAAGAAAAGGAGGGATGAGTCTAAATACATTTGAGTGGTAATCAACATTATGCCACAAATGCTGTCAATTGAGCTCAACTTGTATTGAACCCAGAATATTCCGTTAACACCACGCCAAGATGATTGAAATGCCACATCACAGTGAGGTGCAAGCACAAGGTGTGCTAACACATACCCATGTGAGCATTTGTAAGCAGCTGACTCTCAGTCAGACAGTTTGGGTAACAAATTCTGCAATAACAATACTGTAAAAAGACTTATTGCACGTTTCAAATTTCATAAAATTGGTAATTTTAGCCCAAATGTACCTGGAGTTTCAAGAGCCTCTTTCTTCTTAGAGCTAGTCTTGGCATTGATGTCACAGGTCACATGATAAAAGGAGAAGAGCAGATGGTGTTTCTCATGCAAATGTGTTGGCAGCTCGATTTTCACCTGATCAAACAAATCGAGACAAACAATTAATTACCAAGAACTTTCAACTGAACCAAAAAGTGTCCACATGTTAGCATTTTAAGCACATGCGAGCGACCTCTGTTTAAAGCCAACCTCATCATAAAAATCTGGGTTCTGTGAATGGTGCAGAACAGTGGAACAGGCAGCCGTAGTAAAAACTGGATCTCCTGGCTTTCCATAGATGCGCTGTGGAAATACAAATGTTATTCAAGAGTCAAATTCTAAACAATCTTTGAAGCAGATGTTTAGAAGGGGAAAGGTATAGAAATGTATACCTTCAATGGCTTGGCATTCTCTTCGTCAGAGCTTCGGAACTCAACATAAACTGCAATGTTTCGAGCCTGTCAAATAAAAACATTTTTGTTTATTTAGAGAGCATGACTGGACACTGAGTTCCCACAGCTTTTAGCCAATGCATTTCCATGATTTTTCAATTACTTTTCCCACATATTCTTGATTACTGGAAAAGCATCACTCTACAGAGACTTCACTCACAAAGAACAATTTATTGCTGATAAAATCATTTACAGCTGAGCAGAACAAGAAAAATGTATATTCACTACAGAAATGATAGTGACTTTTTAAAACTATTAATTTCCATGTTTATAAAAAAAAAGTTTTAAAACAGTCTGTTTATAAACAACAGGCTCCAGTGGATAAATCTTTAAGCCCTTTTTACTATAAATTCTCCTCCCTGCCCAGTAGGTGGCGATATTCACAAAGAAAGTGAATGGTCAAAAACAAAAGAACAACTCTTAGGAGAGAAGAGCACTTCTCTTGTTGAAAGGGAAGATTTATGGTAAAAAAAAAAAGTACTTAAATATTTATCAGTTTCTCACCCACACCTATCATATCGCTTCTGAAGACATGGATTTATCTGCTGGAGTTGTTTAGATTACTTTTATGCCTTTATGTGCTTTTTGAGCTTTAACGCTTTTGAGGCTGTTCACTTGCATTGAATGGGCCTACAGAGCTAAAATATTCTAAAAATCTTTGTTTGTGTTCAGCAGAAGAAAAAAAAATTCATACACATCTGGAATGGGATGAGGGTGAGTAAATGATGAGAGAAATCATTTTTGGGTGTACTGTTCCTTTAATCAAGTTATTAAATTATGAAAATGCCTATTTACTGCTGCCACACCTTTGCAAAGCTTTTCTGGCTGTCATACTTGAGGTGTTTGGGGTACACATAGATGTGATTCTTGTAGACTCTGTAAGGCTGGGCAAACTTGGCTGAATCCTGCAGGAACTCCTCCACCTCTACCGTAGGAGCATGTAGACTGCAGTCCTCAAACGGCTTCAGAGGAACATATGAGGATGTTACACAATCTGAGGAGGAACATGAGAATCATCAGGTGTAAGTGTGAGGGTGTGTGTACAGAACAGAAGGCAACCAACAAGAGAAGTCTTCGTGGCATGGGCGTCACTTTATTTAAAAAGTGGTATGGTATACTGTATGGGGGGATTGCAAAGACTTGAATATGAATTAGGTGATGCCCAAATTGGTCTTGATAAATAAATTGTCTATGTGATGTATAGATCCTTAGATCACTAAGGATCATCAATGGATAAACTTAATCACTAAGGAACTTCAATGGATAAATACATAGATCTGTTACATCAATTATGACTGAGCAGTAAACTTTTAACTTTAAAGGAATATTCCCGGTTCAATCCCGATTAAGCTCAATCAACAGCATTTGTGGCATAATATTGATTACCACAAAATATTATTTAAAACATGTTAACATGACTCTAGTGTGAAATAATCTGTTCTACATGATTTTATTGTGACAAAATCGCTTATATGTTTTACCTGCATTGCACTGTCATGGCAACAAAGTTGTAATATTGGAAATAACTTCACACTGATATGGTTAGTTAGCAATTTTATCACACAAAAATCATGTTAAACGGTATATTGTTTAAATCAATGTGTATTTTGATGTTAACCCTCTGGGTCGACGGACGTGCCGGCGCGTCCTGCTGGATTTTTCCATCATTACAGTGGAAACAACGTTAAATTATCTGTCATTTTGGGGCATACAGATAAGTGTTGTGATTTTGTAAAATAAAGAAAATAAAAAGGGTGAGCTGTAAGCAGTCTCTGGGTTTGCGAGCATATATCTGAAACACGTCACAAAAATTAACTGAAACTTCGCAAATACTTATAACACAAACATGAAACATATGTCTAAAGAAAGCTTAAAATGTCTACTTTTAAATAAAACAATTTAAATTTAATACAAATATTCTCCTACAATATAATCTGTATGAAACAAAGTGATGTACAGTTTCTCCTGGCTCAGCAAATTATCTCTAATGTGATCACACCCACCAGCAGAGCACGCCATTTATACGCTAATGTGCTGAGACGATCAATGCAAATGGTAAACGCCCCCGACTGTGGCTAAAGTGAGAAAACTCCTGGATAGTGACGAAGAGTTATAATTTTCCTCAGAAGAAGAGCGGGACTCCGATGTACATTTGTATTTTGAAGAGAGACTTGATCCAGCCGAGGATAAAACTTCAGACAAGTAAGTCATTTAGTTTTAATTAGGTGACATGCTATTTTATATAAACATGTACATATTTTACTAGTGGGACTGTATCCAGACTTGCCAGCCAGGATTCAGAGTATTGAAATTTGAAATATGTCCTAATAAGCAAGTTTTAGTTACATTTAAATGCTGTTTCAGCTAAAGCAGGTACTTAAATTGTATGCTGTATGATTTAAATATGTATGTAATATGATATAAAAATAATATGAATATTTAGATTATATTTTAACTAGTGTTTATGCTGCCTCATTATCATCAACAAAGCTTGTGCTTGCAAATATGTGTTCAGGCTAAATGAGTAAAATGTACTTTAATTATGCCCATATGAGAAAATCAGCATATTATAATGATTTCTGAAGGATCATGTGACACTGAAGACTGCAGTAATGATTGCATTTTATAATATATTCAAATAGAAAACTGTTCTTTTAAATTGTAAAAATAGTTCAAAATATCACAGTTTTTACTGTTTTTTGGATCAAATAAATGCAGTCTTGGTGAGCAGAAGAGACTTCTTTTAAACAGTAGTGTAGGTCTAAAATTAAGTAAAGTCTTTATGTAAAGAAAATGTATAGTCGGATTACTTCTTTTAAGTTAAAACTGGATTTTGATCATTAATTCTCCTCACATTCATTCTCTTTCTGTCACATTCCTCATTGATAAGCTCAGGGGAGGGGTCTTTTGTTTCCTCAGGTGTGAATTGCAATATTATCAATATTCATTATAGTTCACGCCTCCTCGCATATGACCTTTCTAACACTAAAAGTGTCTTACAAAAGTTCAATTACTATATTGTTTTGTATGAATGAGTGATAAGGATGGTTTTCACATAATTTTGTAGCAAAAACTCGGCTACAAGATCCGGTTCTCAAAGGGCTTGTGGAGACATTTTTAGTGTGTTATATGTGTTATATGGCCTTATTTCAATGACTTAAAAATTTATTTTTTTCAAAAACCATGCATAAATGTTATTTTCTCAAAAATACAAACATGTACACACATGTTGCTCACATAGTATTGTAGCCCAGTTTGTGCTGAATACAGTTTTATCAGACTTTAGCCATTAATGTGTTTTTAAGCAACAGAAAAAGTACAAATATCAAGGCATGTCAAAACTTCTCCAGGGCCCAAAACACCCTCAGACCCCAGAGGGTTAATGGAATGAATGTCCCTACACAATTCCTTTGACATGATTAACATGATTTTTAATTTTTTAAAATGCACAAGGGGTGAGTTGATTTTTGTTTTGTTTTGTATAGGTAATCAATATTATGCCACAAATGCTGTCACATAAGCATAACTTATTAAGCCTGGAATATTCCTTTAAGTATGAAATGCTCTGGGTTCTAAACTAACATAGCTTTCAATTTATTTAAATAAACAGAATTCACCAGCTGTATGTCAATGGATCAGGGGTAGTTTCTCTTGCGTTGAATTTGGTTTAAAAATAATGCTCTGTTCGATTCACTGTAAGTAAAGATGTTGCAATACTACTAGAACATACTTGGACACTCCATGGGAACACAGTCCACATTTATTTCAAGGTTTCCTGGGATGGTCTGGAGTTTACTGGTCTTCTCAGCCCTATAAAACCAAACAGCTGTATTTAACTAATGTAATTTATGAACATATGTTATATGTGTGTGAAAGGAGGAGTTTGTACCTCCTGTACTCTGTGATGAGTTTGATCAGGTCTTCTGTGGAGATCTTGTTGCTCTCCTGTTTGAACAGAGGAGAGAACCGCGATTCCCTGTCCACTGTACCCAGGTTATCCTTAAATACTGACCTGGAAAATACAGAGGGAAAGAGTGTGAGACATATTAACAAATTAAATGAGCTGTTTGCAGTGCAAGAGCTGTTAATTCAGCGTGATTAATTTGTTAAAAAAATGTACACAATTAATCACACCATAATAAGGAAGATTCCTGAGAAATGCAAGCTTGTAGTACCACCTGTTTACTCCAGAGGGCAGTAAGTGAATTTTCAGCTGTATGAGCAATGCACAGTTTATTCAGTGAAGAAAACACTTCAGTAGGCAGAACAATGCAAACATACTTTACATTCTTGCGTTCAAAACACTTGAAAGAGCTCAAATGTGAACTAAGGGATCTCAAGATGTGTTTAAAGATTGAGTATTAAACTATATTTAACTTGAAACAGTGAACTAAACATTTCATGTTTATGATGCAACACACCCGAGGCGCTAAACAAGCATGTCTGACATAGGTGTAAATTGACGGGCTCTTAAACAATCACTCATAATAAATCTCCAACTGACTGACAAATTCACTTGTGAAATGGATTGCTATGAACTGTATGCCATTGATTGACTTATGATCAATAATATGGTAGTAAACAATACATTGTATTCTAAAGCCGCTTTTTGTATTGTCTTATCAATGATTAACTCTTCTGCTACAAGAATGTAATGCATTTTAATTATCTGAATATTTTTTATTATATATATAATTTTTAAATATTTAAAGATAAATATGTATAATTATATATTGATATAAATATGTATAATCTTTATATATTGAATTATTGTTATATGAGGGGCTTTCTCAGCAAATATTTGTATGATATATATATATAAATGAATCGGTCTATATATAAATGAATATGAATGAATATATCTGGACACAAATCTGTGTTGGTGTGTGTGTGTCCAGATATACTCATTCATATTCATTTATATATAGACCGACTTTAATAATGCAATTCATACAGATAGTAAATTGAACACACATTTTTTAAGATTTTAATGTATTAAATTTCTGATTTCGATATTTATGTGGGGCTTAAATTAAAAAAAGCTTAACAGTGGTTTAACCACCCTGAGATCATAACACAGAGCTATAAACCCAAAGGAGGAAACCCACTTTAGACCCTCATGACCATGTTTCAATAATATGACTGTATAACAAATAATTTTAAAAGCATTTTAAAATATAAAATGGAATAACCCATGGAATACTACTGTAAATTATATTCATGAATAAGCATAAAGCCCACTAAATTTTGTTATTTACATGAAAACAAGACACCTTAAGTTTTTATTTTTTATTTTTCTTGTTTTAGGGATGTTGACATTAATAACACTGTTTTGCCGTTTTTAAGATGAGATGACAGAGATTCAGAAACAAATTTAGTCCAGTATAACCCATGCCTGATCACACACCAGATTTTGAAGTAATTGATGAAATGTTAAGGAATAAAATATTCTAACTGACAAAACTCATAAAAAAATACCAGAATGAGTAAAAACTAACCTATGAATAATACAGAAATGACAATGATGAAGGTCACAAGTAAGATTTTTGAGGCTTATATGAATTTTCAAGGACAAATGGTTTTGTTGATATAATATTTGTACATTTATAAAAACAACACCCTATCCGGTCAATTTGACACCCCTCTAAAATCCTGATATCTGTCAGGATATATTGTCAAATATGATGAATAATCCTATAACGCTGTGTGTATCAAATATGATACACAGTGTTTGACGGCTCCTGTTTCACTCTCTTTTCAAGCTGAAAAGACAAAAAACATATGGTATGTAAGTTTCACATGTTTATGGCTCCATCTAGTGTTTTTTTTTGTGAAAAAGTGGTTTCAATGTTTAAATCGGTCTATTTAAATTAGCTTTGGACTTGAGCAAAAAATAATTCTTATGTAAGGATAAATGACAGCTTATTTTTATAAAGTAAAAGTGACAGTAATTAAAATGAGTAATTTGCTCACTTACAGTATGCTTGATTTTTTTTAAATATAATTTTATTGTAAAAGCATGTTGAAATTATATGTATCAAATATCATACAACAGGCTTTGAGATATATCTCTCAATCACCATTAAATTAGAATTATGCCCACTATAAAAAAATAAAATAAAAAAAAATTTAAAAAAAATCACAGAGCTCTGAAATTCTGAATATTTTTATAAGATTTATTTAAAGTGTGAACTAATATTTCTGTGCATTTGCATATGTGCAGCCTGCTCTGCCATTATAAATATTTCATTATTTTACAGCACAAGCTATAATGATGTCATCTTACCAGATGTTCCTGAGACCTTCCAGGACAGCAGTGAAACGCAGCGCATGTGGCAGGGCATCCAGGCCATTTTTGTTAAATAACCCAACTTTTGCGGCACATGGACAGCGGAGCAACCAGTGTTTGTGTCTACCATCGCCAGACACTGCTCAAATATAGGATTCATGCAACAACCAAGCTGCATGATGACCTGCAGGAGGCGCTACGTGCGGAGACCAGCCTCCAGTCCTCGGCGTCGCCTGATGCCAGAGGTCGGGGGAGAGGACGTCGTAAGCGGTGTGCGAGGAAGCGGAAGCGCGGCAAGAGGGTGGGGTCCATGCTAGGCTAAAAACAAACCCTAGCCGGCCGGCTCTCCCGTCTAACCTGCTCTCAAATGTTTGCTCCCTGGACAATAAACTGGACTACATCAGACTCCAGCAGGCTACGCAACGTGAGTTTAGAGACTGCTGCGTCTTTGTTTTCACGGAGACGTGGATCAGTGACAGAGTTTCGGCGCCGCAATTCAGCTAGACGGGCTCACCTCGTTTCTTGCCGACAGAAATGCAGCTCTGTGCAGTAAGACTCACGGTGGTGGCTTGTGTGGTTACATCAACACGGAATGGTGTAAGAACTCTATGCTAGTCTCTAGCTACTGCTCATCACTGGTGGAGCTTGTGACTGTTTGATGCAGACCTTTTTATTTACCACGGAAATTTACCCCGTTATCATAACCGGAGATTACATTCCCCCCAGTGTTAACGCTAAGGAAGCATTCTGTGAACTGTATGGGGCTATGCACGAACTGCAGAACGCTCACCCTGACGGACTGTTTATTGTCGCCGGTGATTTCAACCATGCAAATCTCAAGACAGTGCTCCCTAAATTCCATCAGTATGTGGACTTTGCAACGAGAGGGGCGAACGACAAACATCCCAGGTCAGAGCCCCGCCCCCACCTCGGCTACTCAGACCACATCTCTGTTATGCTAATTCCAGTATACAGACCGCTCATCAGATGGACAAAACCGCTTCAGAAGCAGGTGAAAACCTGGCCAGAAGGTGCCATCTCTGCTCTTCAGGACTATTTTGAGTGTACTGACTGGCACATGTTCAGGGAGGCTGCAACATATGGCGGCTCTACCAACTTGGAGGAATACACAGCATCAGTGACCAGATACATCAGCAAGTGCATTGATGATGTCACTTTCTCCAAGACCATCACCACACGCTCCAACCAGAAGCCGTGGATGACTGCGGAGGTGCGCACGCTGCCGAGGACCAGAGACTCCGCCTTCAGAGCAGGCGACAAGGCAGCCCTAAGAACAGCGAAGGCCAAACTGTCCCGGGCCATCAGAGAGGCAAAGCGCACACAAGCCCAGAGAATCCACAGTCACTTCCAGGACAGCGGTGACATGCGGTGCATGTGGCAGGGAATCCAGGCCATCACCAACTACAGGACAACATCAGTTGCCTGTGACAAAGCCGTGGTTCTTGAACGTGCTTCAAGGCCACCACCATCGCCCCCATGCCAAAGAAGTCTTCAGTGTCCTGCCTCAACGACTACGTCCTGTCGCACTCACATCCATCATCATGAAGTGCTTCGAGAGGCTCGTCATGAGGCACATTAAGACCCAGCTGCCCCCCTCACTAGACCCACTGCAGTTTGCGTATCTTCCACCCTCCATCTGGCCCTCACCCACCTAGATAAAATGCTGTTCATAGACTTCAGCTCAGCATTCAACACAATCATTCCCCAGCACCTGATTGGAAAGCTGAACCTGCTGGGCCTAGACAGCTCCCTCTGCAACTGGATCTTTGACTTCCTGACTGGGAGACCTCAGTCAGTCCAGATTGGGAACAGCATCTACACCACCACCACCACCACCACCACACTGAGCAATGGGGCCCCCCAGGGCTGTGTGCTCAGTCCACTGCTGTTCACTCTGCTGACTCACGACTGTGCAGCAATGCACAGCTCGAATCACATCATCAAGTTTGCAGATGATATGACCGTGGTGGGTCTCATCAGCAAGAACGACGAGTCAGCATACAGAGAGGAGGTGCAGCAGCTAACGGACTTGTGTAGAGCCAACAACCTGTCTCTGAATGTCAACAAAACAAAAGAGATGGTTGTTGACTTTGGGAGAGCACAGAGTGACCACTCTCCTCTGAACATCGACGGCTCCTCTGTGGAGATCATCAAGAGCAATAAAAAAATCCTTGGTGTTCACCTGCTGGAGAACGTCACCTGGTCCCTCAACACCAGCTCTATTACCAATAAAGCCCAGCAGCGTCTCTACTTTCTTCGAAGGCTGAGGAAAGCACATCTCCCACCCCCCATCCTCACTACATTCTATAAAGGGAATATTGAGAGCATCCTGAGCAGCTGCGTCACTGCCTGGTTTGGGACTTGCACCACTTCGGACCGCAAAGCCCTGCAGAGGATAGTGAGGACAGCTGAGAAGATCATCGGGGTCTCTCTTCCCTCCATCAAAGACATTTACAAAAAACACTGCATCCGCAAAGCCACCAGCATTGTGGGCGACCCCAAACACCCTTCACACAAACTCTTCACCATCCTGCCATCTAACAAGAGGTACCGAAGCATTCGGGCCCTCACGTCCAGACTGTGTAACAGCTTCTTCCCCCAAGCCATCAGACTCCTCAATACTCAGAGACTGGTTTGACACACACACACACGTGTCCTGAGTTGCACTTTAATTATAGTCACTTTATAACTGGCTGCTACCTCAGTAACTGCAATGTCCATAGAACACTATCTCATAATATGTTGTTTACATTTGGCATTTTTAGAAACTGTCATCTTTTGCACTACTGTGTACTGGTCGGCACAGCACTGTCTCTTACTGTGTCTATTGTCCTGTTCATTGTTAGTCATTTATTGTACTGTCCCGTACTTTTTGCACATGTTTGCATGTGCACTTTATATAGGTATTTTATTTAGTCTGTGTAGTCTCATGTGGTTCTGGGTTTCTCCTATGTTGTTTTATGTAGCACCATGGTCCTGCAGGAACGTTGTGTCATATTGCTGTGTACTGTACTAACTGTATATGGTTGAAACAACAATAAAAACCACTTGACTTGACCCAGGGAAAAAAGTTTTACAATTTCCCTTTTTTAAATGTTAATATTGTGTTTGGTGCATAAAATGTATATGATAAAATAGTTTATAGAAAAAATAATATTTGATTCATATTGTATTTGATGTGCTAAATTGTTCTGTGATACATTTCAATGCATTGATTATAGACCAAAGAGAGGAAGTTGTCATGGTGAAACTCACACATTTGGTATCCCAGGGAGTCCTCTGATAATACCCCAAGATTTAACACTGTAACATGTATGAGCTAACAAAAACTTAAGTAACAAATGTCCTATACAAAAATTATTAGCTGGGCCTCCAGAGGACAACAACCTTTAAAGCCTAATGTATAAAATATGATACATACAAACAAACAAACAACAACAACAACAAAGGTGGAATCTTTTATGATTTCTTTAAATAGTTTGTCTAATGACACTAAAAACAGTTTAATAAAAAACAATAGAATTTTATGAAAAAACTTTCATATGCTTTACAGAGTTAAGATATGTAATTTATCATTTTCAAAAAAGTTTTCAAACACTGACCCAATAGGGTGGTATTTTTATAAATGTAGAAATATTTTATTATTTATTTTTATATAATATTTTATTTGATTTTATGTGCTTACATGTATTCAAAGTGTAAGGAAAATATTTTAGTCTACTTTTTAAAAATGTGTCATATTTGTGGAACTTTGTGGTTACATTTTTAATATAACATCACAAGTTTTGTTGAACATTTTATAAAACACTGTATGAAACCAACATGAATACAAAGATTGCATTTAAGAACTAAAAAAAAATATATAAATAAAAATATTTTATACTAGATTTTAAATTTTAGATTTTACTGCAAAAGCAGTGTCTACATTTTATCATCACATCCTGGACATCCTGATTTGTTATTAAAATCCATTAAATGCTTCAGAAGTGTTCACTTGTTCAGAGAATAGAAGATCCCACTAGATTTTAACTTACCTTACAGACCAGGCAAAAGGCATTCGATACTTTCCAAGTTTGCTACAGAACTGCTTATTGGATTTCAACATCTTTTGGACAGTCTAGAAAAAGCAGATAAAATAAAATATAATGGATATTGAAGAATTCAATATGTTTAAGTTAATCATCATTTTGTTGTAAATGTGATCGCCCTCTTCATGGAAATCAAATTTATGATCATGTTTGTAATAATTCTCAATGTCTCATTTTTATAATTTTTACAATAATTTTTACAATAATTTTTGTCCATTATTAAAAGCAATCCTCATCATGGTAACCAAGAAGTCCCTTTATTTTCTCTACAGAGCGGCAGCTCTCAGAATCACTGCCATTGTGAAATCACAACGCAAGCCTGCTGTTGCCGGTACACTGCTGTTCCCCGTCTGTCACTCACTCGAAGTTGTGTCGATACGTTGACACTAGGGGTCGCTCCTGCGGAGCCCAGACATCTCTGATCTTGAGAAAAGGCCAATGAGAACTGGCGTGTGGAATTTGCATGCCACTCCCCTGGACATACGGGTATAAAAGGAGTGACGCTGCAAATACACATCAGATATCTGCTTCGGAGCCGAGAGAGCAGTCACAGAGCTGAATTCCTCTGCCGTCTCATTCATCTCTCCAAGCTGTTGGTTCTACGGCGCTTTCCAGCGGTTCTCCCCCTCACACACTACGTTGTGCTGAGCACACAACCCTGGGCGCTTCAGCAGCCGAAAAAGAGCTCACGAAGTGAATAACTTATTATATAGAGTGAATATATTATATATATATTTATATTTCCCATATATATATATAAAAACACCAATAAAAGAGTTTATTTCTCTAAAAGAGTGGTGCAAACGCTGAAGTGTCTTTTTCAAGATGTCTTTCCGTTTGTGTGTATTTCCTGGTTGTAGTCGTTTTCTCTCCCTGTCTGATGGCCACGATCACTGTCTCTGGGTGCTACCCATGCAAACTCAGCGTTTGTGGATGGTTCATGCCCTCACTGCGAGGGCAAGACCATGGCTACGTTGCGGTCGCGGCTCGCCCTCGTAAGAGTGCAAGCTACCCCAGCCGCAAGACATGTTGTGTGCTCACAGGGACCTGGTGCTCAGGCACCTCAGCCACTTGGGGCTTCGGGACAAGTTGGAAAAGAGCAAGCTCTTTTCTCGGTATGAAGTTGGACTCGGTCTCAATGATGGCACGTCTCACCAGCGAGTGCGCACAGTCAGCTGAGCTTTCTACATACATTCAGACGGAACACGCTGGTCCCACTGAAATCCTTTCAGAGGCTACTGGGGCATATAGCATCCTCAGCGATGGTCACACCGCTTGGGTTGATGCATATGAGTCCACTCCAGCACTGGCTACAGACCCGAGTCGAGAGACGAGCATGGCGCCACGGCACACACTCCATCCTCGTCAAGCAGGCTTGTTGCCACTCTCTCAGCCCCTGGTCAGACCTAGCGTTCTTACGGGCAGGAGTTCCCCTAGGCCAGGTCTCCACGCACGTTGTGGTTACGACAGATGCCTCCCAACGGGGCTGGGGCGCAGTATGCAGCGGGCACTCAGTCGCCGGCCCTTGGACTGGCCCGCGACTGCGTTGGCACATCAACTGCCTAATTGCTGGTAGTACTACTTGCCCTGAGGAGGCTTTTGCCATTGATCCGGGGCGGCGTATATCAACTGCCAAGGTGGTCTACGCTCTCGCCGCATGTCACAACTCGCACGCTGTCTCCTCCTTTGGAGTCAGCACCGACTCAAGTCGCTGTGAGCCAATCACATCCCAGGCTACCTCAACAGTACAGCTGACATGCTGTCGCGACAGGTTACATCCAGGGGAGAGTGGAGGCTCCACCCCCAGGTGGTTCAGCTGGTCTGGAGTCGATTCGGCTAAGCGCAGGTAGAGCTGTTTGCTTCACCGGAATCCTCCCATTGCCCACTATGGTACTCTCTGACCGAGGCCCCCCTCGGCACAGATGCCTTGGCACACAGCTGGCCCCCAGGGCTTTGTAAGTATGCGTTTCCCCCAGTGAGCCTACTTGCACAGACGTTGTGCAAAGTCAGGGAGTAGACACGATCACTCAGGCGAGAGCCCCCTCAACGAAGCGCCTTTATGGCCTGAAGTGGTGTCAGTGGTGTTCTTCCCGTGGTGAAGAGCCCCAGAGATGTGCAGTTGGATCAGTGCTTTCCTTTCTGCAGGAAAAGTTGGAGGGCCGGCTGTCCCCCTCCACCTTGAGGGTGTATGTAGCCGCTATATCGGCACATCACGATGCAGTGGAAGGTAAGTATTTAGGGAAGCACGATTTGGTCATCAGGTTCCTGAGAGGCGCGAGGAGGTTAAACCCCACCAGGCTGCACCTCGTTCCCTCGTGGGACCTCTCAGTGGTCCTTTGGGGCCTTCGGGGAGCTCCCTTCGAACCCCTTGAGTCAGCAGAGCTAAAGGCACTCTCTCTGAAGACCGCACTCCTGAAGGCGCTCACCTCCATCAAGAGGGTAGGGGACCTGCAGGCGTTCTCTGTTATCGAACTGTGCCTAGATTTCTGTCCGGCTTACTCTCACGTCATCCTGAGACCCCAACCGGGCTACGTGGCCAAGGTTACCACGACCCCTTTTAGGGATCAAGTGGTGAAACTGCAAGCACTGCCCCAGGAGGAGGCAGACCCAGCCTTGGCGTTGCTGTGTCCGGTGCATGCTCTTCGCATCTACTTGGACCGCACGCAGAGCTTTAGAAGCTCCGATCAGATCTTTGTTTGCTTCAGCAGACAGCGGAAGGGAAGCGCTGTCTCCAAACAGAGGATCACCCACTGGGTCGTCAATGTCATCACAATGGCATACCATGCCCAGCACGTGTCACCCCCTGCTGGCCTACAAGCCCATTCTACCAGGGGCATTGCGGCTTCTTGGCCGTTGTCCCACGGCGCCTATCTAGCAGACATATGTAGAGCCGCGGGTTGGGTAACACCTAACACCTTTGCGAGGTTCTATAACCCTAATATCAGGTGACACAAACAGGTAAGTTCGGGTCAGCTGGCCGGGTATATCGCTTGTGCATAACACCTTTCCCATCCCTTGAGGCGAAGACGTGTGCTCTTTCCCCAGTTGCATTCGCAGGAAGTGTGAACCCTGGACGTTCTTCCTCCCTAGCCTAGCGGCCGTCGAGTCTTCGGAGAGGCTTGCTGCCGCCCCGGTACGGGCGTCACTAGGCCCCCGTACTGAGGTAAGTGCTCCACATGTGCTGATTGTCCCCTTCGGCAACCTCATGTGATGTATATCCCGCAAAATGGTTTCCTTGCCGGTAAACCGCATCTTCCTTGGACAGAGGGCCCTCTGCCCTGGGTTGCCATGTTTGTAGTAACTCCTCCCCCCTTGGGTAGGATCTACCGCGACGCCGTTCCGCACGATTTGCTTCTGCTCCTAACCGGTAAGGCTGTGTGTGTATTCCACCTAAACCCCTCCCCCTCGGGGCCGGGTGTGGTCTCCATGGTGTCCTCCTCTTTGGAGGGACACCCCCCAGCTTGGACCATATATTTGGCCACCAGCCGAACGATTTCGTTCCTTTTACAGGTTAGAATAATAGATAGAAGGCCCCGGCTGGGCCAGCCAGTCCTTATACTTCTGAGCAGTTAGCCGTTCCCCTAGGTGCAGGGGACCGCTTCATGCCTGCCAGTGTGTTGGGGGTAGTTATGCGACGGTTGCTGCGCTGGCTACGAGACACACAGAGGTCTGCCCGTCTCGCACCACCAGATTGTGTAACTCGGTTCAGCTCTTGTGGTGTTTTCCATTGGGACCCCTAGTGTCAACTCATCGACACAACGTCGACTGAGTGACAGACGAGGAATGTCTCGGTTACTAACGTAACCTCCTTTTCCTGATTGAGGGAACGAGACGTTGTATCCCTCCGGCCACAACACTGAACCAACCACTGAAAGCGCCAGGTCTTTGGCTCGGCTCCTCAGTGTGATACCTGATTTGTATTTGCAGCGTCACTCCTTTTATACCCGTATGTCCGAGGGAGTGGCATGTAAATTCCACACGCCAATTCTCATTGGCCTTTTCTCAAGATCAGAGATGTCTGGGCTCCGCAGGAGCAACCATTTTCATTTATATCTTTGAGATACTATAATATGACCAAAATGTCTCGATTATTGTCGTAACCTCCGTTCCCTGATGGAGGGAACAAGACGTTGTGTCGATGAAGTGACAAATATGGGTATAAAAGGGAGGCCAGCAGGCAAATTCATTCAGGTTTTGTACTGAGGAGCCGAGACAAGATCCCGGCCATTACAGTGGTAAAGTTCTGTCTGTGGCAAGAGGGACACAATGTCTCATTCCCTCCATCAGAGAATGGAGGATACAACAGTAACCGAGATGTTCCCCTTCTGTCACTCACTCGACATTGTGTCGATGAAGTGACACTAGGGTTCCCATATATGAAACACCACAATGACTGAGCTGGTCATGTGATCTGTTGATAAAGGTGTAGGCAAGCTACTATGAGTGTAGGAACAGAGCCTCCCCAGGACAATGCTCCCAATGCCCCAAGACATTGTGTGCTTCCCCATAACCCTGAGGGTGGGAAAGGAGATGTACCAAATATGGGAGCAGGCTGTGCCAGCCGCTGCCTTTTCTCTCTAAGTTTTCTCTCCGTAGAAAAATAGATTCAGCTAGGGCCTAAAAAATAAAACGCACTGGGGAAGACATTCTTTTCCATTCCTATTCTTTCAGGGGGAAAAGACCCCTGCCCTGAAGAGGAGCGGAGGGTAAAGAGTGGCAAATACACTATATGGGCCCAATGACCAGACATGCGAGAGGCGCAGTGGTAAGTCCAGCCCTTCAAAGGGGGGGAGAGTCTATAACACAGCAACAGGGGCAGAGAGGGCTCTACCACAAGGAAGGGGGAGACCGTGCCTGACATCACAGGAGGTTAACAAGGATACCAAAAACCTGTGGTGCACTTACCCCGGTACTGGGCATGTAGCACAAGTACTGGGTCTGACCACGAATTCTTCTACAGAATTCGTGAGTCAGAGGGCTAGGAGGAAGAACATTCATGGTTCACAAGTCGTGAACACGCATGGGAGAGAAGAGCACGCGGCTTCACCTTCTTGGTGGGGAAAGGCGCTGTGCACAAGCAGTACACCTGGCCAGCTGTCTTTGTAATGAAACTTACTTACCTGCTCGCACCTGAAAGAACACGAGACAAGACTGGCTCAACCCGGAGATTGTAAAACCTCGCAAAGGGATTGGGTGTTGCCCAGCCCGCTGGCTTACATATGTCTGCTAGAGAGGTGCTGTTGGTCAGTGCCCACGAGGATGCCACACTCCTCGTGGAGTGTGCTCCACGAGGAGTGTGGCATCCTCGTGGAGCACACTCCACGAGGAGTGTGGCATCCTCGTGGAGTGTGCTCGAACCCGCAAGGGGGCGGGCACTGACAGGACCTGGTAGGCCAACGCTATGGCGTCTACGATACTGAGGGTAAGCCTCTGTTTAGAGACAGCGTTCCCTTTCTGCTGTCCACCAAAGCAGACAAAGAGCTGCTCAGAGCATCTAAAGCTCTGTGTGTGATCCAAATAGATGTGCAAAGAATGTACAAACCTTGGGCGCGTAGCCCAGTTGGGGTCTCAGAGAGTCTTCCGGACCGAAATCTAGGCATTCTTCGCTGACAGAGAACAGTTGCATGTCCCCGACCCTCTTGATGTAAGTGAGCGCGGTCAGGAGGGCAGTGTTTAGAGAGACTGCCTTTAAATCAACTGACTCGAGGGGCTCGAAGGAGGCTCTCCATAGGCCTGAGGGGACCAGGGAGAGGTCCCATGAGGGAAAGAGGTGCAGTCTAGGAGGGTTCAGCCTCCTGGTACCTCTCAGGAACCTGATGATCAGGTCATGCTTACAGAGGGACTTACCTTGAATCACGTCATGGTGTGCTGCTATGGCAGCTACGTTGCCTTGAGTGTAGGGGGACAGCTGCCCATCCAACTAATCTTGCAGGAAGGCAAGCACTGACCCAACTGCGCAGCTCTGGGGGTCTTCATTCACTCCTGGGATGCTTGGGAGCCCTTTTAGGGGTCTTGGCCTCCGGCCGAGAAGCAGGGGGCGTCGCTCTCCTGTGGGGGGCTCTATGCCGTGGGCAAGTAGTAGCTTTGAGCTGGGGCGGAGCCGGCCCTCTGTGAAAAGATGGGGTGCACACTCTTGAGCCACGCCGGGGTAAGATGTGCTGTATGGCATCCGTCTGTCGCGTCAATGCCGAGAACTATCGCAGAAGAGGCCGGCCTGGGAGATGGGCGCATTAAGGAACCATGCCTTGTCTGCCTCCCTCATCTCAGCCAGGTTAAGCCATAGGTGGCACTCCTGGACCACGAGTGTGAACATTGTGTACCTGATGGCTCGCACTGTGACTTTCGTCACTCGGAGGGCGAGATCTGTAACCGAGCACAGTTCTTGAAGCACATTGGGATCAGAACTACCCTCGTGCAGATCTCTTAGCACCTTACTTACTTTGTTACTTAGTCCATCTTAGCCTGATGGACTTGTAGAAGGGCCATGGTGTGCAAGGCGGAGGCGGCCTGACCGGCAGCATTGTAGGATTTCGTCACCAGAGACGACGTGGTCCTACATGCTCGAAAAGGGAATGCCGGCCGTTTCCGCCAGGTGGCGGCACTGGGCGGGTGGAGGGTTCCACTCAAGCCCGACACTGGCAGCAACCCGGGAAAGCATGGCAGTGAGTTCAGCATCCACCTCAGACTGGGCTGCCACACCCGAAGGCGGCAGTCTGGTCGAGTCTACAGCATCCAACACTGCTAGGACGCCCTCCGGTGAAGTGATTAGGCTGGCTCTGAGGCAAGCTGGAAGGAGCTGGATGGAGGCCAGTGAGCGTGCTGTGGGTTGGGTGGCCTGCAGGGAATTACTTGGTGGGACTGTACCCAGTGAAGCCTGTGAAAGTTCTCCAGTGTCAGCCACATCGGCAACGTACCCATAGGTAGGAGGGCTGGGAAGGGGGAGGGCTGAAGAAGTGCTCCCTCGGAAGAAGGAGAGCCACGCCAGTAAAGTGGCCATGGTCATGTTCTCGCAGCGAGAACATGAATCATCCAATTCCGCTTTCTCAACATGGCATTGGCCCAGACACCTGAGGCAGAGTTTGTGACCGTCAGAGACGGAGAACTAACGACCGCATCCAGGAACTGCACAAAGACAGAAGGGCATCTTTAAAAGACACGTTTTTAAAAGGACGTTCAATGTCACTGTGCACACACTTTTAGAGAAAATAATCTCTTTCAGAAGCGCTGTCGAAGCGCCTAGGGGTGTAGTCTGCAGTGGAGTGCAGAGTGGAGAGATACCGCTGGAAAGCATCATAGATCCAACAGCAATGCTCTGAGAGGGAAGGTGAGCAAATGTAAATGACTGAGCAAATGATTTCAGCTTGCTGTAGTGCGACCACTCGGCTCCGAAGAAGAAATCTGAATGAACTTGCATGCTGGCCTCCCTTTTATACCCGCATGTCGGGGGGAGTGGCATGCAAATTCAACTCGCCAATACTCATTGGCCTTTTCTCAAAGAATTGAAGGTGTTTTAGGCTCTCAAGATCGACCCCTAGTGTCACTTCATCGACACAACGTCGAGTGAGTGACAGAAGGGGAACTAAATACATAAAATTACATTTAATAATAATTATATAATAATATTTTTTAAATGTGATACCTTGCTAGAATCAGTGTTTTTTATGTAGGGTTCTACACCACTGGTGATATTTCCCATCAGGACCTTCTCCACTCGTGCCACTATCACAATGTCTGTGTGAGGATTTGTAATGGAAAAAATTGCCTGCAGGACGATCAACCACATAAATCATATAAACACACGTAAAGAGCTACATAATGTGATACTGGTGAAAAAAAGAGAAAGAAATCTAACTTTCTATACATTACTTCATTGAACTCTTGCATTGGTACCTGTTTAGGGAAGCGTAGCCAGTTCTCCAGGTCTGTGCTCAGTTGACAGTCATCTGTTTTCTTCTCTGTCGGCGAGCTGAGTCCATTCTCCTGTGGAACACCATTACCTCCAGCAATCCCTTGACCTCCGGAATTACCCGAGCTGTTAAGCATCTGCCGCACGACCTCATGGTTTAAATCCACATGAAAATCAGCAGAAACCTTCCTGCCCTCACGAATGTCCAGCAGAGCCAATGACACAAAAAAAGGCTCAATCTGAAAAAAGACAGTGGGCAGCAATTATACACAGAAATATCAGGATAGTCTCATGATGAAGACGACAACATAATCTGAGAGAGAGAGGTTATGACATCATACATTAGTGACAGGCTCAGTGTCAGTCTCGTTCACACAGCCCTGCAGTGTAAGGTTCAGTGAGCGACAGCAGATCATCAGTCTCTTCCCCAGCTTCTCCTCAAATGACCGGATAAAAGCAGATTCGCCAAACTCCGTCCTCAAACTCCTCAAAACCTTCAACACAAAGCATTCTTCAGTCAGACCAGAGAATCACTTGAAGGTGAACCATGTCATTTCTGCACCATTAGCATCACCAAACAGAATATAATTAAACCAAATATCTTATATAGCCATTTTTCGTGGTTTCAATGTAGGCAAAGTTACTGCATTTTGCCTTAGTAGGGCAGTTTAGTTGTCTCTGCATATCAAGATGGCAGTATTTCAACATAACAACTTTTAACTTTTTCACTGTAATGAAATTCCCTTTCTAAAAACCCCAACATATGTGATGCATTCATAAAATAGAAAGCTTTGCAGACTCATGCAGGTGTGATTCACTCAGGGTAAATATACGAGTGCAGTTACAGAATGTTCCACAGCTGTAAATAACACACTGTGGGTCATGGGAAGACAAACAGTGTAAAGATCAGTGACTCAGTCCATATGGGGACTTTTTTTACCAGCTGACGTGGAGGTGAAATCACACTCTTTCTGCTTATGGTTTCATCACATGTGTATGTGATATTAGTTATAATATGACAAGAGACGTACAGGAATATCAGGGTCCAGGGAGAACAGGTTAAGTCTTTCTTCTCTTCTGGCAGCTCTCGCCCCCTCTTCAGTTTCAGAAATATACTGAATTAAACATGGTAGCATAAAAACATGATTAATATTTAGCACACAATTTATTACACAATTTAGAAAATAATTAACACCCCACCCCCACAGGAAGAAATTATTGTGTTTTCAGGATGTAGCAATATGTTTTAGTGCAGCTACCTTTGCTAGTTCAGGGTGGATTCCATTTTCAGTTGCTTCCTCATTTTCAGGGACAGGAACATGATTCAAAGACAAATCAATGATGTCTAACAAATATAACAAAGCAAAATTGTAGTTACAAAAAAACAAACAAACAAACAAACAAACTAAATCTAATAAAGCAATCAAATCCTGTCAAGTACACTGAATAAAACTGAGCTGACAAAGAAACATGTAATGTTTTATTCATGTTATGTCAATCAACAAAATATACTTCACGAAGGCCACTAAGTTTTTTGAAAAATACTACATTTCAGGAATAGTCTTAGCTGAAGAAAAACCTTGTTTACATGTAAAGTGAAATAACTTTTTCCAAATGCATCAATGTACATTTATGTTACCTTTATTAAGGGTTTATAAAAGGGTTTATTAATGACTGAACAAATTTCATTATTAACAAATGCATTAAAAAATATCAATATGCGGTTATAAAAAAATGTATAAAAAGGGTGAGTTTCATGCAAGCCCTGCCAAATAGTGAGCCATTTTACCTCACATGTTATAAATGCTTAACTAAGGAGGCCTGGGTAGCTCAGCTAGTTTTGATGCTGACTACCACCCCTGGAGTTGCGGGTTCGAATCCAGGGTATGCTGACTGACTCCAGCCAGGTCTCCTAAGCACCCAAATTGGCCTGGGTTGCTAGGGAGGGAAGAGTCACATGGGTAACCTCCTTGTAATCATGATTAGTGGTTCTTGCTCTCAATAGGGTGCGTGGTAAATTGTGCATGGATCGCGGAAAATGGCAAGAGCCTCCACATGCTGGGAGTCTCCACGGTGTCATGCACAGCGAGCCAAGAATGTGGATTGACTGTCTCAGAAGCAGTAGCAACTGAGACTTGTCCTTCGTCACCCGGATTGAGATTAATAAACACGCCACAATGAGGACCTAGTAAGTAGTGGGAATTGGGTATGCCAAATTGGGGAGATAAGGGGATAAAATTATAAAAAATTATAAATAAATAAATAAATAAGCAAATAAATGCTTAATTTATGAAAATGTAACTTAATGTAAATTGAACACAAATGAAGAAATTATAAAGGAGTTGCCAACATTAGAAACCAATGTAGATAAAGTTCAGTATGGTTTAATGGTCATCAGGCTTTATTATCTGATATGCATTATGCTGTGAATAAGCATAAAGGCCTAAACTGTGTTTTTTCAGAGGATTTTAGAAAACTAAGAATAGTTGGGACATCACTAAAAACAAATAGCAGACCGTAGCATCAAAATCCCTCCTTTTAATCTCATAAATAATCTATTTTTGCAGCATTACATAATTCCTCAAGTAGGGCATTTTATGATTTAATTTCATACAAATACTGAGAATAACAAATTACTAAGCAATATCAACCAGTATTTAAAAACGTGCTGTCAAAGAACCATTTATTCTTGACACTCTCAGACTCTATTTAAACTAGAAATTCACATAAACTGGGAGGCTATTAAGAGTCAACTAAAAGTCTAATTCACTTCTAATGAAGTTCATGATGCAGTTAATTATTAATTTGGCATGGTTCATGATGATGTCATTTTTTTATTTGATAAACTCTTAAAAACAGTTTAGGCCTATCTAAGTCTTTGGCTTTTGTTCAATACATTTAAAAGATTTTTGTCTTCTTTGAGGTAAATTAAACAACATGAGGATTCATGTCTCTAAAATCTAATTATTGCATACTTTACTATGTTGTCATTTAATTAATCACTCACGATGTTTACTGTCGCTCAAGTCCATACTCTTGCGGTCCAGTACTGGGCCCTCTGGAGGGCTAATCTGGAGGATGCGTGTTAGAGTGTTGATCCAGTCATCCATGTCCTGCTCATTCTCAGCAGCCAGGACAAAATATGTCACCTCATTCATTTTCAACTCAAAGGCATGTTTCCTTAGACGGCTATTCTGTATGAATCACAAATGGATCCAAAAATACAAGTGTTTGTTGTTACTTAATTAATTGAGGGATTTTGTCTTTTGAGAATGTGTAGTGAACTGCTTTTAGAACTGTTTATGTACGAACCTGAACTACTCCCGTGCATGAGTCCAGAAAAATGCAGCCTTTGGGTTCCTTTGAGATTTTCTCATCTTTGTAGAAGTTCATGATATAAGAGTTGTCAGTTAGCTGCGTCAACTGAAAATATCTCCTCTTAAAGGACTGTAAAAGCACAATAAACAAACCACAAATAAAAAACAGGCATGTAGAAGATTGTTCCTTCTAGTTATTTTTCAAGATATGACTGCAATGGAGTTGAAGGGAAATAGCAGATGAACTCACAAAAGAGGGTTTACATTTCAAGAGCAAGTGTTTCAAAATTTTGTGATATAATGGAAGCATTAGAGTGAAATGAAGTATGACTTTATTCAGTAACACTTTATAATAACTAAACGGTATAAATAATTAGCAAAGCATTTGTTTATATTTAATTGATACTAAGCTACATACAAATAGTTTGTTATTTGTTTATATTCACTGTAGCAAATTATGTATTATTCTTTAATAAGTTCATTTACACACTAAATCTTAACAAATCAAAAGCAAAAAAACAGACACAACACAAAAGAACAGGAAAATCAACAGTTTATTAAAAGAGATCCTCAAATTTCTGAAATGCCATTTTTGCATTTTATATCCTATTAAGCTTTATGAGCAGACTTGTTCTCATTATTGCCAATGTGTGTGGTCTCGCCGGGTAATTCGCTGCCTGAAACAGACTTCCGTGTTCGTCCGCTCTCAAAACCCTCGATGGCGGGGCAGTCCACGGTTACACGGAGGTTCCTCAAGTGGATAAGGCGGTTGCGATGCACCTAACTATAAATTTGATTTATATGTAGCTTATTAATGTACTAATAATGTAGGAACAATAATTTATAAATGATCAATTAACTACAAACTAATGCTTTACAAATACTTTATAACATGTCATTATTATCAAGTGTTACCCTTTATTCTAACTTTACACCACACATCTCACTGATTGTATCTTTCATATATGCATAAAAACCTCAAACATTCACTTACTGTGGTGTGAAAATATGTATGCATGTATATGAGAGCATTTCCTGAGAATGCAAGAGGTAAAACACAGAATTTGAACTTGAGAGTTTTGATCTTAGCCGAGGGCATTTTGTATGTATGTGTGCATTAAGTAAAAAAATATATATATATATATATATATATATATATATATATATATATATAAGATACTGCTATCTCTTGCAGGGAGAGGTGGTAGAATCTTTTTATTATGCATGGCATTCTGGCATTCTGAACTTTGAATAACATCTTTTAAGCCACAGTCCCTATAGTTTATCCCTAACATTGACCAAGACTCGGTCCAATACTCCACTTATTACTAGATATAATACATTTTTACCGTAATTAAATTTATTAAATTTTTCTGTATTATACTGTAATTAAACAGGCCTGTAATTAAAATAAGCTGTATAGTTTCAAATTTTATTAATAAGTTTGCGTTAATGTTCACTTTTTAAAGCTTAACCCAATAGTGGTTAACTTGTGGTTAGCAACATAAAGTTGATTCTGATAAATGTGGACATCTGGAGATATGGTCAATGAGAAAGCAGTATAATGCGCTCTTACCCGAACAGTGATACTGTTGTTAACAGTGCTGTTAAAGTTTCCTTTATACAGCCAGCCGGACTTAAAGACACCAATTCCCCCTCCACCACCACTACCTCCACCTCCTCCTCCTCCTCCTTTAGACGATGACAAAGAAGTGGTGTCCTACAAAAAAATACATTATGGAGATCTTCCTCATCAGCAAGACACAATCAAGAAAAGTATATGCCAAGATAGAACCCTTTGTCTGGCTAATGCTTTCCTATTTTCTATATGTTTTTTTGTTGTCCACTCTTGTTGTTACTGTCTGTTCTAATATGATGTGATCACTCTTCTTGTCCTTGTTTCTCTGTATATAGTGTATCTGTATGTATTTATTAATTTGAGTGTAACACCAACCTGCCAGGGGGTCTACAGATGGAAATTAGCCTAAGGCTATAATCTGGCATATTTACATTTGTGAAAATGTTCATTAATATGTATTGTCCCTTTTGTTAAAATAAATAAATAAATAATTACACTGTCAGTCAAAAGTTTGGACAGACTAACTCATTCTTCATATCATTACTCATGATATGAAGACTCCAATCTAATACTGACCTAAAATGAGCCATTTTATTTTAGATGGATTGGGTCATGGACTGCAGGGACCAGACTCACGAAAATCTTTTTAAGAAAAATAATAAAATAAATCATTCACCCAAAAATGATAATTGTCTCATTATTTATTTACCCTTATGCCATCTCAAACTAGTATGACTTTCTTTCTTCTGTGGAACGCAAACAAATATTTGTTTTGATGGATTTATGATGTCTGTTCGTCCATACAATGCAATTCAACAGGGTACAGAACTTTCAAAACTTCCAATCTCCAAAAAATGACATAAGGCACCATAAATATGCAGTAATCCAAATTATTTAAGTGGTTTAATCCATGCATTATGATGCATTATGATTTATTTTTTAATAAACGTAACTCCTTTTTCACTATAAATCTATTTTTTAAACTTAATTAAATTAAATTGAGGAAAACTTTTTCACGCATTTAAATTTTCTAACAAAAAAGATCTGGCTTGAACTGACTTGTTCTATTTCTAGTTGTACAAACATAAAATCACTTTAGTTAAGATCCAATTAATTGTCTTGTTATTTCAAATAAATACATTTGAATAACCCTAAGTATTTGCCAGATGAGCAAGTGTAACAATAGTGACACTGTTGCACTGTCAGTTTGATAGCAGCTGCTAATAGAGCTAAGCAGCACTCAAATCAATCTTCCCTAAAAGTAGGAGTGAGAGTCCATCCTAAGAACCTAAAAACAATCACCAATCTTCACCACAATGGTAACTCCAAAAACTCCAGCCTAAAAAACAATCCTTTTAAATGCCATTAAACTTGAACAAATCTCCTCTTATTCAGTGAAAAGTACAGGTTGATGGAACACCTGCTAGGCATTGCTGCCGGTCGCACCTCCTCCGGTGCCCACGGGTCAGCTGCAGGGTCATCAGCCAGGAACCGCCATTCACCGACGTTTCACTCCTTTAATCCTGGAACGTCTCCTGGTGGTGTAGCGGTGACAGGAACATCTCCCTGTTACCCCCTGCAGCTGATAGGTATTACCCTCTGTGGCTGTTATCGGGGTTAGTTGTTCTTTCCCCAGCTCTTGTCTTTCCTCCTCAGCCAGAGCCAAAAGCTCCCCTTCTCTGCCTCCTCCGCTAGCTCTTTGGTTGCCTTCTTTAGGTTCCCTCCGGTCACTCCTACTTCCCTCAGAAGGCGTGTGGTTGACAGTCCCACGTAGCCTCGGCATCCAACCTCCACTGGATAGATGGAGGTCTTCCAGCCAGCCTCCCGGCACTCAGCAGTCAACTCTGAGTACTTGGCCTTCTTACGTTCATAGGCGGCCTCCATCCCCTCCTCCGCTGGTATTGTGAGCTCAATGAGGAGCACAGATTTTACCATGGTAGACCATACAACTATGTCGGGGCGGTATTCACTTCCTGGTGCTTAATACATGTGCATAGCATTGTACACTCTTTATGCATATACATACACTATGCAAACACTCTGAGCATCCCTTAAGTACGAGGAAGTGTAATCAAAGACTGAAGATGTCAAGATTATTAGTGAAATATTTTTGTTTGTTTCTCACTCAAAACCGATCAGTAGTATAAGGGTTAATAAATGATGAGAGAATTATAATTTTTGTCATAACTTTATCATTACTTTTCCTTTCAGAAAGCTTTTAGTATAAATTATAAGAAGTTTGTAAGAAGGTATCTAGCTATAAGATAAGAAAAAGAAAGGTAAGAACATTCTCAAAAAAGTCTTTTCAGGAATACAAACTATTCTTAACTTCATTTTTAAGTTAGAAAATAGTAGTTAAGAAGAATTTCATTCTTTTTTTTCTCCCCTTTCTCCCCAATTTGGAAATCCCAGTTCCCAATGTGCTCTAAGTCCTCGTGGTGGATCGCCTCAATCCGAAGTGGAGGACGAATCTCAGATGCTTCCGCGTCTGAGACTATCAATCCACGCATCTTATCATGTGGTTTGTTGAGCGTGTTACGCTATTCTCCGCGGCATCCACACAACTTACCACACACACCACCGAGAGTGAGAACCACATTATAGCAACCACGAGGAGGTTACTCTATCTTGCCTAGCAACCGGGTCAAACTGGTTCTTAGGTGACCTGGTTGGAGTCACTCAGCACATCCTGGATTCAAACTCGCGACACGAGGGGTGGTAGTCACCGTCTTTACAGCGGATGATGAGTATGATGAGAACGTAGAGTGTGCTTCTCCTCGGGAAGCCGGCTTCTATCTCCTTGTGTGCACACAAAGGCATCTTCGCAGGTCCAGGAGCACAACAGAGAGGGTACAGGTTGAATTATATGCGTTGCTGGACCCGCACCCCCAGCAAGATTTGAGCATGTGTCACGTCCAACGGGCAAGGAACCGGGCCACTATCCCCTCTCATTAACCGTGGCCCCTGGGAAGACAGGCTGCCACATAGGCCACCACCTCTCGTGCCTGACCACAGAGGGGAGTGCATTGCGGCTGCCGGACCCCGCCCATGTCCTGGACCAATTTTTTGGACACTCCCCTTCCTACACATAGCCCAATTCAGTGCGAGGGTGCCAGATCACCATTTATTTTGGACACTTATCCCCATGGACACTTTATTCACCAATTATTATTTCTAATAAATGCCTCTCAGAGGCCTGACACCACACCCATTTGCTCACCCCACCACAGTTACATTTACAAATATTACAAGGTCTTGTGTTGCATGGATTGGAGATGTTTTGGCCACACACTCATTGAAAAACCATTGAACATGGAAAGCACTGTACTGACCTCATCCTTGTCCATATCTTCATGATCAATCTCAAATGAGTGGGAAGGCAATTTCTCAGCTTTACACAGCTTCCTGTGGGGAAAGAATTACAGAGAGAGATGATAATTATTCTGTCATTCATCATGATTAGAGGGCATTGTATATAAAGAGCTATGCCCAATTCTACCAGCATCTCTCTGTCCTCCATGATGAAACTGATTGGTGCTGTTAGGTAGAATACACATTAATTTTCTTGATTCATTTTCTCCAAATCTTCTTACATTTTCTTGATTTTCACAAACAGCCTGAAATGAAAGGTATAGCCTGAAACTATACCTATATAGTTCACAACAAATAGCACCAGTTGTATAGCACCATACAATTAGATGTTGGCACGATAGTGCTTTTGGAACTACTGGCAAAGCATATACATTATTTAAAGTGAACATAACCTTTATTGATTGTTGAGTTTATTTAGATTTTGACTAATGGTGTGTCCATAGAAATGTAAAAAAAGTCTTATGACAAGTGATTACTAATGATCTACAGTATGCTGTTGATGAATGATGATCTTCTATAGCAGCCGGTGCCACTTCAATCTATTACGATGGGCTTCAGAGGATGAACTGATGCCAACTCCAACCATATGACATGGGATATATCATATGCCATTGCTTGAACCTCGGACTCAAGATAGACCTCACTGAAATTACCGGCAAGTTGAACTGCGATGCACCTAACTGATCTCTGCCTGCGTCACCTCAGTCTAATGATGGACTACACTGTTATAATGAAATACATAGACTATCAATTAATTGCCAACAAAACCATTCATCAGCCAACTAACAAGGACAATGTATTTATATGAACTTCTGCAGTTTATCCAGGATGAACTTCAAAGACATTATTCATTCTTCTCACAGTTCATAAAAATATTTGTTTATACTGACCCTTAACACTTACTTAAATAATTTTAAACCATGATTTGCACTATACATAAGTAACATTATATTCATGATGTTAACCAGAGGGGAACAGGCCCCCACAGTGAGCCTGGTTTCTCCCAAGGTTATTTTTCTCCATTAAACAACATCTTATGGAGTTTTGTGTTCTTTGTCACAGTCACCTTCGGCTTGCTCACTGGGGTTCTAAATACAACTATTATTGAATTACTTCACACAATTCACAACCGTATTTTATCTAACTACACAATGATGACAGTTTAATTTTCTGTTAATGCATGATTTTCTGTAAAGCTGTTTGAAACGACATGTGTTGTGAAAGGCTCTATACAAATAAAAATGACTTGACCATTAATGAACTATGGCCTTATTAGCCTATATGGTAAAGTTTACTTTGGAGTGTTTATATTCTATAATGTTATGTTTCCCTTATGTGTTTTTGTGAGATGAGAGCACAGACACTTCAAAATAAGTATTTCAGGCTTGTCGACCTCTACAAGTGTATTTTGTTTCTCCCTTTTTCTCCCCAATTCCCAATGCACTCTAAGTCCTCGTGGTGGCATAGTGAATCTCAGACGTCAAGTCACGCATCCAGGGCTGGCGCTGGCCAAATTGATGGATTCGCGTGATATGAGCACGAAGCTATCATCTGTGTTCTGCAACTGCTTTTGGGTTCTTGAATAATGTATAACATGAGAGTAAGGGTAAGATGGTGCCCCCCTAGGGAGTTGGTGCCATAAGCATCTTATCACGTGGCTTGTTGAACACGTTACCGCAGAGACATAGCGCGTGTGGAGGCTTCACGCCATCCATGTCACAACGCGCCCCACCGAGACCGAACCACATTATAGCAACCACGAGGAGGTTACCCCATATGACTCTACCCTCCCTGGCAACAGGGCCAATTTGGTTGCTTAGGACACCTGACTCGAGTCACTCAGCACGCCCTGGGATTCGAACTCATGAACTCCAGGGGTAGAAGTCAGCGTCTTTACTCACTGTGCTACCCAGGCCCCTTCAAGTGAATTTAATCCAATTGTAAAATAAAATGCACCACCTTAGAATACTTTTTTGTAATATCACAAATTGCAATTCTTGGCAAATATTTGTTTTTAAGTAATATTAATATTAATATCAAAGTTAAGGATAAAAGTATTTTATACAATATGCTTTGGGATTCTCCCACAATGTCTTTTGAAACCAGACCTCCATGGACACCAAGCCACCATGCTGCCACAAGCATCTACTGAATACACCAATGAATAGCTCATTTCAGACAGATTCATAGAGATGGTATTTTCCACATCATTTGTTTTTTTCACCCATCTCAGCATCCTTCATTCTGAAAGGAACGTGCTGACAGGAGTGCTCTCTTAAACAAGAGATCTTTATATATGTGTGTGTCCTGGGCAGTACAGACAGTATGGAAGATTATCCAGACCACAGCACAAACACACAAATTGTAACTTTTCAATCTACATTACTGACCTTTAACACTATGCCTAAATTGTTATAAATGTTACAAAACAGGCTCTTAAAACAGGACAAAAGATCTGTCTCAAAGAATCCGCCACTCACAAATCATCACTGCCAGGCCCCTCTTCTGCTCATGTCCAGACTCACAACCAGTGCTGGGTGTAATCTGATACTAACTAGTTACTGTAATCCAACAATCAACTGGGGAAGACCGACCTCCCATTTTCTTTCTCTCAATGGCTCAGAGACAAGTGCCGGAGTGGTTGCTGGCAGGGAGCCGTGACGTCAAGGGAGTGATAGACCAAGTGGTGCTGGAGCAGCTGGTCCATCGACTGCCCAGTGGGATGGCGGAGTGGGTCTAGTGCCACCGCCCGCCTTTGCTGGAGGAAGCTGTTCAGCTTGCGGAGGACCATTTGGTGGCGTACACGAGGGCGGAAGAGCCCTCCTCTCTCTCTCTCTCTCTCTCTCTTTCTCTCTCTCTCTCTCCCCTCCCCCTGTGTGTTCCCCAATCTCTTCCCCCTCTCCTCTTCTCTCTCACTCTATCCCCAGGGCCCGTTCCTGCCCCATGGAGGCAAGGAGCTCAACCGCCGAGGCCAGTTCCCCTCGCACGGGGATTTACACCACCAGTTCCTGCCTCATCCATCCGCTGATTTTGGGGACTAATTGGCCATAATTAAGAAAAGTATTAAAGGAAATATGCAAGGATGGGTCCTGCACAAATGTGATGAGGTGTGAAATGTGCAATGCTCTGGCAAGGGAGGCGGAGGCAGGGCCGTCTTCATCAGCTCCACGTCATGATGATCCAGCTCTTAATACTGCAGAGCCTCTGGGAAATGGTATTCCAGGCGGCTCACTATAATCTGATGGTGGGTCACTTAGGGGAAGGAAAAACAATGAACCGCCTAATAGTCCATTTTTTTTTTTTTTTTTTATTTAACAGTCAGACATACATAAAAAACAACATAGTGCAGTAGTGAGCAATCTTGTAAATCCATAATTCCAGAAGTGACATAAGAGTGATTTAAGTGTTTGATCTAAGTGTGTATATGAGCGGGTGTGAGTGTGGGTATGTGTATGTGTATGTGTGTGTATGCGTAAACAAAGTAACCATTTTTTATTTATTACCATTGTCATTACCATCACCACCCCACTCCCCACTACCACCATATTGCCAATATTGTGTTGGTCGATTTTTATTTACATCCTTCCTCCTATGTAACAATTGCCATTGTCAATCCTGTATAAAATAAAAGATGATATAATAAGATAATACAAGATAATCTTCCCCCACATCTCATCAGTCCCTATCTTTTCCTATTTTATTATTTATTTATTTATTTATTTTGTGTGTTATGTGCAATGTCTAAGGTGCATTAAAAGAGGGAGTACAGTGCGAGAGTGTCTCAAATTGGGACAGAGATGCTGTCCCGTTGAAACCACTTCTCGCCTGTCTTGCCTGCCTTGGTGTTTGTGAAGTTTTCCATATATACATATTCCTTTTTTTTTTTCCCTATTCTATGTTGTGGTGCATTAAAAACCCATGAAGAGATAAGGGGGAAATTATTGCAGTAGTGATGACAATGACACTTAATTCCAATACAGCATTGACAATGGCAATATTGATGATTATAATAATAATGATGATAATAATAATAATAATAATAATAATAAATGATAATGATGATGGCAGTGGTGATCGCAATGGTGAAAGCAAAAGACAGCAACAACAGCAATTACAACAATGAAAAAATAAAAGTGAAAATAGTAATCATAACAGTAACAGTAAAGATAGTAATAACAATGATGACAGAAACAAGTTCAAACAACTAAAATGCATTAATATTCGTGGGTTGATTAAGAAGGTGGGAGGAGTCGGAGTTGAAAACAGAGAAAGGATTCATAGCTGTAAGAGGTCAGAAAGTGTTGGACGGCAGAGGTCAGTTTCAGATGCGTAATTATGGAGGGGAGATGCGTATTCCATTGAAATGAAGTCTGTAATAAGATTTTTCCAAATGTTAATGTGTAATTTATTTCTAGTTTTCCAGTTCATGAGGATAGTTTTCTTGGCGATGGTTAGAGCTATGAGGAGTATTTTAGAGTTTATAGTTTTATCAGTGATTATTGTGAGGTCCCCCAGCAAGCAAAGAGAAGGCGACAGTGGGATGTGGCAGCCAACTATAGTGGATAGTGACTGTGTGACCTCTTCCCAAAAGTGTTTGATTGGAGTGCAGTGCCAGGTTGCATGGATGTATGTATCTGTAGAATTTTGATTGCAATGTGTGCAAACTTCTGATGTGAAACCCATTTTAGTTCTAATAGTCCATTTTTATTGGCTGGGCATTGGCGGCAATGTTCGCAGGTGGTGTGTGGCATGTCGCGAATGTCAGCTGGTGAATCCACCAGCCACCCTAAAAGTGCCATCTCTTCTTTTGATCGAGGTCCCCTTCGAGAGAATTTTAATGGACCTCGTCGGGCCATTAGAGCACACAAGCATGCGGACATCGCTTTGTATTAGTCCTGTTGGACAATGCAACACGATATCCGGAAGCAGTGCCTCCGCACAACATCTCAGCACGTAGTGTTGTGGAAGCACTCTTCATAATAATCTCCCGGGTTGGATTCTGAAAGAAATCCTCACCGATCAGGGCACTACGTGAGCTTTACGAATTATTGGGAATTAAATAGATCCATACCAGCATTCGCCATCCACAAACTGATGACCTGGTGGAGCGAATTAATAAGACCCTTAAAAATATGATTCATAAATTTGTGCACGAGGATGCTAGAAATTGGCTGGCTATTATAGGAGATTTGTGCCTAATTATTCGGATGTCACCAGCCCACTGACTGATCTCACTAAATAGTGTCAACAGGTGTTCATGCAGGTAAAGACGCACTTTGTGGGGGGCTGCTGTTACATTCAATGGATTTCTCTCTCCCTTTTGTCTTACAGATGGACAATTCAGACAGAGGGCTAGGGCCGTGCTCTGGCAGGTGGTCGAGGGGGAGGAGCGCTCGGTGATCTACATTAACCACAAGCTATTGCTGAGGGAGACTTAGTACAGCACCATAGAAAAATGCCTGAGTCGGGCGGTGGGCGTATGTGGCAGCAGGGGTGTGGTAAATCGTCAGTCCGGAGAGAAAAGTGGTAAGGTCATTTTACAGCTTAGTTTGCTGGCATAAAATGACTTGCCTTTAGTCCAGCTGTCCTTAAATCAGGAGTATAAAGGTTCTTATAAGTTCAAACCACATGAGAATCGCAACTGAGATTCCTTCTGAGAGGTCTGAGCGTCTTTGGTTTAAGAATAAACAAGCATTCGGGCAATACTTATATTGAAAAAGCATGCAGCAATTATCAGGGTCCAAACAGACTAGGAAAGTGGATAAAGTACTAAAATTACCAAATTTGAAAGAACAGATCTGTCAGGGGCAAAAAATAATACTCTTTACTCTAAATACTAGTTAAATTCTAGTGTGGCATAGGGACGTGATCATGTGTCGTCTGCGGGAAAGAGAGAGCGGTAAGGCTTGTCACCTGGTTCATAATTAACCCTAACACCTGTCTCTTGTTATAGTGATGCGGAGGGAGACATAAAAGGCACACCGAGTGTCCAAAGAGAGAGTAAACAGAAAGAGAGTAACCAGCAAGCACAACAGCTACAAGCAGAGAGAGTGCTTTTTCATTTATTTGTAAAGCTTTAAATGTATCGACGGTTACCGTCGATTGTGTGTGTGTGAAACTATGGCTGGTGAGGAGGTGCCAGGGCCGTAAATGTCGGCTCCGCGTCAGGACGACGCAGACGAGGGAATTCCCTTTCTCAGGGACTTTCCTGAGGAGGACTTCCCTCGGGAGCAGTCGTGTGAGGAGTCCCTCAAGCACACCTTTCGACCAAGTGAAAGTAATCGATGGTCAACAGCTCCAGCCCGGTCTTGTGCTCACATACCCGTATTTTTCTATTATCAAAGAGCAGTTGTATCGCGTGACGGAGGACACTCAAACCAAAGAGATCACAACTCAGCTGTTAGTATTGAAAATTACTATGACTAACTGACTACAATGTCAGTTGGTGAATCCACCGGTCACCCCAAAAGCGCCATTGCCAACGCTGCCGTTGATCGAGATCCCCTTCGACAGGTTTTAGGGTTAATTATGAACACGGTGACAAGCCTTACCGCTCTCTCTCCCGCAGACCGAAACATGTATCCAAAGAAATTTGATTCATCAAGTCATCTAGAAGATATGATAAACCATTTTTGGCCCAATAAACTGTCAACCTATACAGTATGTTCTAAAAGATTTGATTAATAAACATTTTGTGCAAAACGGACCAGCAGTCTAGGAGGATTTTATAGACCTACGTTTACAAATGGAAATGAATTGGATACATGTTTTGTTTTGTTTTTGCATGACTCATCATTTGTTTTGATTTTTATGTAATCAAAAGAGAATATTATACAATTAACAACATAGCAAGCACTCAATAATACAACAACAACAACAACCACAGCAACTGGTAGTCATGTTGTAAGTCTAGGAAGGCAGTAATCGACTCGTACCTGGGAAGCATGCGGTAGTCACCTGCGTACTCTTCATATTTATACTGGACCACATGCAGATGGGAGTTGAAGTACTTACAGGCCTGTAGAGTATAAAAAAATTATTTAGACAGAATCATCCATAATATAAGTAATAATAACAGCATTACCTTCTCAGAATATATCTATACCAAAAATGGGTCACAGATCTGCTATGATAGGTTTGTGGACAGCATGGTAATACAATGCGACAACAATAAATGCAAAGAATAAAATGTACTAAGGGACAATTCTCATATGGGTGGCTGTGGCTTAGTTGGTAGAGCGGGTCTGCCACAAATCGTAGGGTTGGTGGTTTGAATCCCGGCCCACATGACTCAATATGCCAAAGTGTCCTTGGGCAAGACACTGAACCCCAAGTTGTTCCCAATGGCAGGTTAGCACCTTTCATGGCAGCTCTGCCGCCATTGGTGTATGAATGTGTGTGTGAAAGGATGAATGAGTCACAGTGTAAAGTGCATTTAACCAGTGTATACAGTTAAGGTTAAAAAGGTGATATATAAGTGCAGACCATTTACTATATGTTTTTTTTCTTGACATTAAAGGCCAATGGTCCAATTAAACTATTGTATTTTGAAACAAATTCATCTGTCACTAGATATAAGCTATTCAAATTAGGCAGATGCCTAATAGATAGGTTGTATGACCCGCCCACATCCTCGAAAAGCACAGAGAACACTATGTAAAAAAAAAATTATAATCATAATCACTTTGCTGCTGATGACTTTTAATTGTATTTACAAACCAATTCCACAAAAAAAGTTGGGACATTATGAAAAATGCTAATACAAATAAAAAGATTTGTAAATTCTATCCACCATGAGTTATATTGAGAGAACTACATCATCTGAAAACTGGTGAAAATATTCACTCTTTTGAAATCACGTGATAGCAATACACTCAAAACAATGTTGGGACAATCAAGTGTTTGCTACTGTGTAACACCATTTCTTCTAATAACGCTTATGATGCATTTGGGCACAGAAGACACAAATTTGTTAAAGAGTCTATATTATACTAATTTACAGGTTCATGTTTTTATTTTGGGCTTCTACCAGAATTTACATGCTTTAATGTTCAAAAAACACATTATTTGTCTTAAACTGTACATTTTTGCTAAACCTATTTTCATCCTCTGGCTGAAACGCTCTGATTAGCTCCTTTCTTTTTAAAGTCCCCCTTTCCGAAAAGCCCAGTCTGTTATGATTGGTCAACCGTGTGCCGGAAATGTAACGCCCCTTACCATAACTGAGTTTCAGGCTTCCTTAACAGCTGTAAGCACTATTGTAACTACAGTAACAGTGGCATCAGTTTTTGCCGTACCAGTCCTAGGTGAGTCTGATAATGAAAGTTTGGGAGAACAAGCTGATCGACCCCAACCACATTTGCAAGCATGATTTGAGCAGGACTTTTCAAAGTGGTAAGTTTTAATTTTGTAGCTATCTTACAAGTACACTGTTGATTATTAAACCTAACAAAGCTTCAAGTTAAAGACACGTAGTGCATCTAAGTTAGTCATCTGTTGCTGAGATGGGTGTAGCCGAGCCAGAGAACAGAGGCTTACTCCTGGTTGGACATTACCGGGTTGTATTAGAGAGTTAGTAAACAAGTTAGCCATGGACTACCGTGGATAGCAAACATAACATTACAGCTTATAAGTAAACCTCCTAAATGTATCATTTAATTAAATAGGGTGCACTTTCAGCTGTCTGTGTCTCTGCAAGCATCATTCTGAAACACGTCATAAAAATTAACTGAAACTCTGTGAATACTTACCCCACAAACATGAAACATATATCTAAAGAAAGCTTGAAATGTCTACTTTTAAATAAAACAATCAAATTCAAAACAAATATTCTACTGCAATGTAATCTGTATGAAACAAAGCGATGTACAGTTTCTACTGGCTCAGCTAATTATCCCTAATGTGATCCCACCCATGCGAAGAGGGCGCTAATCATACGGTAAAGTAGTGAGGTGATCAACGCAAAATGTAAACGCCCCCGACTGTGCATTAAAAACATCATGTTCATTCACTTTCCTGCGCGTTTGGAAGATGGCACGCTACACAGGTGAGGATGCTCCTGAATAGTGACGAAGAGTTCATATTTTCCTCAGAAGAAGTGCGGGACTCCGATGAACGTTTGTATTTTGAAGAGTGACTTGATCCAATTTATGGTTTTCTCATCATTTTGTAGCAAAAACTCTATTCTACAAATCTATGCTACAGGTCCAGTTCTCAAAAGTCTTGTGAACAAATGTTATAACAAAAGTATGTTATATGGCCTTATTTCAGTGACTTAAATGTTTTTATTTCTTTTTAAAAAATACAAACATGTACATACATGTTGCTCACATATTATTGTAGCCCAGTTTGTGCTAAATACATTAGTATTCAGCACAATTAAATACTTAAGCCATTAATATGTTTTAAGCAACTGAAAAAAGCACAAATGTCAAGGCATGTGAAAACTATAGGGCTAGCTACAGTGACCGATTCAGAAGGTTTCTACCCTGCTTATGTGTGATGTTTGTTCCTCTGTTTTGGCACTCAATTCACATGTGTGTGTGTGTGTGTAGGCCAAATAAATAAAGCACATTTACACTTTAAAACAAGCTTAGTTAGCTGACAAATTATAAGTCAGTGATCCTACAAATGTTAATTTATATTGAGTGACTTCTTCAAAACTATAAGTTTCCCAACAAAAACACTTAAAAAAATAATATGTTAGCTTAACAGGTTTTGTGATTTGATTTTGTGATTTGTGGTGAACTTTTTGTGGGGAAGTTTTGGTTATCCATGCCAAATAATATACAAGCATATTTCAGATAATGAAACAGTTGAATGTACTCCATACTACATCAGTGACCAATGCCTATATTGTATATTTAAAGCTCAGGGAAGGTCAAGCTGATATGCAACATTGGCCTTTTCTCAAGTTCAGAGGTACACAAGGCTCTCAGAAGAGACCCCTTGTGTCACTACAATCGACACAACATCGAGTGACAGAAGGGGAACTGAAGCATATAACCCTAAGCCAAAATCACTGTGCTCTGTCTGTAAGGATGAAACACACAGCATTGCTTGATGCCCTACATTCGCAGTAAAGACCATTGAAGATAAGAAGGCTTTCGTTCCTGAAAATCACATCTGCTATGGATGTCTGAAACAGGGTCATATCACTAAAGATTGCAAAAGACGACATACCAGTGGGAAATGCAGCTGACGCCATCCAACCAGCTTGCATGTAGAAAAGGACAAAGTGCCCTCTAAGGAATTAAAGAAAAATTCTGCTCCCACTGAAGTTCAAGCAAGCCAGGATGTCCACAAAGTCATTGCTCATGCACTTACAAAATGGGCTTTTGTTACATCCAGCATTATCCCAGTTCTCATCTCAACAGTAGAGGAGCCACAGAAATAAGTTATCACTTATGCTCTACTTGACATGCAGAGTGATTCAACATTAATTTTTGAAGACCTTCTTGATCAATTAAATGTAGTTGCTCAACCAGTGCAGCTGAGGCTTAGCACAATGACAGCAATTGATACAGTCACAGCGAGCAAAAGGGTCCATGGTCTGCAAATACAAGGACTTCAAGGTGCAAACTGCATCCAGCTACAGCAAGCCTACACTAGAGACTTCATCCCAGTCGATAAGTCCTACATCCCAACCAAGAAGACTGCACTTAAGTGGCCTCACCTCAAACACCTAGCCAATCAATTGCCACCACTCCAGAACTGTGATGTGGGACTGTTAATTGGATATGACTGCCCATCAGCTCTAGCTCCCTTAAAGGTCATCACAGGTGCTGAAAATGAACCTTTTACACAAAGAACTATGCTTGGCTGGAGTATTATAGACATCTCTAATCTACATCTGGACAGACAAGGAAATCAGAACTTTGCCATCAAGTTGCAATTAAGTCCCATCCCACCATGATGTTCTAAATTTTTTTGAGTAAGACTTCAATGAGAAGAATTATGAAGACAAATATGTGTCTCAAGAGGTTGTTTGCTTCCTGCAGATTCTCAGCACCAACATCAGACAGGAGGACAAAGGCCATCATGACCTGCCTCTCCCATTCAAGGGTAACAGCCGACCTTTATTACCCTTCAATGAGAAGCTGGCAACTGCTTGACTCCAGCATCTAAATAAAAGTCCGAAGTCAAACAAACAGTATTAAGACCACTATAAGGCCTTCATGGAGGAGATTATCGACAAATGTGATGCAGAACCAGCCACAGTAACACCTGAAGGAGAAACAGTGTGGTACATTGTGTACCATCCCAAGAAGCCGGATAAGCTAAGAGGTGTGTTTGATTGCTCAGCAAAGTTTTGCTGTATATCGATGAGACTCTTCTGACCATGGCCCAAACATTGTGGGAGCAAGAAATTAGTTCAGAGAATCATTGAAACAGACACCAAAGCACTTGCATTTTATGGACCTACAGAGCTGAACTATTCTTATAAAAATCATAATTTGATTCTGCAGAAGAAAGTCATACACACCTGTGATAGCATGAGGGTAAGTAAAAAAATGAAAGAATTACAATTTTTGGGTGAACTATCCTTTAGCATATTTTTACAATGGCCTCACTTTTGCTCTTATGTGATGCAGAAACTCTTCTGCTAGGTATCTATCTTTAATAATAAATGCCCTCTGATGATACACACAAATACACATGAAACAGCAATTCCACAGATCTTTGTTACCAGGTGTGCAAAAGTTATCATACTCATATGAAAATTTTAATAAGTTTCCATTACTGATATCCCATTAATGTTGAAAGGAATTGTTCATTACTCACCCTCATGTTGTTTCAAACTCACTACTTTTTCATGTGTGGACCGCAAAAGATAAATTTTCAAGAACGTACTGGCTACTTCATTTGCAATGAATGGGGATTATAGCTTTATAGCTTTAAGCACAATAAGATATCACAAAAATTAGTCCATCCAAATTATGTGAAATATTGCCAGTCTTCTGAAGTCAAAAGATAGCTTTTGTGAGGAACAAACCGAGGGTTAAGTGTCACTGAAATTCACTGAAAATCTTGCCTGCCATTGTCTGTGTTCATTCAAATATAGTGCTGTCAGATAAATTGCATCAGGATTTATGCCAGATTTGCCAAGATTTTCCATGAACAACAAAGATTCTGGTCTGTTCCTGGTATTATATGTCTTCAAAAGTGTTATTATAGCGAATATAGCGATTGAATCATATGAACCATTTTATGATACTTTTATGATGCTTTTGCTTTTCATTTTGAAGTTCAATAGTCCAAGTCTATTGAGACATATGCAAAAAAACAGACTTCTTCAACATTTCTGCTTTTGTGGTCCATGGAAGAAGAAAAATTATTGTGGGTTTTAAATGACATGAGGGTCAGTAAATGATGTCAATTTTTATATTTAGTTGAACTATTCCTTTAATACTCTTTTATACTTATTGTGTGCAGTTTAGAGTATACAACAGAAACATTGTGGTAAAATGTATAACCACACCCTTGGCTTCGCTTGGTTCAGACAACATGAATGAGTTAACTGGGTGTGTGTGTGTGTGTGTGTGTGTGTGTGTGTGTGTGTGTGTGTGTGTGTGTGTGTGTGTGTTCAAAAGTCTGAACATATTTAGCTTGGCCTGGACTACCTGTAGCTCCAGCTTTATGCGGACTCCAGCTTTATGCGCTTTTCTAATTGAATCGCAGTGGGGTCAGTTCACCAAAAGCCAATGTATGGCAATCCCAAATATTTCAATTAATTCCTGACAATATCAATGCATGCTGCAGCAATCATCCTTAAATAACAAATTGAAATGCCTATTTACACACTAAATACTAACACTACATACACTAAATATTGAAAAGCAAGCACAAGTAGAGTGATAGTAGAGAGAAAAACAACAAAATTTTTATCTGCACCAGCCTTAAAATACGACACACATGCATCTTAAGATAAATCACATAATGTTGTTCATAACCCAGCAAATTACAAAGTTGTTATTATAAGAATGAACAAAAATATAAAAATAAAGCCAAGACTTTTTATTTTTTGGCTCCTTTATTTAAAATAGTTTAATATTGATGTAAAAATTAACATATTAATTGAAATAATGTACTGTAGCCTTTAAGTGTTTCTATTAAGCATTACTTCAAGTTTTAAAGTATTTATTCAAGAGCCAGTTATAAAGCAGAGAACTAAAATAAAGAACAGAGCTTTAAGTTTTTAAGTAACAGCCGCAAATACTTATATTTAAAAAAAAAAATGAAAATAAAACAATGTAATCTAATGAAAAACTAGAACTACTTAAAATGATGACAATCTTTACTGTGTGATTAGTTTTAGCCTACAATAATAAAGAACCAATGCATTTACAGTTTGAATGATATGCAGACCTCTCACTGAAATGTAATAGGCTTAATGCTACTAAAGTTGTCCAGCCAAGGACGGTGAGTGATTTTCTCTTTTTCTTGTCATTATTGTTGCTTGATTAATATAAATGAAAGGCTTATAACAGCAGGGGTATATAAGCAGCAGGTATATAAGGTTCAAATCGGATATTTTTAACTAAACTATAAGATTGTTGTCCTATCTGGATAACGTAATACATTAATGGCTGTATTTACATTAATATAGCATCAAAACGCCACAGATGTTTGTCCCGTCTGTTTACACACTCGTAATACATTTTTATCATTTCACGCCAAGAGGTGCATTATGAAGCTCATTTAAATGTTCGTGCATGCAGCTCACCACGAGATAGGAGTGCTCACAGACTATGCACGTAAAGCGGCTGTAGACAACAAATAACGTGTGGGTGCGGAATTGAGTCAGAATTCATTTGTGACACAAAAATTATTTAAAACTCTGTTAATCCTGCAATTAAAATATATTAATTTGCATATTCCCTATATTCCCTGCCATAAGCAATTGATGCCCCTGCTGAATATTTGAAGTCCAATTTGCATTTATGGCAAGTTACCTTACTATTTGTGTCATATTTGTCAGAGTAGCCTATGGAATGTTCTGATCATTATCAGTGTTGATATAATGCTTTGCAATTGTGCAATACAGATTCAGCGAATTTGAAAGATTGTTGCTGATACATTGATGCATTGCGTTGTTGAGCAGAGTGACACAGTCATTAAAAAACATTTCTGAAGTGCATTCTGTGTGCATAGTTAATTGTGATTCTGATAGACATCACAGTCTACATTTGAGCTACTGCGCCTTTTCAGTGCAGAGCCACTGGGCAGCATGAATGAAATCCATGCAGGACGTTGTTTGTCCCATATTTTAGCGTCTCACACCCAAACTGCTGAGAATGTTTCACAAACCAAGAGAAAAGGACCTAAAACATACACCTTTCATACAGAGTTGTGTGAGATATCGGCTGATGCTATGCAGGGGTGTAAAGTAACAAATTACAAATACTCACTTTACTATAATTAACTACTTTTTTTTTTTTTACTTAAAAATTCTATACTTTTACTTGAGTACATTTTAAGTGCTGTAACTGTACTTTTACTACACTATTTTCCCACCTTCTTTGTTCACTACTTTCCTGTCCTGATTTTATTTTTATCTCTCAACATTATTGGCTAGTGAGAGTCTTGTAACTCCCGTCAAATCAAATTTCATGCAAAAAACTTCAATGGCAGCTGCAGATCTGGTGCCAACTGTGGAGAATTCCTCAAGCACAGGTTACAGCTGAACATAACCGGCCGCACCTGGAAGGGATTTTCACAGTGAAAAAGGCCAATTGCTTGATCGTGTCATGTGCGTTTAAATTGCTTAAGACAGATATTAGCATTAATCCTGCCTCCAATTTGAAGAAACATATCGAGATAAATTTAATATTCCTGCTGACTAGATTCTGTGTGTCTATATGTAGCCTGTAATTTAACTCTAATGTTTTAAATCTATCACTGAGATTATTGGGCTGCTGTGAGAGATTAATGCAATGTTATCAATAGGGCAGGGCTTATGTTGATATTTATTGGAAAAAATAGAGATGTCCTAGTTTTCTATATTTAGCTTATATTATACATCTAGAACAGGGGTGTTCAGTACATCAATCGCGATAGCAAGAGCACCACTGGTTGGTTGATCTAGATGAAATATAAAAGATTGACTTTTTATTTCCTGACGTCTGTCGCTATGTGCTGTTTGACTGACAGGCAGCTAATGTTTGAGCACTAATGCGGTTCGCCCCTAAACGATCAAACACATTTTATAATTCCACCAATGCCTGTCTTGGTGAGGATTTAATGTAAACGTAGTCGTTTATGTCTAAAGTGAACTTATACAGTGGGAAAAAAGCATATTTGCATTAAAATGTCAGACTTGAAGTATACATGTAACCGAATTGAGCATAGTCTAGTAGGCTATGTCATTAAAAGGTTATTAATCAAACAACATTAACAAGGAAACGAGAAAACCACTCACTACTTTTGAATAACTAGAGTAGCTTTAAAACTATTCATGTAATAGAATAAAACAGTGACATTTTTTATAATAACTCTTTTTAAAAAGACTGTTCGTTTTTTAATAATACCGACCCCTGATGTAGAGAGCGTGTTAATTGGTATAATAAATTACCAGGAAAGTATAGATGATAAAATAACTTATAAATATGTTTAGCCTTTATAAAGATAGAAAAGTATCAACATTTGCAGAGCAATATTTTAGGTGAAGTATTCTACTTGTCCCAAACTTCAGACAATTGTGCATCATGCATTAGAATGAGAACACATCAATTGCTGGGCTTAAATGATACAAGAACTAAATCAATGTGGAACATTGTATCTCAAAAGAGGACAACGTGGCCCCCCATGTGCTGTTTAAAGAAATTATTCACACAAAAGTGAAAAATCTCTTATCATTTATTCAACCTAATGCCATCTGTCTATGACTTTCTTTCTTCAGAACACAAATTAAGATATTTAGAAGAATATTTCAGCTCTGTAGGTCCATTCAATTTAAGTGAAGGGGTGTCAAAATGTTGACGCTCGAAAAAGCACATAAATGCAGCATACAAGTAATACATACAATTCCAGTGGTTTAATCCATGACTTCAGAATTGATACGTCATGTCTGGGCGAGAGACAGATCAATATCCAAGTACATTTTTGCTAGAAATTCTTCTCTCTGCCCATTAGGTGGCGATATGCATGAAGAATGTGAATCACCAAAAACAAAAGAAGAAAGTGAAAGTTAAAGTGGAGACTGACTGAGAAGGGAGGAGAATTAATAGTAAAAAAGGAATTAAATATTGATCTGTTTCTCACCACATCTATCATGTTATTGCTTCTGAAGACATGGACTGGAGGCACATGGATTAGACAACTTCTATGGTTGGTATGGTGATTTATGTGATTTGTGGAGCTTCAATATTTTAGCACCGATTCAGTTTCATTGTATGGACCAAAAGAACTGAGATATTCTTCTAAAAATCTTAATGTGTGTTCTGCAGAAGAAAAAAAGTCATACACATCCAGGATAGCATGAGGGTGAGTAAATGGTGTGAGAATTTTAATTTATGGGTGAATTATAAATTAAGCATGATGGGCTACATCAAACAACTGTACCAAACAACTTTCCCCATGTCTGCTCTACCTCCTGTAGTGTGCAGGATATGACGTTCCCAAGTAATCCTGCTTATTTAGCATTTTATTGCATTCCTTGCATTGTTTGAACATGTTTTATGCACAAAAATAATGCTCTATCAGCATTAAGGGAAATTTAGACCTTACACATAAGCTGATTTTAATGTAATTGTTTCATACATTCCGATTTAAAATGGCGATCAGTGTATTGAAAATAGCTCTTTAATTTTTTAATTTCTGTTATCATGTCTTCCTTTTATTTTTTGTAATCAGATTCATGTAGTGTTTATCATAGATAAGTGATGCATGCAGTGTTCATTATAATGGGGAATACGTTTTGCAACTCAGTACTCAATAATCTCTACTCATGAGCTACACATTTACTCTTACTTGAACAGCTACTTTTACTCTACTCACACTACATTTTTTGGGAAGTAACAGTACTTCTACTTAAGTATGATTTTTCAGTACTCTTTCCACCCCTGATACTATGTCACATGGACGGCACACTTAAAGGTGTCAAGCATTGGATATTTTATTTTATTTTATAATGTACACTGAGGTCCAGTTATAATGTTAATAAGATTTTTTCATCAAAAATAGTCATCATTTAGAAATAATTGTCCATTTTCTATCCTGTTTTTGGCACTTTTGGCACCAGCTCAGTTTTCATGTCGTGTCCCCTGTAAGACTTCAATGTAAATACCCACTGCTATGATTGGGCAACACCTTTGCATATGAAATAAGTGTCATCGATAGTGTCAAATGTACTTTGGAGCTTCAGATATTTAAATTGGAAAACAAGCCAAAACAAAAACAAATCAAAATCTTATTTTGTTGCAGTGTATAATGGGGCGAAGACTACCTCGCTCACCTTTCTGTTCACTTCAATCCATCTTTAACTCTCAAAAAAACAAACTCTCTCTTATTAATAAAGTTGCGTATTGCCAATTTTCTTCACGATAAGAAATGCACTGTGACACATTATTATTCAATAAGTTGCGAGCAATCACGTTATAATCTAGCTGCAGCAATTGACCGCTTAAGGGATGAGCGTCCCCGCGACAGAGTGTGTCAGACCTGTCAACATGCATGCATTTTGTATACCAACTACGCAATTCTCTGTCCATGTACGCTGGTACGAGATCCGAATTAAAAGTATGCAGAAATGAACAGGGCCTGATTTATTTATTTTTTATTATTATTACATTTTAATAAAAATAAATCCACTGAGTAAATCTAATATCCCGATTCTCAAGCTGCAACACACAGACATGTATGGAGTTTGTGTCAACGCACATGGAGATTAATACATCATTATTTGACATAGCTACCCCGTGTCTGCCCCTCCTCCTGTTTGTTGTGATGCTGTTTGCTGACTGTCCGATGTATGTAAACACATTGAAAAATCTCTTTTTGACTTGTGTGTTGTGGAAAGGTAAACACTAATTGTTTCAAGATAACGCTAGCGAACATAAGATGGACACTCATTGGGCTCTATAGTGCCAGCAGTTCACTCGCATTTGCTAGTGAAAGAAATTAAATGCAAATACGAAAAATAACTGGTCACATTTGTGCGAGTGTGATATACATTTAATTCTGCATCCCATTAGTTGTATTTTCCACGTAGCATTACGAGGATCATGCAACCTGATAGACTGTAACTGTAATTATGGTCTGCATAATTATAAAAATTATAATCCAAAATAAATAAAAACATCTTGGCATTAAATGGAGTCGGGAGTTAGAAGACTGCGCGATGAAGAATGACTGAGTGTCCGGTATAAGCTATAGAGGCAACACTTCTAAAATGCCTTTGCACTAGATTTGAGATTATATAAATTTTGAAAATCTGTAATTATGTATACGCTGCAAAGAAATACAATAGTCACCTTTACAAAAGGTTAAACACCGGACTCTTTTAGCTCACAGCGTTCAGATTCCCTTTGTGGTAGACTACTTAAGCTAGCTAGTTTGCGGTCTGTGTTGATGCAATTATTTATTTTTATTTTTATGTTTTCAAAATGATTTTGCTTTTAGTGTTGATTAGGAACTGTCTAAAAAGTCAATACTTGTGAGCTGGCCCTACTGATTGGCCCTGTTTGAGAGGTGACAAGCGTTCCTCTACTATAAACTTGGGGGCATATGCTAAGAAAAATGTAGATACCTGTAATTATCTCCATTCTGCACTGTACATGTAATGGAATAAACATACAGACAATCTGTGCTAATTCCACAAAACATATGTATTTTATATACTTATCAGTATGAAACTTTTATTTATGTTTTGTACATACCTTTTCAGAGGACTGAACTGAACCAGGTGTGATTCATAATGTTTGTCTAAGTACATGTGCTCTTAAAAAAAGTAACCGTAGGTCCCATGCAATACCAAAATTTGCTAATTTAGCAAATCATTGTTATTGCAGCCAGTCAGTAAAGCTATGTCAGACAATGAGAGTGAGCAGACTAAGAGAAACAGACAGAGCAGCAGTAGCAGTAACTCTGAACCCCAAAAAAGCAGAGCCTCAGAAGTTCCTTCCTCAATATCAGGAGAAGTGGTCCTGCTTGATGCAATCCAAGCTACTATATCAAGCATTTTGTACTTTGTGCTTACTTATAAGGACACTAAATGATTTGATCCTAAGATATATTGCATTATACTATTAAGTGACCTTTTTTTATTACTAAGTGGCCTCTAAGTGACCCATATTAATTAATGACTTGAATAAATGGATCATGAAATTTGATACAAATAATACAGCCATGGCAGGCAATGTACAATGTGGTCCCTCTTTCACTTTTAGATTGTAAACGTCATGTGGATGGGAAAAAGCATCAGAAGCTACTGCAGCTACAGCATCAACCCCAGCTATAGCAATTTTTTTCCACCAAGCCAGTGATCTAAAACCCATTCGGGCTGAAACTGTGTTTACTAAATATATTGTTGAACACAACCTGCCATTGGCTGTGGCAGAACATGCAGGGCCACTTTTTCAAAAGATGTTTCTCGACACTGACATTGCAAAGCAGTACGGCTGTGCCAGGACAAAGACTGCAAACATAATCAAAACACAGGCCCTTGATGATGAGCAAGGAATCACAGAGGCAATGAAGAGGAGTCCTTTCAGCCTGGCTACCGATGGCAGTACCAACATGGAGGATATAAAATATATCTGATTGTAGTATGGCTCTTCGATGCAAGTATCAGCAAGGTAGTAGTGTTATTGCTTAAGCTATGTGAATCGAGAGAGTCTACAGGAAGAGCTATATTTGTCAGAATTGACACTGAAATGAAGAAAAGGAGCATTCTGTGGTCCAAATGTGAGTTTTGCAGAGGATAATGCAAGGTCATGCAAGGTCATGTAAAAGGGGTGGCAGCATTTCTGAAGACCCGAAATGAAAATGTGTACTTGGTTGGTTGTGCCTACCATTTGATACACATAACTGCAGAGAGGGTGTCAAGGCAGCTTCAGTGTTAATACTGAAGACTTTCTCATAACCATTTTTTTCTCTCTAGACAAGAGAAGCAAGAGGAAGGCTTCTCTGTGTGACCTACACATCCTGTTTGACACTGATGTCAGAAAGATTTCTGCAGCAATGGGATCCTCTCACAGTGGTCTTTGCTGATGAAGTATCATGAAAGAAGACCACTGTGCCCCCAAGCTCCACCGCAATAGCCACCTCCTCCTCCGGTTCCTCACTTGAGCCCTCAGTTTTCCTCCTCCTCTCCTCCTCCATCACCACATTGCCAGTTCCACTGTTCAAGCCCCCAGCCAACCCTAAAAAGCCAAACCTGGTTCCACAAAGCCCCCACCTGGCTCTAAGGAGACTCCACCTGGCTCCTCCAAGCCCCAACCTGGTACTTCCAAGTCTCCACAGTCTGCCAGTCTGCATACTTTTTACAAAGAGACACACCAATTTTTCTACAATGAGAAGAGCAGTGCATTCAAATTTTGCTGTTAACTTTAGAGATGCAACTGCAGAAACTAATCAGAATCAGCTTTATTGCCAAGTATGCTTGCACATACAAGGAATTTGTCTTGGTGACAGGAGCTTCCAGTGCACAACAATACCAAAACAATCCAAAAACACCAGCAAGACATAGATAATAATAATTTGAAAAAAGAATAATAAAAATAAATAATTATACATTTACGTACATACACTCAGACACACACCTACATACATACCCACATACACACACACGTAGTGCAAATCTAATAAAAATCGGTTATATAAAGAACAAAAATACAGTATATTGTGTACAGTGCAATGTATGTAATGGCAGAAGTGGATATGCTAGATAATATAAATAGACTTAAACTGTGTATTGCACATAATTAATACTCAATGGGGCGGCTTTAACTGTTTATGAGATGGATCGCCTGAGGGAAAAAACTGTTCCTGTGCCTAACGGTTCTGGTGCTCAGAGCTCTGAAGCGTCGACCAGAAGGCAACAGTTCAAAAAGTTAATTGGCTGGGTGAATCGGGTCCAGAGTGATTTTTACAGCCTTTTTCCTCACTCTGGAAGTGTATAGTTCTTGAAGGGGGGGCAGGGGGCAACCAATAATCCTCTCAGCATTCCGAAATGTCCTCTGTAGTCTTCTGATGTCCAATTTCATAGCTGCAGCAAACCAGACAGTTATTGAAGTACAGAGGACAGACTCAATGACTGCTGAGTAGAACTGTTTCAGCAGCACCTCAGCTGGCGAAGTAAGTACAACTTCTGCTGGGCCTTTTTCACAATGGAGTCAATGTGTATCTTTACAGTCGTTACTACTGGCTTTGTTGATTTTAATTTCTGCTTGTAGGTCGGAAGAAGATGAACCAGACAGTGATCAGAGAGTCCCAAAGCTGCACATGGGACAGAGCGATATGCATCCTTTATTATTAAGTAGCAGTGATCCAGTATATTCTTGTCTCTGGTGGGGCATGTAATGTGCTGTTTGTATTTGACCAGTTCACGTGTGAGATTTGCTTTGTTAAAGTCCCCAAGAATAGTAATAACTGAGTCCGGGTATTGTTGTTCTGTGTCTGTGATTTGATCAGCCAGCTGTTGCAGCGCTATGTTTCCAGACGCGTTTGAAGGAATGTAAACACACACCAGAATAAACTAAGAAAACTCCCGCGGCGAGTAGAACGGCTTACAGTTAATAAAGAGTGCTTCCAAATTAGGACAGCACATCCTCTTTAATGTTGTTACATCTGTACACCAACTTTCGTTGATGTAAAAGCATGTTCCACCGCCTCTCGTTTTCCCCGTTAACGCCGCGATGTGATCCGCTCTGAATAGCAGTGTGGCACGGTGGAGGGCGGGACCGGCGCGTGATTGCGCACGCCCGGTCCCGTATCGGGCTGATTGAGCCGGCAAGAGGGTTAAAAGGCCACTCGCAGACGGCGATCGGGAGAGAGAGCTTAATCAGCAGACGTCTGCTGTCCTAAATGTTTGTTTTAAGTTCTTCATTAAATTATTATTTATGTTGACAAGCCAGTTTCTCGCCTCTTCCTTGCCCGTAACATGAACGTCTTTACAAGCTGGAAGCCGGCAGATGTAATGCACTGTCCGGAATGGCTTCACTCAGCCAGGTTTCTGTGAAGCACAGTGCAGCAGAGTTTGAGATGTCCTTATTAGTATGTGTGAGGAGATGTAGTTTGTCAGTTTTGTTAGGAAGAGAGTGGAGATTAGCAAGATGAATGCTCGGCAGTGCTGTTCGAATGCCGTGCAGCTTGGTCTACTTCCACCACTCCTGGTGCGTGCTACGTGTGCAAGTTGAATCTCCAATTTGCCACGAAAGAGGCAATGATGAAGAAGTAGGTGTTGACCTGTTTATGCAGAGGCAGACTTGTGCTGATGCAGAAACCTGGCTGAGTGAACCACTCCGGACAGCACGTTACATCTGCTGGGCTTTCAGCTGTTCAGAGCAGATCTCAGAGTTAACAGGGAAAACGAGAGGTGGTAGAACATGCTTTTACATCAATGAATGTTGGTGTACAGATGTATAATGTTAAATAATATGCACTGTTCTAATTTGGAAGCGTTCTTTATTAACCGTAAGCTTTTCTACTTGCCACAGGAGTTTTCCTCATTTATTCTGGTGTTTTTTTCCCACCACATGCGTGCATAAACGCAGTGCTGCACCAGCTGGCTGATCAAATCACAGACATGGGACAAAAATATGTGGACAATCTGTTATTATAATTCTTGGTGATTTTAACAAAGCAAACCTCACACAGGAGCTGCCAAATACAAACCACACATTACATATCCAACCAAAGACAGAAATACACTGGATCATTGCTACACGATAATAAAGGATGCATATCGCTCTGTCCCTAGAGCAGCTTTGGGACTCTCTGATCACTGTCTGGTTCATCTTCTTCCAACCTACAGGCAGAAACTGAAATCAGCTAAACCTGTAGTAAAGACTGTAAAGAAAAGGACCACTAAATCAGAGCTGGAACTCCAAGCCTGTTTTGACTGCACTGATTGGAGTATTTTTGAGGCTGCAGACACCAATCTGGATGAGCTCACAGATACTGTGACATCATATATCAGTTTCTGTGAGGATATGTGCATTCCTACTAGGACTTATTTAACATACAACAATGACAAACCATGGTTTACAGCAGAACTCATGCAGCTTTGTCAGGCAAAAGAGGATGCTTACAGGGGTGGGGATAACATTTTGTACATTCAGGCCAGGAACACTCTGAATAAGGAAATCAGAGTGGCTAAAAGAAGCTATTCTGATAAGCTGAAAAACATTTTCAGCTAATGACTCAGCATCAGTGTGGAGTGGCCTGAAACAATTTATTAACTACAAGACTCCTACCACCAACACTGCAGTGGACCAACAACTGGCTGACGATCTGAATGTGTTCTACTGTAGATTTGAAAGGCCTAATCATACAACCCACACCTGCTCTGACCTTCACTTCACACAAACTTCAACACCTCTTGCTACTCCCCTCCTCCACCATCCTGCTACTCAACCTGCACTTATGATCTGTGAATAAGATGTGTGCCGTGTCTTCTGAAAACAAAAGACAAGGACAGCACGAGGCCCAGACAGTGTTTCACCCACTTGTCTAAAATCCTGTGCTAACCAGCTGGCCCTTATCTTCACACTTCAATAGATCACCGGAGCAGTGTGAACTCCCATGCTGCTTCAAACACTCAATCATCATTCCTGTCCCAAAAGAAACCCAAAATAATAGGCCTTAATGACTATAGACCTGTCGCTCTGACTCCTGTGGTCATGAAATCATTTGAGAGACTGGTGTTGGCCAACCTGAAGGACATCACTGGACCCTTTCTAGATCCCTTTAAATTTGCTTATCGAGCAAACAGGTCTGTGGATGATGCAGTCAGCATGGGATTTCATCATATCCTGCCACATCTGGACAGACCAGAGACATATGTAAGGATTCTTTTTGTGGATTTCAATTCAGCTTGCAACATCATTATCTCCACAGCTATTCTCCAGACAAAATTACACCAACCCCAAAGACTCAGAGTGCTGAGAGGATTATTGGTTGCTTCCTGCCCTCCCTTCAAGAACTGTACACTACCAGAGTGAGGAAAAGTGCTGGAAAAATTACTCTGGACCCCACTCACCAAGCCCAATACCTTTTTGAACTGTTGTCTTCTAGCAGGCACTACAGAGCACTGAGCACCAGAACCACCAGGCAGAGGAACAGTTTTTCCCTCAAGCTATCCATCTCATGAACATTTAAAAATGTCCCTAACTGCAATAATTATGTGCAATACACAGTTTAATCTATTTATATTTATCCAACATACCATACCTCTTCTGCCATTACATCCCATTGCCTCTGTACATAACAGATTTGTATTTGTATTTTATTCATATATATATATATATTCCTTATTACGGTCTGGGGGCATTGCGATTAATTGCGATTAATATATATATATATATATATATATATATATATATATTCCTTATTACGGTCTGGGGGCATTGCGATTAATTGCGTTAATATTTTTTTTAAATACTATTAATCGCACTGAATTAACACCTTAAATCGACAGCCCTAATATATATAATTTTTTATAAATCATCAAAGACAATCAACACTGGTTATCTGTAATGTTTTTAGTTAGAAGTGTAGTGTATTTGGGAGTTAGTTAATGGTACTTATACACTTTTTTGATGCCATCAAGTGGTTACCTAGAGAGCAGCAACAGCGGATATACAGTATGCTATATCCAGTTAGGATGTAAAGGGGTGTGTATCTAAGTAAAAACTTGTAAAAGTACAGCCTTCGTGGAATAGATGTCGTCGTCTGTTTATTTCACATCAATATATGAAAATTTGACGATGGTAAACGTTTAAGCAGAAAAATAAAGCATAAGAAAGTTTTTGGCGAACTGGAAAGCAAATATGTGACTGGTGGACATGGTGACATTCCAAATCATCAGCATCTCCAAATATAAGAAGGGACAAGGGGATTTTGAGTCCTATTTGGAGAGAATGGAACAATGGATGGTCGTAAATAAGGTGTAGGTTGATAGAAAGGACAGTATGTTTTTGGCAATGATTTCGAGATGATGCATACAGGCTATTGAAAAAGCTGCACATTATCGTGGAATGATTCAAATTTCAATGGAGGCATCAGCGAGAGGGTAAACTATTTCTGCCTACATTGTGGTGCAGAAAGAAATGTCAAAATACTGTGAATTTGGCCAACATCTGAATGAGGCATTACGTGACCAATTTGTTGGGGGCTTAAGAGAGGAAGCCATACAGAGAATGTTGCTGGCGGAGACTAACATAACATTTAAAAGTGCATGTGAGACAGCATTGTCAATGGAAATGGCATCCCGCAAAACATTGGAATTGTCTGGTAAAACAAAAGAGATCACAAACATGAACAAAGTCAACAAACAGAATAAAAAGTAAATTAAATGGAGAAAAAAAATCTGAAAGCAATAATAAACAGACTGTTTAGTTAGGAGTGATAATAGCAAGCAACAGCAGCCCTGCTATACGTGTGAAGGCAAACACAATGCGAAGATGTGCAAATACAAACAACAAAAGTGCTATCTCTGCTCAAAGGTAGGACACATTTTACATTTGAGCATGAAAAAAGGGAGCCAGTATAAGACACAGTATGGACAGGAAGAACCCACGCAAATGAAGAGATGGAAGCAGATGATGGTAGAGAACTTTTTGGAGTATATTCAGAATATCCAGTAAACACAACCACATGTGGAGATGGGGGCTATTTAGTTCACATGTAGATGGAAGATCAAAAAATGTACATGCAGCTAGACACTGGAGCTGTTGTTAGCTTAGTGTCAGAGATGACCTACCACTCCCATTTACCACTGCAGAATTGCAAACTGCCTCTTTTCACGTTTTCTGGAGAACCGATCCCAGTGTTAGGGAAAGATAGTGGTGGGTATGAGATAAATAATAGCAAAGATAGTGGTGGATATGGAATATGAGAATCAGATAGCAAAACTACCATTAGTGATCGGCAAGGGTGACCGTTCTGCACTTCTATGCAGAAAGTGGCTTAACACAATAAGACTGAATTGGAAGTCCATTTTCTCAGTGAAAAAAGCATTAAGCATTGAGAGTACAGACTTGTAGAGTGTTTTAAGTTAACACATTACTGTTTTTGAGGAGGGGCCAGCACCATTAAAGATTTCAAGGCTTCCATCAGAACGAAGCCAGACACAGAGCCCATATTTAAGAAAGCAAAACCAGTGCCATATGCATTAAAAGAAGCTGTTAAAAGTGAACTAAACAGATTAGAATCCATGGGCACCTTTTCCAAAACTGAGAGAAACAAACAAAATGATCAGGATATGTTGAAATTACAAAGTGAATGTAAACCAGAGCATTGAAGAAGAAACATATCCACTGCCTAATGCCAAGGACCATTTCGCTACATTGGCCGGGGGTAAGCTGTTTAGCAAGTTGATTTATCTCATGCCTATCAGCAGCTGGAACTCGACAAAGCATCAGAGAAATATTTCACGGTAAACATACATTGGGGTCTTTACACATATCACTGATTAAGCTATGGAGTTTCCAGCGCACCATACATATTCCAGGCCATCATGGACCAAATACTGCAGGGTCTTGATCATGTGACATGCTTCCTTGATGACATTCTGATTACTGCAGCATCAAGAGAAGAGCATATGAAAAAGCTGGATGAGGTCCTGAGTCACCTGGAGAGGTACAATGCGAGAGTTAAACAGTCCAAGTGTAAGTTTATGACTGACAGTGTCAAATATTTGGGAGATGTGTTTGACAGTGAGGGGCAACATCCTACAGCTGAAAAGGTATGGGCTATTGTGAATGCCCCAAGCCCTACCAATGTAACTGAACTACATGCTTTTCTTGGCTTACTAAATTATTATGGGTAATTTATTAAGAACTTGTCCAACCAGCTGAAACCTCTGCATGAGTTGTTGAATGCAAACTTTCCCTGGAATTTGACAGCCAAATGTGAAAAGACATTTTAAAGAGCAAAGGAGCAGTTGCACTGCAGTAGTCCACTTTGACACAAAGAAGCCATTGAGGCTGACTTGTGATGCTACTCCTTATGGGGTGGGAGCAGTCATCTCCCACATCATGGAAAATGGTGAGGAGAAGGCAGTGGCGTTTGCACTCATCACAGATCACTACCACTATTGGGTCCATAGTCAGTTGTCCCTACATTGGTTGCCCTGTGGATGCAATGTTGGGCACATATTTTGATGGCCTACAATTATGAAATAGAGTATCATAAGTTCCTGGAGCATGCAAGTGCAGATGGTCTTTACTGGTTACCCAGGTCCTGTCATGAAAACACTGCGGAGGAGAGGAGAGTATTCCTGTGCTCACTGATGGAAGAATTGCCAGTGCAAGCTACAGATTTGGCTCAGGCTCCAATGCAACAATCCAATCCTTTGTCGGGTTCATCGCAATTGGATGGCCAGGGCATATTACAGATGAAGGACTGAAACCATACTTTGTGTGGAAAGCAGAGCTGTCTGTAGAACAAGGGTATATTCTATGAGGAATGAGGGTGATTGCACCACCCACCCACAGATAAAAACTACTGAATTAGTTGCACACAGGACATCCAGGGGTGTGCCGCATGAAGTTGTTGACCAGGAGTCACATATGTTGGCCTTGTCTGGACCACGATATTGAAGTTACAGGGCAGAAATGCAGCACTTGCCAGGCCATAAAACAACTTTGTGCAGTAGCTTCATTGTATTACTGGAAGTGGCCAACCAGAGTTTGGCAATAGATACACCTTGATTTCTGTCAAAAAGACAAGCAGTCTTTCCTCGTTCTGGCAGACAGCCATTCAAAATGGTTGCAGGTGACTCCAATGACAACGACAACCACAGCAAAAACCATAGAGGTGTTAATTAACATTTTTACATCCAATGGCTTACCAGAGGGAGTGGTTTTGGACAACGTTCCTCAATTAATTTCCTGTGAATTCAAACCGTTCCTGAAGGCAAATGGAGTTAAACAAACACTAGTAACGGCCTACCATCCGGCTTCTAATGGTGCTACAAAAAGATCATTACTGACTATAAAATCTGCACTTATGAAGCAGCTGTTTGCAGACACCGCTGAGAAGACATGTGCCACTCCAGCACAGACTGTCCAACTTCTTGCTAATGTACAGAAGTATGCCTCACACAGTTATTGGTTGCATACCAGCTGAGTTGTTCCTGAAGCGTCAGCTGAAAACCAGGTAGAGCTTGCTCAACCTCCAGTTTGGAAAGAAGGGTTGAGGAGAAACAGCTGAAACAGAAAATCTACCATGACAAAAATGCACCCAGACTGAGAAACATGTTGGAAGAGGACTCTTCATAGGGGAAAGGAAATGTGGGTAAGAGCATCCACTGTGAGATGCCTGGGGCTTGTCATTTAATTGATACATGTTGGCCTGAGAGAGAGCTCAGTTCAAATTGATCATCTGATCATCATTCATGATGAAACACCAAAGTCACATCATGTGTTAGGAGTTACAAAAGAATGATAACACTGTCCAGAAGTCCAGAAGAACCTACTGAACCAAGCAATGACATCACAATCTCAACATCTTCCCCAGTACGGCGTTACCCAAAAGGTGTACACAGGCCACTGCAAAGACTAAATCTTAAAAAAATAGGACCCAAGTGTGAAGAAAGGGCAGAATAATCCCTTGACTTGGTGCCCTTGGTTGTTAGAAGAAATATAAATAGCATACAATGTCTTCTGTACTATACAGTTGTTTTCTTATGTTTTTTTGTTGAATAATACAAAAAAAAGGTTCTAAAGAGGTTTTCATTTTTGGTTAAAAAGGGTTGTTAAATTAGAGGGAAGGAATGCAGTGTATTTGTAATTTAGTTAATGGTACTTATACACTATTTTTGGTGCTATATAGTGGTTATCTAGAGAGCTTAACACTGAATATATTGTATGTTATATCCAGTTAGGATGTAAGGTAGGGCTGGGTGATAGGACGATGTAATCGGATATCAGCGATGTCTAACAAAGATCCCGATGCTGATTGTGAACTGACGATGACCGACAATATCGGGAAATGGCAAAACCATGGATCTGGGATGTCAGCAAACATATTACAGTGGCCAGGGTTTGAAGCTAGCACCCGCCACCCGCAAAATGCTATGAGGTTGAATCCAGTCCCTAAGCTCCTTGTCCAAATGTATTTCATGCGTGGTTCATTTTGCTCATCTACCCGCAACAGGCAGGTGACCTGTCTCAGGGTGACACATGAAAAGAAATACTGTTAGTCACAAAGACATGCGCTTGAAGAAACACATTCTATAATATTTTTTAGAACAGACAAAAGAAAAGCTGACAATTCTTGTGTCTGATTCTCTGTTTGTTCAGAGGAGTGCAGCACGAGTCTGTCATATGGAATAAGCACATACTGGCGTGCATCTGAGCCTGTCTCGTGGAACAAGCACATAAAGAGTTTTCACTCTTTTTTTTCTCTGTTTCATTCATCTGAAAACTGTTTGCATAATCTCGTCCATGAGAATGCTGCAAATAATCTCTGATCATCGCATGCATTGTGAACGTAACTCTACAGGTTCATTAATATATCTTTGTAATAAAGAAACAAAGACGAAAGTGATTAAATCATAAAGTGTTACAAGACACTTTCATCTTGAACCTAAAATTTTGTTTTATTTTTATTTTTACCACATTAACTGTATTACCAAAATGCAATACAAACACAATTTCAATAAGATCATGCATTTGGCAGAATTATTTTGGGAACACAAGGGAATTTATTAGGCTTTTTTATATTGATTATTATTGTCTTTACATTTATAATGGTATTTAGTTCTAAATCTGTAGCTTATTAGTAATATTCAACCTGTTCTTGTTGGCGGATGCTTGCATGATGGCAAATGGAGCAGTTGGAGATGGTAAATGTTTGGATTTGGGGAGGTGTTAAAAAAATATTTTTTGATCACTTCGTTATTTCATTGCTTTTTTTCTTTTATATTAAATTGCAATTTGAAGTTAGAAATGTCATTTGTTTATGTATTTCATGTTTCAATAAATGTAATTAAATTTTACAAATCAATTACAAAGCAAAATAATTCCCTGACCCTCGGCAGGGGAGTTGATAATGTAATTGGATATTGCAATATTTTTAAGTCGATTATTGCTAAAATATCTTTTTTTACATACTGCCCAGCCCTGATGAAACGGGGTGTGTGTATAAGTAAAAAACGGAGTAAAAGTATAGCCTTCGTGGAATGCATGTCTCCATCTGTTTATTTCACATCACTATATTACAAGAAGTAAAATATTTTTTGTCAAAGATACAGCTTTATAGTGCATGAAAAATGTATATAACCATTGTGATTCCAAACACCAGTAAAGGCACCTATTCATGATATGACGTTACATTATGTGCCAGTGCTTCGTCTGGTTGAGATACTCCGCTAAATAATGGTTGGAAAACTACAGCAACTTTAGTACAAATGTATAGTACAGATTTAGTTAAAAACCCTTAATGTAATTTTCTTACATTTCCCTTGTGATTAACGCTATTTACTGCCAAAACAACGACACTGGAATCCAAGGAGAAATACACTATTTTCATGTTCAGCATTTCGTATCCCATAAAAATATAATGTATGGTTGTTTAAAACAGTACTAAGACTTGTAAAAAGGCAATTGTGTTTACTAATATATATTATTCTTTAACATAATAACACATTGATTTGATGAGCTTTAAAAAATGGGGAAGAAACTTAAAAAACATTGTCTTTCTCCATTTATTAGGAGAAAAATTATTTTGGCAAAAGAATACTTTATAAAAAATGAACATTGACAGAAATTTGGTTCTTCCTGTCATTGTATTAAAGCGTTTTTTATTTCATTTTATTTTTTGCTTTTTAGGGGCTGATTACATCAAACATATTTTCTATAACACATTTCCCCACAGAAATAAAACCAGAGCCAGGTCATCTGCAGAGTATCACCAATAACCACACATACACAGGCACACAAATTTAAATCAGGTCAAACTTCACAAACGTGTGGCCCAGCAGCAGGAAGGTGAGTTCTCACATGAGAGGTCAAATTCAACTCTGGGTTGATGGTAATGCTGGGTGAAACAGCTAAAAAAAAAACAGACTTTTGAAAATGTTTAACATACAGTATATCTCAGTATTTATGTTCAGAAATGGCTTAAAAGGTTTTGAGTGTTGACGAAAAACTAATAGTTACATTATAGTGTGATTCCTTTGCATGAATCAGGTAATCTGTCAAACTGACCAATTCTAACACGATTTTTGCTTCTGAATGCTGATAAAGTATCTTTATTATCAGTAATTTTGTCAAATATATCATGAATACTCAATATATCTCCCAGCCCTAGTTGGCAAACCACATCCTGAGCAGAGATACACAACAAACTGAAAGTAAAATATACACACATTTTCAGACAAACCCCTGATCTATTTGTCAGTCTCCTCTTGAATCATATAGTACACAGCTAAATTCAAACACACACAGAGCTGTTCTTCTGGGATCTGCACCATGAAGTCAATTTCGGTGGCTAGCCAAGTTTATTTTGTGCCAATCATGGGTTCTAGGTACCATGAAAGTAGGTCGGCCTTTACCGGTGTTCATCGCCATAGTAACTTACGCTCCACGGCTAACCTGCTCTGTAGCAGGTTTTTCCTCTATGTAACAAATCACTAACAGATATTGAACCAATCAGCTGTGAGTAAAGTGACATCTCTGATGCAATGGAGTCCCTTCCCCATGTCTCTTCAAGCACTATTTACAGAAAACAAAATCATTCATACATTATTTATTAGAGAATCTACATATAAATTTGTGGCAGATGAAGTCTTGTATTTTATTTAAATATACTTTAACTGTTTTTCATTTACAATCTCAAGCCATAAAATATAAAACATGAAAATAATGAATAAACATAACATAATATGAAGCTATCTATAAAACAGTCACTACAAAAGCTGGCTACAAAAAGAGATTTTTATATATATATTATTTTCATTATGATCAGCCTTTAGCAGAGAGGTAAATCTCTGTCAAGAAGCGAACCTGAATCATTCTCTCTCTCTCTCTCTCTCTCTCTCTCTCTCTCTCTCTCTCTCTCTCTCACTTCCGGAGTGATTGTTGGGTGTGAGTGGACGGATGTGAGTGTGGGTGGATTACCTGAGTGAATTATCTTCTCTCTTTTTTTTCTTGCTATTTTTGTTGTGTTTGTGTGGGTTCGTTTTTTTTTTTGTTTGTTTTTTGTTTGTTTGTTTGTTTGTTTTTGATCTTTGGGGCCTCGTGCTACCTGTTTTATCAGAGAAACATGACGGCCCAAAGTGTGCAGATTTTGGGTTCACTCACGCGGCGCCATGCGGTTAAAGTCCCGTCCGCGGCAGGCGTTGAGGAATGTTGCATGGCTGTTGGAGTAGTTGTGGGGCACGAGTGCATTGTATCTGCCTCTAGAATGAATAATGCCATGGTGATTTTCCTCAACAGTATTGAAAAGGCAAATGAATTAGTTGAGCATGGAATTGTGATCGGCGATGAGTTTGTCACTGTGCTTCCCCTCTTATTACCATCAAAGAGAGTTACTTTATCCAATGTTCCCCCTTTTCTTAGTGATGAAATATTAACTCAGGCGTTGTCTCGTTACGGAAAACTGGTATCCACAATCAAAAAGATTGCGATCAGTAGAGAATCCTTTCTTTTGAAACACGTCATTTCTTTTAGGTGTTTAGGCGTTGAGTTGATGGATTTGAGTATGTGATATTTGTTACAACCGCGAAATCAAAGTGTTTCGGTTGTGGCAAATCAGGACATTTAATTCGAAATTGTCCGGATAAATGAAAGGAAAATGAAGTTAATAAAGAAAACAATGTTAATGCTGTTCCCGGTACGAGTGAAGCAACCGAGGCTGTTTTGTTGAACTGTGAGGCGCCGGGGGTGAGCCGGGCTGAGCTGGAGTCGGTGGGCACGGGGAAGGATCCCCCTGGTGAGGGGCTGGACGCTGCTGGCTTCGCTGAGGCTGGCTCAACCTCGACGTATCAAGAACACACAGGTATGGTACGTGATGTCACAACTACTAGTAATGATGGGAAAGTGATTGGGGGAGAGTTTTCTGGGAACACAGAAGAGAAACAACCATGTGGTTTTACAGAGAATATGACTTTGCCGTTTTTACAGGGGGTATGTGAGGTGGATTGTGTTGTTAAAATGGAAAATAATATGTTCAAAGTGCCCCAAAAAAGGAAAAAGTCTGGTCAATTGTAGGATGAAAAAGCTTGCAAGAAAAGTGATGTACAGGGTAGTGAGGATCAGGAGACTGAAAGTGATAGTGAGTCGTCTGACTCCAGTGTAGTGCTTTCTCAAAGCATTTTTTCTGGACGAAGTTATAATGATGAAGATATAAAGATGTTTCTTGGGGCAACAAAAAACAAAAGAGGTGTTTGTGTTCAAGAATATTTCCATGACATCAAGCAGTTTGTTGAAAAAATGAGAAGCCTAATGACAGAAGGCTGCTTTACTAATAGAGAAGTGTATTGTTTGAAGAAGATTGTGAGGAGTTTAGACAAGGAGTTGAGTAATAATGATGTTTAAAAAAGTAAGAGATATGACTTCTAATGATCTGTTGTGTGTTGGAGGGCTGCTTTTCTTCTTTCTGTTTACCTTTGCCATGAGTGAAGTATGCCTGGCTACCTTGAATGTGAATGGTGCCAGAGATATTAGGAAAAGAGCCATGTTGATTGAAGGGATGAAACAGAAGAACCTTGATGTTATCTTGCTACAAGAAACACACAGTGATGGAAAAAACGCTGCTGATTGGGCAAGGGAGTTTGAGGGCATTTCTGTATTGAGCCATCATACTTCAACAAGTGCTGGAGTTGCCGTTAAGTTTGCAAAAAGCTTTAGTCCAATTTCATATGATTTTGATGAAATCATCAAAGGCAGAATTTTAAAAGTAGAGCCTGTTTTGAAAATAATGTGTTTGTTTTTATCTGTGTTTATGCACCAACTGCCATAGTTGAAAGGATGCTTTTTTTAGACACATTATGTTCTACCTTGCAAAACTGTTCTTCTGAAGAATGTTTATTTTTGGGGGGTGATTTTAATTGTACTGCACACGTACTGGACAGAAACCACATTGAACCTCATTTGCCTTCCCCAAAACGTCTTATCAACATAATTAAGCAGCATGAAATATGTGATATCTGGAGGCAATTAAATGGAAATGAGAGGCAATACACTTGGGTTCATGCAAGAGATAATGTAATGTCATTTGCTAGATTGGATAGATTTTACGGGTTTAAGCATCATCTTAATATTTTTAATAAATGTTCAATTATTCCGATAGGTTTCTCAGATCATGGAATGGTGCAATGTAGTTTTATTTTAAACTCTCTCAAACCTAGAAGTGCTTACTGACATCTTAATATTTCTCTGCTGAGTGACAAGTTTTTTAATTTTTTGGGGGGAGAATTACAGATATACAAAACACGAATTTCAATCAGTACAACAGTGGTGGGACTTTGGCAAGGTTCAAATTAGACAGTTTTGTCAGCAATACACTCACAACGTAACTAGAGAGATAAGAAGATCTTTGGAAAATTTTGAAACTGAAATAAATAAATGTCAACAGTTAGCTGACTCTACTGGAGATAAGTACTATTTAGAAATTGTATTACAGAAAAATGCTTGGTTAGATTATCTAATGGGGTATAGAATACAAGGGGCACTGGTCCGGTCAAGATTTCAAAGTATAGCTCAAATGGATGCGCCATCCAAATACTTTTTCAGCCTTGAGAAAAAAATTGGGCAAAGACGTTTAATTCAAGCCTTGCGTTCTGAGAATGGGGGGTTGTTATTAGACCCTGTTGATATCCAAAGGAGAGCAGTTGGTTTTTATCAGAAGTTATATAGAAGTGAGTCTGAGTCGGGGAGTAATGAAGAAAATGCCTTTACACTTCCTTACCCCAGATGTCTGAAGAGGGTAATGCAGCCCTTTCAGGTGTGCTGAGCTTGGAAGAGCTGTATAAGGCCCTTCAAGGCATGGAGTCTGGGAGGGCTCCAGGGATTGATGGTCTCCCAGTTGATTTTCACAAATCATTCTGGAAGGAGCTGGGAGTGGATATATTACAGGTATTGAATGACAGCTTGTTGGAAGGTATGATGCCATTGAGTTGTCGCAGGGCGATAATCGCCCTCATACCAAAAAAAGGAGATCTCACTGAAATAAAGAGCTGGCGCCCCGTCTCACTTCTCTGCAGCGATTACAAACTGCTCTCCAAGGCTTTAGCTAACAGACTGGCTGAAGTGTTGGACCAGGTCATCCATCCGGGCCAGATCTATTGTGTTCATGGTAGATCTACTGTATGTTTGATAACATTTAATTAATTTGTGATATTTTAGAAGTTTCAAAATTGTTAAAGTTAGATGTTGGCTTGATTTCTCTGGATCAAGAGAAAGTCTTTGACCGAGTCGAACACTCTTATTTGTGGGGGACTTTGAGAGCTTTTGGTTTTAGTCAGAATTTCATAGATAAGGTCAAAGTACTCTATAGTGAAGTTGAGAGTGTACTGAAGATAAATGGCAGCTTATGCGCTCCATTCCAGGTTCAAAGAGAGATAAGACAAGGGTGTTCTTTATCTGGGATGCTATATTCTTTGGCCATTGAACCATTGTTACAACAAATAAGAAAAAAGGTGTGTGGCTTATTGTGGCACGGTGGAGGGCGGGACCGGCGTGTGATTACGCACGCCCGGTCCCGTATTAGGCTAATTACGCCGTCAAGAGGGATAGAGGCCACTCGCAGACGACGATCGAGAGAGAGAGAGCTCAATTACGGACGTCCGTTATATTATGTGTTTGTCTTTTGAGTTTTCCATTAAACCTTTAAGTTATACGTTAAGCCGGTTTCTCGCCTCTTCCTTGCCCATGAAAATGAACGTCTTTACACTTATGTTTACCCAATTGTAAAAATAACATTGTATTGTCAGCTTATGCTGATGATGTGATGGTTTTAATTAGTGGACAAAATGATGTATAAATTTTACTTAATTTAATTAAAGATTTTATGTTGTTATCCTCTGCTAAAGTAAATTGGACAAAATGTGAAACACTGTTGGTTGGTCAGTGGGTTGATGGCAAACCAAACCTTCCTGATGGGTTAATTTGGGGTTTAAGAGGGATAAAATATCTAGGTGGTTTTTTGGGTGATGATGTAACTCAACAGAAAAATTGGGAAGGGGTGGGTGAAAAAATTAAGGGGCGTCTGGAAAAATGACTCCAAATATGTCTTACAGAGGACGTACTCTTGTTGTAAATAATCTTGTCGCATCCTCCCTGTGGCACAGGTTGGCATGTGTGGATCCTCCAAAGCAGCTTTTAGCGAAAATTCAAGCTATTCTTGTGGACTTTTTCTGGGACAAATTACACTGGGTACAACAGAGTGTTTTATTCTGCCCAAGGAAGAAGGAGGACAAGGACTCATGAACTTACAAAGCAGAACCGCTTTTGATGGTGCATCTGATGTGAGTTGGAGGGCTGTTGCCTGTGCCATATTGCAAAATTTTGGGGGGTTTGGGTTGGATAAACTCCTTTTTTGATGAACCCTTTAAAAATTGACTTTTCAAAGATGCCGCACTTTTATAAAAACCTTCTTAAAGTGTGGAGTTTGTTTCACATTCAAAAGGCTTAAAGTTCATACTCACTTCATTGGCTGCTAGAGGAACCCTTGATACTTGGAGCACGTCTGGATATAACGAACAATTGCAATTGACATGGGTTTAGTTCTGCTCTCCAAAAATCCAGGACTGTCACTTTAGGACAGATGTTGACTTTGGCTGGCTCAAATTTGGAGAACGCAGAGATGGCATCCCAATTTTTGGGTATTAGATCTGTTTGTCTTGTCTCTTTTTTTTTTTTGTTTATACTGAGATCAGCTCTAACAGATGAAGAGAACCAAATGTTTGGATTACCACTCTGGGACAAGCACTCCCAATGCTCAGGACTTTTTCCTTGTCTAAAGTTTTTACCTAATCTTGATGGGTGTACAGGTCTTTTTTTAAAGAATTGGCAACCTTTGTGGTTGGACTTATTGACAACTAAAGGTAATATTTTGTATAGAGCTTGTGTTATGGTTTTTAATAAGACATATTTTGAAAGAAAGGTTGATCCACCATGGCGCTCTTTTTTTGGGCAGAATGAAAATGTAAAACCTGAGTGGAGATCTCTGTATAAGCTGCCATTTTTAGAGGGCAGGGGATTTACAGTGGAGAATCCTTCATGGTATCATTGCTGTTAATTCATTTATTTCTGTTTTAAATCCAGAAGTTAGTTCGGAATGTCCCTTTTGTTCTCAAAGGGAAACAGTTTTTCATGCTTTTATGCAATGTTCTAGATTAGAACGATTATTTAGGTTATTAAAAGAAATATTCAGCTGTTGTAAAGAGATTTTTTCTGAAAAAACTTTTATTCTGGGGTTTAAATATAGTCAGAACAAGAGGTATGCCTGTCAATTACTGAATTTTATTTTGGGACAAGCAAAACTGGCAATTTATACTAGTAGGAAAAATAAAATAGAGCAAAAGCCTTGCCAAAGCATCACTGAGGTTTTTTTTAATGATGGTTAAATCAAGAGTTTTGATTGATTTTAAGTTTTATAAAACTACTACATACTTTTGAGATGATTTGGTGTAGTTATGGAGCTTTGTGTGTTGTTTTTGAAGATGATTTAGTTTTTTCTTTGTAGTTCCCCCCCCCTCGCCTTTTTTTTGCAAGTTTTTATAGTATTTGTTTTTGAGATTTGTGTGTTGCTTTAAGGTGTGTTGATTAATTTTTTTGAATAAAGTTCTTTTCAAAATTCAACTCAATTCTCTCTCTCTCTCTCTCTCTCTCTCTCTCTCTCTCTCTCTCTCTCTCTCTGTGTATGTGTGTGTGTTTCAAGCGTTTGCTGTTTGTTGCAAATGCTACTCATTCATGTTGAAAGAGAAAGTCGATAAGCCGCATCCGCAATGGGAGAAAGGTGCCTGAGGTTGTTCCTGGCAGGGTACTCAGCCTTACAGGCTCCATATGGTTAGATTTAGGGATGGGGCGGGGTTAGGGCATCTGCTGACAAACCGAGGCCCCTTTGTACAATGTGTAGAAGCATCATGGTATCAATTAAGCCTGGTTTTATTGGTTTATAACTCAAAACCAATCCTGTAACACTGAGTTTGTTAAATGAGTGTCATGGTATAGGCCCCTGATCTCTCTGTCTGTGTGTTTCATATAAAAATACAAACAAGTCCATAAGGTTTAGCTTGGCAAGTATTGTTCCTTGATGTGCATGTCTGAAGTAAACAAACTCTTCTGAATGGCAAAATATTGATTTCCCTCATTCAGTTGTCTACAAGTGGTCATTGCTGCTTTAACTTCACAGCATACGCACAAGCAGTGCAGTCGATAGTAAAGTGTTTGTTCTTGTGGTGCCATCAGCTGATCAATGTTCTCAGGATGTAATTTTCCTGCAGATCCAAAAGAATAGTCTAATCTATGTTGGAGTACGGAAGAGAACTGGACAGCCCAGCTGAGTCCTCCATGTCAGATACCGCGATGCTCTCTGATGCAGCAGTGGCGTCATCATCCTGCTCCATGGCACCAACGGAGACATCAGACTTGCCATGAGGCAAGCCAGTCTCGCGTCGAGCCCGGACGGAAGCAATCGAGCGTGCTGGGGGGCTGTTGGTTCATGGGGATTTACCCAGCAAAACCGCGTCAGCAGAACTCCCCAAATCGTTTCCATCGCCAGCCGGGTCATCTTCAATCCCGTGGGAAGAAGGAGCAACGCGGGGAGCGGCTGGAGTGGCATTTCCTTTGAGAAAGGAAAGTCGCGACTGCAACACTACCATTGTCGAGTTCTCCCAATTAATACATGAACCATCCACAAACGCTGCCTCGGTGTGATCGCGACCCATACACACACAAGACAGTGCCTATGCCATCAGAAGCGGAGAGATATCTGCTGCATCCAAGAACAACACAAAGGAGGAAGGGCATCTTGATAAAGACACGTCTTTAAAAAGACGTTCAACGCCAATGTGTTAACTCTTTTAGAGAAATAATGCTCTTTTAGAGGAGTTGTTGCTCTTTTAAGAAGCTGTCGAAGCTCCCAGGGGTGTGGACTGCACTGGCATGCAGATTGTGATGATGGTCTATGACATTATTATGGTTTTATAGCTTACATCTGAAAGCAGAAGAAGCCTTCTTTTAATTACTCTCGCTTTGGGCGCTCACACTTAATAAAATTAATTAGCATTTTTTATCAAACACTGGTTCACATTGTGCAACACAACTGTGCCAGAGCATACCAGTTTCCTTTGCCTACTTGACGATTAAGTCCCTCATGGCAATAATGCTTTTTAAACATGTTTTTTTTTTTCATCTCACATTTGCTTTTATTCTACTATTGGCTAGGTTTAGGTTTAAGGTTTAGGTTAGGGAGGTAGACTTTCTTCATTGAAAAACTCAACAGCACATAAAACACCTTAAAAACATTTAGAGACCATTTAACTCACTTTCAGCGACACACAGTTGACATTTCACTTCGGAACTGCCATGATATGTGTAATGAACCATGTTTGTTTTGCAAAAATTTTGCTAAAGTCAAATAATTTTCATAAGCCTATCTACATTATTCACATGGCATTTAGGGCTTAGGTGATTGTCTCAAAAAAATAAAAACATGATTTAAAATCGCTGATCGGCTTAAATCGCAAACTTCTGGCTGATCATGCACCAGCAAAGCAACTGCTTTTGAAATGAATGGGAATGCTAACAGATATTCCTCTGCAGGTATTATGGACCTACTTGATTCCTATGCACACACACCCCTACCTGTCTCACAAGCAGACATTCAGCGTGTTCATCAGCTCCCTCTGGCACAGTGCACTTAACCGTTCTCCTCTCCACTGAAAGAGTAGACACCTGCAATAAAACACACAATCAGAGAGAAAAATGTATTCAAATAATATAAAGAAAAAAACAAAACATATCCTTTACTACTTATTCTTTTTACTTATTCTTATTCAAGTATTTCAGTGTTTTTTGTTTTTTAGAATGACTATTTGCACTAGGTGCAAACAGCACCTGTCACACAGCGTTGCTATTTGCGCTCCAATTGTCTGGTGGAAATACAGAAATGAAAGGTAAACTGTGCCATTAGTGTTTCTGCAGTGGCATGGGGTGTAACAAGCTGCGTGCCCATTGCACATGAGTGGTGCGCAGACCCAAGGAACTAATCATCCAGCCGCAGCAGCTGTGGGGAGGACGGAGGCTTCCAGTGGCGAGCTCATCCAGCTCGGGTGGCTCCACTGGCTGTGAGGCGATCCGCTGTTGCCTCGATCCTAGACAGAAGTCAACGAGCGTGCCGGGGGTGGGTGGTTCGCGGGGGTGTACCTGGTGAAACCGAGCCCGCTGCCATCCCCAGATCGCCACCATCGCCAGCTGCGTCGTCCTCAGTCCTGTGGGAAGAAGGAGCGACGCGGGGGGAGGCTGGAGTGGCGTTCCTTTGGTTCAAGTAAAGCCGCGACCGCAACGTTGCCATGGCGTCTGAAGCGGAGAGCACTCTACCACATCCAGGAACTACACAGAGGCGGAAAGGCATCTTTATATGGACGCATCCTAAAATGGACGTTCAACGCCGCTATCTATTGCTCTATTAGAGGAAAATAAAAATCTTTTAAAAACTCTTTTCGTTTGCGCTGCTGAAGCGCCCAGGGGCAAACTGCACTGCCGTGCAGAGAAGGAGAAAGCCACTGAAGTGCGCCGTAGATCCAACAGCAGATCGCTCAGAGGTAAAAGGAACAGGTGCGTGTGACATGCAGCTCGCTGCATACACGACCATCGGCTCCGAAGAAAATTTCTGAATGAAACATACGCATTTCCCCGCCTTTATCCCCATATGTCCGGGGGCGGGACATGCAATTTCTGTCTGCCAACTGTCTGCCAACTCACCATTTGCCCCACCGAGAGCAAGAACCACCATATAGAGACCTTGAGGCAGGTAACCCCATGTAACGTTACCCTCCCTAGCAACTTGGCCAATTAGTTACTTAGGAAGACTGGCTGGAGTCACTTTGAACTTGTGACTCCAGGGGTGGCAGTCAGCATCTTTTTTTGCTGAGCTACCCAGGACCCTGTCAGTTTATCTTTTAGTTCTTAATCCTGTTCTAGACACACACGTGGCTATGTACACACTGCAGCTAAATTAGGTTGTCAGTTCACATTTTAATGCTTAATCCTGTTCAGTAGCCTACACACACAGTTCAGTAGTTTACGAGAGTGACAACTGCATTCTACTTCCGAATTAACTCCTGAAAAATTCAGGTAGTGACAACTGCATTTTCATAAGTTCCTCATAGTGTGTAGGGAACTGAACTAAATAACTAGTTGTTAATGATGTGATCAATAGTGTGTGTCTGTCTTCTCCTGGTGCAAATCACACAGACAAAGGTATCTATCTTCACTCAAATATTCCAGTCTCTCTCTCTCCACTGTAGTTTCTCTCATCAGCCCTTCGATCTTGAGGTAACCCGTACATTACAGTCATACAATCATCACAATTGCGGGAGTCAATCCTGTATTCCATGCACACATGGAATGAAAATTAAGGGGATTCATTCCTGCATTTAAATGTGGTTGTCAATTCCGAAACTTTGTAGTTTGTGCGTGAAGTGAGCTGGGTTCCACAAAAAAAGCAAAAACAAAAAAACAATACATTGTTAAAGCAAAATGAACAGAGACCCTGTAACAGGTCAAGTGGAACAAAAAGAGATTTGAGCCGATTTTAAAAGGCTCAGTCGCATGTCAAAATTCTGCCAGTGAAATGCAGTCACCAACATAGGAATCTACATGGTCGTGAATTTCGCATGATGGTCTTCTGGTGGTAAAGAATTTATCCTCATGAATTTTGCATGAGTTCAAGTTTGGTGAATTTTGACAGTCAAATTCACCTCATTGACCAATAGGTGACCAATTTTTATAATACCGAAATACAGGGCAGTTATGACAGCTATCGCTGATGATCTACTCTTAATGAATTCCTGCTAATGTAGTATTTAGCCTATCTAGCAATGCTTACTTAATAGCGTTTCTAGTTTAATACATTGTAGATGATTTTTTTAGGCCCCTGCACACTTCCTATGAAATTGAAAAAACGAACTGGTGTGATGCCATTTAGAACAAAATCTGGCAAAAGAACGTGTTTTTGAGTTTATTTGGTGGTTGGTAACAGCTCGCCAGGGAGAACTTTCAGGAAAACTTCTTACCGGCTGCTAAACACCTTATCGCCATTGGTTCACATCATTGCTAGTTGTGACCTGGAGCTCCTCTGTCCTTAAGGCCGACAACTAATTCCTGATCAGTCAATTAATTTACCAACATCTGTATGATTGTTCACATTTTCCAAGAGCCATGTGATTTTTTTTTTTTATTGTTTCATTAGTTTACAAACAGAATCAAATTTACTCAAATATTCTTAAGTGCCCATTCAGTCTTTTGTTTGAAATGCTGCTTCACTCATGTGCCAGCTGCGGTCAAAGGTGATTCACACATCTGTTACAACATTTATATTCCTTTACATCATAATTAAAACAGCTTTTTTTTTACTGACCTCATGTGAATTTTACTCATTGAATAAGGCATGAAGTCATTGATTAAACATTTTAATGTTATATTAGATGATGTTTTACATGTAGTCTTGAAAGTCCTCATTTTTAAATGTACATCTAATCACCTCCTCCAGCAGCATGGCGGGTGCCTGAATGTTCACAACCAGTTTGTCATTGCTCAGCTGTTTTTAAGACGCACTTCGCTTTTAGTATGCCAAGGCCTTAAGAGCGCATGTTTAGTTTCCCTTGTGTATTTGTGTGAAATGGAAGCACAGACATTTCACAATAAGAGTGACACTCTCAAAATAAGAGTGTGTTTCTGCCTTGTATATAGTTAAAAGGCATTTTTAACACATTGTTATCAGCATTTCCAAATTCACTTTTGGTTGACCTCTAACTGAGATCCCATCACAGTGGACCAAAATGAGATCTGAAACCACATAAAATGGGTCTGAGTTGGCTCTTTTAAAAATTACGAATGAGTGGAAACACACTAAATGTTTAAATGTTCATCATTCAATGTGCCAATCCAATCCAAGATTCCTTCTGAAGATTTGTTTTTCATCATTTTTATTGCTGTTGGTTTCTTAAAATAGTGAATTGATGTAAACAGTAAATTAGTGACAGGACAAGGCATTGTGTGTGCACACTGAGTAAATGTGTGCAAACAGTGTTTATTTTTGTGCCATGTAAAGTCAGATCTCTGTGTGAAAGAGGATGTGGTCTGATCAGGCCTGCTCTCAGAACTTCTCAGCATCACACAGAGAGAAGTTTCAACACACACACGCACACTCATGCACGCACACACGCACACACACACACACAATACAATCTTTGTGTCTGCACGAGAAAAACAGCACAAACCCCAAAATACAGCATTTTAGCTTCAAATGTTGTTGTTTAGTTATGTCCCTGAACAAGTGACATGGTATTCTAAAACCAATATATTCTAGAGGATTTGCTTACACAAAATGCACAGAGCAAAACTGTCCAGTGAGAGCTGGGTGTGACACTGGCTGTTCCCATTATTCAATCTTGACAAAAAAATTTTTTTTAAAACGCACACCTGCCAAGGGTTTCTTTTATGTTTTTATGTCTTTTATGTCCCAGAGGTTGAGTTTTTATTTTTTTTTACACATTAAAAGTGTCTTGGAATCTTTTTTTTGTTTGTTTTTAACATGCCCTCTTCATTATTTTTTTTAATTTTCAAATGCCTTTTATGTATACTGTTGATGTTACTGTTTTACCTTTGTCTTTTTTAATTTTGTTACCTTATCTTACCGTAAAATATGACAATCTATAATATAAATTTTTACATACATTTGTTTTATTTTTTTTATTAAAAATGAAATAATAACAAACAATTTAATTATTTATTGAGTGAAAATAATATGTATCAAAATGTTAGACATTATTAAAATGTCATAAACACACACCACAGACAAATACACAAACACACAAAACAGCAGTGAACTCACAGTAAAGTCATGTTCTGGAAATAGTAACAGGTCTTGAAGGGGGTCTTCCCTCAGCTCGGGTTCAAGCTCTGAAATCACAGCTTCATAGTCCAGAGGGTCAATCAGTTTGGGCTTCTCCTGCTACAGGACACAAAACACACATCATCATCACCAACACCACATCATCATCATCATCACCACTATTATCACCATTAATTATTAAATGTATTGTAATATAAAATAAAATACAACAAAATACTCTATAATAAAATAAATAAATAAAAAAGATGCCACAAAAAAATTCACACTTTTCAGTCCTCCTGCTGTGCCTCTTGTACTTCCCTGATCACATTTTTAAGACAAACTCTCCTTTGGCTGACATTTTGTGCTTATCACATCATATTTAGAATGGATAGTACTGTATGTGAATATATTTACAGGGCTTGTTTCTCCCTTCACATGGCATGAGCTGTGCTCTCGATTATTGAATTTATATATATATATATATATATATATATATATATATATATATAGCCTATATACACACACACACACACACACACACACACACCGATCAGCCACAACATTAAAACCTCCCGCCTAATATTGTCCAGGTCTCCCTCGTGCAGTCAAAACCTGCATCTCACAATAGCATTCTGAGATGCTATTCTTCTCACCACAATTGTACAGAGTGGTTATCTGAGTTACCGTAGAATTTTTCAGTTCAACCCAGACTGGCCATTCTCTGTTAGCCTCTCTCATCAACAAGGTGTGTGTGTGTGTGTGTGTGTGTGTGTGTGTGTGTGTGTGAGTAGAGTGGTGCTGTAATTTGAACCGAGCCATTGATGAATGTATAACTGTGGGAAAAGACAACATATCATGTAATAACAAACCCTTAACTAAACACAAGACATTAGTAATTTCCCTTAATAAACCAGCTAACACACGGCAGACACTGGCAACAGTGACCTCACACTAATCTCAAAACAATCAGCAACTAAATAAGCTTTCAACTTGAGAAATCTGAACATGCCTCCACTTAGAGTGTTAATCTGCCAAATGTGCAATAAATCCATAAATGAGTGTGCACACACACAAAATATTTGCTGGGTTACCTATGTTTTTGTTTTTTTACATTTGGATTTGGTATGCAACCACAAAGCACTATCAATCTGTTCACTTTGAGTAGTTCTGCTTCTTTGATATAAACTTACCATTTGACTTAATAAATAATTATAAAAATGTATGTAGAAATAGACATTGTTCTAAAACTTCCCCAGGTGACCTCACACAAATTCCTGCAAACACAAAGATCATGATCTGAGTTGCCATTGCTCAACCAAAAAAAGAACATGGATTATCATGATGACAACAAATCTTGTAATATTCAAATGGAAAATGTGTTTATTAGGTAGTTTTCAGTACTTAAAGTATATTAAGCTACTTTAAAAGCAATTAATGCTTATTAATAAAACATTTTGGACATCAAACTTTCCAAATCCCACCCTCTATTTAGACAAGCACACAGATACCCACCCAAATCTAGGTGGTGCTATAATAAACTAATTCATGTTTTCACAAATAACTTGTACGAAAATAATTTTTTCCTCTCAATCCTCAAGATTTACCAGAAAATATTGGTCACATCTTTAAATAGTTTTCTGTCATTTTCAAATGTTTGTAACACCTACACTTTCAAACTTATCCTAGGCCATTTGTCTTGCACGATTCACACAAATTTGGCATGTCTCATCTAGGGACCCTCAGAAAAAGTAATATTTTTTTGCTGTCAGTAGATTAACATTTTTAATCACGATTAATCTCATAATTTTTCTTTGTTAATCGTGATTAATCTCAGATTTTAAAAGTAATAAAATCTGATTCTATATACAGTACAGTATACATATTTCCTGTCATAATGCATTTATTTGTTCTTTGGAAAGAACAACACAATAGAACAAAAGAATACAGTATGTAACAAAAATGTTTTATTAACATTTTCAAACGCCACAGAACAAAGACAGAAATTCACTAAAATACCTCCAATTTGAGCAGAAGCGGTTCTAGCTTATATGGCACCTTGGGCAAAACCTGCTTCAGCACAAGTAACATTAAACATTTCCCAAAGTTTAACTGGGATGTTAACTTATTGAAAGAACTAGTATTCATTACAATGCTCATTAAACCCTAATTTAATCAGTTGCACATGATTTGTGTCAGGGCATCAGTGCCGCGTTGAACTCCATATGAAAAGCGCGTCTTGTTCTGCTTTTAGCAATGGCACTTCCAATATAAAGATAATTCATCAGAACTGGACAGGAGCAAACAAGTGTACCGGGGAGTGGGCAGTTCGTTGGGGATTACCCGGCAGAACCGAACCCATTGAAGCCCCCGAATCGCCTTCAGCGTCAACCAGATCGGCCTCGTACCCATAGGTAGAAGGACCAGCGGGGGGGAAAGCTGAAGTGGCTTTCCCCTCGAAAGAAAGAAAGCCGCGACCGCAACGTTGCCATGGTCATGTTCTCGCAATGAGAACATGAACCATCCACGAACGCTTCCTCAATGTGATTTTGGCCCAGGCACGTGAGGCAGTGATCATGACCATCAGAGGCGGAGAGGAAACGACCACATCCAGGAACTACAGAGACGGAAGGGCATCTTTAAAAAGACATTCAATGAGGAGGTTGAAATTTTAGGTTGAAATTTGCCACTGAAAGATCTGTATCAACAGCATCCATAGGATCCATTCTTTCAAATTTCTAAATTGTGGTCATGTTCCCCTTTTTCCCATGTGCTCAAACTCTGATAATAGCTGACTGCTCTTTCGAAAGAAATTTTGGATTCCACTGCAGATGGAAGTTCAAGTTTGGTGATATCTGACCTGCAAATCAGTTTTTTTGTTATTTGTAATTAATTTTTTATTGAAACCAGAAGCCCTTGTGTGTGACATCATATCCTTGTCAGTTGCAATATCAGAAGTAATTTTGCATGCTCAAAGTGTAGTGGGATCCACACTACTACTCTGTTTTCAGTTTTCTAATGTAATAGTTTTCGAAAGTATGAGGTTATGGGAACCACTTTTTAAAGTCTCAGTTTTCAATGCTGTTGCAGTGTGGATGAAAGCCATAAACATAGCATTAATGCATCTTCACCAGTAGTGGTGAACCTGAAGCAAACCTTTGACAACATTGGACAATTTGCAGCTAATGGCAAACACTTCTGGGTCAAACTGTGGGGTTTACCAGAACTATAGATTATTGTAAGGGTCATTGTTGTTCCACTTCTAGTGTTTAGGGATACATACAAAGTAAAAAAAAACATTTACTTTTACTAAGTAATTCCAATAATTGACTCAAAGTTCCTACATTAAATGATATTTAAGCTTGTTTAACAAACGCCTGCAGAAACAGGTGTATAAAACTTGGTAAATTAAACTCTATTTTGATAATCGTACAGCTGTAGAACAAATGCTAATGTTGTAGAATTATTTATAAATTGGGTTGCTAGGAGATGTCTCTGGTGACAGTCAAACACCTATTAAGCTAAAGGGAGTTTTGCAGATTTCTTTCCTTACAAGCCATCTACCTAGCATCTGGTAATGGAATGTCTTGATATGCAGAGATATCAAGTAGGAGTATCCCATATCCGACTTGAATGGAATACAGCATAAGAACAAGGAAGGTAAAACAAATTTTACAAACATGCAAGTATAGTTATGTGATTTTATCAGACCAACTTGCCCACACACTAAGGGAGTGTATAGAGAATTAGAAACCATCATATCTAGTGACATAATGTCAGGAAGGAGTTTCACCATGGCAACAAATACTATCATTCACCAGCCAGGAGATTTACTCATTTATTCCCTGTTGGTGAAACAATCAAACTATGTGCAACAAAATGTACCAATGGTATCCAACACATGGTCTACAGCAATATTAATTTGAACTTTACCATATATACTCAATTTAAACTCCTAAAAGAAGAACCAACAGTATCCACAAGTTTAATGAAAGCAACAAAGGGAACTGCCAGAGGACAGTTGGTCATTGTTCTAAAACAAACACACAACAATTCAAACACCAGAGAGCAGTTCTCTTTTGGGCTGTTTTGACACTTGGTTGGATTGTTTTTTTATTTAATTTTTTTAACTCAATTTTGATTCCACCCTCCTCCCCTGGCCCTTTAGGTTTCTTTTCACATTGTATTATTTTTGTCAGAACTATGGTACATTTGTGTCATCAAAGTTAACACTGAGGGTACTAGCAGCATCTGTTCACCACTGTATCTAGGCAACATGATCACACAGGATGTCGACATGTTGCTTCAGAATTGCCTAGTACCATGACATCTGCCACATTATGCCAAGTTACTGAAAAGCGGCAATATCCCAGACATTTTTGCATTATTTCAAATGTGTTTGTCTTCTATCGTATGACTGGAAGCATGTTGCATCAGCAGTGTGGAAAACCTAGGTTTGCATCCTGCTATGTAACCAGGAAGTAATTGTGTTTGAGTTAAAATAAGCATTCCTTTTCACTGTATTACATAATTTACCACTAAATCAACTTGCATTACAACTCGCATTTGGGACCCCCTGTGGAAATTTCACCCTGAAATTGCAGCACACACACACGTGTCCATACGTTCAAAAACACTTCCCGCTTCGCCTACTGGGGGCAGAGCATAATTTCAGTAAACACATACCAAGATTAGCTCAAGAAAAGAAAAACTGTGAGATCATTCTGAACTAGATAACAACTCAGGGTGAGAAGATCATTGCTTCACAGCATTATTAGTATTTGTCCCTTTGGACTGACCAAGAAAATGTACAGGCACAGAATGTAACATGTGTTATCTGCATTGCAAGAGGTGCAGAGAATGTGAGTTTCTCTCGATTTATTTAAAGGCAGGTAGCTATAATAAATGCATTATACTGTAATAATTGCAAACACAAACATGCAAACATGCAAATTCTTGTTGGAGCCTTGTGGTCATTGCAAGTGCTCCGACATATTGAGCTGTGGTGCACATAGGCCACCTGGGTTTGAGTACAACCCAGGTCATGTTCCCATCTCTACCATTAATTTTCTCTCTCTCTACTGCTAAAAAAAAAATAAAAAAACAAGTTTCAAAAAGCACCGAAATGTAAGATAAATACACATTATAGATCATATATTGTGGCTGAGTTTCTTTTCTTTTTTTCTTTTTTTTCAAAATGGACTCGCATGTAATTCATAAAACCACTTTCACACCAACCAAAACAAACATAACTCTCTAACAGACTTGGGTCAAAACCAAAAGCTAATGTGCAAGCAAAGTGCCCTTAACATAATCAATGGACTGATGTAACAAAAATAAGGGATGGTACAGAACCATTAGTACAGCATCACGTTGTGACTTAAGTATTGCAGTTAAGTTGAAAAATAATACAGGATGCACCATTATCATTTTACATAAAAAAAATGTGTGAAACACAAGGCAACAGTTATTAATATTAATATTAATTCAGAAAGATGAAATACATACACAGCTCACTCGAGTGCAGTCTGCTCGAACCCGTCGACTTTTCATCTTCTTTCGAAATGTGATTTTACTCCTAAAACTCATAATTACACACGTTTGCGTAGATTCACATGCACACACGCTGATATGCTGAGCATATGAAAAGGACGCAGAATGACTTTGAGGTTAGAAGCAGAACTTTCCTGTGAGCAAGTTAAACCTGTCACACAGCGAGCATGTGGTCAGAGGGAAGTAGATCTACAGTGACGTGTGACTTCACCACGAAAGATAGATGGAGAAAAGGGGAGACAGAATATAGGCAGACAGATAGGATAGAGAAAGCTTCCATCACATCTTTAAACCACATGCATCATGGGGTGCACATGTTCATAAATGTATACACATACATGCATTTAGGCCTGTTTACTATCAGGCTTATTTATTTCAGGGTTAACTTAAAATGGATTTTTAAATGGGACAATAGCAGATTTGTGTATCAAGATTTTTTGTTTAAATTTATTTTATGGGAAAGTATGTCTATATCTCTTTTTCTCCAAATTTGTAATGCCCAATTCCCACTGCTTAGTAGGTCCTCGTGGCGACGTGGTTACTCAACTCAATTCAGGTTGCAGAGGACAAGTCTCAGTTGCCTCTGCTTCTGAGACCGTCAATCTGCGCATTTTATCACATGGCTCGTTGTGCATGGGAAAGTGTATGTTTTTAAATGTCTGGTCATAATTTCAAGTTTTTCACCATAAAAATGCCTGCAGTGTGACAAATGTTCATAACATCATTCTCTCATTATTTTCTCACCCTTATGCCATCCCAAATGTGTATTACTTTCTTTCATCTGCTTAACTCAAATTAAGATTTTTAGAAGAATTTCTGAACTCTTTTGGTCCATACTGTAACGCACTGAAACGGAAGAGGATCTATGTGCAGCTTTTATTGTAGCCAAGAACAAGAACACCAGGAATAACAAAATCCACGAGGAATGTAAGGCAAAACAAAAACATGAAATAACTGACAACTGGACAGGACGGAAACAAGGGCTTAAATACACAAGGGAAAACTAGAAACACCTGGGGAAACAATCAGGGCATGAGAAACAATCAGGGGAAAACAAATCAAAAAACAGAACTACAAAAACCAAACAGGAAACAGGAACTGAACAGGAAACTTCAACATAAAAGCACAAAAACAAAAGACAACAGAGAACATGACAGAGCCCCCCCTTTAAGGAGCGGATTCCAGACGCTCCCAAAAAAAAAAAAACAAAAAAAAAAAAAACAAAGACATTGTCCATAGAGCACAAGGTAAACAGATAGTCCAGGGGGGCACCAGGGGCAAATAGGCAATTCAAGGGGACACGAGGGGCACCGAGGGACAAGACTATGACAGAACAGGGGGGTGGCCAGGAGACAGATAGGGCAGGGACAGGAGGCCAGGGAGGCGGCCATAGGGCAGGGACCGGGTCAGGGGGTCTAGGGGATGGCCACAGGGCCAGGTCAGGGTCAGGAGGTCTAGGGGATGGCCACAAGGCTAGGACAGGGTCAAGGGGTCTGGGGAATGGCCACAGGGCTAGGATAGGGTCAGGAGGTCTAGGAGAGGGCCACGGGACTGGGACAGGGTCAGGAGGCCAAGGAGAGGGCCACAAGACAGGGTCAGAAGGCCAGGGAGGAGGCCGCAAGACAGGGTCAGAAGGCCAGGGAGGAGGCCGCAAGGCAGGGTCAGAGGGCCAGGGAGGAGGCCGCAAGGCAGGGTCAGAGGGCCAGGGAGGAGGCCGCAAGGCAGGGTCAGAGGGCCAGGGAGGAGGCCGCAAGACAGGGTCAGAAGGCCAGGGAGGAGGCCACAAGGCAGGGTCAGAAGGCCAGGGAAGAGGCCACAAGACAGGGTCAGAAGGGCAGGGAGGAGGCCACAAGACAGGGTCAGAAGGCCTGAGAGGAGGCCACGGGACAGGGTCAGAAGGCCTGAGAGGAGGCCACGGGACAGGGTCAGAAGGCCTGGGAGGAGTCGAGGAGGACTCCAGGGGCAGTGCCAGGGTAGGCGGAGCCATAGAAGGTTCAGGAGGCGGAGCCGCAGAGGGCACTGGAGGCGAGAAAGGCTCCGGGGTAGAGGAAGGCCCTGGAGGCGGAGACCTGGGAAGCTCAAGAGGCTGAGGCCTGGTAGGCCCGAGAGGCGGAGTACTGGGTGGCTCGGGATGCGGAGCACTGGGAAGCAGAGCACTGGGAGGCTCGGGAGGCGGAGCACTGGGAAGCAGAGCACTGGGAGGCTCGGGAGGCGGAGCACTGGGAGGCAGAGCTCTGGGAAGCTCGGGAGGCGGAGCTCTGGGAAGCTCGGGAGGCGGAGCTCTGGGAGGCGGAGCACTGGGAGGCTCGGGAGGCGGAGCACTGGGAGGCTCGGGAGGTGGAGCACTGGGAGGCAGAGCACTGGGAGGCTCGGTAGGCGGAGCTCTGGGAAGCTCGGGAGGCGGAGCTCTGGGAAGCTGGCTTGGGATGGTCGAGACTACAGGCGCTGGCTCTGGCTCAGGGACGGCCGAGGCTACAGGCGCTGGCTCTGGCTCAGGGACGGCCGAGGCTACAGGCGCTGGCTCTGGCTCAGGGACGGCCGAGGCTACAGGCGCTGGCTCTGGCTCAGGGACGGCCGAGGCTACAGGCGCTGGCTCTGGCTCAGGGACGGCCGAGGCTACAGGCGCTGGCTCTGGCTCAGGGACGGCCGAGGCTACAGGCGCTGGCTCTGGCTCAGGGACGGCCGAGGCTACAGGCGCTGGCTCTGGCTCAGGGACGGCCGAGGCTACAGGCGCTGGCTCTGGCTCAGGGACGGCCGAGGCTACAGGCGCTGGCTCTGGCTCAGGGACGGCCGAGGCTACAGGCGCTGGCTCTGGGACGGTCGAGGCTACAGGCGCTGGCTCTGACTTTGGCACTGAGGACGGGGCCGTGGAGGGCGGAGACTGGTGAGCGGAAGCCCTTCCTCTACTCCTCCTCTTCTTCTTGGCAGATGAGGCTGGCAACGCTGGCGCTGGGACGGACGAGGCTGGCAACGCTGGCGCTGGGACGGACGAGGCTGGCAACGCTGGCGCTGGGACGGACGAGGCTGGCAACGCGTTGACCGTGACAGGCGTGGGCGTTGGCTTGTTGGCCGTGGCAGGCGTGGCCGTTGGCCGTGGCAGGCGTGGGCGTTGGCTCGTTGGCCGTGGCAGGCGTGAGCTCGTTGGCTCGTTGGCCGTGGCAGGCGAGGGCTCGTTGGAGGTACCGACAGGGGCAAACGTCTCCAAAACCAGGTTGACATACCTCTCCCACGTATAATCACCAGTCTCAGGCAACTCAATCCATCCTTGGGCCAGGAGGCCGAGCTGAAAAATGGACTTGAGGTGCCCATCAGTAAAACTAGTGCATCGGGCAACGGTGCAAAACAGACGCGAGTATTCTGTCAGCGGGAGGTTTGCTCGGCTCAGCTGAAGAAAAACAGCCGCTAGATCCATGTTTGGTGCAGTCAGTTATTCTGTAACGCACTGAAACGGAAGAGGATCTATGTGCAGCTTTTATTGTAGCCAAGAACACCAGGAATAACAAAATCCACAAGGAATGTAAGGCAAAACAAAAACATGAAATAACTGACAACTGGACAGGACGGAAACAAGGGCTTAAATACACAAGGGAAAACTAGAAACACCTGGGGAAACAATCAGGGCATGAGAAACAATCAGGGGAAAACCAATCAAAAAACAGAACTACCAAGGACTACAAAAACCAAACAGGAAACAGGAACTGAACAGGAAACCAACATAAAAGCACAAAACAAAAGACAACAGAGAACATGACAACTACAAAGGACTACCAAAACCAAACAGGAAATAGGAACTAAACAGGAAACTTCAACATAAAAGCACAAAAACAAAAGACAACAGAGAACATGACACATACAATGCAAGTGCCGAAATATTGAAGCAAGCAAAAAAAACTAAAAAAATTATAATTTTTTTAAAAAGTCAGCATAAATGTAATCCATAAATCTTCAGGTGTAAATCAATGTCTTTAAAAGTGATATCATAAGTGTGGGTATAAACAGATTAATATTTAAGTCCATTTTACTATAAAATCTCCTCTCTGCTCAGCCAATCTCAAATTTTACTTTCATTTTCACATTCTTCAGGAATATTACCCCCTACTAGGCAGGGAGAAGAATTTAAAGCAATAAAAGGACTTCATTTACTCATTTACTCATTTACTCATCATTTTCTCACCCTCATGCCATCCCGCATGTGTACAACTTCCTTACTTCTGCAGAACACAAATTATGATTTTGATTTTTTCAGCTATGTAGGTGTAACGAGGACTCAGACAGATTTGGATCCATATGCAGTCTTTTATTGAAAGGCTAGAATCAGGTCAGGGATGGGCTTGGTCAGGTGGGAGCAGACTGGAGTGTAGTAGGCGACAAAGTTCGTGGTCAGGTAGGCTTTTAGTCGGGACAGGCAGCGGGGCTTGTAGTCAGGCAGGCGTTTTAGTCGGGACAGGCGGCGGACAGAAGAATGGTCAAGTTCGGGCAAGGTCGGTTTCACAAGGATCAGGATCAGGATTTGAGTTTAGAAAGCGCTCAGTGATGCAGCCGGGGCAAACAAGACTTCGCAGTGAAGGCACAGGAAAGCGAGGTTTAAATAGAGGGAAAGTGATGAGAAACAGCTGTAGGGCAATCAATGCAGGTTAGAATTCAGGTGAGCTGGATCTCCGGTGATCGGCTGTGGGCGTGCCTTCACCGGCATTCGTAACAGTAGGTCCATACATGCACTGAGATATTTGGTAAGGGGGCGATACGCATGTAGAATGCGAATCACCAAAAACACAAGAAGAAGAATGTGAAAATGAAAGTTTACAGTGGAGATTGACTGAAGATCACATCTGAAGACATTGATTGAAACACTGGAGTTTTATGGATTACTTATATTCTGATTTATGTGATTTTTGGAGCTTCAAAGTTTTGGCACCGTTCAGTTCCATTGTATGGACCAAAAGAGCTGAGAAATTCTTCTAAAAATCTTAATTTATGTTCTGCAGATGAAAGAAAGACACACATCTGGGATAGCATAAGGGTAAGTAAATGATGAGAGAACCCAATTTTGGGTGAACTATCCCTTTAACTTACGAGCATGAACATCGCTGGGGTCTGGATAACCCTATATTTTATGTTATTTTTTAATATTTTTTATTTTATATATACAGTATATATATATATATATATATATATATATATATATATATATATATATATATATATATATATATATATATATTTATTTTTTCACTTTAAGGGCTATATGTCAGGTGTTCTCAAACTACCTCAGGTAAGAAATGTTGTGTTTACCTGGGACTCACACATACTGTATCCCTATAAAACAAATAATAATAAATAAATACAAAAAAATATGCAAAATGGTGTATTTGCAACATCTGATTAATTGACGTTTTTTTTTATTTATTTATTAAACAATTGTGAAATAGACTAATGGTATAATTATATTAATAACTATTATTCTTTCAAAGACTTTTAAAACATTTGAAATGAAATAACATGTTCTAACATACACACAAACACTCTCAAATTGTATATATATATATATATATATATATATATATATATATATATATATATATATATATATAAAAAGTCATTGAAAATCATTTAAAAAATCATTCAAACACTGAAGCTGATAAAATCAATCAAATCCATTGAACTAGAGTAAAATCTGATGCTTCCTCAAAGCTTAATATTTTGTCATTCCTATAAACATGTACCATGGCAACCATATTTTCTGCCACAAATCCATACTTACTACAGATATTGTTATTTTAATAAAACTTTGGTAACTTGTTATTTGTTTGGAAAAAACTAAGGGTTGACAAAGTTTGATAGATAAATAAAAGGAATAGTTAACCAAAAAAATTATAATTCTCTCTTCATTTCCTGACCCTTATGCCTCAATTTGTATGACTGTCTTTCTTCTGCGGAACACAAACAAAAGATATTTTGAGGGATTTATGATGTATGTTTGCCACTGCAAGTCAATAGGGACCAAAACTTCCAAGCTTCAAAAAGGACAAAAAGGCAACATAAATCATAATCATAAATCTATCTGACTCAAGTGGTTTATTCCATTTCTTCTGAAGCAATATGATCATTTTGGGTTAGACCATATCAAAATGTGTCTCTTTTTTTTTACTATAAATCTTTATATCTGCAGTGTCAATGGTGAAATAATTATTTGAAGCTTGATTACATTTCCTCGCTTGACGCATATGCAGAGTGCTGCACTCTGTGCATGTACACACACTGTACATGATCTCTGCGCGTGTTAAGCATGCTGCCTTGCTTTTGGAGCTTAGATGTTTTGGACCCCATTGACTTGCATAGTTTGGAAATAAAAATATCATACATCTATAAAAACAATATCTTTGCTCTGCGCAAGAAAGAAAGTCATATGAATTTGAGAAGGCATAAGGGTGAGTAGTAATAATGAGAGAATTATCATTTTTGGGCAAACTATTCCTTTAACCTCATGCGATCACATGTAATAGTGTTTTATATCCTCTATATGCTATGCATATTTAAATTTAAACTGCCTGTTCAGTTCAATAAATTCTGGGCTGTCATTAAAGGGTTAAGCTTTCAACACACATAGTCATGTGACAAAACAACATATCACCAATCTCAATGAAGTTGGGATTTGGGAGAAACGGCAACAAAACTACATCTGGTAGGAAACCTAATGGAGATTTAGCGACTGAAATAGAGCTTAAGTATTGTTTAGGCTGACCATGGAGTGTCAGCTGGCTCATCATCTGACGCCCAGCTGATCTGTCAACTCCACCTCCTACCAATTAGGCAGTGCATATAAACACAAAATTCAGAAAGCACACCTGTTCTAGTCTGCCACACAGACGCTCGCTGTGTGCAATCAAATGTGCCGACTAGTACCTCGAATTTCCCTGAGTGACTACAATGTGTGGCTTCTTGACCTTATTCATAGAACCTGGGTTACCTGTGTAACCCTCCGTTCTATTCCACCTCAGTCAACACGCCACAGTATGGGTCAACTGTGTACCAGATAAGGTCAGAAGGGGGAAAATAGTGAGGCAGTAAGACCAGAATAACAATTATCTGGGAAACAAACTAATTGCACAAATAAACCACCAGGTGTTGGACACCTTGAAACAAATTAACAAAACATGGCAAGGACTGTTTATGTGTGCTCCACTGCCTGCAAGACAGATGATGCCAATGTTACCAAAGATGCCACCCCCGTGGGAGGAGGAACCCCTGCTTTATGATAGGCTAACTCGATCAACCTGACCACACAGTAGGCCAGTTGCTGTTTGGACACAGCCTAGCCTTGCACTGATTCTCCTTAGCAGACAAAATTGTATCCATTTTACTTATAACTGCTCTGACTATGCAGATTAGATGCAATCTAGCAGCTTTGACAGAGGCACGAGGAGGTGGATGAAAAGAAGCTAGGACCAAGGGCCTGCATTCATATGAGCGGGGTAGTACTTTTGCCAGAAATGCCTGGTTTGGAAGGAGAGAATTAGCTGAGCCCTCTTCTCCTAATCTTAAGCATTTCAGGTGCACAGACAGGGCATGTAACTCACTCACCCTTCTTGCTGAGGTAATACAAGAAGAAAATCTTAAATCTTAAAGTCTTAAATCTCTAAATTTTCCAAGGGTTCAAACAGGGCTCTGTCAAAGCATCCAAGACAATGCGCAAATCCTATGAAGGGATTATTCGAGATGGTGATGGTGCCAATCTATGGGCCCCTTTTAGAAAGCATCTGATGAGAGGCTGAGAACCAGCTAAGAGCCATCAAATCATGGATGGTGATCAGATATGGCTGCTATATTATACCCCCTCAATTTTGAATCTGCCAGACCACACACCAACAGGGACTGGATAAAAGACAAGATCAACTCAACATCAAAAGACTGACACCACTGAGAAAACATTCCCCAACAGTTAGCATAGAGCATTCTCATAGACAGAGCTCTAGCAACCTGTAAGGTTGATAGAACTCCTTGTCCAAGACCTCTGAATGAATCCCATCCATAGGCCAAACTTGCAGCCTATACTGCCTTGGATTTGGGTGCCAAGATTGGCCCTGGGCCTGTGACAGCATTTTTTGCCAAACTTGGAAACACCACGGTGACCCCACCAGTAAAGTGACCAGATCTGGCATCCATTGCTGCTGGAGCCAGTCCGGTGCCAGCAACAGAACCCTCTCTTGCAAACTAATCAGAGCCAATACCAACTAAGCTCTTACAAGAATTATTCCCTGTAATCTCAGAACCTCTTCTTAATATAATTTTTTACCTTTTGTTATTGTACTTGCTTTTGATTTGATTTGAAGAGCAGTTTGAATTTAAAAATGTCTTTGGTTTAAGTTTTACATTTTTAAAATATATGAATTTAATTGTCAATGCAAAATCATCAAAACAAGAATACTCATGATCCCTCAGCCAGGGGGTTGATGATGTAATTGGATATTATGATATAATTTTTTTAATATAAAATATCTTGAACATAATTCCTGCATATTGCCCAGCCCTATGAGGGGAAAAAAAAACTAATTTATTCAAACATATACAAAGTCATTACCATTCTGATGCAGCTAAACTGGGTCCTGGGATGAAAGGTATTAAAACACCAACATTAAACCTTCAGCAGCCCACAGTAAGTGATACATTAGCCCAGACAACAAAATACCAGACAGATAGCCCATGATGGAGAGAATGCATGGATGAAGTAGAATTGTTGCCAAAGAGATGTTGCCCTTCATAACTGTTGAAAAGCCATCTTTCAAAGAGAGGAACAACACACATTTTAATTGCACTTAATTTTTTCAGTTTCAGTTTCAATTAAAATAAATAAAATAAAAAGTTAAAAGTTTGATATCAAGCTGCCTTGCGTTGTGTAGGCTAGTGCTTAATGAAACTTACCCCATAATACCACTTAGCATCCAACCAGCGGTTGGTCAGTTTGAACGTGAACACCGCACTGGTGTGAAAATTATAATATTTTGGCGAGACTAGTATGGAGTGTCACAGGGATCAGTTTTAGGGCCTCTGCTTTTTGTCCTGGTTACTTCCATAACCTCCGTTTCCTGATGGAGGGAACGAAACATTGTGTAGATTAAGTGACACTAGGGTCACTCTTTGGAGCCCGAGACACCAATGGGAATTGGTGAGTAGTATTTGCATGCCACTCCTCCGCACATACGGGTATAAAGGAGCTGGCATGCAAACCGCTCATTCAGGTTTTAAGCTGAGAGAAGAAGATAGAAGGTCCCGGCCATTTCAGCAGGTAGTCCAGCGTAGTAGCAGGAGGGACACAACGTCTCATTCCCTTCATTAGGGAATGGAGGTTACAGAAGTATCCAGGATGTTTCGATGAAGTGAAACAAGGTCTGGGCCCAGGAGGCCGCCACACTCCTTCTTTTTTATCCTCTCTCTCTTGACTTTTTTTTTCTCTTGTAGAATGGGCTCGTAGCCCTGTGGCTGTAAAACCTTTTCTTCATCTCGGCCAGATGGGCAGGCTCTATCACGACCTTCTGTAGGAGGGTAACGATTTACGTGCACAAGGTAGCAGCGTTCTCGCTCTTGACCGAAGTGAAGTGGATGCCGCTGCACCTGGGAAGGCTCCTGGCAAACTGAATCGCGTAGCCGTCGGACGTTCCGTGCCAGCCATAGCGACCAGTTGGAGAGCGCAAGGGGGAAATCGAGGGGGACAAAGGGGACAATCTCATCAGACGTACTGGCAGGTGGGAGGGAAGGGGCACCAACACAATGTCGAGTGAGTGACAGATAGGAAACTCCTTATATAGGCTTCCCTTGGGAGATATCATCAGGAATCGTGGAATAAGTTTCCACTGTTTTGCCAATGATACCCAACTTTATATTGTTTCGAAGCCCGACAAAATTTCACAATTGTCCAAATTAGAGTAATTTAAATTAAAGATTGGATGGCCAATTTTTGGACAAAAAACCTTTAAAAATAAGTTGCTAAAATATAATTTGACTCTCGATGGATGTACTGTTACATCGTCTTCTACAGCGAAGAAATTAGGTGTTATATTTGATAACAATCTGTCCTTTGAAAATCAAATTTCCAATGTTTGTAGAACAGCATTCTTCAACCTCAGAAATATTGCGAGTTATAACACATGCTCTCTGTTGCTGATTCTGAAAAACAAATTCCCGCGTCCATGACCTCAAGACTAGATTATTGTAATGAATCACTGAGAGGATGTCCTGCAAGTTCAGTAAACAAACATCAATTGGTTCAAAATGCAGAGTGCTGACTAGAACCAAGATATAAGATCATATTAGCCCCATTTTATTGTCATTACATTGGCTGATAAATTTCATATTAATTTTACAATTTGTTAACTACATACAAAGCTTTGAATTTTCTAGCTCCACAGTACTTAAGTGACCTTAAGTGACCATTACGTTCATTATGATCACAAAATTCAGGCCTGTTAATAGTTCCTAGATTAATAAAATCCACAAAAGGAGGAAGATCCTTTTCCTATTTGTCTCAACTAACAAAGGACAATGCATCTATGTGAACTTCTGCAGTTAATCCAGGATGGACTTCATAGACATTAGTAATTAATCTTACAGTTTATACAAAATATTTGTTTAAACACTGGCCCTTAACACTTACTTAGTTTACTAATTTTAAACCATGACTTGCACTGGACATAAAAAAACGATACTGGAATTATATTCATGCTGTTTAGCCAGACGGGAACTGGCCCCCACAGTGAGCATGGTTTCACCCATGGTTATTTTCCACATTAACCGACATCTTATGGAGTTTTGTGTTCCTTGCCACAGTCGCCTTCGGCTTGCTCACTGGAGTTCTAAATACAATTATTATTTAATCATTATATTAAGACACAATTTACAGTCATATTTAAATAAACTACACAATGATGACAATAAGACTTTAATATATATATTAGTTTCATTTTCTGATAATGCATGATTTTCTTTAAAGCTGCTTTGAAACGATGTGTGCTGTGAAAAGCGCTATACAAATAAAAATGACTTGACTTGAACCTTCCTGTGTAAAGTTGGTGAGCGCACACCACTTTGGTGATTGATGTTTGAGACCACCGTGGTACTGTCAGTATGAATAATCACTTGTTTCTCCTGAAATTGTGGCAGGAAATGGGTCAATGCCCAAAACACTGCCTCTAGTTCCAGGAGGTTTATGTATGCTTTCTCCCAAGAGGATTCCCACTGACCTCGTTCTGGGTTGCCTCGCCAGACAGCTCCCCAGCCTGTCTCTGAGGCATCATTTGTTATGGTTACCCTCGAGCACACTGGGCCCAACGTGACCCCTTCTTCAGACCTGGGGTTGAGAGCCAACACTGTACTGTACTGGAGATAATCCGGGTCCCGTGGAATCAGACACTGGCCATCCTCGAATGGATCCTCTGTGTGCCTCACAAACCACAGCTGTAGCTGGTGCATATGAAGCAGCTTCAAAGGCACAACCTGACTGGCTGCTGACATAAGGCCAATCAGCCTCCAGTCACACTACACTACCACCTGCTCCTTTGCAAGGAACTGAGACAACTGATCTCTCAACACTGATTGCCTCTGTGGAGTCAGAGAGACTCTTATTGTAACTGAATTTAAGCCATGATATGTCTCCACCCTGGTGGGAGTTAGGCATCTCTTCTCTCTGTTCAGTGTCAGCCCCAGATTCTGTAGGTGGGCCAACAAGACATTTGTGTTGCTCCAGGCCTGCTGTTTTGTGGGTAAACAAATTAAACAAATGTCGAGACAGACCAAAAGAGAGCACCTTGTACTTGTATGCTTTGCCTTTAACATATAAGTGAGGAACATCCTGTGACATTTGTGGATTGGGATGTGGAAGCATTGTGGAGATCCACTGTTGTGAACAAGTCCTCTTGACTTATGAAGATGAAGAGGATTTTTAGACAGAACATACAATAAGGCAGTCACTTTTGATGATGATTGAACCTCTTGAGATTTGGGATGGGACGAAGACCCCATCTTTTTTGGAATCAGGATATAGGTGGAATAAAACCCATGCCCTGTAAATTCTGAGGGCAGAAGTGTTACTGCTCCTTTTCCTGAACACACTGCGAATTCCACTGTAAGGAACTGGATTTCTGTCTTGTTCATCAGGACAGAAAATGTGGTGGCTTGGTTCTAAATTGGAGCTTGTAGCAAAACTATAGTGTACTGAGCACCCACGGACACTGGGTACACTGGAGCCAATGAAGATGTTGGTGAGTGAAGTGTGAGGCTGGAGGTTGACAACCATCTACTACGAAAGGAATGCTGGCCCCCTGATCTGATCCTGTTGATGAGCAGTCAGCAGTACACTACACCAGCTGATGGCTGCGGCACGTGGAGAGCTGGAGTATGACACACAGAGCTCCCTTGTCCTGCGTGACTGGTCCAGGGCAGCTTCCGATGGTGGCACAAAAACCTCCCCCGCAATTACTGGAGCCGCAAGGACTGCTATGTTCCACTAAATTGGATTGGGATAGCCATACCTTGTTCCCCAGATCAGCATGTCTACTACACATAGAAAATCTGGAATCTCTTCACTGAATGCAGTGGAGGACAAATCCTGCAGCAAAAACCTTTAGATACACTAGTAGGAGAGTTGGTGCATGCAAGCCTTGCTGACAAAGCAAAAGCATGATAAGCTTTCCGCAACTGATTTTCAATTACTCTGGAATGCCTGTTTGGATGCGTTTCATTTCGATCAGCCCTGGTTGTTGCCCCTACCAGCATAGAAAATGTGGGCTCTACCTGAGGAGCCGTGGCAAGCCCATAGACTGCAGCCCCAACCAAGTTGCCTTCCAAGAGTGCTGTAACACTGTCATAAAATCAGAGAATACAGGTAGCCTCTCTGCTCTGCGGTGTTGAGGGCCTCTGTTGAACATGGAGTTCACCAGTGTTGCAGCTTGGGGAGGCACGTTCTGCTGCTTTAGTAATCATAGCTTTGTCTGAAGGTGGAATAGGATCAGATGCCAGAGAGAGACAGTCACCAAGCACCGAATCCGAGAGATTCTATGGGTTTGACCGCAGAGGGTTCTTTTCACTTCCAAATAATTCAGACGCTGACATTTGACTGACAGTTCATCTGAGTGGCCGCAATGATTCTGCTGGCTGTCCAGAGCCTGGGAGCCCTGTAGGCCAATGCTGGACCTGCAAAAAACATGCAAGGTCTCTTGCATTTCTGCATCTGCCTCTGGAGGTGCTTTATATCCACCTCTGTATGCTTACGTTTGTGAGTTTGCTTCCTTCCAATGTGTTTTTGCTTGTTATCCTACTCTTGTGGCTCCTGCTCTTGCTGTTGCAATGCTTGGTCTGGCAGAACCTCAAAGGAAAAGACACTGCTGTCTTCTTCCTGCAGCATTACTCAACAATATACAGAAAGTGGATCTAATCCAAGTAGCTTTCGTCCTATTGGATGAAAAGGCTCCTTTGATTATTTATTTATATATTTTTTACAAAATTAATATTACTATTCTTGACAGTGATAACAATAGCCAAATCAAAATATTATTTAAACTAAATCAATAATAAATGTGTATATACAGTATATAATTATGAACAACATATATATATATATATATATATATATATATATATATAATTAACATGTATATATCCAGCTCAGAAAACCAACAAGCCTACAACGAGGCTACTGCTAAATTAAATAATGTTGGTTGAATACTCACTTGCAATTGCAATGCAAATTCCAACAGTCGAAAACGACGAGGTAGCGTTCACCCACTCAGGCGAAGAGTCTCCACTCAATACATGAAGAACGAATGAACATCCACACACAGGGGTTCTCTTCACTTCCAATTTTCGCTCTTTTTTCACACTAATAGTTGCTTTCATCGGATGTGTTTTAATTTCCAATAACAAGGACTCATAGTTCCAAACAGCTCGTTCCTCAGGTGGCAAAAAGAGAAAGTGCCGGCCTGCATGCATCTGTATTTGTAGAGGTTGCTTGCACGCTATATGTCTACTGACAGCTCAACCTCAGCGAGGCTGACCCATACTATGGCATGTTGACCGAGGTGAAATAGAACAAACAATGCTGATCTTTTGCTCGGGTTTGATCTCAAAATTACCTTTGTATGGCAGGATTTGGAATGAGGGGGCATGACTATTTCAATGGCTAAGTCACGTGAAAGCTTCAGAACAGTAAAATTGCTTACAGCACAGTTTTACAGTTTAATTGTCATAGGCTTCTTGGGGGGAGGTTCGAGCCTTAGCGAGGTATACCATGTGTTCAGCATGGAAGCTGAACCCCTCAGAGCAAAGCCTTTCTGACAAAACTATTGCCAAGAGCTTGTACAAACACATTTCAATCAAACAGAGTGGTCCTGACTGTTTGTATCAAAAGAGTAACATCTCTAGTTTCATCCAATATGCAATTTGAAAATTTCAGGGAATTTCAGAACGAAACAGCACACTGTAAATCACAATGATCTCCAGACTTACTTGTCTTTGCAATCCTATATCCACTGTGTACTACAATTAGAATCAATGGTTGCATCCAACTGGAAAATGTTTCTTTCAGAGGCAGTATACGAAGTTAGGCCAAAAAAATGTGCATTTCAAACTTTTGTGTGACCAGTGCAGTCAGACAACACACTGAAGGTGAAGTCATTAATTAGGGAGTAAAGGCACATCCTAAATCTTTCCTTTGCAGCCAAGTGCATTTACTCCTAACCTTTTCGCAGGTGTTTCTCCTGTACAGAAATGCACACTGCAGTTCAAATAAATCTTACATTACACTTCACAGCAGATGCACAGGAGGACAGAGTATAATGGACCAGGTGCACTGAAGGTCAGATTATATATTATCAAACATATAATGTGGTTTATAGATGTTTATAATGATTTATTATTATAGATAAGACGTAATCGCGAATGCACATGCCGGCTATGTGTGCCGACATGTTTGCATGCAATGCATGATGGGATTCTGAGTTTGTATCATCAAAGAAGCATTCAAAAGGAGAATAGAGAGTTCTATAAACTAGCCCTTCCACTCTCCCATCCCTGGAAGTGGTTGTGACAGACAGAATGGGAGAAGGCTCAAGTGGACTGACTAATTTGTATAATCTTTGACGTAAGAAAACATGGCCGCAGAGCTGCATCTAAACAGAGCACTCTGATGGTAATGGTTTTATACTTTTATTTAGTGATTGTTTTAAGTTTGTAACATATAAAAATAAAGATAACGTGATGTTGAAAAGACTATTTGAGCAGTTGGTTCATTATGACAACTGCTTTTGGTGGTAAAGAGCAGCATGAATGCAGATCACACTGGTTTGATCGTACAAGTCTGAGCCCAGCTTAGTGTAATCACACCGGTTTTATCGTACGTGCGAAAGGGCTAACATCTAGTCAAAATTTAGTTTCAGGCTGCAGATGATGTTTCACCACTCAGTCGGATTGGTAGACATGGGACAATGGTAATCGATACTTAGATTCAGAATTTATAATGCTACGTTTATTTTAACATGGTTGGCAGTAACTGGACAATGCTGGTCATTATTTAAATCAGAATTATGCTAATTTCTGTCTTTGTAAAATAATTCAGTTCAAACTTGTTTGTTTGACAGTGCAAAGAGAGAACACTGAGATTATGAAACATAAAAGTCAAATCAAGTCAATTCATTTTTATTTGTATAGTTTTTTTATTTGTGCTTTTACCAATACACATTGTTCCAATGCAGCTTTAAAGAAAATCAGCTGTAATGTCTGTAACATCTCTTGCAACATAACAACACTCTTGGAAACATAATAAACAAATTTAATTTAAAAAAATCTGACTTTCTATAGCTTGATTTGATTTAAAATGGGCCTGCTGTACCCATATGAGGACATAAATGTTTAGAAAAACTTTTTGCTCTTTTATTTTGATTTTTTTCATGTTTATTAGCTGCTAATAGTTACAAATCAAAAAGTGGAAAGAAAAATGCACACAGAAGCCACGCTCTGTACTCAGGAGGTAAAAAGTTTAAAGAAGACCTAGTATCAATAATTGCATTAAATATAGAATTTTGGAAGACTATGTTACCATAGTGTGGCACGGTGGAGGGCGGGACCGGCGCGTCAACATAAATAATAATTTAATGAATAACTTAAAACAAACATTTAGGACAGCAGACGTCTGCTGATTAAGCTCTCTCTCCCGATCGCCGTCTGCGAGTGGCCTTTTAACCCTCTTGCCGGCTCAATCAGCCCGATACGGGACCGGGCGTGCGCAATCACGCGCCGGTCCCGCCCTCCACCGTGCCACACATAGTTAATCGTCAAGTCAAGCCATTTTTATTTGTATAGTGCCTTTCACAACACACATATTTTCAAAGCAGCTTTACAGATTTTTTTTTACAGAAAATCATGCATTAACATAAAATGAAACCGTAATATCTATAAAGTCTTAGAGTCATCATTGTTTAATTAAATATGATTATGAAGTGTGTAGAAAAATAAGTAATTAAATAATAATTGTATTTAGAAACCCAGTGAGCAAGCCAAAGTCGACTGTGGCAAGGAACACAAAACTCCATCAGATGTTGGCTAATGGAGAAAAATAGCCTTGGGAGAAACCAGGCTCACTGTGGGAGCCAATTCCCCTCTAGCTAACAGCATGAATATAATGCCAATATTATCTATTTATGTGCAGTGCAAGTCATGGTTTAACATTATTAAACTAAGTCAGTGATAAGGGCCAGTGTTTAAACAAAGATTTTGCAAGAACTGCAAGATTAATGACTAATGTCTTTGAAATTCATCCTGGATTCACAGCAGAAGTTCATATAGACGCATTGTCCATTGTTAGCAGGAATGGAGCTGGATCTGGCCGGTTCTGGTGATCTCGGAATAGGAGCCTCGAGGTTGAGACATGCAGGGCTGGACTGGTAATCTGGCATACCGGGCATTTTCCCGGTGGACTGACGCACTTTGGTGCCAATCATGGGCAGACTGTCCATCGGGAGAACCAAGCGGGCCGGTAGGTCGGCCGCGAAACGTTCCGAGATAAGCTAAAATGAGCCATCGTGTTATGCAGCACGGACCACAAAACGGAACCACGATATGCAGAACAGGACAGCAAACTTTTGGGCCAGATGCTATGTAAAATCCTGAGCCGATTTCTCTTCCCAGTCCAGCCCTGGAGACAGGGAAACAAATAGAATAATATTAGCATAGATGTTATTCAATATTTTTTGCAGATTTATAGATTCTGTTTCATGTTCCAGCAAAACTAACTAAAGCAGCCTATTTGTGTGGTGAAGAATAAATTAGGTGTATGCCTGGCTAAATAGATGAGTCTTTAGTCGATTGCTGCATCGGACAGCACAGTGGAGATGTCGGATAATGAGGACTCGACTGGGCTGCCACCTTCGGGTCTGCCCGAAGGCCGATGCAGAGCTGACCACCATGCTTGCCCGGGCTGCCGCAAGTGTCGGGTTGGACTGGAACCCTCCACCCTCCCCTGAGCCCTCACAGTTAGATGTTTGGTTCCAGGGTTCGGGGCGCCACTCACAGCCCCCCCCCCCCCCCCCCCCCCCCCCACCATGGAGGGCACCATTTGCTGCCCGAAACGGACTTCCCGGTTTGTCTACTCTCACTACCCTTGATGGCAGGGCGGCCCATGGGTACGTGGAGGTCCCTCGGGTGGATAAGGCCCACAGGCGGGATCGTCCGGCGCTCCCCTCCAGGGCCTGTAGAACTACATCATCTCTGGTGGCCAAAGCAGTGCTGCTGGACAGGCTGCCTCCACCCTGCATGCCATTGCCCTCCTGCAAGTACACCAGGCCAAGGCACTGAAAGAGCTGCACATGGGTAGTCCTGATGTGCTGCAGGAGCTGCGCTCGGTGACCGACCTTGCCCTCCGGGCGACAAAGGTCATGGCGCGAGCACTTGGGCAGGCGATGTCCAGCACGGCTCAAGATCCCATATCTCGTCTGTTCTCCAAGGGAGTCCCCCTGAGGCAGCGGAAGTCCAGGCAGCTCCACCACAGCCTGAGCCCAGTTCTTAACCCCAGAGCCCCCCACAGGAAGCAGACTTTTTTGTAAAAAAAAAAAAGACCGGCTTCCTTACTCATTGTGTCACATAATTGGTGATGCACCCGGCCACGGCACACCTAAATCCATGGTAAGCTGTTTGTAATGAGTCTCCATGATGGCCCAAGAGGCCCTCCTCCTCAGTCGCTTACCCACCCTATCCCGGGTACGCGGAGGGAGGTAAGTGCTTTAAGGTTCCCCCCAGCACAGTCACCTTGGGGCAAGCAGCGTTCCTCGACGTGGTGTTGCCAGCTGCCCCTTGCCCAGAGCTTGGACCTGTGGAAAGAGCTTGGAAGATCGCTTTCCAACCCGTCGTAGTGGCTTGTCAGGACCATCCGACTCGGCTGCTCGATTCAGTTCGCCAGGCGCCCACCCCCAGTTCAGTGGCATCCACTTCACCTCGGTGCAGGCCGAGAACGCCGCCACCCTGCTTGCAGAGATTGCAACCCTTCTGTGCAAGGGCGCAATAGAGCCTGTCCCTCCATCCGAGATGAGGAAAGGGTTCTACAGCCCTTACTTCTTCGTGCCAAAGAAAGGTGGTGGGTTGCGGCCAATCTTGGACCTGCGAGTTCCGAGTTCAAGATGCTGACACAGAAATGCATTTTGGCATGCGTACGGCATCAAGATTGGTTTGCGGTGGTAGACCTGAAGGTTGCGTACTTTCACATCTCAGTTTTACCTCGACACAGACCCTTCCTACAGTTTGCTTTCGACGGCCGAAAACAATCAATGCTGAACTGCCTGAAGTCATTCAGGAGGAGGACAGCGGTTCCACTGAAACACTTTCAGAGACTCCTGGGGCATATGGCATCCTCAGCGGGATATTCCTGCTAATTCTTCGATCTCCAACCATAAAGGAATCCCATTGCCTGATGCTCAGAAAATCACATTACAACATACAAAACTGCAACGCTCCAGTTAGCTTAACAGGGTTTGACTGTCACCAGGGAAGTCTCCAAGCAACCCTTGTTTTTTTCAGTTGATAGGGAACATTGGCACGTTTGGCTGCCGCTCCTCTCACGTTTAAATGTTTATTTATTTATTTTACTGGTAGCATGGATTTTCAGAGCCTCGAAGTTTTGTTTTATATCAGAGCACCATTTAATGTTTTCTTCATTGCCAAAGTTCTTCATTAAACTTTGGACTGCTGTTATCTGTGTGTGTCCTATGGTGGGGTCAACACTGCTGTCGCTTGCCCAGGATTTACATCACTTTGAGGCTACTGTGGATGTGGGTCCCGTCATGGCTTTAAGGTACACTACACAGCAGCTACTGAATTGAAAATGGAACTATTATTTGCTGAAAGACACTCATGAACTTTGTCAAAATAATGGAATATTGCATCCAAAATGCTACATGCATCGCAGTTCAAGATGCAGTTTTGTCTCCGCTCCTCTCAAACAGTTTTTTTAACTGTTCCTCAGACTCATTTACGCTTCTGTCACTCACTCGGTGTTGTGTCGATGTAGTGACACTAGGGGTCCCTATATAAAAATGCAACAACAGCTGAACAGTGTTACATGAACTGCCAATGCAGGTGCAAGCAAGCTGCTGCGTGAGTAATAGCAGGTACATCAGTCTGCATGTAACCTCCCCCAATGCCCCACAAGATGTCAAATAGTTCCCCAAACCCTGAGGTAGTCCCCCTACAGCAGGTGTCCAGACAAGTCATGGTCACCACATACCCCTCCAAGTCAGGCTGGCGCCATATGCTGGCATACAGCTGGTCCTGGGATGCGCAAAAACGCGTTCCCCCTAGTGAGCCTACTTGCACAGTCCCTGTGCAAGGTCAGGGATGATGAGGAACGAGTCACCCTTGTAACCCCATATTGGACAACCCAGACTTGGTTCTTGGACCTCATGCTCCCCGCGACAGCACCTCCCAGGAAAATTCCCCTGAGGAGGGACCTCTTCTCTCAGAGACAGGGCACCATCTGGCACCCGCACCCAGACCTCTGGAACCTCCACGTTTGGCCCTTGGCTGGGATGCGGAAGACCTAAGTGGCTTACCACCGGCAGTGGTAGACTCGATCACTCAGGCTAGAGCTCCCTCTATGATGCAGCTTCATGCCCTGAAGTGTCATTTGTTTGCAAGGTGGTGTTCTTTCCAAGTGAAGACTCCCAGAGATGCGCAGTCAGATCAGTGCTTTCCTTCCTGCAGGAGAGGCTGGAGGGGCGGCTGTCCCCCTCCACCTTGAAGGTATATGTGGCCACCATAGCGGCCCACCATGACGCAGTGGAGGGTAAGTCCCAAGAGAAGCACGACCTGATCATCAGGTTCCTTAGATGTGCATGGTTCCCACGACCCCCTTAAGGGATCAGATGGTGGGCCTGCAAGCGCTGCCCTGGGAGGAGGCAGACCCAGCCCTGTTATTGCTATGTCCGGTGCATATATTTGTGATGTATTTTCCCGGGTATGATCTCCCCCTTTCGGCAGATCCTCGTCTCCCTTGGGCAGAGCTCCCTCTGCCCCGGTTGCTGTGTTTTAGAGTTCCTCCCCTTCGAGGCAGGACCTACCACCGCACCTCTCCCATGTGTGGCTGGTGAGCCCACGTTATGTATTTGCCACATGTTAACCTCCCCATTGGGCAGGATGTGGTCTCTGTGGGGTCTTTTCCCCCTGAGTCAAGTCAAGTTTTACAGTTAGTACAGTACACAGTGAAACGAGACAACATTCCTCCAGTACCATGGTGCTACATAAAATACCATAGGATAAACACAGAACCACATGAGACTACAGACTAAATAAAATACCTATATAAAGTGCACGTGCAAATGTGTGCAAAAAGTACGGGACAGTAAAATAAATTACTAACAATGAACAGGACAATAGACACAGTAAGAGACAGTGAGAGATAGTACAGTGCCGACCAGTACATAGTAGTGCAAAAAGATGACAGTTTCTAAAAATGCCAAACGTAAACATAACATACTATGAGATAGTGTTCTATGGACATAACAGTTATTGAGGTAGCAGACAGTTATAAAGTGACAGTAATTAAAGTGCAACTCACAGAATAGGAAAGGAAAAGTTATGCTAGTTATGTCGCTTCCCCCCCTCAGGGTTTGTGTAACTATACGACGTCTTGTGGGGCATTGGGGGAGGTTATATGCAGACTGATGTACCTGCTATTACACACGCAGCAGCTTGCTTGCACCTAACATGGTTCAGCTGTTGTGGAATTTCTCTATAGGAAACCCTAGTGTCCCTACATCGACACAACGTTGAGTGAGTAACAGAAGGCGAACATCTCAGTTACTGTTGTAACCTCCGTTCCCTGATGGAGGGAACCAGACATTGTGTCCCTCTTGCCACAATGCTGTAGTAGCCGCTGAAGTTGCCAGGAGCATGTCTCAGCTCCTCAGTACAAAACTGAATGAGTGGCTGCATTCCAGCTCTTTTTATACTCGTATGTGCGGGGGAGTGGCATGGAAATTCCATTCGCCAATTGTCATTGGCCTTTTCTCAAAGATTAAAGGTGTTTGGGGCTCTCAATAGCGACCCCTAGTGTCACTACATAAACACAACAGTTCGTTCCCTCCATCAGGGAACTGATGTTACAACAGTAACCAAGAAATTTCTTTGCATGAGCTTGTGTTTCCAGTCTCCTGTGTTGAGTTGTGTTTGAATAGAAGTGAATGGAGTGTGAAGTGTAGTGCAGCTTCAGTTCTCAGACACAGTCATATGGTAGCAAAAACTGTGTGGAAAACTAAACAGAGGGGATTTGCAATTTCAGTTGCAGTCAAATTATGAAAATAAATGACAAAAAAAAATATATATTGACCTTTTTATTTGAGTACAGAAAAAGTATATATAATGTCAACTGCTTATGTTATACATTTATACTAACAAAACCAGTGTTTCATATTCAGTGTAATAAGAGCTTTTAATTAGGGCTGTCAATCGTTAAATTTTTTTAATCGAATTAATTACATCGTGTCCCGATTAATTAATCGCATATACAAATATTTGCTGAGAAAGCCACTCATATAACAACAATTCAATATATAATGTTGAAATAATGATACATAGTTATCTTTAAATATTTAAAAATGATATATGTTTTTATATTTTTACATACATATATATATATATATATATATATATATATATATGTATATATATATATATATGAATAAAATAAAAACATTCAGATAATTAAAGTGCATTACATTCTTGTGGCAGAAGAGTTAATCATTGATAACACAATACAAAAAGCGGTTTTAGAATACAATGTATTGTTCAGTACCATATTATTGATCATAAGTCAATCACTGGCATACAGTTCACAGCAATCCATAAAAAGTACATTTTTCAATCAGTTGGAGATTTATTATGAGGGATTTTTTAAGGACCCGTCAATGAAAAGCTGCGTCAGACATGCATGTGTAGCATCTTGGATGCGTTGTGTAATAAACATAACTTTTTTAGGTCACTGTGTCAAAATAAATATAGTTTAATACTTAGAACACATATACTTAGAACACATATTGAGATCCCTTAGTTCGGATTTGTGCTCCATCAAGTGTTTTGAACACAAGAACGTAAGGCATGTCTGTGTTGTTCTGCTACTGTTTTGTTCACTGTATAAACTGCTCATTGCCACGCAGCTGAATTTTCACTTACTGCGCTCTGGAGTAAACAGGTGGTACTACAAGCTTGCATTTCTCAGGAATCTTCCACATCCGATTAATGGCGTTAATTTTTTTAACACGTTATTTTTAGTCAAATTAATCGCACTGAATTAACACGTTAAATCGACAGCCCTACTTTTAATATCTTAAAGGAGCCCTTAAACAACATTTAATGTGGTGTTGCTATAGATGATTGTTTCTTCAGAAGTCTGTGGTTTTGGTGTGGTCTTAAAAACATAAAAACATGTTCAATTAAGACTCATGGTTTAAACTTCTCCTTTTGGGACTATATGATGGTGTGTTCATTGTGTGTTTCCAATCATGCTGCAGTTGAGACATTTGTGTAATTATGCAAAAAGTGTGGAAATATTATTTAATTGTGCATTTGAAAAAAAAGGTTCACTATGAAATCCCCCTTACAAAAATCGAGATTCCATGGCAAATTTGTCGTAAACTTGCCGCAAATGAGATTTGCGGTACACTTGAGGCAAATTGTCCATTGTTTCCAAAAGTTTGACGGAGATTCACCACTAGCGATGAAGAACTGCAAACTTTTGGCAAACATTCGTGTTGAATCACAACATGTGAAAATAACAAGTTGCAAACTTGTGGCAAATTTGCAGCAAGTTTGCGGCAAGTAGTTTTTTTTTGAAAGGGTAGCCTTAGCAAGACAGAAGTCATACATTTTTCTAAAAATGTGAAAAATGTCCTTCCAGGGCGTGCTGAATGAATCCAGCCAGGTCTCATAAGCAACCAAATTGGCCCGGTTGCTAGGGAGGGTAGAGTCACATGGGGTAACCTCCTCATGGTCACTATAATGTGGTTCTCACTCTCGGTGGGGCGTGTGGTTGTGTGTGGATGCACATAAAATGTATATTTTGAGAAATGTAAAACATTTTTGCCATAGAAAGATACAGACGGGTTCATCACCGAAGCTTTTTAATACTGTGAGAAATTCAGACGAAAACACAACACAAAACATACTTGCTATTTCTGAATGAGGCATGCAAATATCTTTGAATGTCCACGAAAGTTCAATTTGCCAATAGTTGTGCTGTCTTCAGACCTGTATGAACCTTTCCTGGGACTGGGAAACAGGTCAATACTATCTCTAAAAGCTTCAATGAGACATCACATCATATAACCCTCTTTTCAGAGTAATATTTTAGGTAACTAAGGCAAATCACTAAAAATTAAGCAGAAGATGGCAGAAGAACTCCATCTTTCCCGTTATTACTGTTCACAACAAGCATATACAGTATCTCTGTTGAGCTAAGTTGTCACACTGTGACAGTGATGAGCAGGTGTGGAAGAGAGTTTCTCCATACAATGCAAGTGGATAGTGTTCAGTCAAAAAAGGCATGCACATTGACTACAGACTGAAGTCATTGTTCAGGTAAGAAATGGTCTTGCAGATCCAAACTTTATCGGCATATAGTTTGATCCAATTGAAAAAGGCCAAGGCTGATAACTATTTCATAAGATCAATTACTCAGCAGACTTTAACTGTTTGGCCTCAGGTTCTGTCAAACAATAGGGCTGGCGATGAAACAAGGACTTCAGATCTATGGAAGGATTGAAACTTGAATGTTGAAAACATATGTTTTGCTCCTTTATAAAGTGGACAAGGATAGATAACACTTTACTGAACTCCTCGCACCAGCCCCCTCATCTAACGTTCTTTTGTGCACTAACTGCATCCTTATTGAATGCTCATCATGTACCATCATATCCATGGCGACCATGTCACTCACACCCAAGCTGCATGTCAGCAGAGATGGACCACTGGTATTAAAATGAATGGGAGAAATAGGAACAGCCACTTAATCTAGAAAAGGAAGTCCCACCTTACAGGTAAAAAAGCCAATCACCTTTCAGATACATACATCGCAGTCAGTCAACTCGAGAACACGCATGTGCATTAGAAAAAAAAATTGTGCATAGTCTGAACAAAAGATACACAGTTTATGATAACATTATGGCTTTTGATCATAATCTTGAGCAACCGTTTTGGAGATTTTGGTCTTTCCACATTCAAGTAAAAAGGAACTGAACTTGTATGCTGCTTATATCCATAGAAAATAGCTGCCCGGGAGCATTCCAAAGATGGTCGATGAATGGACTGACTTGACTTAACGAGTCCTAAGCCAACACTGAAACTGAGAAAAATTACTTCAAAATATTTTAATTGTTCAACCAAATAAAGTTTTCACACACCATTTTCATTGAATCTGAGTTGAATCAAATCAACCTGTTACAGGACAGACAGAGACAGGATTCCGGTCATACTGCATTAACCTGGTAACATTACGTTACACAAATGTATTTTTAAGGTTGTTAAGTTCCTCAATGTAAAGATCCCCCCCTTTTTTGTCAGTGGCTTATGGCTATCTGTATGGCTATATGTATAGCCTTATAGTAAATACCATGTGCTCCCTTTATTTTACCCCAATAGTGGTTATTAAGCAGAATTAAACCTGACACCGGTTACGTTACTGACATCAGTTGGAATCCCGCTTGGAGTGAGTTGAGCAGGACCGGTTACAAATGTACAAATTCCAGCAAAATGATTTGAATCTATGGAAAAACCCAGCCTTTCAGTTTAGAACATGTCAACGTCATAAATTTCAGGCTGTCAGCCGGAACCCCCACACAGTTAAACCAGGTTGTTCTGTGTAAGGTTAGAAGGACCTTTGGTTAGAAGGAGGCTTTGAACTGTGGTAACATTTGTACCTGACAAATTAATGATTATAGACTGATGGACCTCTTTAAAATTTGTGTAGCAATGTGCAATCACCTATAATTGATAAATATAATCTTTAATTTTGTATGATTCATCTCATTCTACTAAGAATGTTAACTATAAAAATGAACTTGATAGAACAAGTGCAGAAATTGGTGGCAGAGCAGGACTCTGCCCAAGAGAAGACATGGGTTTATCTTCAGGAAAACCATACCATGGAAGAATACGTCATATGGGGTCACAAACAGGGAACTACCACATATTGAGCACCTATCCCAGTACAGGGGCTGACCTGGCAGGGCATACTTACAGAAGTACTGGGTCTGGCCTCGAATTCCTCTGCCGAATTTGCCTGCCGCAGGGTGCTGGGGGAGGAAAGACATCCAGGGTTCACTGATCCCAGGAACTCACGTGAACAAAAAAGTGGAGGGGAAAGGTGCTGTGTGCAAGCGGAACACCCGGTCCGCTGCCTGCATACTTACCCATTTGTACCTGCTAACACATGGAACATGAAACTGGCTCAACCCGGAGATTGTAAAATGTCCCCCAGTCTGCTGCTCTACAGATGTCTGTTAGAGGCGCCATTCGGCAGGGCCCCGGAGGATGCCATACTCCTAGAGGAGTGTGCTCGTACTGGCCCTGGGCCTGGTATGCCATAGCGATGACATCCAAAATCCAGTGGCAATCCTCTGTTTGGAGACAGCCGTCCCCTTCTGCTGTCCAGAGCATCTAAAGCTCTCCATGTGGTCCAAGAAAACACGTAAAATTCATACTGTACACAGTAATGAGAAGTCTGGGTCTGCCTCCTCACGGGGCAGTGCTTGCAGGTTCACCACCTGATCCCTAAAAGGGATAGTGGGAACCTTGGTCACATAGGTCCGGGAACTCAGGATCATGTGAGAGTATGCTGGACCGAACTCTAGGCATGTACTGCTGACGGATAATGCCTGCAGGTCACCAACCCTCTTGATGGAAGTGAGCGCATTCAGTATTCATGGAAGTGAGCGCATTCAATGAGAGGGCCTTTACCTTTACTGTCTCCAGGGGCTCAAACGGGCTCTCTGTAGGCCCAGCAGGACAACAGAAAGATCCCACAAGGGAACAAGGCGTGCATCATGTTGTGCCACTATAACGGCCACATACACCTTCAAGGTGGAGGGGGACAGCCACCAGTGGTAGCCCACTTATATTTTCCGCGTCCCATCCTGGGGCCAGACATGGAGGTTCTAGAGGTCTGGGCGTGGGTATCAAATCGTACCCCATCCCTGAGGGGAATTTGCAGGGAGGGGCTGTCGCAAGGAGCGCGAGCTCTGAGAACCTGTAGTCTGGGTGGGCTAGTACGGCGCTACCAACACGACTTGTTCTTCATCCTCCCTGACCTTGCACGCTCACTGGGGGAAATGCAATGAATGGAATGATTCTTAGGAAGCAAACAGGTCAACCTGTGCTTTGCCGAATCGACTCCAAATCACCTGGACCACCTGGGGGTGGAGTCTCCACTCTCACTGAGCATCATTTGTCGCAACAGCATGTCCCCTGCGTGATTGAGTTTGCCTGGGATTTGAGTGCCCCGCAATGACTTAAGTCGCTGCTGACTCCAAAGGAGGAGATGGTGGGCGAGTTGTGACATGCGACTTGAGCTTAAAACCGCTTTGCTAGGCAGAAGGACCGGTCCAGGGAATGGCTGGAGTGGCTTTCCCTCTGAAGAAATGCTCTCACAATGAGAAAATGAACCATCCACAAATGCTGCCTCAGCGTGCCTACGGCCCATACACATGAGACAATGATCATGGCCATCAAGGCAAGGCAAGGCAAGGCAAGTTTATTTATATAGCACATTTCATACACAATGGTAATTCAAAGTGCTTTACATAGTAGAAATTAAAAAGAAAAAAAACAAGAATAATAAAATAAGAATAATTAAAACAGTTTAGAATAAAAAAAAAAAAATAAAAAAAAAAAAATTAAATTAAAAAATTAAAAAATTAAAAAAAATCTAATAAAACACAGTACAAACAGTCGGACACACAGTGGCACAGTGCTCATTCAGTAAATGCACAGCTAAACAGATGTGTTTTGAGTCTGGATTTGAATGTGGCTACTGTAGGAGCACATCTGATCTCTTCTGGAACCTGGTTCCAGCTGCGGCTGGCATAATAGCTAAAAGCAGACTCTCCTTGCTTAGAGTGAACCCTTGGTATTTCTAGCTGATGTGATTCTAATGATCTGAGTGATCTGTTGGGTTTATATTCAGTGAGCATGTCTGCAATATATTGAGGTCCTAGCCCATTGAGTGATTTATATACCAGTAATAATACTTTAAAATCAATCCTAAATGTAACTGGGAGCCAGTGTAAAGACCTGAGGACTGGTGTGATATGTTCATATTTTCTGGTTTTGCTCAGAATTCTGGCAGCAGCGTTCTGTATGAGCTGCAACTGTCTTATGGTCTTCTTGGGAAGGCCCGTGAGGAGTCCATTACAATAATCCACCCTGCTGGTGATGAAAGCATGCACAAGTTTCTCTAGGTCTTGACTGGAAACAAAGCATCTAATTCTTGCAATATTTTTCAGATGATAGTATGCTGATTTAGTTACTGCTTTGACATGACTACTGAAACTAAGGTCTGACTCTAGAGACACACCAAGATTCCTGACTTGATTTTTAGTTGTTTGACCCCTAGCGTCAAGGTATGCATTCACCTTGAGAACTTCATCTTTGTTTCCAAACGCAATGACTTCAGTTTTGTCTTTGTTTAACTGAAGAAAGTTTTGGCACATCCAACTGTTTACTTCATCAATACATTGGCACAGGGAGTCAATGGGGCTGTAATCGTTAGGTGATAGGGCTAAGTAGATCTGTGTGTCATCTGCATAGCTGTGGTAAGCAATTTGGTTCTTTCTCATTATTTGGCTAATTGGGAGCATATACAGGTTGAACAGGAGTGGAGCAAGAATTGAGCCTTGAGGGACTCCGCATGTCATGGGCGTCCACTCAGACTTATGGTCTCCTATACTCACATAATAACCTCTCCCTTCTAAGTATGACCTGAACCATTTTAGGACCATCCCAGAAAGCCCCACCCAGTTTTCCAGCCTTTCCAGAAGTATGTTGTGATCGACAGTGTCAAATGCAGCACTGAGGTCGAGTAGTACCAGTACTGATAATTTCCCTGTATCAGTATTTAAGCGAATATTGTTTATTATCTTTATGAGCGCTGTCTCTGTGCTGTGATGTGATTGGAAACCAGACTGAAAATTGTCAAAGTATCCATTCGAGTTCAAGAATTTGTTCAGTTGATTGAAGACAACTTTTTCAATGATCTTGCCTATGAAAGGAAGATTTGAGATCGGTCTATAGTTGCTTAATATGGTCTTATCCAGATTGCTCTTTTTCAAGAGGGGCTTGACAACTGCAGTTTTCAGGGAGTTTGGAAAACTCCCAGAGAGAAGTGAGGAGTTTATCACTTCTAGGAGATCAGAGACGGAGAGATAACGTCCGCATACAGAAACTGCATATAAGCGGAAAGGCATCTTTAAAAAGATGCTCTCCGTCAGTGCTACACTTTTAGAGAAAATTTACTCTCTTAATACACTCAAGTGTGGCTGCTGAAGCGGCCAGGTGTGTTCACTGCACTTATCTGTGTGATAGGGGGAGAACCCGCTGTATTGCGCTGTGTATCCAACAGCCGATTTAACACTCTCGCTTTCACTCTCGTAGTCAGAGATGAATGGAACGGCAGTGGATTCCTCAACACCGCTCTGCTCCGAAGAAAAAATTTAATGAGTGGTTGCAAGCCGGCTCCTTTTATATCCGTATGTGCGGAGGATTGGCATGCAAATTCCACTCGCCAATTCTCACTGGCCTTTTATCAAATATCAGAAGTGTTTGGGGCTCCATGAATAAAGCCATGAATAAATGAAGCCATGAATAAAGCATGATTTTGCTTCAGTGTATACAGTGTTGCCAACTTAGCGACTTTGTCACTAGATTTAGCGACTTTTCAGACCTCCTTAGCGACTAGCGACAAATCTAACAACTTTTTGAACAAACCTTTGCTACTTACGTAGAAGAAAGTCGCCAATACTACCCCAAGTGCGTAGTCTTGCTTTCCTGCCTGGACTTGGAGGCACACCTCTCTCTGCGTCTACTCAGTGAGACTGGCAGAGAGAGAGAGGTGAGCAGGCGAGAAGGCGGAGCAGCACAATCAGTTGACTGCACGGCAGCTGACATAGACTTGAATGAGCTAAGCATGTGCAAACAGCATTGTCAATGACCAATCATGAATCTGTATTGTTTGCTCCCCTTTAGTTTTACATTTAAAGAGTTTAATTTGACCGTTTTTTTTTTTATTATTCTTTTCATACACTTAATCACAGGAGATTTCTAGATGGTTGTTCATTCCTGTTTCTGAACTATCTGAATTCAGACACTTACTTATTTTTTTGTAAATATGCAAAAAAAAAAAAAAAAAAAAATTAAACAGGCACAGTTTTTTTCTAAACATGCACATACATTTTTGTAAATATGCACATAGTGGTTTGTTATGGCTGAACGCTGTGCGAGAGAAAAGATAAGAAAGTTACCATCGCTTCTAACTTTCTCTCTGAGTGATTGATAGATATAGGGAATTAATAAGGTATTTCAGTATGTACGGTAAGCACAGAGAAGCAAACACATGTAAAGGGCGGACACTATGTAAAATGCAAATGAGACGCGGTGATGTCACAAATATGTTAATTAGCGTATGACTTCATCTAGCGTCATTTAGCGACTTTTCAAGCAGGCTTTAGCTACTTTCCATTAAAACTAGTTGGCAACACTGAGTGTATAATTAAACATTATATATAACTTGGGACTGAGTGACATTGTTCAAGTTTTTCACCGTAATAATTACTAGAAAAAGGTATCCAAACTTCTCTTCTAATTGACAGATTTGTCCAAATCTGAGAAGCATCCTTAAAGTTATAGTTCATCCTTTAATTAATGTTATATCATCATTTCCCCACCCTCATGTTCTTCCAACCCTGTGAAACTTTCTGTAATCTGTGGAACCCAAAATATGTTAGACAGAATGTTAGGATCTGACAGTCTCAGTCACCAGTTGCTTTCAAAATATGGAGGTGGGAAAAAACATGCACCTAACGCTGATGATCAGGGCTTTTTTATAGATCTTGAAGGGATGTTGCATGTCGCTGACCTCCTCATGAAATAATATTGGGAGGAGACTTTCATATTTTTATGGATTCAGTTCTTGATCATAGTGAAGTAAAAGTGTGTAAGCCCCCTAGAGCAACAGTGATGCTTCACAGGATGTGTAAAAATCATGGTCTTACAGTACAGAGACTTCTGAACCCATCTGGTAGGGAAGTTGGCACCTTAATGTATCCCTTTTGCAAAATCCTGATTTCCCCAAAATTTTACAGATTGAAGTTAATATTTATATGGAGACCAACTGGTCCTCAGTATCCTCTGTGAAAAAGCTTGGCTTGGGAGGCACTTCTTTGGGGTCGGATCATACAGTATGCCTCGTTCATTAAAAAATCCAAAGCACGAGAACTCGTTGAGTTGGTGAAGGGAATATTAAAAGTGCCGAGGCAGAGCTGAAGCATTGTATGTTTGCTGATGGCCTCAGAAAATTGACCCAATTTAAATATAGATATAATACTATAAAGTGACATTTTGACTATTCAGCAAAAGACAGTCCTACTTTGTGTCGGGGGACAAAGAAGGGAAGCTTTTGGCTAGATATAAAAAGCAGATAGTCTCTTTCTACCATTCCCTCAGTGAAATCTGCTGGTGGTAAAGTTTTTACCTCAGCCATTGATATTAATAATGCCTTTAAAGAGTTCTATCATTATCTATATATTTCCACGTCTTTGTCTACTGATGAAGATATTCAAAAATTTGTGGAACTATTAGAACTCCCTAAATTGACTGAGCAAATAAATTCTCTTGATTCTGAGATAACCTTGACAAAGTAATTAATTCCCTACCTACTGGCAAGTTTCCGTGGGCCACATGGTTTTGCCGCAGAATGTTTTAGATATTTTGCTACAGAATTGGATCAACTTTTGTTAGAAGTTTATACTGAATCATTTAAGAATGAAAAGCTTCCCCCAACCACGACACAGGCCCGGATCAGTCTGATTCGTAAAAGGACAAAGATCCCAGTGAGTGTAAAAGTTACCAATCTCAGTCCAATCTCCCTGATCCAACTAGATGTAAAGATTTTGTCAAATTTTGCAGATTAAATAAGGTTATGACATCTATTATACATATCGATCAGGGTGGGTTTATTCGGGCCATAACTCTTCTGATAATATTATGTGTCTCATCAATATCATGTGGTCAGTAGCGAATGATCAGTCTCCAGTAGCTGCCATCTCACCTGACACCGAAAAGGCATTTGATATGGTAGAATGGGATTATCTTTTTAAGATTTTGGAAATGTATGGGTTTGGGAGTACGTTTATTGGTTGGATTAAGTTACTTTATAGACACCCTGTAGCAGCGGTACAAGCAAATGTATTAATTTCAGATTATTTTACTCAGAATAGGGGCTCTTGGCAGGGTTACCTTCTTTCCCCATTATTGTTCTGTCTTGCTCTGAAACCATTAGCAGCCACGATAAGAGAGGAGGATGGTATTCCAGGGGTGATGGCAGGAGGTGTGACGCATAAGCTTCTGCATTACGCAGACGATTTTTTTTATTATTTGTCTCTGAACCTACAAGATCTATGCCCTGCCTCCACATATTTTTCAATTCCTTTTTTAATTTTCAGGATACAGAGTTAATTGGTCTAAATCCGAAGCTTTGGCTCTGACAGCGTACTGCCCAGTAATGACTTTTCAGCCAGGCATCTTTTAATGGCCCAGACAGGGCATTAAGTATTTGGGTATTTTGTTCCTAGCAAATTTATGTAATTTAGTTAATTTTGACCCTATAATAAAAAGGATTTGAGCAATGTGGGCAGGTGGGCCTCATTACATTTATCTATGATTGGAAAGGTTAATGTTATAAAAATGAATTGTATTCCAAAATTCAACAACCATTAAAATTAAACATTAAAATTTGATAGTATAGCTAAATCCTTTTTCTGGAATGGTAAACGTCCTCAAATACATTCTAACAAGTTACACAGGCCAATTGAAAAAGGCGGGATGGTCTCCCCAAGATTTTGTTTTACTATTATGCTTTTGGTCTAAGACATTTGGCGCATTGGTCCCTTCTGCCTGAAAGAGCTCCTCCCTGGCTCTTAATTGATCCTATCTTGCAATGTCTTTCTACCAAGCTGCCTGTAGAAGTAAAAACACATCCTGTTATCTCACACATACAGCAAGTGTGGACAAATGTTTCCCACGTGCTCAATTCGGACATTTACCTGTTTATTTAAATGTCTTGTTTATTAACAAGTCCCCCTTTTGCTGAACAGAATGGATTGAGAAGAGAGTTGCCACGCTGGGTGACCTGTAAGAAAATGGAGCATTGAGATCCTTGGAAAATATTATACAGTGATTTGGGATTCCCAGATTCTCAATTCTTCAGATACTTACAGCTGCACCATCTACTCTGTACCACCATTGGGTGTAATACACAGTCCCCTAAAACAGCAGACACTGCTGTGATGAAATGTTGCTTGCTGCTTTTGGAAAAGGTCATGAAGCTTCAGTGTACAATTCTTGGCTAATTCAGAGTCTAGGGGACAGGGTTTTAATATCTCTTAAGATGTTATGGGATAGAGACTTGAATTATATTAGAAGATGGAGAATGGGGTAGGATTTTTAAAAAATATCAATACTATGTCTAGGGATGTAAGGGTGCACCTCATTAAATTTAAGATACTGCATTATTTGTATTGGATCCCATCTAGACTGTATAGGCTTGGCCTTAAAGACACACCTACTTGCTGGCAATGCCAGTTTTTTGGTCCTGTGTTGAGATTCAAGAGTTTTGGTCAGAGGTTTAGAGTTTTGACTGTGAGGTCTTGGGCACTCAGATTTTATTCTGCCCCAGACTTTGTATTTTGGGTGATGGGGCGCGTATTAATATAATAAATAAACATAATAAATTGTGTCCTAACTTGCTTGATGATCGGCAGGCAGGTGATTCTCAGGGGATGGAAGGGAGCAGAGTGGCGGCTTTTGAGGAGGTGTCTTACGACTACTGGGCAGTGTGGGTGATTATGGCAGGAAGTGGGGCACTTATTTGGCCTTCTTGGGGAGGAGTAGTGGAGAGAGACAACTGGATTTCTGTAATTAATATGTGGAAACTTTTTTCTTGGATGGTTAATTTCTTTGACTTATTTATGTGTGTCTATTGTTATTTAACGTCTGACCACTGGCATGTATGTTGGGGGGGGGGGGGTATATGGATAAAAGTTGATTCTTTGTTTTCATATGTTGTCTGTGTTAACTTTTAATTTTGGAATCAATAAAAAATTGTTCATGACAAAGAAGGCGGTCACACTACACTTCACTCTTTATTCACTCCCATTCAAAAACATCAGAACACGGGAGACTGGAAATGCAAGCTCATGCGAAGAAATTTTGTACTACACTGCGTATCGAAAGTTCAAGTTTGGTGAACTCTGAACCATAAAGCCAAGAATGACCTCCTCTTTAGGTGCACTTCATTAATACACAATACACCAACAGTTTGAACACAAACGGCCACAGATAGAGCTAACATTCCCACCACACCCACTTATTTGTTTTTCATTTTTCATCATTTTTAGTGCACAAAATTGCTCTAAGAACAATGGCTTTCGCAAAAATTGGATAAGCATGGTCGATGACGTAATGCTGTAAATCCTAAAACCATAAAAGGACTGTAAAAACAACATTTTAAACAACTTTAAAGCTCAAATAATAAACAAGTTTACAGTACAATTCATTTAAGTGGTTGTATTTATTATAAGCTTCTGCCTTTAAATCCTCCAAAATATTGCATCAATTTACTTCTATTGTAAGTGTCTCACTGTAACCTCAGTTTTTTCTACAAAGAAAAGGATGGACGATTCAAAATTAATTTTGGTGGTAATCAGCATTATGCCACAAATGATGTTGATTGAGCTTAACTTGTACTGAACCTGGAACATTTCTTTAACCAAGATTAATACGTGCTGGAAAAGTATTATTTGTACATGCTAAACTATGTAGTTAACTAACACTGTTTACCAAGTAATAGGCAGTAAACTGTGTATACTGTGCAATATTCAGTATGTAGTAAGCAAGTTTTCCAATCTGAACATAGCCTATGACAGGCTCACAAGTGACAACATTTTAGCAACAACAGTTGGTCAGTGTAACATACCATTGTCAAGTTGTTTCGAGTTGGCAGCTAGTTTTAGGTGTCAGACTCCTACTGTTCCCTGATCACTGTTCAAAAGTCACAGTTCAGAGTAAAGAAAGCTGTCAAACTGATCATCATGGCAAGTCCAGGGACTGTAGTCTCCAAATCAAACAATCTGTTGCAATTCACTGATATTCTGTGCCTGAAGTTCACATGGCTTTTCTAAAGAGGAAAGAGAATCAAAGAATTAAATAAATAAAGGATCATAAGTGAGTCCAGATACAGAGTTATTTTCAAGTTTTTTTTCTCTCTCTCTCTCTCTCTCTCTCTCTCTCTCTCTCTCTCTCTCTCTGTCTGTCTTTTGTTGGTGACCTACTTGGAAAAGCTGACGTTCTTAGAATGAGCCATTTCAAACATAGGAACTGAACACAGCCTGAGTCATGGCCTCACTCTCTCATGACCACAGATTTCAGATCAGCCTCCAGGTCACTGCAGCTCACATGCAAAAATGCTGCTCGGCTGCAGTTCCCAGCTTTCTTTCCCATGTGTATGCATGCAACCCTATTCCTTCTGTCTCTCAGCTGGACCATAAACAGTCTGCAATACTGCATCAAACATCTCTCTGTCTTTTCAGATCTTTCAAGCATCATGTACATAAATACACATGCATGACGTGGATCTTAACTAGTCTGATAGCTACATGAAGGCATATCATATGCACCAGCATATTCTGTTCCATGTTCCTAGATTATTAAACTTTTTTTTTTTTTTCACATAACGAAAACTGCACTTTAAAAATGTAATCCACAACTGAACACATAGAAACAGCTGATGTCAAAGGACATGTCCAATCATTACAAATATTACAGTATATCTATTAGAAAAAACAAACAAACATTAATAAATCATTAGATATTGTAAAACAATATCAATATCAGGGGTTCTCTTTGTTATACTGTATTTTAATGAACCTTTATTACATTGATTGTTCTTTTCTTATCATATTTATACATGCTATTTTATTTACCACAGGCATTTCTATACCAATCAGAGATTGCACTACAAATAATTATCATCCATCACATTTGTCAAAAGTTTTAAAAAAGATTATTTTTATCTGTAAATTCTGTTTTTATTTTTCCTATTAAATTTTAAAATGTATAATGATATAAGTTTCATTCCATTTGTGTAGACTATGTACATTAGTGGCCTATGTCAAAAAGCAGGATTAAGCAACTAGCTAGATAAGTTTAAACTTAATTTAAGCAAGCTCTGAATTTGTAAAGTGGATAGTCTTTCATCGGGGTTCCTCGCCATAGCAACATACGCTAACCGGCTAACCTGCTCCGGGGTAGGTTATGATCAGAGATCTCATCCAGATTCTAGACCAATCAGTTGTGAACAAAGTGACAGTCACTCCCCCAGTAGCTCTATTTAAAATGCACTTCAACAAGACAATTTTAGAAATATACAAAGTAAGCTATTTATGATCATATATTTTTGCAAGAAATAGATTTTTGTCAGTCTTGCATTTGTTTAAAGACACTTCCCAATCATTTTCCCACACTGGCCATAAAATATGTATGATTAAAAAACCTAAAATAATTATATAATTTAAATTAAGATATTAATACAATATCAATAATGATCGAATGTCTTTAAAATATATCATAAAAGTGTGAATGCCACCCAAACCCCTTCTTATTAGGATTTGCTGGCAGAGATGCCATGAACATACAGTATTTCACTTGAAGATAAATAAAAGCACACTAGCACACCAAATAAGTCTTTATTGTGTCTTATGCTGCTAAACAGAAAGAACACATACGTCGAGTGAGTGACAGATAGGGGTCACCCTTGGGAGTCCCAAACACTTCTGATCTTTGAGAAAAGGCCAATGGTATTCAGATTTTTTCTTTGGAGCTGAGCGGTTGTGTTCAACGAGCTGAATTCCTCCACCGATCCATTCACCTCTACAAAAAGCTGTTGGATTTATGGCGTATTACAGTGGCTTCTCCCCCTTGTGCACCGGTGGAGTGCAGAGAATGATCCTGGGTGCTTCAGCAGCCTAAAATTGTATATTCTTCCTCTAAAAGAGTATATTTCCTACTAAAAGAGTGGCACTCATGGAGAGCGTCTTATAAAAGATGCCTTTCCATTTGTATATAATTCCTGGTTGTGGTCATTACCTCTCCACTTCCGACGGCTACGGTCGCTGCCTCACGTGCTTGGGCACTGCCCACGCGGAAACAGCGTACATGGACAGGTCTTGTTCTCACTGCGAGAGCATGACTATGGCAACGAAATGGTCGCGGCTTTCCTTCCTCAGAGGGAAAGCCACCCCAGGAGCTCCCCACCACAGTCCTTCTACCTATGGGTTTGAGGTTGCATCGGTTAGCACTTGGGGCGATTTGGGGATTCCAATGGGAGCCGCTCCACCGGGTAACCCCCACGGACCTCTCATTCCCCAGCACACTCGTTCGCCCCAGTCGAATTCTGCGAGATTGTGATCTAATTCGGGGCTCGTGAAGCAGATGAGCTCTCGATTGCTGCATCGGAGTGCGAGCTGGTTCAGTCTGACACTGAGGACTTGACGGGGCCCGGCCCCAGCGTAGAGCCCCCCCGCAGAAACAGACATCCCCATCTCACGGTCTGCCGCTAAGAACCCAAAGGAAGGCTTTGAAGCTCCCCTGAGACAGGATACCCAGGGACGTGGAGACCCGCTTACAGGCCAGGAGCTGGTGAACAGACAACATCCTCCCCCGGTTGAGGGCCGGAGGAGAATCCTTTGTTTTCTTTTCTCATGCATGCCCAATGGGCTGCGGTATCCACACTTTCAAAAAAAGAGCCATTTCCTCACTCACTGGGTCACATATCCGGTAACAACGGCCGTCGTTATCACGAACGCCAGATAGCGCACTTTTACGGCAGGTACAACGTTGCGGAGGAGGGATCCCTGCCCATGCATGCCCAGCTGTGGCATAAACATACCCACGCCAGGGCGATGGGATCCCCCTACCCCGTTGTTGGCAGGTCCTATGGTGGGTACCTGGAGGGAGGTAAGTGCTTCGATGTCCATAGACTCAGCAAGGCCATGAGTTCGGGGTTCGAGCCCCCTCAACGTGGTGCCTCCGGCTCCACCCTGCTGCGAGGCCCCACCCACCAGTATGTCCAACACGATTGTTCCCTTAGTCCCCCTCGCCGGAGCTTGGAGGCGTGGCTCACGCTCCCCAACCCGTAACAACGGCTGACTAAGACTGTAAACTCGGCTAAGCGATTTAGTTCACCAGGCGCCTGCCCCGGTTCAGCGGCATCCGGTTTACCACAGCGAAGGGCGAGAACCTTCTACAGAAGGACACAATAGAGCCTGTCCTTCCAGCCGAGATGAAGAAGGGGTTCTATAGCCCCTACTTCATCGCACCAATGAAAGGTAGTGGGTTGCGGCCAATATTGGACCTACAAATACTGAACTGTACCTTGCAGACTCCCAATCAAGATGCTAACACAGAAATGCATTTTGGTGAGTGTTCTGCATCAAGTTTGGTTCGTGGCAGTAGACCTAAAGGATGCATACTTCCACAACTCAGTTTTACCTTGACACAGTCCATTCCTTTGGTTTGCCTTGGAAGGCCGGGCATACCAGTACAGGGTTCTCCTCTTCGATCTGTCCCTGTCGCCTCACGTCTTCACGAAACTCACAGAGGCAGCCCTTGCCCTGCTAATGGAAGTGAGCATCCGCATCCTCAGCATTCTCAACGACTGATTGTAGCTCACTCTCCAGACTTGTTGTTTGCACACTGGAGTCAGTTGAGCTGAAGGCGTTCTCTTTAAAGACTGCCCTCCTTGACTGCGCTCATGTCCATCAAGAGGGTAGGGGACCTGCGGATGTCAGTGGCACGTGGCTGGAGTTCGTTCCAGAATACTCTCACGTGGTCCTGAAGCCCCAACCGAGCTATATGCCCAAGGTTCCCCAACCCCATTTAGGGTTCAGCCTTTTCGTTGTTGTGTTCGGTGCATGCTTTGCACATCTACTTGGATCACATGCAGAGTGTTCCGTGTTCACGAAGTTGTGGACCCTGGATGTCCTTCCTCCTTAGCCCTGTGGCAGGCGAGTTTGTGGAGAAACTCGATGCAGGCCCAGTACATATGCTAAATAGGTCCTGTACTGGGGTAGGTGCTCCACATGCGCTGGTTGCCTGTATGTAACCCAGTGTGTTGTATCTTCCACGAGACGGATTCCATGTTGGTAAACACGCGTCTTCCTTGGGCAGAGTCCCCTCTGCCACCAGTGCTGTGTTTGTAAAGCTCCTCCCATCTGGATGGGACCTACTACAGGGACTTCGCCACATGTGACACTGCCAACAAAACTCGGTAAGACGATGTGACATATTTCCACACAATTACCTCCCCTTTGGACAGGGTGTGGTCTCTGCTGTGTCTTCCCCTTGGGCAGACACTTATGGCCCCCAGCTGAACGATTTGCATTATTTTTTGGGGAGAAAAAAGAGAAGAGGTCATGGCTGGGGCAACCTGTCCCAATTTTTGGGCAGTCAACTTGTCCTTGAGGTGCAGGGGACCATACGACGCTCGTAAGAGCATTGGTTATGTGACGGCCAGGTACACTGGCTACGAGGCATGCAACAGTTTACCCGTCTCACACCACCAGTCCATGTAACACAGTTCAGCTAGTTGTGGCGTTTTGTATAGGGACACCTAGTGTCACTATATCGACACTACGTTGAGTGAGTAACAGATAGGGAATGTCTTGGTTACTTTCTTAACCTCGTTCTCTGATGGAGGGAATGAGACGTTGTGTCCCTCCTGTCACTACACTGTACTATCCACTGAAATGACCGGGACCTTGGCTTCTCAGCACAAAACCTGAATGAGTGGTTGCGAGCCAGCTCCTTTTTGTATGTCCGGGGGAGGTTGCATGCAAATTCCACTTGCCAATTCCCATTGGCCTTTTCTCAAAAATCAGAGGTGTTTGGGGCTCCCAAGGACGGCCCTAGTGACACTATATTGACACATCGTCTCGTTCCCTCAATCAGGGAATGGAGGTTATGAACTTAACCAAGACGTCTAATAGTATTCAATTATATTAAGTTAGTAATTTCAATGAATACTAAAGCTTTTAATTACAATTTTTAACATTTCAAATCAAGATGTTAAACTTTTAAAATTACAAGCCTGAATGTTCTTGTTGTGGACCTATATAAAGTTACTTTCACATTGACATATTATCTTTTTTTTCCCTTCACATTCTGATTTTTTTTGTGTGCTCTAGCAGCAGCAGCAGCAGCAAATGTTTCCTTTTGCTTTGTAAATGCGTTTAAATTCTTTATCATTTACTAGTGATCCTCTGTGCTGTGTAAATGTACTGTGTTTATAATTATTAATGATTTCATAGACATATTTTGTGTTGTGTAAATGTGATTTGATTGATCATATTTTTATATCATGCTCTTGCGCTGTGTTATAACTGTGTTTAAATTCTTAGAATTTATCATAATTTCCGTAAACATCTACAGCAGAGAAATAAATCTTGCTGACTCTCTCGCTATATGTGACTCGCTCTGGCTTGTGCACGACTGGCTGTTCGCTTCATTCATTAAACGTGCATGTGAACTAATCAAAACCTCAGGATCAAACTCTAAATTGATAGAGAAAGTTGGTAATGAGCATCTTGATACCACTTTTTTTGTGATACATGGCACTGATGTCTTGATATGATACAGCCAAAATATAAATAATCAATAATGAGTAATTACTTTTCAAAGAAGTAACAAAGCCAGTGGCCTAGCAACAGTTATAACCTGGGGTGATGGGACATGTCCCTCACTTCTAGAAATGTGTAGGACATGAATCGCTACATTTATATTATTAGAAAATTATACAATAATATTAAGAGTTTCTGCAGCCGTGCATTAACCAGGTTTCAACTGCTTTAAGACTCTGCAAAAGCCTTTGCCGACCATTCTGCAGATGAAAAAGGGGAAGAGTTATTTACATTCATGAGGACAGCATTACCTGATTAGCCGAAGAACCCAATCCTAACCCTACCCCTAAATCTTACCTACCAAATCAGGTAACGCTTTCTCAATGCTTTCGTCTATCAGATCAAACAAAAAAGGGACTTGCTTGGTTTGGTCTTTCTTGTTTTTTATTTGCAAAATAACGAATAACATATGGATGATCTGTCAATGTTTTGAGTTTTCAGACAATTAAATGCACTCACAAAAATAGTTTTGCCAAATTTTAAGATTTACACATTTCAATTTCATAACAAATTTCCATCAAATTGAATTGTGTAATCTTTTAAAATAAATAAAACGTATTATTATTATTATTATTAAAAATTACTCTTTGAATACCTTAGAGACTTGGGCCGCCACCTATTAACCAACAATAACTTCTTAGCAACTGCAAAACAACACGCTAGAGACACCTTAGCAACCACACAGAAATGCCTTAGCAATCATCTACAACACCCTTGCATTGTCAGTGAGTTTTGCAGTCAAGAACCACTCACATTTCCTTCAGAAAATGTAAAAATCTAGTTGACTTCAAGGTATTTTTAATACCACCACAAGCTAACATGTAAAATAAATTACATCAAATCAATGAGTGTAATTCAGTGACTATTTCATGTCAGAGCAGAGTAACAGAAAAACCAGAATGAGGGGCTGAGCACACTACCATTTTTATACAAAACTCTGCAGTCCTGAAATGTTTTAAAATGCTGGAAGTTTCCAGCTATCTCAGAGCACTTGGATCAAAGTGTGGGATGAAAGAAGCTCTGGTTACCATGCTGACAATGGTTTGGGCTTCACTGTTGACCGTCCCCTCTTCAAGTGTGTATGTGAAGGAAAGTTGTTCTTGCTGGCGAGAACAGATTCGTGAATTGTTTCTTCTCAGTATGGAGTGCAAAGCCTGCAGTAGAAAAACACTGGCTGTGCAGCCCATGCCTGAACACCCCAAACTGGTTCAGGATTTTAAGGATTCCCACATGAAGCCCAATCCCAGAAGGCTTTTTCTTTGAGGAAACACCAGCAAAAGAGTCCGTAAGAGTCCGAATGCCAAAGCTTCCCTGAATTCTTTTAAATTTCAACAAGATCTGGGGTCTGCAACATTCTTTAAAAGGACTATTATCAGGTTTATATTAAAGTCTCAAACCATCTTGATTAATTCCACCTGGCCTGTGCCACCCATCTTCTTCTCTTGGCATATACAGTATATGCCAGTATATGTCTGTCTGCTCGGATCTGCCTCTGCAGATCCACTAACATCCTGTGTGTGTGTGTCTTCCTAAAGCATGCACACACATACAATCTCCCTCTCTCTTTCTGGAGTGGAAACCAGGAAACACTGACAACATTGTCTCACACAAACTAGGCTTCTCTGCAGCTGTGCACAGTTGGACGCACCAATCAGCATCCGCACTCCACATCAACTGACTGGGATAAAGAGCCAAAAATCATGCAGGCAATATACAACCTCTCGCACTGGATCCAAGACTCTGCCTCACATACGACCAAATTTCTTCAGATGTGTTCTCCCAGACAATGATACATGTAATCGGCTGCCAAGCTCCAAAGGGACAAAAACAACCATGAGAGTAGCCCATACAACATTGCATTTCAAGTCCTCTGAAGTCATAAAATAGCTTTACGTGAGGAACAGAACAAACTTTAAGTCCTTATTCATATTCTCAAATAAAATAAGGCACCTCTGGTGTTAAAGCTTGATAGGCATGGTCATTTTGACCAGTCATTGTATAGAAAAGATCTTTGTGAGTATTCTTCAAGATTTCTCCTTCCCACGTAGGGACCTCAGGGCCAGGCTGTCTCATGGTCAATATTGTTTACATTAACTGCATGTCAACAACATACAATTTGTATTTAATCGTGATTTAAACTCTAATAATGTCTACTACTCCAGATTTTATATTCAGCCATCATTTCACAATAGAAATGTTACTGCCATAGCAACTTCTTAATGTATGTCAACATATCAAAGCATGAAAGCTAGACATAAGAAAATAAAACCGTTATAAAGACGCACATACCTATTCAGTGATGTAATATCCCACTGCATTATCCCTAGCAGTCTTTAATGAACAACATTTAATATATATAAATGTTATATATATATATATATATATATATATATATATATATATATATATCTGATTAAGTGATAAATAGAGAGTTACCTCACTAAACATTTATGACCGTTTAGGCCAGTTTTTGAGATTCTGAAACAAGTCAAATCCCGACATGATATACATTTTTTAATATGGCATCAAAAAGTTGTAAAGAGAAAATGCTACCAGTGCAGAAACAGAAATAAAATATTCCTAGCAAGTTAGTGAACTTTCAACAATCACATACTTTATACAGTATTTTCTATCAGCTGTTTAGAATCAGAACTGGAGATGTCTAAATCATTGGATTAGCAAGTAGATTATTTTCAAACAGTTGGTTAAATGGGATAATGAAACAGTCTGAATTGGATCTTTCACATTTTGTTTCAATCATTCAGACAGCTGACTCACACCCTAAATAGTCTGGAGCAGTTTCTCGTGCAGTAAAACAGCAATGGGATGATAGGCAACTTTAAAGAACAAAAATAGTCCTTGATAAATTGGGATATTTACCTTCAAACAACAGAAACTAACACCACATTTTTTTCATTTGTCAGTGAAGAAGAAAGTCTATGAATTTCAACAACTGCATGGGCAGTTTTTAAAGGACTCTATAGCTGCAGGTAGAGAGTCCAACTATTTCCACTCTAAAGAGTATCAAAAGAGTAGGCCTACATGAAACAGTTAAACAGGTTCTGTAGTTTACTACTTTCCTTACAGTAAGTAGCTTTCAGCTATTTTCTTTCTGTAGAGTAGTTGGTAGCCTAGCAACATTTTTGAGTAGCTTGCCCAAAACTGAATCTATACTAATAGACCCTATTTTTTACTCCATAAAATTTATAAAATGACTGGTTAGTGTAATGTGAAATATAAGAATTATCTCAAACTGTAAAAAGTTAGCTGTTCACTTCAAACGGTGGCTCTGTAAATAGCAATAATAAGTTAGTTAGTAAAAGGACAGCTTTAAATTTAAATTCTTATTGTTATTATCCTGTTTGGTTTAATATAAAAACTAGGGCTGTGAATCAATTAATCATGATTATATTATGGTACATAAAGAGCTTGGTTTGTCATTAGTTTTAATTATTAAAAAATGTGCATTTTAAAGTTCAGTATTTTATTTATTTTATTTTTGTATTTTTATTTAATTAGACAAATTTTTTTACAGATATTAATATTTCATAAAAGTATATGTTTTACATGGCATAAAATCAATGGACATGTTGAAATTACAATTTGGACAAAATCTTTTGGCATTTTCCAGTGGACTTTTTTTTTAATAATAGGATCAAATGGGCAGACACGATTCATATTAAACTGTTTTGGCAAGAGAAACTTAAGTGCACATTGCCAATGCATATACACTATACTTGCATATCTATAAAATTTAATGCTAAAGTTTAATTTGCTGAAAATGTAAATCTCAAAATTATTATTATCTCTGGCTGTCGTTCAGTCTCTACAAGTATACCTGGCAGTAGCTTGCCTAACGGCCAGGTCCTTCTCAGTCTCCATCACTCACACGCTGGGTCTCTCTTTGGTGGTTTCGCTTTTGAAACAAGTTAGATGAAAGTCAGTGAGCATTTTGTTGTGATGCAATTACTTGCACGTTGCAAATGAAGAATCTTCATTCTCCATACAGTAACTCAGCTCCTGTGTTTCTAATGCCTGGGGCATGCGACACCTGCAATGAATAAGCGTGTATGGATGTGAAGTTGAGTCAAGTGAGTACCTACTGAAAATATGCCAATGTTAGCCACAGAATGTTGGAAACAACATTTTTTTGCCCATTGTACAAAAGTGCCTTGGTTTGTTCCCAGCAGGCATCAGAGCCAATAAGTCTGAGTAACCTGACAGGAACAGCATGGGACACCTTTTTCCTATCATGGGAAGTTTCAGGAAGTAAAAAAAAACACACCACACACCTGTTCCCCATCTCAGATAATCACCTTTTGCCCTATTTAATCCCCTTTTGTCTGCTGTCTTGAACAAAATTGTTTTGTGTCATAGTGCCAAGCAGTCAACCCTTTCTGAGCATTCTCTTAGTCCTGTCAGTGTGTTTTGTTCCCTGACAACTTCTCCTCTTTCATATCAGGCCTCCCTTTCTTCATGGTTTTCCTTCCTGGCTTCCAGTCCCACTGCCACCTACACCTGCGGCATTCTTCATCCTCAGCCAGCCTTTTGGTGTGGGGTCCCGGTTCTGCCTTACGGACCTCCGGCCAGTTCTTTCCTTTGTCTCCACTGGTCACCCACAACATGGGGCAGCCAACTGTCCTCCCGACTTCCCCTCCTGGGTCTCACCATTTCAATGGAGAAAAACCACTTGCATTGTTCTTTTCCTGCGACCATCCAAACAGACTATTTTTGGGTTGCAACCCGCCAGTTGAAAAACACTTAAATATTTCTTTAATATCTCAATTGTTTCTCCTACACAGCAATGGGATTACATAGAAAGTACAATGAGACAATTGCTTGTGTCTCCAACTCCTTATATTTTTTCTTGTGAGAAAGAGACCCTCAAAATTTCAGAAGAGATCACAATTTAATGTCTCAAAAGGTGCTCAACTCTGCTATCAAAACTGAGAGATTACTATAAGAACTGAAACGGCACAGCCATTGACCAGGTAAATAAAAAGGGTTGCAAACCCCTGATGTAGGAGAATAAGGCCTTGGTGTGCCTTATCGCTTGCTGATACTAGTCTCTGTACTATGAAGAATGTACGTTATGGGTGGACTGCAAGACTAGCCATATCTCTTGAAGATGATCACAGATAAGGCATTTAGAGATGTCCGCTATACTTGTCCGGTTGGTACGATTGGTTCCTTGGGTCACAGCCATGCCCCCCATCAGTTTCTTTCTTCCCGGAGGTGCATGACGTGCAATCGAAGTCCTGCAGGGCACCTATTGCTGCCCGATACCAACCTCCTCGCTCATCCGCTTTCACTACCCTCAACGGTGGGGTGGTCCATGAATACATGGAGGTCCCCCAAGTGGACAAAGCTGTTGTGATGTGCCTGCGCCCGTAAAACGCACCCACCTGGCCGGATCGCCCAGTACTCCCCTCCGAGGCCTGTAGGATGACATCGTCCCTGGCATCTAAAGTCTACAGCGCCACCGGATGGGCCACTTACGCCCAACATGCCACGGCCCTCCTGAAAACCACAAGGCCAAAGCACATAAAGAACTGCACTTGGGTATTCCTGATCCTGATGTGCTGCAGGAACTGCGCTCAGCTACCGACCTCACCCTCTGGGCTACGAAGTTTACAGCGCAGGTTCTCAGACAGGCGTTGATCGAGAAGCAGGAAACCGACTTTCTCAACGACCCCATCTCCCAGCTCGGTCTATTCGGCAACACCGGTGAAGATTTGCCCAGCAGTTTTCAGCATTGAAAAAGCAGACGGAGGCCATCCAACACATCTTACTTCGGCACAGACTACACTGAGGGCATCCCCCTGCGGCAGCAAGAAACCAGCAGGTAGCACCACCTCAACCAGGGCCCAGCTCTAAGCCCCAGCATAGAGCTACACGCAGGAAGCGGACACCCCCATTTCACGAACCTCTTCAAGGACCCGGAAAGCTCCCAAGCGTTACCAAGACGGACCACCCAGGGAGCAAGTTGTTCGCACAGGAGCTGGTAGCCAGACCACTCCTTCCCCTGGTGTAGGTCGGGGAGGAGAATCCTTGGTTTCTTTATTTTCATTTCCCGCACCCTCTTTGGACTGCGGTACCCATTTTTAATAAAACCTAGCCGGTGCCCACAAAATGCCGTTCTCATGGCACCCCGGCTACAAAACCTTACAGGCGAAGTGGCACTCTGGATGAAAAAAATTCACATCTACGTCTGTGCAGCATTCACAACCCCTGCTGGCTGGTTCTGACGAGGCTAAAACAGTTCCAGAGGCTTCTGGTATATACGGCATACCCAGCCGCGGTATAGTGGGCTAATGCACACAAATGTTAATCAGAAGGTCATTGGTTCGATCCCCACAGCCACCACCATTGTGTCCTTGAGCAAGGCACTTAACCACAGGCTGCTCCAGGGGGATTGTCCCTGTAATAAGTCCCCCGCTGCATCACACAAACCACACCCCTGGCCCGCCGGTGGTGACGGGTCTCAAGGATGGCCCAAGAGACCCTCCTCCTCAGTCACCGGTCCGCCTTACTCCGGGCGTGCGGAGCAAAGAAAGTGCTTCTAGGGTCCCCTCAAGGTCCTGACCTCCCTGCAATTCCCCCCCCCGCAGCAAGGCCCCACCCCCAGGAACGTCGGAAGTGATCCTTCCATTAGTGCCCCTAGCCCCATGTTTGGATGTGTGTCTATCTCTTTCCAACCCGTCGTGCTAGCTGAACCATCTGACTTCTTTCCTTCAGCTTGTCCCTGTCCCCTCACGTCTTCACGAAGGTCACAGAGCTAGCCCTTGCCCCGTTAAGGGAAGTAGCCATTCGCATACTCAATTACCACGATGACTGGCTGATTATAGCACACTCACAGAGTTACTGTGTGCACACAGGGACCTGGTGCTCATACAACTCCAAGACTGGCTGGGGTGCCGTGTCTAATGAGCACACAGCCGCTGGCCCCTGGACATAACCTCGCCTGCATTGGCACATCAACTGCCTCGAGTCGCTGGCAGTACTGCTTGCACTGCAGAGGCTATTGCTGTTGATCCAGGGCAAGTACGTGTTAGTCCGGATGGACAACATGACGACAGTGGCTTATATAAGCCACCAAGGTGGTTTACATTCACGTCGCATGACGCAACTCGCCCATCACCTCCTCCTCTGGACTGCAGGCTGCAGGTTGCTGCAGGCTACTCACATCCCGGGCAAACTGGTTCAGCTGATTTGGAGTCGATTCGGCGAAGCACAGGTAGACTTGTTTGCTTCCCGGGAGTCCTCCCACTGCCTGCTGTAGTACTCCCTGGCCGAGGCCCCCCTCTGCACAGAGGCTTTGGGACACTGCTGGCCCTGGGGTCTGCACAATTATGCGTTTCCCCCAGTGAGCCTGCTTGCACAGACTTTGTGCAAGGTCAGGAATGATGAAGAACAGGTTGTGTTGGTAGCACCGTACTGGCCCACCCAGACTTGGTTCTCGGAGCTCACGCTCCTCGCAACAGCCCCTCCCTGGCGAGTTCCCCTGTTGAAGTATCTCCTTTATCAGAGACGGGGCACGATTTGCACAGACCTCTGGAATCTCCATGTCTGGCCCCTGGACGGGATGTGGAAGACCTAAGTGGGCTACCACCGGTGGTGGTAGACACTATCACTCAGGCCAGGGCACCCTCTACGAGGCAGCTGTATAACTTAAAGTGGCGTCTGTTTGCGAATCTTTCCGAGGTGAAGACCCCCAGAGATGAGCAGTTGGGTCAGTGCTTTCCTTCCTGCATGAGAGGTTGGAGGGGCAGCTGCCCCCCTCCACCGTGAAGGTATATGTGGACGCTATAGCGGCAAACCTTGATGCGGTGGATGGTAAGTCCTTGGGGAAGCACAACCTGATCATCAGGATCCTTAAAGGCGTTAAGAGGTTGAATCCTCATAGGCCACGCCTCGTGGGCCTACAGAGAGCCCCGTTTGAGCCTCTGGAGTCAGTCAAGCTAATGGCCCTCTCATTGAAGACAGCCCTCCTGACTGTGGTCACTACTATCAAGAGGGTTGGGGACCTGCAGGCATTCTCTGTCGGCGATACATGCCTTGAGTTCGCTCCAGCATACTCTCACGTGGTCCTGAAACCCTGGCCGGGATCATGGTATGTGCTCAAGGTTCCCACTTTCTGTTTTAGGGACCAAGTGGTGAGCCTGCAAGCGCTGCCCTGGGAAAAGGCAGACCAAGCCTTGTTGTTGCTGTGTCCAGTACGTGCTTTGCAAATCTACTTGGATCTCACAGAGAGCTTTAGACACTCCAAGCAGCTCATTGTCTGTTTTGGTGGACAGCGGAAGGGGATGGCTGAGATGGGAAATTGAAGAAAGAAAGAAAGAAAGAAAGAAAGATTAGACCTCTCCTTCCATCATATTCATGTAATTACTTATGTGATGAATGTGCAGGTACTGGTAGAGTGTTATCTAAGGCTAAGTCTACATTAATTTGAATACATTTGAAAATGGTGTTTTCATTAAGACTGCTCAGCAGCAGCGCGTGAGCAGTCTTCCCAGATTTAACAAATTGGGCTAATTTGAGAACACAATCGCAGGTTAAAATGAAAGAATTGCAGGTTGTGTTTTTGGGATACTTTAAAAATAGACAGCGGTCACCAAAATGTCTGATGGTAGGCACTAAAGTATAAAAATGCAACGTCATATTTGTGCATAATTATTCCTGGATTTAATATCTGGCAACCGCACTTGCACATCTTAACAATCAGTGAACTGTTTTAAAACTACATTTTCTCCAAAAATGTACTCAAGTAAATGTAACGCAGTAAATGTAGTGTGTTACTACCCACCTCCGTGTGCATGATACATCGTTTCCCGCAATTGTTGTCATGTAAATACGTTCATGCAGCTGCAGATACAGCTTCTGTGTAAAGATGAGGTAAAGATGTACGACTTACAATAAGGATTTGGTGAGTCACGTCCACATAGTGAAAGAACTCTCAGGTAAAAACAGAGGTGTATGTTTTAAGATCAACAAATCCTGGTGTGATCAGAGGAACGAACATTCTATCAAGTCTTTCTGCTCTACTGATCTTGAACTTCTCGTGTTTCTGTATCAACCATTCTGGCTACCAGGGGAATTTACAGCGGTCATTTTCCGACACAGACCGGGCACACAAGGAACGTTGAAGGCCAAGTTCATAGTGACTGGGGACTTTAATGAGGCCAACTTCAAGTCAATTGCACCGAAATACTACCAACCCATCAGTTACAATACACGAGGGGACCAGGTTTTTGACCATTGCTACTCTCCCTTCCGAGAAACAAATCCCTCCCCCACCCACCATTTGGCAAATCAGACCAGTATTCTGTTCTCCTGAACTGAAACAGGAAGCACCCACCCTCAGAACAATCTAGTGCTGGTCAGACCAATCAGATTCTATGCTACAGGACTGTTTTGATCACGTGGACTGGGAGATGTTCCGGTCCGCCTCTGATGACGACATCGAGGTCTATGTTGATACCATAACGTGTTTCATCCGGATGTGCATAGATGATGTAGTGCCGACCAAAACAATACCGATCTACATTAACCAGAAACCATGGATTAATAGCGATGTTCATGCGGCACTTAATGCACAGACTTCCGCTTTTAATTCTGGGAATGCGCAAAACTATCAGATCAGTCAAATGCCAGTACAGGGACAAGATGGAAGGACAGTTCAACACCAACTCTAGAAGCATGTGGTAGGGAATTAATATCATCACAGACTTCAAAGAGAATAAAAACTCTGCTGTGAACACTGCTGCCTCTCTCCCGGACGAACTTAATACTTTTTATGCTCGTTTCGAGGGAAACAACACCGCCCTCGTGGAGAGAGCTCTCGCAGCTGAAGCTACAGAGGTTGGTTCACCCTCCGTCTCTGTAGCGGATGCAACCAGATCCTTCCGACGGGTGAATATCTGTAAATCCACGGGTCCAGACAGCATTCCGGGCTGCGTCATCAGGGCATGTTTGAATTAACTGGCTTTTTATGGACATTTTCATAATTTCCCTCTCCTTGTCTGTGGTCCCCACATTCTTTAAAATGTCCGCCATTGTGCCTAAAACAAAGCAATCCAAAATCACTTGCTTAAATGACTGGCATCCTGTTGCTCGGACCCCCATCATCAGCAAATGCTTTGAGAGGCTAATCTGAGATTATATCATCTCTGTGCTGCCTGCCTAACTGCAATTTGCCTTCCGCAACAACCGCTCCACTGATGATGCCATTGCATCTATACTACACACTGCTCTCTCCCACCTGGAAAAAAGGAACAGAATGCTGTTTGTAGACTACAGCTCAACATTCAACACCATAGTGCCCTTCAAGCTTGATGTGAACCTCCGGGCTCTGGTCTTAAACAGCTTGCTGTGCAGTTGGATCCTGAACTTCCTGTCAAGCAGACACCAGGTGGTTAGAATGGGCAGCAACATCTCCTCATCACTGACCCTCAACACTGGAGCCCGCAGGGCTGTGTTCTCAGCCCACTGCTGTATACACTGTTGTGGCACGGTGGAGGGCGGGACCGGCGCGTGATTACGCACGCCCGGTCCCGTATCAGGCTAATTGAGCCGTCAAGAGGGATAAAGGCCACTCGCAGACGGCGATCGAGAGAGAGAGCTTAATCAGCAGACATGCCTTTATCCCTCTTGACGGCTCAATTAGCCTGATACGGGACCGGGCGTGCGTAATCACGCGCCGGTCCCGCCCTTCACGTGCCACAACTCTACACACATGTACATGTGGCAACACATAGCTCCAATACCATCATTAAGTTTGCTGATGATGACAATGGTGAAAGAGAAAGGAGGTGCACACTCTGACACACTGGTGTCAGGAGCACAACCTAAGACCAAGGATCTTGTAGTGGACTTCAGGAGAAAAGACAGCAAACACAGCCCCATCACCATCAATGGAGCACTGGTGGAGAGAATCAGCAGCTTCAAGTTCCGTGGTGTCCACATTACTGAGGAACTCACATGGTCTGTCCACACTGAGGCTGTGTGAAGAAGGCTCACCAGCGCTCTTCTTCCTTAGACAGCTAAGGAATTTTGGAATAAACCACCACATCCTCACACAGTTCTACAAAAGCACTGTAGAGAGCATCCTGACTGGCTGTATCACTGGCTGATATCGCAACAACACCGGCCTCAACCACAAAGGGTGGTACAAACTGCCAGACACATCATCGGAGGTGATCTTTGCTTCCTCCAGGACATCTATACCAGGGGGAGTGTGAAAAAATCTTGGAGGATCATCAGAGACTCCCCCACCCAAGCTATGGGCTGCTCTCACTACTACAATCAGGCAGGCGGTATCGCAGCATTAGGACCTGCACCAGCCAACTTCATGACAGCTTCTTCCCCCAAGCAATCAGACTTTTGAACTCTTGATTGCTCATAATACATATCTGCACTTTATTAGCTTCAGACTGGACTCACATTGTATACTTCTCTTAATAACGCACTGGCAACTGATTATCAACTGGCAGTTGAATGTCAACAAAACACTTCATATTTACTTCCACTGGTTACATGGAGGGGCATACTGTCATACTGCTATGTTGCTAGGAACTGCACCCAAGGCTTTCACCCACTGTTGCACTTGTGTATATTCTTGAGTTACAATAAAGGGATTTGATTTGAACTGTCTTCCATATAGAAAAGAATTAGTGTACAACTCAACATCTAATTTAAAGAAACAAGCTATTCAGATTCACTTATATTAGATAAAAGTGGAGGTTTAGTGGTTCAGATAAGATAATAATGACATTTTACACATAATTCCACAAATTGTGCTTTGACTTTCTAAAGCATGTTTCTTGTGTTCTTGTATTCTGAAGTATTCTCATTATTCAGCCCAGAATACATTCTTAAAGTAATCCGCCCAACTAATGCCATGAGTTTGGGGCAGGGCTATCTGTTTGCCCGACCACTGGAAGATGAAGGTTATGTTAAGGAAGCCTGTGTAAAAATTAAGTCATTATTTTTGCAATGCCTTTTGGCAACGCTAGAGGTGAAGAAATTACACTTCACCTTTAAGAACACTACATCTTTCCAGAATGTTTGTTGCTAATGTGTTTAGGAAGCTACGTCTTCAAACTGCACATATGAAACAACTGTGAAGGAACTTAACATAAGTCATTTTAAATGTAGTTTATTATTGAAAATAACTAATGTGTATATGACACATTTACACCTCTTCACACATCTGCATCAACAGAGCACAGGTGCAGTGTGTTTGGAAGTTGTGTGTGTGTGTGTATGGTTACTTCTGAGTAAAACCTCAACACACAGGATATTACTCACCTAGTGAAACTTCTGAGAAACAGAGAGCGTTAACTCAAACACAAGGCCTGTTGTGGAAATGCGATAAAATATGGGAATATGGGGTTTTGTCTTGCTCACTGGGGACATCCAGGCATGATTTTCTGTAAAGCTGATTTGAAATTGTATATGTATTGTAAAAAGTACTATACAAATTAAGATTTTGTCAAGGGTCCTGAAAACCATGTGTCCAGTTTGAATACCCTGTAAAGGCCCAAGAGTGCACAGTGTACTGCTCTCATGCCATCTTGTGTCTGTCCAACCACACCACAGAAATCAACCTCTCAGCGGCTCTTAGACCGCAGTGCATGAGTCTGTGAGGGTGTGTGTGACAAGGTTGCCAGGTCTTTGTGACAGCCACCATGACCAATAAAACCAGCCAATACCAAAAATCAAGCATAGCGTAAGTTCAGGCAGGTCGGGTTAGTCAAGCTGTAATCAGCTGATGTTTACCTGATCACACCTTCTACCAATACAAATCAGACACTTATCAAAGTGGTTCAAAGTCATTTTACATTTATTTGTTGCCTTAGCTGCCTTTTAGTTTTGCATTTTGTGTTTGCTGTAACCTTTTCTATTAGGCCCTATGTGCATTGTATTATGCATTATCACTATCTCATACAGTGCAGCCTTACTCCATTAAGTCAGGTCAGGCAGTCAGTTACTATAGATGCTTGGATTCATCCGTCGACAACATGTCTGTCATCTAACCATCAAGTCAAGTCAATTTTATTTGTATAGCGCCTTTCACAACACACATCGTTTCAAAGCAGCTATACAGAAGATCAAGCATTAACAGACAATAAAACTGTAATGTCTATAATGTCGACGAATCATCATTGTGTAATTAGATAAAATACAATTGTTAATCGTGTTTAAAAATAAGTAATTAAATAATCATTGTATTAATAACCCCAGAGAGCAAGCTGAAAGCGACTGTGGCAAGGAACACAAAACTCCATAAGATGTTGATTAATGGAGAAAAATAACCTTGGGAGAATCCAGACTCACTGTTCCCCTCTGGCTAACATCATGAATATAATGTAAATATTACTTATGTACAGATAAAGTCATGGCTTAAAATTATTAAACTAAGTAAGTGTTAAGGGTCTGTGTTTAAACATCGATTTTGTTTGAACTGTAAGATTAATGACCAATGTCTTTGAAGTCCATCCTGGATTAACTGCAGAAGTTCACATAGATGCAGTTGTCCTTGTTAATTGGCTGATGAAGGCTGTTTTTGGCAATTGTTAGTCTATGCATTCCATTTCAAGATCGTAGTCCATCAATAGACAGAGGTGATGGGCAGAGATCAGGTGTGTGAAACGCAGTTCAACCTGGGCGGAAATTTCGGTGAGGTTCGGTGTGGTCCATCCTAAATCCAAGGTTTAGACAATGGCATATGAAGTATCCCATGTCTTAGGGTTGGAGTTGGGATCAGTTCATCCTCTGAAGTCCAACATAATATACTGAAGTGATGTTTGACTGGCACCGGCTGCATTGAGTCATCATCATTCAGCAACACGTAGCAGTGGAGTCCAACACGAAGCAGGAATAATGCTGGATCCAGTCGGTTCTGGTGACCTCAGAATAGGAGTTCCGAGGTTGAGACAGGGAAACAAATAAAATAATATAAGCATATATGCCATTCAATTTATTGCAGAGTTATAGATCATGATCAATGTTTCTGGTTCCGGCAGACCCAACTAAAGCAGCCTAATTGTGGGCTGGAGGATAAATTAGGTGTATGCCTGGCTAAATAGATGAGTCTTTAGTCTAGACTTAAACTGAGGGAGTGTGTCTGCATCTCCAACAGTGTTAGGGAGACTATTCCATAGTTTAGGAGCCAAATATGAAAAGGATCTACCTCCTTTTGTGGATTTTGATATTCTAGGAACTATTAACAGGCCAGAATTTTGCGATCTTAATGAACATGATGGAATATAGTGTGGTAGAAGGTCACTTAAGTACTGTGGAGCTAGACCATTCAAAGCTTTGTATGTAGTTAACAGAAGTTTTAAATTAATACGGAATTTAACAGGTAGCCAATGTAACGATGATAAAATGGGGCTAATATGATCATATTTCTTGGTTCTTGTTAGCACTCTGGCTGCTGCATTTTGAACCAATTGAAGTTTATTTATTGATCTTGCTGGACATCCTCCCAGTAATGCATTACAATAATCTAGTCTTGACGTCATGAACGCATGAATTAGTTTTTCGGCATGTGCATTAATTTAGCAATATTTCTTAAGTGGAAGAATGCTGTTCTACAAACATTGGTAATTTGATTTTCAAAAGACAGATTGGTATCAAATATAACACCTAAGTTCTTCGCTGTTGAAGATGATGTAACAGTACATCCATCGAGAGTCTAATTATATTGTAGTGGCTTATTTTTAGAGTCTTTTTGGTCCAATAATTGGTACCTCTGTTTTGTCAGAATTGAGTAGAAGGAAATTTCTGGCCATCCAATCTTTTATTCATTGATACACTCTGCTAATTTTGAGAATTGTGAAATCTCATCATGTTTTGAAGAAATATAAAGTAGTGTATCATCGGCATAGCAGTGTAAACTTATTCCACGATTCCTGATAATATCTCCCAGAGGAAGCACATACATGGAGAAAAGCAGAGGCCCTAAATCTGATCCCTGTAGCACTCCATATTTTACTTTCGTTTGGTTTGACAATTCCTAATTTACATAGACAAAGTGGTAGCGGTCTGCTAAATAGGACCTAAACCATGCTAACACAACTCCACAAATACCAACATAATTCTCTAGCCTATTCACGAGAATGGTGTGATCTATCGTGTCGAATGCAGCACTAAGATCTAAAAGCACTAGAAGAGAAATGTAGCCGCGTTGATAAGAGAAAGTCATTTGTAACTCTGATAAGTGCAGTCTCTGTGCTGTGAAGAGGCCTAAATCCTGATTGAAATTATTTGTATATACTATTTCTCTGTAGAAATGAACATATTTGGGAGGATACTACCTTTTCTAGTATTTTTTACATAAAAGGGAGATTTGAAATCAGCCTATAATTTGCCAGCTCTCCATGTCCTAAGCATAGCGAGGAGTTAATAATATTAAGAAGAGGTTTTGAAATTACAGGAGATACCTCTTTTAAGAGCTTACTTGGTATAGGATCTAACAAACATGTTGTGGCTTTTGATGTTTCGATAAGTTTTGTTAGCTCTTCATGACCTATGACAGAGAAGGATTGAAGCTGCACGTGAAGAAAATTAATAGACACTGTTTTCTGAGGTGCTATGACAGATGATTGCATAATTCCAATTTTATTTCTGATTATTTAAATTTTATCTGTAAAGAAATTCATGAAGTCATTACTCTAGTGCTGCGACGTAATATCTGGTTCTGTTGAGACTTTACTCCTAACCAATTTAGCCACAGTACTGAGTAAACATCTAGGATTGTTGAGGTTATTTTCTATGAGTTTACTAAATTATGCTGACCTGGCAGCTTTTAGTGCCTGTCTGTATCTACAGACAATATCCTTCCATGCACCACAAAATACTCATGGTACAAATTTTTTATTTTTCCACATGCACTCCATTTTCTGAGCTGCTCTCTTGAGAGCATGAGTGTGATCATTGTACAATGGTGCAGGGATTATTTTTTTTAATTTTCTTTAATCAAAGTGGGGCGACAATATCAAGAGTGCTAGAGAAGACTGTATTTATATATTTTTTTATTTCATCAAGTTCATCTGGGCTTTGGGGTTTATTGAGTGTATGAGATAGATCTGGAAGATTATTAGTGAAGCTATTTAGTGGTCGAAAGAATAGTTCTACCTGAACAATAGCGTGTTATAGATTGAGTAACATTAGCTGATTGCAGCATACAAGAGACGAGGTAATGATCCGAGATGTCATCACTCTGCTGCAGAATTTCTATATTATCAACATCAACTCCATATGACAGAATTAAAACTAGTGTATGATTATGGCGATGAGTTGGTCCCGTAAACATTTTTGTCTGACTCCAAGAGAGTTGAGAATATCGATAAATGCTAATCCCAATGTATCATTTTCATTATCTATGTGAATGTTGAAGTCACCAACAATTAAAACTCTATCTACAGTAACTACAAGATCTGATAAAAAATGAGCAAATTCACAAAGGAAATCAGAATAAGGCTCGGGTGATCTATACATTGTAGCAAGGAAAAAAAAGACGACAGAGATTTTTTATTTATATCTGACGGTGTCACATTAAGCATTATTAGTTCAAAAGACTTAAATTTATATCCTGTCCTCTGAGTAACACCAAAAACTTCACTGTAAATTGTAGCAACACCTCCTCCTCGACCCTTCAGATGAGGCTCATGTTTATAACAATAACCTGGGGGAGTAGATTCAACTAATATATTCATCTGGTTTAAACCAGGTTTCAGTCAAACAGAGCACATCCAATCTATGATCTATAATCATTTCATTAACAATTAGTGCTTTGGTAGAAAGAGATCTAATGTTTAGTAGCCTTATTTTTATATGATGTGTATTTTTAATGTGTTTGTTTTGTTCAAGTTCGACCTTAATCATATTTTTTCTAAATGATTTAGTGAGGGCATAGTGTTTGGTAGTTCGGGGAACAGACACAGTCTCTATGAGATATCTAGGTGATACAGTCTCTATGTGTTGTAGTTTATGTGACCTGTGTGACGTCTCAAGGCAGCTAGCAGATGTTCGGATTAACCAGTTTGTCTGCTTCCTGACCTGGGCCCCAGTTAGTCAAATACTATCATTATTAAGACTATGAGCCAAATTAATAGAGAGGAGAGCGGCACCTTCCCTGGAGGGATGGAGTCCGTCTCTCTTTAGCAGTCTATAATTGTCTATAAATCCTATTTTATTCTTCAGACATTCAGTGACACTAATCTACTATAAACCTCATCACCACGATGAGCAGGGAGGGGACCAGAGCATATTACAGTGTCTGACATCGATTTTGCAAATTCGCACACCTCTTTAACATTATCTTTAGCAATCTCCGACTGGCGAAACCTGACATCGTTAGTGTCGACATGGATAACAGTTTTAGAAAATCTACGTTTAGCATTAGCCAGCACTTGTAAATTTGATTTGATGTCAGATGCTCTGGCCCCCGAAATGAAATTAACAATAGTAGCTGGAGTCTCTATTTCCATGTTCCTTACAATAGAATCGCCAATAACAAGGGCTCTTTCAACAGGATTCTCAGTGGGTGTATCACTGAGTGGGGAGAATCGATTGGAAACCCTAATGGGAGAGTGGTGTATATTTGCAGAGCGAGTATGCCACCGAGACGTCACCCAAATGCCCTGCTGCAGGGGCTCTACATCTGGAACCAAAGTGTGTATGTTGCTCTCTGTACTACTCGCATCTGAAACAGTATCTACCGGCTTCTCTTTCTCACTGACCTCCACTAGCGTTTGGATGTGAACCCCTCACTGCTGACGAAGGAGGCTATTGTAAACATGTGACATGTAATGCAGGAAGAAATAACATGAGCGGATGCCATTACTTACCGCAAATTTTTTGTTGTTGGTTGTTCCTGAGCAGTGAGGGTTTGAGATTGATGTGAATCCCTCACAAAATTGTTTGTTGTTGGTTGTTCTTGATAAGCGGTGCTTTGAAATCGATGCAATAATCTGTGTACCATAGAGGAAAAAAACGGGTGCGCACTGAAAACATGCATGCAGTTTAATCACAATAAAAATAGAATGCGGATGCAGGTGGAATATGTGAGCAGTTGAATCGCGATAAGAGAATAATACGAGGGAAAACCCGATACGCGCTTAAAAATGGCAGATATTAAGGATTAAAGGCTGAAATAAGATATATAAGCGATGCTAAAGAAAACTAGCAGGCTACAAACACAGACTCTAGCTAGGTGCCAGCAGCAACAGGTGAAATACACGCAGATGAAACAGTAGAAAAGCTATGTTATACATTGTTCTGATATGAAATTTTCAACATATGCATGCCCTGATGATGACTAAGGTGTGACTAATCATCCTTTAGGATATTATTTGATTGATTGCTCAGTTTTATTTCTGTCTTAAAACTCTGTGGACATTGGCTTGGCTCTAATGAGCACGTTTGAATGAGCTAATCAAGTTCTTAAGGATTACTTTAATTGGACCCTGAAAAACTGAGAACTCTGGACATTGAAGGTTGTGACTCTCCAGGAGCAGATTGGTAAACTCTATATGCTCTATAGTATGCTCAATACTGATATTTAAACACAAGTTTTAACTGCTTGGCTCCTTGCTGCAAGAGTGTATGCTTCCCAATTCAGTCTCAGTTTAATATTTAAGGGTTTGAGCTAAGCTAAATTGGTAGTCACTAACATCATCTGGGGCTACACCATTAATCAAATTGATTTTACAGCTGCATAGGTATCATCTACTCTGTAAGTGTCAATTAAATATTTCAGTTCGGTCTAATCGTGACATGCAGCAAATATATATATTTGGTTACATAAATGTATCGAATAACCACATTAATAATCTGCATTATGGTTGGTCTGCCCTACTGAGAAATATTTATTTGTTTTATTTGTTCAGGTAATGGCAACATTCTTGATGCCTATCCGGATGTTTTTTTTTATTGATAAGTTTAATGCCGTAAGTTCCTCACACGCTTGTTGCATTTAAGATCACTATAGCTCTGTTTGCTCTTATCCGCTGCACTCCCTGCTCTGTCCATTTGGGTGGAGAGTTTGCCCAGAACAGAACCATACCGTGAACATCAACAGATTCTTTCAATTTTTCTAGAACAAAAATTACCCTTAGTCATGCCTCAAAAGTGAATATATTAAGAAATGCATGTTGGATTGTATTTTAAAACAATATGTTGCTAACAAGTTTCTAAATAAGGACTACCAGTACCAAAAGCATGTGCCTGATGAAACCATAGCAACATTTTTAAAACACACAGTGGCTTCAATATTCACGTCTGGGGTATCATTGTGTGTATTTTATGTTGTAGAACAAAACATTTTCAGGTTGGTTTACCACAGATGTTATTGTACTCATAAATCCAAAACTGACATTATAAAAACCCATAGGAAATCCCACAGCGAACTCATAGCTCGAAAATGATAATTTTGTTTAATAGATAGGTTGATGTATTTATGTTCTGGAGATTCATATTTTGTTATTTATTTTCAATGTTATGTAAGAATGCAAAAAATCATTACAATTATTTTCACCTCTGAAAAAAACTCTGACCTCTGTAAGAAATTACAGTATTCTGCCCTAAAATATGAGTTCCACTTGACCTGATCTCAGAATGGCTGCATCATCTAAAAGGCTTGATTACAACTTGATGCCGTCACACCACAGGCGGATCCCAATCTAGGATGGGCCAGTCCTTTGATATTGATGGACTCCACGTTAAGCCTTCGTCATTGATTCGTAACCTTGGTGTCTTATTCGATCAGACTCTATCTTTTGGCTCTCATATTTCTTCTCTTGTTAAAAACTCTTTTTTCCATTTTCGCAATATTGCTCGTTTACGATCGTCTCTCACTTTAGCTGATGCTGAAACCTTAATTCATGCATTAATCACATCACGCCTGGACTATTGCAATGCCTTATTTCTTGGTCTTCCCAAAAAACTTATTTCAAGACTACAGTATGTTCAAAACTCTGCAGCGAGAGTTCTCACCTCCACTAGGCGTTCTGCTCATATTACTCCTCTGCTTCATGACCTCCACTGGCTACCTGTGGCATCACGTATCCACTTTAAGGTATTGCTTCTAACGTTCAAAGCATTAAATGGTCTTGCTCCACAATATCTGTCTGACCTACTCCACCCTCAACCCTGAACTTGGTTTATTGTCCATCTCTCGTTTCCGGTTATCCACTGTAGGTGGAAGGTCATTCAGTATTAATGCTCCTCAATTATGGAATTCGCTACCTCTTACACTACAGAATACATCATCTGTGACTACATTCAAGACCCAGTTAAAAACATATCTCTTTAACTTACATTTTGGATAATGTTACTATATGTATCCTATGTGTCTGTAATGTATGTGCCCTTGTCTAAATGTATTGTAATGTACAATGTAAAGCGACCTTGAGCTTTGGAAAGGCGCTATATAAATAAAACTTCTTCTTCTTCTTCTTCTTCAATCTGACCAAATGGTCATCATCAATTGTAGAATGTATGTGAGGATGGGCCATGTAGAACCATATCAGACAATAGGGTGCCTGAGCTTAATTAATACACATACTATTTCTTTTAGGGATTTTAATGTACTTGTAAAGCACAACTTCATTTGCATTGTGGATGGTAAAGTATTTCACAAACTGGTTAAAATGTTTGAGTTTACAATGTTTGTTCTTCAGTCTAAATCTGCTGAATCCAATGGGGCTTTTCCACTGCATGGTACAACTCGACTCAACTCGACTCTGCTCGCTTTTATGGGGTTTTCCACTGTGGATAGTACCTGGTACCAGATACCTTTTTTAGTACCACCTCGGCTGAGGTTCCAAGCAAGTCGAGCTGATATTAAATGTGACATCAAAATCCTGCAGATTACTGATTGGTCAGGGAGACTCATCACCAATGGTGTAGTGGTGCCTGGAGAAGTGGGTATACTCTTAATTGATACCCCCCATTTTTTTTTTTAAAGTGGCCCAGCAAAGGATGAACATCCTGTGTTATAAACAGTGACATGTAAGACTAGTCTTACATATTTAGTTCACCCCAACATGGACCAATACTATTTGCAGAGTATTTCATGGAGTAAGGATCAATATTAAATTAAGATTAGCCACAGAAGAGGTGCAGATTTTGCAATCAATACTGGCCCAATGACTACAGGAAGAGACAACTATATAATTATGAATTTTGCATGAACTATTCCTTATTCCTTAGTCCATCCACACATGAAAATTGGACAACTATTCTCTAACCTTGCAGGTAATCTACGCCAGACTTTACTGTGTGTTTTTAGGGTATATATGCATTTATTCACATGCGATTGAAGTGTTTCCCACAGGATTTTATGAGACTATGGGGGGTGGACTACCGACCCTCTAGGGGGGTTTGGGGGCATGCTCTCCCATAAGAAACTTTTGTATATTTTAAAGTTAAATACTTCCATCTGGTGCATTTTGAGAGCAAAAGAAAGAGGCTAGTGTTGTGCTCTTGTAAACAGTTTTGTGCTCTTAAAGCTGCAGTAGGCAAATTTGAAATAAGTTGAATTGAGAAACAGCACACCCAATTCTTCCCCATATACATGATGATCCCCAGCCAGGGTTTAATTGACACCTGTTCACAAACAGAGCCAAGGCCTGCCTCGCCAAAAGTGATTGGCAAAATTTGCTGGATTGACTCTACCCGAACCACATTTTCACTGGTGCTAACTAATCTCTCACAGTGCCTCATTTAACAAGACAACATTTAACATTTTCAATGAATAAATACTACCTACTGTAGCATTAACAATTTCATGCTCTAACCATTCTGAAAAGCAGGGTACAATCTAGGAATGTCAGTTTCAGCTTTTTATCTTTTAATGTTTCCTCAGACTGCTAACGATAGCTAGCTAGTGAAGCCATAAGTAGTGTAACATTATGCCAATTAACCTAGTAACGCTAACGTTAATTTATGTTAATCATCATGATGCTAACTTCAGCAGTAATATTATCTGTTTACTCTTGTACACTGATGATGATAAATTGTGTGTCGAGTAGTGTATAAATGCAGTGGATGCATTTAATGTTAGTTAACAACCCTGTACAATCAATCATCTTGGAGAAAAAAATCGTCATTGGATAGTAAATTGTTGTTTTACTCACCAGACGTTTGACCTCATGTAAGCACAATGTAACAAAAAAATATATTAAGCAAATTGAGAGAGGGGGGATCTTCATATTCACACAATATAGTATATTGTAATTTTTATTTGATTTTGTTTTATAATTTGAATCATATTTTAGCTCTTTAAAAATGTACAAATTTCACATTCTATCAATTTTTATGATGTCATGACATTGCATTTTTACTAATGAGACAAGCTGTTGTCACTGTTTGAAATTTCATACACATTATTTACAAAACAATTGGTGGGAACCAAATAATGAAAATTAGGGGCTGACAATTATGATGATTATTTGCCTGTTTTAGGTGTTTCGCGAATATGACGATTAATTACCATACAAACTCACTATGACCCAACCAACCTGTATAGCTATTATATTATATTGTATTGCATTGCGCAATAGTAAAATATTTCTGCCTTAAATTCTTCACTTTCACACATTATTTTAAGGCTCTCTGATTAACTCACAAGCACTTATTTCTCATGAAGGAAGACTTTGAGATTGTGTTTCTTGCATTTGATCATCTCCACAGAAATAGAGCAGGATATCTCCTCTGTATCACTGCTGCACTGCGTGAATAAACCCCATTTGCATTCCATGGTCATTAATTGAAACTGGAGTCCTTTGCGTTCACAAAATTAATAAGTTCATACATTGTTTATTTTTCAAGGGAGTTTGGCAAAAGTCTCTAGATGGCATGCACATCAGAACACTTGAGAATTGATTCATCTTCACAACTGAATGACACAAGTGCTTTTTCCTGCACTCATCAGACAACATGCAGGGAAAGACGAGGCTGAGTCCAGCTTCAACTGTTTGTATTCAGTAAAAGGGGCTAGGTGTTCGAAACTACACAACTCTGGCGAGTGAAATGTTAATTTCATTATTGAAAATGCAGCAGCATTTTATTATGCCTCAATTTACTTGTTGCCAGTGGCTAAACAAAACACAAAACACAGCCTTTTTTTATGTTATTATGAGACTGAGAAGTGCAAAAATATTTTAGATGAGAAGTGTAAAAATGTTTTCGGTTCATTATGAGACCGTGGCGGGGCAAATTAGACTAGTCAATTAATGGGAAACACTGAGATTGGATTATCTATTCATGTGCTGCACTGTCATGTTTTTGGCTAATGCAGGACACTACTGAATGATGCACCTCAGAGGGGATTTAGAAGTGGGTATACGCAATGAAGACTTATAAAGAAGTGGGTATATGCCCACTGTATACCTGCGTATACCCTGCACTACATCCTTAATCATCACTACCAGCATCACTGGATTTCCAACACGCGTCATCAACCTGCTAGTTTTAAAGTTAGCATTTGTTCACGCAACTTTCGAATTGTGAAAAAGAAATGGCGGTGCGCAAAACCACGCCTGGGTCAATAAAGCTGCGTTCACACTGCCAGCTACTTTATCACTGCATGTCGCCAGTGGTGTGTATGGAGAGTCTGAACAACACTGTTTCTTTACAATTAATGTTATTTTAAAAATATGAGGATCACGTGAGCTCTACCATCTGCTCTCGTATTGGCTGTCACTCCCGAATGTCGCTCTTGATTTGCATAAAGATAAACATTTCTCAACTTTCATTCCATACTAAATTAGCTATACAATTATCTTTTTCTAGTAATAAAAACACAATGTAATCAAGCTTGTTCATTTAAGTAGATATATATCAAGCTACCAAACATGTTTTTAGAACTTTACACCATTCAAGGCAGAAATTCTTACCCTGACATGTCTTTTCAGTGTTTATATAGGACTATGATTACAGCAGCAATTATAATTGCTCATGCTCATCAAATAATTATAAACCGGTGTGTGTGTGTGTGTGTGTGTGTGTGTGTGTGTTTGAGTATTCCCACCTTATCAGTCACTACACCACTGCCTACTGTATAATGCAAGTAACAGCAGCATTAAACATAGACCTTTTCATAGTAGTGCCATCTTTTATTTTTGGTGGGAATGAAAACAAGACTGCAAAAGACTTATAGTCTCTTTAATGACATGCACTGTATAAAGCTATCAGAGCGCTCCTAAATCACATAAAAGTTTCTGCAACACTTGTTGTCTGGAAATTTTTGTCTACTGAAATTTCTTGGAAATATATTTTTCTCAATATTTCGTCAGCAGAGCAACCCAAAAACAATTCAAACAACTATACAGCTTATTGAAGAGACTTTGAGTCTATCCATCACAGCCTAATTGTCATTCCCATCAAAAATCAAAGATGTCGCTGCTATGAATGAGGTCTACTGAAAAGTTTAAAAAACATTCACAAATACACAAACAAAAATTGAGCCTGACAAAGTCAACATTCTCATTGAAAGAAGTTATATTATTTCATTTACAAATTAACAAAATGTAGGCTGGACAGACTTTAGGGGGTTGCTTGGATAAACTCCATACAGTATTTTATAAGCCAATTAAAAAGCAATTATTAAAAGTAGGTCATATTGCCCATATGCATAGTAAAGTCCAGCTTTTAAGCTTAAAAATATCCCCTATTTTGTGTTGTTTAAGCTAAACTGAATTAATATGAATTCAATTGATGATTCAATGTGTTTTTTAGCATGGAGTGTCAAAATGTGGCAAATTAAAAAAAAATAAAAAAGCCTGCAGATGGCAGTCTCAGTCCTATATGAGTGTACAGAGAGCCTGCTGAGCATTTGTTGGAGAAGGAAACTATTAAAGTGTCCTTTGGGAAGAATTAATAGCCCTCAGACATGAAGGAACAGAGGAAGATAAACACTGAAAGGATGTGAAGAGTTTGCCTTCTCTCTCGTGTTCTCCCTCTCTCTCACAACACTACATGCTACTATTAAAAAGTAACTGACTAAACTGAAGCTCTTATTAAAATATTTTTGCATTAGATTCTCTCAGCACACATATCTGATTCTTTAATCATAATTCATGTATCCAAGGAGAAAATCTAGTATATGTTATATATATATATATATATATATATATATATATATATATATATATATATATATATATATATATACAATGCTTTGACTATGTAAAATTATACATATGTATAATTTTACATAGTCAAAGTGTTTGGTAATAATGGATTACATGTTATCTGTACTGTGTAATCAGATTACAAAATTTACCACTTATACTGTAATTACATCACAACTACAGTTAATTTTTATGGATTACATCATTACAATTTTTAGAACATTTCTGTGTTCAAACCCTCGAAAAATGGTCCATATTCAACTTTAAGTGTCCCTATTCACTTCCATTTTAAGTGCCTTGCTGTAACCTCGATTTTTGCTTTTTTTTTAAAGAAAAGGAGGGATGAGAATAAATAAATTTTTGTGATTAACATCATGCTACAAATGGTGACGATTTAGCTTCATTTGAATTAAACCCGGGACATTCCTCTCTGTCATTCATTTTAACAGTAAAAGACTGTAAAAATGCAACAGTAAATAGTTTTTTATTTAAGTTACCTTAAAATATACATAATTTTTTTTAATATATACATGTACTTTTATGGTAAAATGTTGTAAAAAAAATAATTGAAGATGTAAAAAGTATAATTTTTACATCTTTACAGTGCATCTAGAAAGTATTCACAGCACTTCACTTTTTCCACATTTTGTTCTTACAGCCTTATTCCAAAATTTATTAAATTCATTATTTTACTCAAAATTCTACAAACAATACCCCATAATAACAACATGAAAGAAGTTCGTTTCAAATTCTTATTCAATTTATTAAAAATAAAAACATTTTTAAAAAAAAATCACATGTACATAAGTATTCACAGCCTTTGCTCAATACTTTGTTGAAGCACCTTTGGCACCAATTACAGCCTCAAGTATTTTTGTGTATGATGCTACAAGCATGGCACACCTATTTTTAGGCAGTTTCTCCCATTCTTCTTTGCAGGACCTCTCAAGCTCCATCAGGTTGGATGGGGAGTGTCGGTGAACAGCCATTTTCAGATCTCTGGGCTCTGGCTGGGCCACTCAAGGACACTCAAAGAGATGTCCCGTAGCCACTCCTTTGTTATCTTGGCTGTGTCCTTAGGGTCGTTGTCCTGTTGGAAGATGACCCTTCGCCCCAGTTTGAGGTCCAGAGTGCTCTGGAGCAGGTTTTCATCAAGGATGTCTGTACATGCTGAATTCATTTTCCCTCGATCCTGACAAGTCTCCCAGTTCCTGCCACTGAAAAACATCCCCACAGCAGGATGCTGCCACCACCATGCTTCACTGTAGGGATGGTATTGGCCTGGTGATGAGCGGTGCCTGGTTTCCTCCAGACATGACGCTTGCCATTCAGGCCGAAGAGTTCAATCTTTGTTTCATCAGACCAGAGAATTTTGTTTCTCATGGTCTGAGAGTCCTTCAGGTGCCTTTTGGCAAACTCCTGGTGGGCTGTCATGTGCCTTTTACTGAGGAGTGGCTTCCATCTGGCCACTCTACCATACAGGCCTGATTGGTGGAGTGCTGCAGAGATGGCTGTTCTTCTGGAAGGTTCTCCTCTCTCCACAGAGAAACGCTGGAGCTCTGTCAGAGTGACCATCGGGTTCTTGGTCACCTCCCTGACTAAAGATCTTCTCCCCCGATCGCTCAGTTTGGCCAGATGGCCAGCTCTAGGAAGAGTCCTGGTGGTTCCAATCTTCTTCTATTTATGGACGATGGAGGCCAATATGCTCATTGGGATCTTCAATGCTGCAGAAATTTTTCTATACCCTTCCCCAAATATGTGCCTCGATACAATCCTGTCTCGGAGACAATTCCTTGGACTTCATGGCTTGGTTTGTGCTCTGACATGCACCGCTAACTGTGGGACCTTATATAGACATGTGTGTGCCTTTCCAAATCATGTCCAATCAACTGAATTTATCACAGGTGGACTCCAATCAAGTTGTAGAAACATCTCAAGGATGATCAGTGGAAACAGGATGCACCTGAGCTCAATTTTGAGTGTCATGGTAAAGGCTGTGAATACTTTTGTACATGTGATTTTTTAATAAATTTGCAAAGATTTCAAACAAACTTCTTTCATGTTGTCATTATGGGGTATTGTTTGTAGAATTTTGAGGAAAATAATTTAATCCATTTTGGAATAAGGCTGTAACATAACAAAATGTGGAAAAAGTGAAGCACTGTGAATACTTTCCGGATGCACTGTACATGTACTTTTTATGGTAAAAAAACAGTAATTAGGCATTACCAGAATACCCTTTCATTATATTTTATGGGAATAGTTCTGTTTCTTCTTATTTTGAATATCTGTTGTGTACTTTGGGATGTTCTGTGTTATATTTGAAGTAGTTTAGTTATTGTTTATTTCATAAAATATGTGGGGGTGCACTTTGCAATTGTTGGTGGATTTTTAATGATCCAGTTAAACAAAATACACTTTCTTGCTAGGAACAAGAGTTTTATACAACAACGTCAATCTATAAGAGTTCAGTTATTCTCTGCATAGTTTACAAGCTTAAAAGCTGCAGTTTTAGTGGAGAAATGGTGTGATGGTTCTGTGTGTGAACTGGGTTCAAATCCATCTTTTTTCGATCCCAGTCTTCTGACCAAATTTCACCCATTGGTCCTTCTCAATCATGGTCACCTAATAACCCCCATTCATTAATTAGATGTATCTCTCAAATCTCGCGAGTCCCAATTGGTTTCCTCTCATCTCTGGCATCAGCGTATACTGTTGGATCTACGGCGCATATCAGCGGCTTTCTCCTTCTCTGCACTGCAGTGCAGCTTTGCCTCTGGGCGCTTCGACAGCGCTGCTAAAAGAGAAATTTTTCCCTAAAAGAGTATTTTCACTAAAAGAGCAATACACAGCAGCGTTGAACGTCCTTTTCAGGGCACGTCTTTATAAAGATGCCTTTCTGCCCCTGTGTAGTTCCTGGATGCGGTCGAGTTCTCTCCACTCTGATGGTTACAGGCGCTGCCTCGTGTGTCTGGGCCGCTATCACACCGAGGCAGCAATTGTGGATGGTACGTGTTCTCACTGCGAGAACCTTACCATGGCAATGTTGCGGTCGCGACTTTCCTTCCTAAAAAGGAACGCCACTCCAGCCGCCCCCCCACACTGCTCCTCCTTCCCACGGGATCGAGGCGATTTGGGGATTGCAGCGGGCTTGGTTTCGCCAGGTACGTCCCCACGAACTACCCGCCCCCCCGGCACACTCATTGACTTTCGCCGGGCTCGGGGTGATAGCGGCTCGTCTCACGGCCAGTCTGCCTATCCTCTTGAGCCCCCTGAGCTGGATGATGAGCTCTCTGCTGTCTATTTATTCTTTTATTTAGTTAATTAGTGTTTGTTTGTATGCAGATTGTAATGTATTGTAGGTTTGGCCTAAATATTTTTCATGCTTTTGGTTATTTTCTGGTAAGTGAATGGGGCCAATTTTTGAATGTTAAAATACTGTTTCAAAAATATTTTGAAACAGAAGAGTGTTCCAGCGTCTGACGCGGAAGACTCGATTGGGCAGCCACCTTCGGGTCCAGGGCCTGTAGGATGACGTCTTCACTGACCTCCAAAGCCTAAAGTGCCACTGGACAGGCCGGTTCCGCCTTGTACGCCATGGCCCTCCTGCAAGTCCACCAGGCCAAGGCACTTAAAGATCTGCACTTGGGTAGTCCTGACCCGACGTGCTGCAGGAACTGCGCTCAGCGACGGACCTCGCCCTCAGGGCCAAGAAGGTCACAGCACGGTCACTTGGGCAGGCGATGGCCACCCTCGTGGTCCAGGAATGTCATCTGTGGCTGAACCTGGTCGAGATGCGCGAAATGGACAAAGCACACTATCTCAATGCGGCCGTCTCCCAGTTCGGCCTTTTCGGTGACACCGTTACCGTCTGAAGTGGTGCTTGTTCGCAAATTGGTTTCCCAGGCTGAAGGCCCACAGAGGTGCGCAGTCGGGTCAGTGCTCTCATTCCTGCGGGAGAGGTTGGAGGTGAGGCTGTCCCCCTCCACCTTGAAGGTGTATGTAGCCGCTATCGCAGCCAGGGAAACCATTTTGCAGAATATACATCACACGGGATTGCCAAGGGGGACAACCAGCACATGTGGAACACTTACCTCAGTACGGGGGCCTGGGTGACACCCGTACAGAGGCAGCGAGCCTCTCCGAAGACTTGATAGCCGCTAGGGAAGAAGAATGTCCAGGGTTCACACTTCTTGCGAACGCAACTGGGGAAACTGCTCGTAGCTTCTAAAGCTCTGCGTGCGATCCAAGTAGATGCAAAGAGCGCACACCGGACACGACGGGCGGGTTGTGACATTCGACGAGAGTGCAAGTCGCCTTGGCGGCTGATGTAAGCAATCATCACTGTGTTGCCGTCCGGATCAACACATGCTTGCCCCAGATCAACGGCAATAGCCTCCTCAGGGCAAGTAGTACTGCCAGCAACTCGAGGCAGTTGACGTGCCAATGCAGTCGCGGGCCGGTCCAAGGGCCTAAGACTGAGTGCCCGTTGCACATGGCACCCCAGCCACGCTGGGAAGCATCTGTCATAACCACGACGTGCCTGGGGATCTGGCCTAGGGGAGCTCCTGCCAGTAGGAAAGCTAGTTCTGACCAGGGGCTGAATAGACGGCGACAAGACTGCGTAACGAGGACGCGGTGTGTGCCGTGGTGCCATGCTCGTCTCTCAACTTGGGCCTGTAGCCAGTGCTGAAGTGGTCTCATATGCATCAACCCAAGCAGCGTGACCATATCTAAGGATGCCATATGCCCAGGAGCCTCTGAAAGGATTTCAGTGGGACCAACGTGTACTGTCTGAACACATGCAGACAGTCCAGCACTGACTGCTCGCGCTCGTTGGTGAGGCGCGCCATCACTGAGACCTAGTCTACGCCATACCGAGAAAAGAGATGCTCTGAACCGGGGCGAACTTAATCTTTTTCCAGTTGACCCGAAGCCCCAAGCGGCTGAGGTGCCTGAGCACCTGGTCCCTGTGCGCACACAACATGTCCCACGAGTGAACTAGGATTAGCCAGTCATCGAGATAGTTGAGGATGCAGACGCCCACTTCCATTAGCGGGGCAAGAGCTGCCTCTGCGACTTTCGTAAAGGCACGAGGGGACAAGGACAGGCTGAAGGAGGGGACTTTGTACTGATATGCCTTACCCTCGAAGGCAAACCGGTGAAAGGGTCTGTGTTGAGGAAGAATCAAGACATGGAAGTACGCATCCTTCAGGTCTACCGCCGCGAACCAATCCTGATGCCAGACGATGGCTAATATGTGTTTCTGCGTGAGCATCTTGGTGGGAGTCTGTGCAGAGCTTGGTTCAGAACTCGCAGGTCCAGGATTGGCCAAAACCCACAGCCTTTTTTAGGTACAATGAAGTAGGGGCTGTAAAACCCTTTCTTCACATCGGCTGGAGGGACAGGCTCTATCGTGTCCTTTCGTAGAAGGGAGGCGATCTCCACGTGCAAGGCAGCGGCGTTCTCGCCTCTCACCACAGTGGAGCGGACGCTGTTGAACCTGGGTGGGGGCCTGGCCACGCCCCCAAACTCCACACGAGAGGGACCAAGGGAACTACAGCATCGTACATACCAGAAGCCAGGGCCTCACGACGGGGTGGAGCCTGATGTGCTAAGTCTAGAGACATTAAAGCACTTACCTGGCTCCTTGAAACCGCTCCCGGAACAGCCTGGGACGGGGGAGGAAGATTTTCATCCTCTCGTGGAGACCATCTCTGCCAGAGAGAGAAATGGTGCCCGGTGGTCTTGATAAAGACGGCCGGGGACACCGACTGTGAGGCCCAGAAAATGAGAAGACTGCTTTTTTCTTAGAATATGGGTATCGTGGCTCTTGGGGCATGCGGTGAGTTAAGAAAAGGAAAATAAAGATGCCCACCACCGGGGGAAGGAGTGGTGATCTTACCAGCTCCTGTGCAGCGGGTCTCCTACTTCCTGGACTGCCCGTCTCGGGGAACGATTTGAAGTCTTTCTTGGGTTCTTGGTGACCGGCCATGAGACGGGTGGTGTCTGCTTTCTGCGAGTGGCTCGACGCCGAGCCCAGCCCACTGGGGCGGGATTTGGTGGGCACAGGGGGATGCCCTTGTGCGAGATGGGACAGATGGGGGTGCGAGACATCCCTGTCTGCCTTTAAACCACTGAGGATTGCTGGGTGAAATCCTCTACAGTGCCGCCGAATAGGCCAAACTAGTTAGACCAAGTTGGGCCAAAAGTGGCACTCATGGACCACTAAAGTGGACATCGCCTACCAGAGAGACCACGCCGTGACCACCATCGCTCAGAAGACGAGACCAGTCACTGAGCGCAGCTCCTGTATAAATCTCTGAGCGCCATGGCTTGGAGCATTTGCAGGAGAGTCATGGCATGCAGGGCTGAGGCAGTCTGTCCAGTGGCACTGTAGGCTCAGTCGTGAGTGACGATGTAACCCCATGGTCCCTGGACGGGAGCCTCAGATGGCTTTGCCAGATTGCAGTGTTCTGCGGGCACAAATGCACCGCGATTGCCTTACCAACCTGGGGAGTCGCCGAGCACCCCCTGGCAGCCCCACCTTCGAGGGTAGTGAGAGAGGACGAACCGGGTCCGGGCAGTAAAAGGTGCCCGCCACAATTGCATGAGCTCATCATGCACTTCTGGGAAGAAAGTTATGGGAGCAGGGCACGGCCGTAAGCAGCGCTCGGAGCCCCGGGACCGATCACCGCAAGGGTTCATGGGGGAGCGAAGGATTCCACTCCATCCCAATGCTCACAGCCGCCCGGGCAAGCATGGCCGTCAGCTGCGCATGGTGACAGAATGAACAAACCCACTCTCCGATGCTGTAATCGAAAGCTCATCCACTTCGCGAACACAAACTCGCCCTGAGACGAGCCGGCAGTCACATCGCGAACTCGCTGGGGCAAACGAACATGCTGGGGAATGGGAGATCCGTGGGGGGTTTCCCGGCGGAGAAGCTCCCATTGAATCCCCAAATTGCCCCCAGTGCTAACCGACCCCGCCTCATACCCGTGGGTAGAAGGACCGAGTCGGGGAGCCGCTGGAGTGGCTTTCCCTCTTACGACAGAAAGCCGCGACCGCAACGTTGCCAGAATCATGCCCTCGCAGTGAGAGCATGATCCATCCACAAGCGCTGTCCCTGCATGGGCAGTGCCCAACACGAGAGGCAGCGATAGTGGCCGTGGGAAGGGGAGAGGTAACGATCGCAACCAGGAAACATACACAAATATAAACACTTTTATGTGTTTATATATATATATATATATATATATATATATATATATATATATATATATATATATATATATATATATATACTGTATATATATATATAATTAAACTGATTAGGATTTTAGAAAACTGGAAATTTATAGCCTCGGTTGGTGAGATTATTGGATGCAACTGTGGCCGGGCTATAAATAGAGGCGTCACCAGCATGTTCATCAGATACTTTTTTCTGAGGAGCAGTCCTGGGACATCCCAGTGCGGCAAAGAAGCGCAGCGTCTCGTTCCGCTTTTTTAAGGGAACAAGGGTTACACTTGTAACCCGAGACGTTCCCTTTACAAAAAGCTTCACTATGATGCTGCGCTTGCTAAAAGCGCTATGGGAACTAAATACCCACGCCGCTGCACTGGGGCTGTCCGGACCCCTACGATTGTGAAGTGTGCTCACAAGAACGCGAGAGGTCTCAGACATGAGCTTGAGATGTCGACTAGATGTCGAGTAGCAAGAATATCTAAACCACAAAATTGATGAATGTGTGTGGAGAGGACCAGCCTGCCGCATCACAAACTTGTAGAGACATGAGATTGAGATGTCTACTCAAGGACATAAGAGCCCAGAGTGGCAAGAACATCCAAACTTATAAGAATCTAATGAATGTGTGCGGAGAGGACCAACCTGCCACATCACAAACCAACTGCAGAGGGAGACCTCTTGCCAAGGCTTTAGAGGAGGAGAGTCCTCTGGTAGTGTGCCCTAAAACCTACTGGTGAAGCTTGCCCGCGCGCCTCGTAGGGCCGGGCAGTAATGCCCCTCACCCAAAGTGGTGGTAACCGCCACCTGGTCACAGCTTCCAAGGGAAGAATTGCTGCCCTGACTTCACGCCACTAGCAAATGCGGTGGACATAAGTCTGAAGGGTACAGACTGGACAAAGTCTGAGAAGTCTTAGCTCCGGCGTTACAAACGGCAGGGAGAAGGCTTAGAGAGTAACCAGCCAAGGGTCGCGAAAGGCACCTTGGGCAGGTAGTCAGGGTGAGGGTGCAAAGAATGCTTTTTGTCATACCTGGGGTAAACTCTAAACAGGCCGGCAAAAAGAGACAGAGCCTGTAGATACCCAAGTCTCCTTAGAGACGTAATTGACATAAGAAAAACGATCCTGAGAGTCAGAAGTCTGCCAGACTCTAGAGGTTAAAAAAGGGGTCTCAACCAGACCCTCAAGGACTACTGCTAAGTCCTATGAAGAGGTCCTTCGCATGGCTCCCGAATGAAGCACACGAGTAGAGGATGTCTCTTAAAGGGCACCCCTTCCATCAAGGTGTGGCAAGCCAAAATGGATGCCACATAGAACCTGGAAGTGGGGGGGCATGTGCCTGCTGACAGTTCTTCCTACAGAAAATCCAGAACTGAAGCGAACTGGCACTTAGCTGGTTCTGCAATATGAACTTAGTAGAGGGAAACGCATACAGGCGCATTCTGGGTCATCTATGCGCCACCACGTTCAGCCCGGGGGGGGGGGGGGGGGGGGGGACTGAGTGACTCGGGGAGAAGTAGAGGAGACATTGCACAGTTCATAGAGGCGAAGAGGTCCTCTTCTGCCCTTTAAAGTGGAGGGAGCCCTAGCACTTAAAATGTCCTTCATAACCTCAGGAGAAAGCCCTGTGCACCTCAGGGGCCAAGCATGAAAGGTTCCACAATTCGGGCCGGGGATGAAATACAGTCCCCTGTGCCTGAGAAAGAAGGTCCTTCCTGTTCGGAACCGCCGAGGCGGGCCGTCGAGGGGAGAATTTAACTCCGAGAACCATACTCTGTTCAGCCAGCGCGGCGCTATCAGAAGGAGGCAAGACCCTTGCTGGCGAACCTCCCTCCCGGGAGCAGAAAAACCAGGGGGAAAAACACATACAGACGCCAGACCCAAGGGGGCTGGGTGACTTAGGGTGAAGTAGAGGAGACATTGCGCTATCATGGAGGCGAAGAGGTACTCTTCTGCCCTGTGAAATCTCACCCAGATTTGTTCATTACCTCAGAGTAAATCTGCTCCCACACACATGGGCATCCAGGGACGAAACTGTCCTGAGTGACAGGAGCTGCCCTGGGCCCCAAGGAGGATCCAACGTGCCAGAAATTCAGCTGACATGAACGTGGATCCCCCGATGGTTTACGTAAGAGGCTACCGCTGTATTGCCCACCCGCACCAAGACATGGCAGCCTCAGGAGGAAGAATTTCAGGGCCAGAAATACGGCCATCAGCTCGAGACAGTTACTGTGACAACCGAACTGACGACCCTCCTATCCCTTTAAGCTGGACGACCACTTAAGGCCGCTACCTAGCCCGTCAGGGAGGCGTCTGTCGTTAGCAGCCTGTGATGACGACGCACCTAGAGTGGGACCCAAGGTAAGAACCGGGGTCTGAAACACATAGAAAGGGAACGAAGCACGTGGCGCGTAACCCTTATTTGCCTTAGGGGACCGGCCCTCTGATAAAAACCCCCTGGCTTCTAGCCACAGCTGAAGCGGTCTCATGTGCAGAAGGTCCGAAGGGATCACCGCGGACACCAATGCCATGAGGCCTAGTATTTAATGATACTGACGAGCAGTGCAACCTCGACCTAGCCTGACCTTGCTCAGGGTGTTCTGAATGGAAACGATTCGTGCGGGAGACGATTGTGCCTGCATCGTGACCGAATTCCATATAACCCCCAGATGCGTCAAGACGATATCCCTGTGCTGAACTGCCAGTTCTTGGAACTGCGCTATTATCAGCCAGTCATCTATATAATTCAGAATGCAGATGCCCTGGAGTCAGTGCTGCATCCATGCATTTCCTGAATGTGCGGATTAATAGGGCTAGGCCAAATGGAAGAACCCGATACTGGAAGGCTTCGCCCCCGAAAGCGAACCTCAGGAACTTCCTGTGCTGTGGCTCTATATGAAGATATGCATCCATGAGATCAATGGTGACCAGCCAAACGTGATGTTGTGCTTGTGACACGATCATCTTGATAGTCAGCATCTAGGACTTGAACACCCTGACCGAGCGGTTCAAGCCTCGAAGATCTAGAATTGGATGCAACCCCTTGGGAACCAGGAAGTATCTGCTGTAATAGCCTGACTCTTTCTCTGGAAGGGGAACATGTTCTATGGCCCCTTTGACCAAGAGATTTTGCAGTTCTTTCCACAGTAGACATGCCTGTCCCGGTTTCACGGTAGTGGGAACCATGCCATTGAAACGCGGAGGATGGCGAGCAAATTGAATTCTGTAGCCTCTTTCTACTGTTTCTAGAACCCACATAGAAATACCTGGCAGAAGTTTCCACGCTGCCAGGTTCTCTGAGATGGGTATTAATTCTGACACTTCCTGTTGAGGGGATGTTGAGTGTTTCCGCGTCCTGGATCAAGGCAGGAAGAACGGTACACCCAACTCTTTGTTGGAAGCCTCTATCACCCGAAATACCAAAGGCGGCGGGAGTGAAGAGGTTTTGTGAGGGTATCAGGAGGGCCGAAGTGGATGATACACATGCCCCATCCCGAGGGGAACTACCCCCACAAGGCTGGGTACAAGACCGTCAGGGTTTCTTTCCCTTAGAAGTCACGGCCCTGAGGTCTTGCATTGGGGGCTGCTGAGGGTGACGAACTGGAACCCAGTCTTTACGAGGGGGAGCACGATTCGCCATGTTTTGTTTTAGAGCCTCCCGTCTAGAAGGACTGGGGTGGGGCTGGGTGGCCGACAGCCCCTCCCTCTGAGTGAGGTGCCCACACTCAGGTCCTTCAACAGATTTAGCCTAGTGCGCCTGTAACACTGCCATAGTGTGCTGGGCAACACCAACCTGACCTGCTGCCTGATAAGCTTTCCCCACAAGCGTGGGGGTGGTCCTGCACGGCTTTGGGGGGAGAGTAGGTCACTTTAGCGATGATGCCGAGCCAGGCGAGAGAAAACCCGCAGGTGTCTCTTCTACCGGCGGCATCATCGAATGCCCCCGAGCTTCAGCACCCACGATAGCTGAATACACCAAAGTCGAGGGCATGAAGACACAGGAAGTATAAATTTCCTCCATAATGAAAATGCTTGTTATGGAGGTCATAGAAGAAAGGAAGGGACTGGTTTAGAGTTCCATTCCCTCTTTTATTTATTTAATTATTTTGGCCATTATTTAGGCACCGAAGTGCGCTTCGAGATCACGGGAATGACCATCTGGGTCTGGGGAGAGAGCGGGGGAAAGGGACGAACCCATCTCTCACTCCTCAGCCAGATCCATGCAAGAGCCCCATGAATGAAATGTGGGCGCTGACTCCCGGAAGTAAGCGAGGCGAGCGTGAAGCATTTTGCCTGAAAGCAGATCGCAATGCTCGCATTTGTCTCTTAATACCACAGCCGCTTTATTATTATGCGCGGGATTTTCAGAGGTTCAGTGTCCTCGTGAACCGAAGAGGCTTACGAGGCTTCAGGCTTACGAGGATCAGCTCGGTTCCCATCTCTCCCATCTCATACGAGAGCCCCACAAATGAAGTGTGGGCGCTGACTCCCGGAAGTAAGCAAGGCGAGCGCGAAGCAATTCGACTATAAACAGATCGCAAGGCTCGCACCTGCCCCACCCCAACGCAAGAGCAGCATGCTCTTCCCCAAACACACAAAACAAAAACTGCTTGTTTTGTTTATCAATCATTCTTCTTTTTTTTCTTTTTTTTTTTTTCCAGAGGAAATAGAAAGGAGAAAAGGTTCACTGCGCACTGCCTCACAGAATCTATCTCCTAACAGATGGAAGAAAGTTTGACAGGCTTGTGAGACACACAGCACAGTACGCTCTGAAGAAAAGAGATCTGACGAACACGCTGGTGACGCCTCTATTTATAGCCCGGCCACAGGTGCATCCAATGATCTCACCAACTGAGGCTATACATTTCCAGTCAATGTTCATTGACGTGTTACACACATTCACAGCTGGTCACAATGCAAGATCGTTCCCATAGCGCTTTTAGCAAGCGCAGCATCATAGTGAAACTTTTTGTAAAGGGAACACACTACATGAAGTGTAATATTTGAAAAACCATAATAGGTGCTCTTTAAATCCTCATTTTGCTTATTGTTTGCAGTGCATATACCTACTATTGTAGTATTATGGCTCACTTGCATTGTCCACTTTAGGTTGTAATATGTATTATCTTCAATTGAACTCATATCAGCCAGTTTCACCTCTTAAATTGATGCGTGTAGTACAATACAAACATTAATATGTATTGTGTAGTGGATAATGTGTCGTTTATCTCCCTCAAAGTAAGTAATATATTGGTTATAAATGTTTAAGCAAATAACATAAACTCAACATGAAAATAACTAGTTGTGACTCTGCTCAGAAGGTAATCTAGTCCTCAAACCATAAAATTAATCAGTGCAGAAGAGCAGTGCCGAATCACAACTGACATAAAATGTTCCTCCGCACGTATCTTGCAGTTTTATGCTTTAACTGCTACAGGGCCAAAAGTTAAATAGTGTACATTTTACTAACTTTAACATGAAATATTTTAAAGGGTTTTGTAAAGACATGTGTGAAACTTGCTAAAACACATGCAAATATATGACCAAATACCAAAAAGAAGACTACATGAACAATAATAATCTTAAAGCATACAGTGTTAGCATCAGCTAGGTTGTGCATTTGTCTTGAATATCGTAATGAACTTTTAAGTCAAATATATCAAATATGAATATTTTTGTGATTTTTGCATATATATATATATATATATATATATATATATATATATATATATATATATATATAAATAATGTGGATTTTTTTTTTGGAGACACATGCTAAACGTGTGAAACATGTTAAACATGTTCTTTTAAAACATTTGAATGCATTATTTAGGACTTTATTAAAATAACTTTTTTTATTTATTTTTTTATTTTATTTTTATAAACAGACACGTTTTAAACACCCAGATAGCCATACATTGTCAGGGTTCACAACTTACTATTTGTCTCCACTAACTCAAGAGAATGGAGGGAGCTGTTTAGATCTTCATTTGAAGTGAAAAAAGGTGCTGTGTAGGGGTTGTGAGTGACACTCCATTTCCAAACAATTGTAGGGTATTTGGTTTATATTATTACCCAGATGAAAAAGACTGAAGGGAACACCCCCTTCACCCCCACCACGGAAGCCGACCAAGCCAGACTTCCCCGTCTGTCGCTCACTTCGATGTTGTGTCAAAGCAGCAACACTAGGAGTCTCTCTTGAGCACCTTTCGCATCTTTGATATATGAGAAAAGGCCAATGAGAAATTGGCAGACAGAATTTGCATGTCCCGCCCCTGGACATACGGGTATAAAGTCTTCGAGTCTTCTCTCAGCGCCATTGTCTCGGGATACGCTTTTGCCTCCCGGCGCTGCATCACCTTTTCCACCCCGCTGCGAAGTTCCGCCTGGTACGTCAAAAATAATCGTTCCCTTAGTGCCCCTAGCATGGAGCTTGGATGCGTGGCTTTCACTTCCCAATCCATCACGCTGGCTGGCCAGGACCATTCGATGACTGGCTCATCCTGGCTCACTGCCGAGAGTTACTATGCGCCCACAGGGACCAGGTGCTCAGGCACCTCAGCTGTTTAGGGATTCAGGTCAACTGGAAAAAGAGCAAGCTCACCCCATTCCAGAGCATCTCTTTTCTCGGCATGCAGTTAGACTCAGTCTCAATGTCCATGCGCCTCACCAACGAGCGTGCGCGGTCAGTGCTAAAATGCCTCGCCACGTTCAGGCCGGGGACAGCGGTCCCCTTAAAACATTTCCAGAGGCTCTTGGGGCATATGGCATCCTCCACGGCGGTAGCGCCGCTCGGGTTGATGCATATGAGACCGCTTCAGCACTGGCTCCAGACTCGAGTCCCGAGACGAGCATGGCGCCGCGGCATGCACTGTGTGGTCATCACCCCCGCTTGCAGCCAAACATTTAAACCCTGGACAGACTTCAATCGGGTTGGGGCACCATGTGCAACAGGCTCGCAGCAGCGGGCCGCTGGAAAGGGGCCCTGCTGTGCTGGCACATCAATTGCCTAGAGTTGTTGGCTGTACTTCTTGCCCTGCAGAGGTTTCTCCTGCTAATTCAGGCAAGCACGCCTTGATCCGATTAGACAGTACCACCGTGGTAGCGTACATAAATCGCCAAGGCGGCGTACACTCCCACCACATGTCACAACTCGTGCCCGTCGTCTCCTCCTTTGGATCCAGCAGCAACTTAGTTCACTGCATGCCACTCACATCCCCGGCAAACTCAACATGGTAGCGGACACGCTATCACGGCAAAGCTTGTCCAGCAGAGAGTGGAGGCTTCACCCCCAGTCGGTCCAGCTGATTTGGGAACGGTTTGGCAAGGCACAAGTAGACCTGTTCGCCTCTCGAGAGACCTCCCACTGCCCGCTCTGGTACGCCCGAATGGAGGCTCCCCTTGGGGCAGACGCACTGGCACACAGCTGGCCCATGGGGCTGCGCAAGAACGCATTTTCACAGTGAGCCTTCTTGCACCGGTGCTGTGCAAGGTCAGGGAGGACGAGGAACAAGTCACTCTAGTGGCCCCCATTGGCCCACACGGACTTGGTTCTCGGATCTCATGCTCCTCACGACAGCCCCTCCCTGGCGAATTCCCCAGAGGATGGATCTTCTTTCTCAAGGACGGGGTGCCCTCTGGCACCCGCACGCAGACCTCTGGAACCTCCACGTCTGGCCCCTGTATGGGATGCGGAAGATCTAGCTGGTCTACCACCTGCCATCGTAGACACGATCAACCAAGCCAGAGCTCCCTCTACCAGGCAACTTTACACCCTGAAGTGGAGTCTGGTATGTGCTTTGCGTATTTACTTGGACTGCACACAGAGCTTTAGATGTTTTGAGTAGCTCTTTGTCTGCTTTGGTGGACAGTGGAAAGGGAACGCTGCCTCCAAACAGAGGCTTTCCCACTGGGTAGTGGACGCCATTACATTGGCCCATTACACCCAGGCCGTGCCCCCCTTTGCGGGTCCGAGCACACTCAACAATAAGTGTTGCGTCCTCATGGGCACTGGCCAGAGGCACCTCCTTAGCAGACATATTCAGAGCAGCGGGTTGGGCAACACCTAACACCTTTACGAGATTTTAAAATCTCAGGGTTGAGTTGGTAGAACTCTGTAACACACTGTCAACTGACTGGGTGGACCGCTTGCACCTAGCGCCCTTTCCCTCCGCTGAGATAAAACCGTGCGCTCTTATCCCAGGAGATCTCACTAACTCGGCTCCCTAGATGACTCCTCCCGAGCCATCTGGTCCACGAATTCAGCGGAGGAATTCGCCGACCATGAACAAATGTGGGGTACTCAAGCTACCCTGTACTGGAATAGGTGCTCCACAGATAGTGCTCCTATGTGGACTTCCCCCTGTGTGTATTTTCCATGCTACGTTTCCCTTGCGAGCGGACCCGCATCTCCCTTGGGCAGTTCCCACTGCCCCCTGGTTGCCGTGTCTGTAGCAACTCCTCCCTCCCAATGAGGCAGGATCTACCACCACGCCACTTTCCACATGTGACCTAAAAGCCCATGTGATGTATCTTACCACTCTTTACCTACCCCACCAAATATCGCCTTTTCCGATGTGTAAGATGGCCCCAGTCACTTTAACTCTATGTGAGAAACATAGAGAAAGAAAAGGTGTGGCCTGCTCCCATGCTTGGCACGTCGCCTTGTTCCCCCCTATCGTGGGTAAAGAACCATAAGGTTTTGATGATTTTATGGGAGGTTGGGGAAGGGTACGTGCAGTATGACACAGCCGGTCGCTTTGGCACATAAAATACCTGCCCGTTCCTGTGTCAGCAGTACACGTACACACATCTCGTTCCCTCCATCAGGGAACAGAGGTTACAACAGTAGCCTAGACGTTTTTATTTGAACTGGTCCATTTATATGAACTGTCCAAACGAATTACCAAAACACATCAATTTAAAATATCAACTACTGTCCCTCTCGAATTTTCAATGTGTTCTGTCTGGTAATGAATGGAATGTGCTCAAAGCTGAATACTTAATTCGCAAAGGAATGAATAATGATGTCAAAATGTATAACAATTTATAGAAAATGTATTCATTAGACTGATTATCCAAAAAACACATGGGTAAAACAGTATTTTAAATAAACTTATCTTAATTAACAACGCAATGATGAGTATGTGAAGGTAATATGAATAGTCTAAACTTTAAGAATAAAAAAATATTTATATTGTATTGTCGCCCCACATTTTTAAAAGGCTTAAATGTGCTAGAAATAGTTGTAAATTGACTATAAAATAAATAAAAAAAAACACTTTAACATGTACAGTATACTTTATGTTTGTGTATACGTAAATAGTGGCACACCTTCCTGGTTTAACAATAAAAAAATCTACTCATATTAACTATAACACGATGGGTGAACGATATTAGAAGATGGCCAGAGGTGTCGTACAGAGATATTATGTTATGACTTTGTGTTGTCTCTTGGAGTTCCATGTACACAGAGGCATATCAGTATGTCCACGGTTTGAAGGTAGGGTCTTGTTGTATTAAGTAGTCTTGTTTTAAAATCTCCCCCTCTGCGATTTCTAGTTTTTTATGACATACCCTGAACACTTTCAAATACTCATGATACATTTTGACTCTTAAACCTGTAAATCCACTTCACTAGCTAATAATACTTTGACACCATAGATACCTATATAGCAACCGGTAGACTGGAAGTTTGAACACAAAATTTGAAAAATGGCTGCATGCTAGTTTCTGTGGTGCATAAGGTCAATAAGGCTATGTAGGGTTGGAATATCATTGCAATGACTTCACTAGCAATACAAAATAAAGCAATATTTCAGTGATTCTAATGCCTTTTTTATTTGGTGACTTGATTTCCTAAAGAGTGTTAGACTAATTACAGGATCCTTAAGGGCTGCACAATTGTTCAAAATAACATAAAAATCGTGAACTACTCATATGTAATTATTAAACTGCAAAAGGCTGTAATCAAAATAAATCAATAGATTACACTGTATGTGTGCTTCAGAATCAAGGCAATCAGGTGAGGCACTGTTCAGGTGCAAAATAATAATACAAATAATAATAATAAAAGTGATCAAGCAAACGGCAATCATCAGGGACCAAGCACACGTGAAGAAAAAACTAAATAATCAGGATTGACAGAAATGATCCCGTGGATACCAAATAATACACACTGACACACTAGATTTTGTCTAGTCTAAATTTGGGTATCAAAATTTTAAACAGTAAAAAGCACAAAGGCATCATAAAATGAATTCATATGACTCCATTGGTTGAATTCATATCGTTTGAAGCAAAATTATTCAAGAGTTATGGCCGAAAATATGATTTTTGTTTGTTATGTTTGTTTTGTCTAGGTCAAATGAATGAAACTAAAAGTGTCTATGTTGTTCTGGTGCAGAAATACGTGATTTGTTATTTGGTTGCTAGGGTAACCCCATCTGATTGCTAGGCAGTTACCAAGGTGACACTCAATAAGCTCCTTCCTACCCTGAAACAAATGAAAGAAACCAGAAGTGTCTATGATGTTCTGGTGCAGAGATATGTAATTTGTTACATGGTTTCTACGGTAACCCATTTGGTTGCTAGGCAGATACTAAGGTGATACTCAAAATGTTCCTTGCTACCTTGAGTCAAATGAATGAAACTGGAAGTCTCTGCAATGTTCTGGTGAAGATATGTGATTTGTTACTTGGTTGCCAAGGTTACCCCATCTGGTTGCTAGGCAGTTACCAAGGTGATACAGAAAAAGTTACTTGCTACCCTGAGTCAAATGAAAGAAACCGGAAGTCTGTATGATGTTCTGGTGCGGAGATATATGTTTTGTTACTTGGTTGCTAGGGTAACCCCATCTGGTTGCTAGGCAGTTACTAAGGTGATACTCAAAAGGCTCCTTGCTACCCTGAGTCTAATGATCGAAACCAGAAGTCTCGATGTCATTCTGATTCTAAGATGCCGTCTAAGCATTTTGAATGGAAGTCAAAGGGGTTTGGTTAATAGGGTGCTCTAAATGGTTGCTAGGGCCTGGTAAAGTAGTTTCCATGATGATCCTTGAAGAATGATTGGTCACCCAAGTAAAACAAGCCAACTATAATTTATCTAGGACATTCTGATCCAAAGATATCACTCTCATCCATTTTGAATGGAAGTCCATGGGGTTTGGTTGCTAGGGTGCTCAAAATGGTGGCTAGGGCATGGCTAAGTAGTTTCCATGATGATACCTGAGGTCTGATTGCTCACCCAAGTATAACAAGCCAACTGTCATTTCTCTAGGATATTCTGATCCAAAGATTTCCCTCTCAGACTTTCTGAATGGAAGTCAATGGGGTTTGGTTACAAGGGTGCTCTAAATGGTTGTTAGGGCGTGGCTAAGTAGTTTCCATGATGACACCTGAAGTTTGATTGCTCACCCAATTAAAACAAGCCAACTCTCATGTCTCTAAGACATTCTGATCCAAAGATATTCCTCCCAGACTTTTTGTAATGGAAGTCAATGGGATTGGTTGCTACGATGCTCCAAATGGTTACTAGGGCGTGACTAAGTACTATAATGATCATTAAGGGATGCAGAAATGAGATGTGAGGAATCTGTTGTCATGGTCTTGGTGAGTCCGCTGGTTTTTTTTTTGTCTGTCATCACTTTCTCTGTTGAGTTCATGTGTTGCTGACTAGCATAATCTGCATTGCTATGGAAGCCGTGATTGTTTCCATAGTAAATGGTCTGCACTTACATAGTGCCTTTTTTAACCTTAGCGGTTACCAAAGCATTCACACACATATTTACGCTCATACACCAATGACGGCGCTGCCATGCAAGGCGCTAGCCTGCCATTGGTAGCAACTTGGGGTTCAGTGTCTTGCCCAATGACACTTCGGCATGTGGAGTCATGTGGGCTGGGAATCGAACCACCAACCCTGTGATTTGTGGCCGACCCACTCTAACACCTGAGCCACAGCCGCCCCCACAGTATACCAACATTAATTTTTCCAAAATATTTTTTAAATGAAAGAAACTCAAGCACGGATTTTACGCATGTGCAGCTACAAAACAATGAACTAAACACTCTCTGAGACTACTCGTTTATCCGAGTCATATCAAAGATTAGTTCAAAATGAACAAATTGTTAATGAAAGACCCATCACTAAGAACACATTATAAATTGATATCACTTTAACGTGATGTAGTATTTTGACACTGACGGCACTCCACTACTTGTTGAGTCTTTTTTGCATAACTTACAATGAGCTCTATGTACATTGCTCATGTCTGGCAAGAGCCTACCAAATACTCTACTATTCACACTACTACTGTACCCATAGTATTAACTTAACTGCTCCATATTCTTACCTGTTCTCTTGCAAGAGATGGAGGTGCATGAAGTCACGAATTCTCGACAGCCCGAAGTCTTTTTTGCATATATTACGAGCTCTATGTATATAGCTCGTGTCTGGCAAGAACCAACCATAGTAAAGTGTCAATGTCCAGCTATGCTGGATTGAATTTACACTGACCAGGCATGATAGTTATCTAAACCATGACTATTACTAAGGTTAAAATTAGCAGATTAACAAAAATGAGCACACAAAATCAACTGAATCTGAGCGTGAAAATGTCACTAAACTTTAAAAATGTAATCCACCACAGTGGTAGTTGAAAAACGGTGAGGGAGGGGGACTCCAATTTTAACAACTAATCAAAGGTAGAAGGCAGCTGTACTGTCAGTAACCCAGCCATTCCAATCAAGGGCGGTTTGTGTCCTGCCTGCGGGGAATATTAAAAATATCATTATAGACTTTTTTACAATTTGTACAAATCGCATACTTATTCCATTTTTAATTTCAAGCACTTTTAAGCACTTTTCCACAAAACAAGCAGATTTTCCAGGTTTTCCAGACCTTAAATTTCAAAAAGCTATAGCTATAGTATAGTAGGACGAGTTTGAAAAAGTAAGTTTTTTAAAAAAATCTAAATGGTAGAAAAGATTAATGGGGAAATAAAAGTCCATGAGATCATATCCTTTAAGGGTGCTAATTTTTTATTTTATTTCAAGCATGTAAACAATAACAAAGGAATAAAAACGCAACTAATCCTGAAGCACTTCTGGTTTCATTAACAGATCCTTTAAATAAGGTTTAGCATTAACATATTTTCCTCAAATAAAGTTAAACGTTAACCTGAGATGACTTATCCAGATGTGGTGTTAATACTAAGCGTCTACACGAGAGGTGATGAAACTCTATCGTAGTTTAGATCCTCACAGTTATTTTCTCAGTGGAGAGATCAGGAATATTGGATCCTAAATATTTTTTACTGGCACCCCTAGATATTTTTATGAGTAAAATACATTTGAAGTATATTCCTGTTCATATTTTAATTTTTTTGTACACCTGGGTGACTAGGAAAATTAAATTGTTCAGTCATAACTTTCTGTTTCACAGGGGTATAAACAAGGCCAAAGGTCATCTGTAATCATCAATGTGTAATTCCAAAGAATATAGTTATGATGTGCAGCAAAAGGATATTGAGCTTCACAAAATGGGAAGTGGAAATGAGAAAATAGCTAAAGCATTGAAAATGCCTATTTCCACCATCAAGGATCACAGCTGGAGAATTGCAGGAATTAGTTGGGTCTTGGGGTCAGAAAGTCTCCAAAACTACATTTTATAAGAAAAAACCTCTGCTCTCATCCATCTTCAGTTTGCCAGATACTACTGGACCTTAAAATGGGAATGGGTTTTATGGTCAGATGAAAAAAAAAAATTGAACTTTTTGGCAGCAAACACCAGAGATGGGTTTGGCGCACACAGAGAGGTAGCAATGTGGAAAAGTACCTTATGTTAATTGTTAAATATGCTGGTGGATCTTTAATTTTTTTGGGGCTGTTTTTCTGCCAGAAGTCCAGGATATCTTGTTTGGATACATGACATCATGGACTCTATCAAATACCAACAGATACTAAATCAAAACCTGACTGCTTTTGCCAGAAAGCATAAAATTGGCTGGCATTGGACCATCCAGTAGGACAACGATCAAAATCACACATCGGTACCAACACTAAAACAGTTCATTCACCACAAAATCAAGGTTCTGCCATGGCCATCCCAATCCCCTGACCTGAACCCCATAGAAAACCTGCGGGGTGAACTAAAGTGGAGAATCCACCAATGTGAACCTCGGAATTGAAGGATGTGGAGAGGCTAAAAGAGTGTATATTCCTTCTAAAATTCCAGCCTCACGTGTCTGGGCAGCGATCACACTGTGGCAGCATTTGTGGATGGTTCATTTACCATGGCACCTTCTTCTGAAGCGGGAAAGCCACTCTAGTGATTTCGGATGCTGAGGACTTGACTAGGCTGCCACCTTCGGGTCTGCAGGCCCAGTTTCAGGCTGATGCAGAGCTGACCGCCATAAATGCCAGGGCCGCTACAAGTATCAAGTTGGACTGGAACCCTCCAAACTCCCCTGACCGCTCGCAGCCTGATGATTGGTTCCTGGGTTTGGGCTGCCGTTCAGCACTCAGCCCCAGCAAAGAGCCCCCTGCAGGAAGCTGACGCCCCATCTCACGGGCCGGCACAAGGAATAGGAAGGCTCATAAGCGCCCCTGAGACGGACGACCCAAAGAGCGAGACATCCACTCCAGAAATGGTATCCAGACCACTCCATCCCCCGGTGGAGTACCGGGAGGTAAATCTTTTGTTTCATTCTCTTTTTTATTCACCGCACCCTGAATGACCTGCGGTACCCAAATTGTAAAAAAAAAAAAAAAAAAAAAAAAAAAGTGGTTTCCTCACTTCTTGGTTCACATATTCGGTGTTCACGAGCAGCATTTTCATGGTGACCAGACATTGAGCACTCGCAACCAGGGCCCTGCGAACGCAGTCCCCCCGCCTTCGCACTCCCAGAAACGGCATGCCTACAGCCAACCAGTTTTGATGAGGCTGGAGGACAACCCGAGAGTTCCTCCTCCTCAGTTGCTTACCATCCCTATTCCAGTTACACAGAGCAAGGTAAGTGCTTTGAGGTTCCCCTCAGCACAGCCACCTCGGGACAAAGCAACCCTCCTTGATGTGGCATCACCTGTTCCTACCTGCCGTGAGGCCCCACTTCCAGATACGTCAGATGCAATCGTCCATTTAGTGCCCCTCGCATGGAGTTTGGACGAGTGGCTAATGCTTCCAACCCATCGCGGTGACTGGCCATTTACAAGGGCACGATAGAGCCCGTCCCTCCAGTCGAGATGGGGGAAGGGTTCTACAGCCCTTAATTCATCGTACCAAAGAAAGACAGGGGGTTACGGCCAATCTTGGACCTGCAAGTTCTGAACTGGGCCTTACACAGACTCCCATTCAAGATGTTAATGCAGAAACACATTTTGACGTTTGTCCGGCATCAAGATTGGGTCACGGCGGTAGACCTGAAGGATGCTTACTTTCACGTCTCGGTTTTACCTCGACACAGACCCTTCCTATGGTTTCGACGGCCGGGTGTATCAGTACAAGGTCCTCCCCTTCGACCTCTCCCAGTCCCCTCGTGTCTTCAAAAAAATGTCAGAGGCAGTTCTTGCTCAGGTAAGGGAAGTTGCCGTCCGCATACTCAACTACCTCAATGACTGGCTGATTCCAGCACACTCTCCAGAATTGCTGTGCACACAGGGACCTGGTGCTCAGCACCTCACCTCTAGGGCTTCGGGTTAACTGGGAAAAGAGCAAGCTCTCCCCGGTTCAGAGAATCTTGGATGGCCCTTGGATGGGATGCGGAAGACCTATGTAACCTACCACCAGCAGTGTTAGACACGATCACACAGGACAGAGCTCCATCTACAAGCCAGCTTTATGCCCTGAAGTGGTGCTTTTTTGTGAATTGGTGTAATTCCTGAGCCGAAGACCCCCAGAGATGTACAGTTGGGTAAGTCGTTTCCTTCCTGCAGGAGAGGCTGGAAGGGCGGCTGTCCCCCTCTACCTTGAAGGTATATGTAGCCGCCATAGGGGTGGCAGCCCTATTTCCCTAGGGAAGCACGACCTGATCATCAGGTTCCTCAGAGGTGCCAGGAGGCTGAATCCTCTCAGGACACACCTCTCCCCCTCATGGGATCTCTCCGTGGTCCTCCTTGACCTTCGGGCAGCCCCCTTTGAGCCGCTAGAGTCAATCTAGCTGAAAGCCCTCTCATTGAAGATGGATGATCCTGATTGCGCTCACCTCCATCAAGAGTGTTGGGAACCTGCATGTGTTTTTTGTCAGTGACACTTGCCTGGAGTTCGGTCATGTGTTTTTTGTCAGTGACACTTGCCTGGAGTGATCCTGAGACCCCGGCCGGGCTACCAACTTTCAGGTAGAGATCGCTGCCATGGGGGGAGGCAGACCCAACCCGGCCATTGCTGTGTCCGGTGTGTGCTTTGCGCACCTACTTGGATTGCATGCAGTGCTTTAGGCACTCTGAGCAGCTCTTTGTCTGGTTTGGCGGACAGCAGAAATGGAATGCTGTCTCCAAATAGAGGCTTGCCCACTGGATCGTGGATGCTATCACTTTGGCATACCAGGTCCAGGCCGTGCCTGCCCCATTTGGAATACGAGCACACGCTACAAGGAGTGTGGAATACTCGTGGGCACTGGACAATGGCACCTCTCTAGCAGACATCTGCAGAGCAGCAGGCAGGGCAACACCCAAGACCTTTGCAAGATTTTACGGTCTCCGGGTTGAGCCGGTTTCGTCCCATGTTTTGTCAGGAATGAACAGGTAAGTTTGATAATACGGAACAGCTGGCCGGGTGTATCATTTGTGTATAGCACCTTTCCCCTCCATGAGGCTAACCTGTGAACCCTATATGCCCTTCCTCCCTAGCCCTGTGGCTCACGGATCCGGCGGAGGAATTCGCAGTGGGACCCACTATGGGTGCTATTATGCCCTGTACTGGGATATGTGCTGGACAGGTGTTGTTACTCCAATAACCCCCTGTGATGTATTTTCTGTGGTATGGTCTCCCTGTTGGCTGACCCACGTCTCCCTTGGGCAGGGCTCCCTCTGCCCTGGTCGCTGTGTTACCTACCAACGCGCTTCTCCCATGTGTGGCTTGTGAGCCCATGTGATATATTTGAGACTTTAACCACCCCTTCAGGCAGAATGTGGTCTCCATGGGGTCTTTTCCCCCTGGAAGAATACGAATAGAACACCTTCCCCGATGCGTATAATAACATTAGATGGCCCCAGCCAAACATAGAGAGAAAAGGCTGCGGCTGGCATGGCCTGCTCCCATGCTAGTTACGTCGCCGCCCCACTCAGGGTTTGGGAAAACATATGATGTCTTGTGGGGCATTGGGGGAGGTTACGTGCAGACTGATGTACCTTCTATTATGCATGCAACAGCATGCTTGCACCTGCATTGGCAGTTCACATAATGGTTCAGCTGTTGTGGCATTTTTCTATAGGGACCCCTAGTGTCACTACATCGACACAACATCGAGTGAGTGACAGAAAGGGAACGTCTCAGTTACTGTTCTAACCTCCATTCCCTGATGGAGTCCCTCTTGCCACAATGCTATACTAGCCGCAGAAATGGCCGGACCATGTCTCCGTTCCTCAGCACAAAACCTGAATGAGAGTGAGCATTCCTTCTCCTATTATACCCAAATGTCCGGGGGAGAGGCATGCAAATTCTCATTGACCTTTTCTCAAAAGAGCCAAAAGACCTCTATTGTCACTACATCGACACAGTGTCTCATTCCCTCTGTTAGAGAAAGGAGAATACGACAGTAACCAAGAAGTTCTCTAACCTTATTAGGTATTTTAGGAGAAGACTCAGCACTTTTATCTTGGGAAAGGGAGGTTGCACAAAGTTTTGAATTAAAGGTTGCCAATAATTGTGACAAACATATACTTGACACAAATAGTTTTTTTTTTTTTAAAACTTGTGTTGTGTTTGCAATTGTTTGATATCCATTAGAGGACAGATTTTTGTGAATATTTTGAATAAAAGATCAAAAGGATAAATAATTATATTTATAATATTTTTTTTACAGCCTTCTTTGCAGATATTTGCCAAGGGTGCCAATGTAAGTAGAGGGCACTGTGTACTGTGCGTCTCACCGCAACGCCGTAGACGGAAAGTCTTTGGGTAAGCACGACTTGATTATCAGGTTCATTAGAGGCGGCCGGAGGTTCAACCCTCCCCGGCCAAGCCTGTTCCACTCCTGGGATCTCTCAGTGGTCCTTTCGGGCCTTCAGAGATCCCCCTTCGTGCCACTAAAATCAGTTGAGCTCAAGGCCCTCTCCCTGAAGACGGTCCTCCTGATCGCTGGCTTCCATCAAGAGGGTCGGGGACCTGCAAGCATTCTCTGACAGTGACACTTGCCTGGAGTTCGGTCCGGCAGACACTCAAGTCGTCCTAAGACCGCGACCGGGCAACGTGCCCAAGGTTACTACGACTCCCTTCAGAGACCAGATAGTGAACCAGCAAGCACTGCCCTGGAGGAGGCAGACCCAGCCCCTTTGTTGCTGTGTCAAGTGCACGACTTACGTACTTATGTGGACCGCACGCAGAGCTTTAGACGTTCTGAGCAGTTCTTTGTCTGCTTTGGTGGACAGTAGAAAGGGAAAGCTGTCTCCAAACAGAGGCTTTACCACTGGGTAGTTGATGCCATAGCATTGGCCTATCACAACCAGGCCGTGCCCGCCTCCTTGCGGGTCAGAGCACACTCAACGAGAATTGTGGCATCCTCGTGGGCACTGGCCAAAGGCACCTCCCTATCAGACATATGCAGAGCAGCAGATTGGGCAACATCCAATACCTTTACGAGATTTTACAATCTCAGGGCCGAGTCGGTTTCATCCTGCGTTCTCTCAGGTCCGAGCCGGTAGAACTTGGTAACGCGGTAACAACTGACCGGGTGTACCGCTTGTATCTAGCGCCTTTCCCCTCCACTGAGGCGATCTTGTGCACTCTTTTCCCTGGAGATCCCATTAACTCGGCTCCCTGGATGACTCCTCCCTAGCCCTCCTCCTCAGCGGAGGAATTCCCCGACCAGACCCACTACGAGTACTCAAACTACTCTGTACTGGAATAGGTGCTCCACAGGATGGACCCCCCATATTGACTTATTCCCCTGTGTGTATTTCCATCCCTCGGAATTTGCAGAGATGAATGTATGTGGACATACAGTACAAAGGATAATAAATTATAGCCTGTTTCATAAAAACACAAGATTCAATGTAGTTTTACATGATTTGTAATGACTAGTTAAGCTAAATTAAGCTAAAGTTATGTTAATGCTTTCTGTCACATTCACAAATGCAGCAAACGGATTTAAAACCTCGTTCAACTTTACGATGTGCCAACTGTTCTTTTGCCTAAGTGCAGCACAACAGCAGTCCAATGTGTTTGATAACACTAATAATATGTTTTATTTGTAAAACAACTGTACTAAATAGGGTTTACAAAATGCATGGCTTTTGGTGATCAGGAAATTTACATTGACAATATGCATGCAAGAAATGGACAGTGAAACTGTGGCAGAAATTGTCCGTATTGGAATAAATGCCAATAAATAAACTGCACATGAATAATATATTTCCAGTAGGTATTGTAGAATTGAACTAAATCACAAATGCAACAAATTACTGAATGCATGCAAATGCATATTTGAAGTGTTGGGCTATAATCATTACAAATGATTACAATTCAATTTAATCAAAAATAAATGAACAATAACAAAATATTTTGTTATAATCAGCTGACTACTGTATATGTTTCTTTTCTTTTTTTTACCTTGTTGGATTATGAGAGTGTCCTGTTGTTCAAGATCAAAAGTTAAAGATTAAAGTTGAAGAAATCCAAAATAAAGTTTTATTTTATCTGTATGTTAATCAGAAATAGCCTATTTTATAACCAAATATTGAACTGCTTTAAATATTATCAATGCACCTAAATACCATGAAACCGTAATACCATGGTAATTTTGTGACAGTTATCATACCGTTACACCCTTATTAGGCAGCAAAGATGATGACAGGTCCACCTGCTCTTGACCCACATCTGGACAGTTTGATTGACATCAAACACAGACCCTTGATGACAGCCTTCCCTGCTTTCTTCATAGCCATTGGATACAATTATTTTATTTACATTTTACATTTGTTTCCAGTGAGAAATTGAATTTATATTGTGACTTTGCTGGTGAAAACATTACTGTTTCTACTCTAGAAAAAAATGATTATTATTATTTTTAAAAATGATATATTTTTGGCAATTATTTAGTAAAAAAACAAAAATCATTAAAAGACAACGTTCTTTATTAGAATATTAGTTTTTTGTATCCAGGTTGGCAATGAGCACGTACAAGCACTCTGCACAGTTTAACCCCCTCCCCCCATCGGGAAATATGGAAAATGTTGTCCCCCTGTCCATAGATCCTGATGGCAGGGTATTCCTTTAAAGAGCTTTCATTATAATGAAATTATCTTTATATATCTCCCTCTTTAATTCATTACTAATGCTCAGTGAATGTACAGTAAGTGTGTAGCTGAGGCTCTTTGTTAATGCCAAGCCAGACATTTAGGCCACAAACAAATCTGGTCACTTTTTCATTTTATGGGGGGAGAGCGAAGTCCATCAGCACAGTGTATTAATAGTCTTCTGTTCTGCGCTGCTGTTTGAATGAATTCCTGCTGCGTTCTCTAGGGGCTGTCCGCATACTTGAGTGGGAAGCTAGTATGCAGTTACTGCACTCTGTAGCCAGTGCCGGCTGAGATTGAAAAGGTCCTCATACATAACACACGCACCCATGCATAAAGGGTTGGCCATTTTTCTCTCATGCACAATTTAAGCTCCACAGAATGACTGACAACTCTCTGGGAGAATTCGCTAAAATATTTTATCACTTTGGCAGAAAAATCAGCTTAATCAGGTACTATATGCACAGGTTTAGTGCTTTGCAATTGTACTTTTGTCTCAGCACAAACACCCCTTTCTATGCAAATGTTACTCATTATGGATTACTCCTTATTCGTATTAAAGCCTGTTATTTGCTATAACTTTTAACATTACTTTATGTAAACACAATTTTGTTCAAAAGAGATGATTGTGTACATTTCACAACTTCATTGCTTCATACATCATCTTAGCATATTAAAGTAAATAGATTTGATATCCATAATGAGTGAATTAGGCAGCTGTATATTTCCTTGTCAGTGTTGGGTAAGTTACTCAAAAAAGCTATCCACTACAAATTACTGATTACTTCTATAAAATGGTAATCAAATTATATTACGGATTGTTTAAGTGAAAGATCACGCTACTAATTACTTTACTTTTAGGTTACATTCTAAAACCCTTCTCACATAAAATATATTTTTGCACTTGTGTTTAGAACTTCATTTTGTAGTGACTGCAGCAATAATTTGTCAAATTATGATCAAATGATAGAGAACAGCATTATGAATAGGCATACTGTATATCCAGATGTGTGGTGTAGTCAAGAGCACTTTTAGCATTTTTAACAATTTAAAAACTTCAAACAAGTTCAATCATTGATAGTTCAGAGTAGGGCACAAAATCTTAAGTTATTGGTCAATTTTATATAACAACAATTTTGTATATCATAATAGTTATTTTTGGTGAAAATGAATGGAATATTATTAATACATTAAATAACCATGTAGTACTACATTTAATATGATAATTTTATCTTTTAATTTGCAGCTTAATGTGTACTACTAATTTTCTATGCATGTTGTCTTGGACTTACACTGACACCTAGGGCAAGGCTATAACAATGTCTTGAAAATTGGGGAGGACCAAACCATTTCGGGGGTGGGGTGTAGCAGGTTTTGAGGTTGCAAATATAATGTCATCTTTTATGCTTTAAAATAGTAAAAGTACTGAATGCAAACATTTTCTGAATAAAGGCCCAAAAAAAAAAAATTTTTGGTTTTAAAATGTATATTTTTTTTAAAGTTCACACAGTACAAGACAAACACTGTGTCTGCATTGCTAGCAATTTGCCTGTTTCAGTCATCTTTTCTTTCTTTTTTTGTGTCAAAGAAAAGACAAAAATAATTTGAATTACATCACTGATGTAGCTATAAAATGGCATGTTAGCTGGAAAGCAAAAAAAAAATGCACAAAATTATTTACTGTCCTCAAGTTGTCCTTCATTGAGTTTTTCCCCTCCAGCAGAATCTTAACTTAACATTTTCTTCAGGAATCCTAATGCTGGGAATAGCCATGCGAAGGTCGGACGTGTGAACAGCGATCTCTGAGCACTTTGTTAGTTTTTAAACCTTTTTGTGACATAAACCGGTGAGATTTGAATCACCCTGTTCCATAACTGTTCTGTGAGGTCAATATGTCAAAGAAGGAAACTGAAAAGTTTTTTTTTTTTTTTGTGCTGGATCTGCTAGTGGCTGGAGCTTGTTTTGTGAAGGAACACACCTTCGGGACAGTTTTGTGAATTAATCTACACATTCTTTGTGTTTATCCTGCCTATTGGCTGGAGTTTGTTTTATAGATTTTCCACTGTTATGTAAAACTGTCTCACAAAATTTGTATAGAGACACCAGACTTGAGAGATCCGATGGCAAATTTGACTTTAATGTATCCCTTTTGCAAAATCCTGATTTCCAACAAATGTTAAAGGCTGAAATCAATGTTTATATGGAGACCAACTGGTTCTCAGTATCCTCTTTGGGCATGGCTTGGGATCCAATTAAGGCAGTTCTTAGGGGTTGGATCAAATAGTATGCCTCATTCATCAAACAATCCAAAGCGCGAGAACTCGTAGAGTTGGAAGGGAGCTGAAGTGCCAAATGTCGTCTGATGGCCTCGATTGAAATACAGATATAATACCATTTTGTCGTGGAAGGTGGATTTTTTGTTATTCAGGGCAAGACAGTCATACTTTAAGTCAGGGGAGAAAGTAGGGAAGAATTTGGCTAGATATATAAAGCAGAGAGAGTCTTTTATCTACCATTCCCTCAGTGAAATCTACTGGTGGTGAAGTTTTTACCTCAGCCATTAATATTAATAATGCTTTAATGAATCTTGATCTCTATAGCTCCACATCTTTGTCCACTGATGAGGATATTTAAATATTGTGGAACCATTAGAACTCCCTAAACTGACAATTGCGCGAAAAAATTCTCTTGATTCTGAGATACAAATGATGGAGGACCTTGGAAGAGCTTGGCAAGGTAATTAAGGCCTTGCCTACAGGCAAGGCTCGGGCAAGATGGCTTTGCCATTTCAGTTTTTGAGATCTTATGCTACAGAACTGCCTCCACTTTTGTTAGAAGTTTATACGGAATCATTAAAGAATGGAAAGTTTTCTCCAACCATGATGCATGCCCGGATCAGTCTGATTCTTAAAAAAGACCAAGATCCAATTGTGTGTAAGAGTTATCGTCTAATTTTCCTGATCCAGCTAGACATTTAAATATTGTCCAAAATTCTTTCAAAAACTAACCGATTAAGTAAAGTTATGACATCTCTTATACATATTAATCAGGGTTTATTCAGAGCCACATTTTTGTTCTGTCTTGCCATGGAACCATTAGCAGCCACAATAAGAAGGGAAGATAATTTTCCAGGGGAGGTGGCGGGAGGTGTGGCGCATAATCTTTTGCTTTACGTAGATTATATTTTATTATTCGTCTCCGACCCCACTAGATCAATGTTTTGCTTCCACAGAATTATTTATTCCTTTTCCAATTTCTCAGGATACAGAGTCAATTGGTCTAAATACGAACCTTTGGCTCTGACAGCATTGGTGACCTTCCAGTGGCCCAAACAGGGCATTAACCTGTTGATACGCACCCCATTTTTGAGCAAAAACCATGAAAATGACATACATGAACTTAAAACAGTTGTAGTATCTTTTGAAAGAAGACACTTTTTGCTTTATTTCCCAAGTTTCAAAATTAATATATGTTGTGTTTTTTTTTAAAGTTAGAGAAGCTAAAGTTTATAGTAATGGAAATATTTTGTGTTGAACATGTTTTTATAATCTAAAAACTATAATAAAAGTGCCAAGACAACCCAGAAATACAATGTTCTCAAAGCCAAAAGTCTAAAGAAGTTATGTTTCAAATTTGAAGATGATCTAACAAAAACTGAGTGTGTGTATATATATATATATATATATATATATATATATATATATATATATACACACACTGTATGTACATGTGCATGCCTCAGTACATGATATTTTATATATATATATATATATATATATATATATATATATATATATATATATATATATATATATATATATATATATCATGTACTGAGGCATGCACATGTACATACAGTACACAAGAACACGTACTGTGAGAACTGGACACATTGATGAACTCAAAACACATCAGCCTTGTTCAATGATATGAAAAAAAAACAATATATCGAGTTCTTAAGCCACTTTTTGTATTGTCTAGTCAATGCTTTATTCGTCTGCCACAATAACGCTATTTATGTCAAACTGAATTTCAATCTGTATTACATATTTATTATAGACCATACATAGTATATTTATAAATATTTACATTATTATGCATTTTGTATTTGAAGTATCTTTATTTGGGGGACTTCTCAGCAAATAATGATATATGTGAATAACTGTGATTAATTTGTTAAATTGATCAGTATGTATTACAATTAATTTGATCACTAGTTTTAACTGATTGACAGCTATAACATACAGTATATACAAATACATAAATAGTTTGAGAGTGGATGGAGACTCGATTTGCAATACCTTATTGGATTTGGTGGTTACTGCAGGGCTCTTTTGCCATGGTTTCCGGCATAGGGTAATTTCCTTTTCTCGAGTAAATTATATCTTTTAGATCAACTACTGTCAGTAGTTATGTCAGAAGCATGCTGAGCAAGTTAGTTAAAGTTAAACAGTCAACATGTTTATACAGTAGAAAGCTATCTCAATAATAACTGTTTATTAAATGTAATAATCTGGTTTAAAAGCACAGACATTTAAAGGTAACACTATCACTATGTGACAGGGCGAAGGGCGGGGCCGTGACTCTACACACCCGGCCCCTTATAAAGCTAATCAAGCCTCCGCGAGAGAGAGAGAGAGAGAGAGAGAGAATTTTGAATTTTAACAAGACTTTTATTACAAAAAAATCTCCTATTCACCATACACTCTTACACCTCAGTATAAATAGTAAAAAACTCACAAAGAATGCATAAAAATCAATTCACCCTCAAAAACAGAGCCCCCATTACAGCACCATATACATTCAAATAAGAGAACATCATCAACAGACTTATAATAATGAAAATCAACCATAAATCAACCGCTTTTATTCCAATTTATATTAGCAGAGGACAACAGTTTAAAAATTCCAAACAATTCAGATAAAACCTGTACATCACTTTGCTTACTAATCATAACTACTATATCATCAGCATAAGCTGATAATACAAAATGACCATTGCAATTTGGCAAAGATATACCTTGAAGTCTCATTCTTATTTGCTGTAATAAAGGCTCTATGGCCAGAGAATAGAGCATACCAGAAAGGGAACACCCCTGTCTAATACCTCTACAAGCTTCAAAAGGAGCACACAAACCACCGTTAACCTTGAGAATGCTCTGAACGTCACTATAGAGAACTTTCACCTGATCTATAAATTTTTTGCAAAAGCCAAAAGCTTCCAAAACTCTCCATAAATAAATGTGCTCAACGCGATCAAAGGCTTTCTCTTGATCCAATGATATAAAGCCACAATCCAAATTTAAACTCTTAGAGACATCAAAAAGATCTCTAATCAGGGAAACATTATCAAAGATTGACCTCCCGGGGACACAGTATGTCTGGTCAGGATGAATTACATGGTCCGTAACCTCTGCCAATCGATTAGCTAAAGCCTTAGAGAGCAGCTTGTAGTCACTGCACAGAAGGGAGACCGGCCGCCAGCACTTGATGTCCGTCAGATCACCCTTCTTGGGTAGGAGAGTCAGGACTGCTCTACGGCAACTCAACGGCAGTAGCCCTCCGGCTAAGCTGTCATTCAGTACCTCTAGCAAATCCTCTCCAATCTCTGACCAAAAAGACTTGTAGAAGTCAACAGGCAGACCATCAATCCCTGGTGCTTTTCCAAGCGCCATGCCTTGGACAGCCTTAAACAGTTCCCCCATGGTCAAGGTACCTGAAATCTTTGTGTTGACTTCCTCTGCCACTTGAGGAAGATTATCAAAAAAAGCACTGTCATCCCTATAATCTGGACTCAGTTCATTTTTATATAGAGACTGATAAAAAGTAGCTGCTCTCTTAGGAATGTCTTTGGGGTCAGTCAATATGGTTCCAGATTCAGAACGTAAAGCACGAATGACTCTGTTCTGTCCATTTTTTCTTTCTAAACTAAAAAAAAAACTTGATGGTGCATCCATCTCATTTATACTTAGAAAGCGTGACCTGACCAGAACACCCTGTGTTTTAACCCCTAAAAGTTCAGATAACTGAGTCTTCTTATTTTTTATGAGAGACTCTACATCACTTTGATTTCCAGGAAAGTGAGTCAATTCTTGCAGTTTCAAAATCTCAGTCTCTAAGGTGTTCAAACTCAGGGTTACCTCTCTAGTGAAATTCTGAGAGTATTGTTGGCATAACTGTTTTATCTGAACTTTCCCAAAGTCCCACCATTGCTGCAGTGTTCCAAAAGTACTCTATGTCGTTTTAAAAATATCCCCAAAATATTTAAAACTTTCTTTGAAACACTTATCATCCAATAAAGTGGTATTTAAATGCCAATAAGCACTCTTTGGCTTGATAGAATTTAAAAAGATACAACACTGCACCATACTGAAAGACATGATGGAGTAATAGAACAATTCTCAACAATACTACCATGATGTTTAAAAACATAAAACTTATCCAGCCTTGCCAATGAAATCATGTTATCACGAACATGAGACCAAGTGTATTGTTTTTGTTCTCCATTAAGCTGTCTCCAAATATCAATTAATTCATGTGTTTTTTTTAGCTGAACAAGATGTTGACGTGAAGGTAAATGAGGTTCCATGTGATTCCTATCTAAGCTGGACTCTGTGCAATTAAAATCTCCACCCAAAATTAAATACTCATCAGCAGCAACACTTTGTAAAACAGAGGACAAAGTATTTAAAAATAACATTCTTTCAACAACTGAATTTGGTATATACACACAAATAAAAACAAAAACAACATTTTCAAAAGAGGCTCTTACTTTCAAAAGTCTACCTTTGATAATCTCTTCAACCTGATAAGAGTGTGGGCTGAAATTTTTAGCAAAGAGAACAGCAACTCCGCCACTAATTGAGGTATTATGACTTAGAATAGCAATCCCATTCCATTCTACTGCCCAGTCCGCAGCATTATTAGCGTCAGTATGTGTCTCTTGTAAAAGCGTGACATCAATTTTTTTCTGATGAATTATTTCAAACAATGCAGCCCTTTTGTGCATATCTCTAGCACCATTCAGATTCAGAGTAGCAACATTAGCGTGACACATACTTGAGGAAAAGAAAAAAAAGAAAAACAAAACTGTCCACAAAAAAAAAAAACGACTAAAGGTCATGGAATTAGGCTTTCACTGTCATCATTACTAAGTTCAGAGATGAGTTTCCTCACTATTTTTTTTAGCCTATAGACCTTTATTTGTAAAGGAGCCCTCCATCATGAAACCCTTGGTATTCTCTACAAACTGCTTTATGTCAGGAAAATATTCGTTAATGCGCACACCCCTCTTATTTTTAGTAGCTCTAAGGAACAGTTTAATATCATCTACCTCATAATGACCAGAAAAATCGCTTTGAGAAAGACAAACACTTGAATCAGATGATTCACTGTCACTTCCCGTTTCATCCTTATCACTTAAGTCAGTCAACTCAGATTTCTTTGCGTGTCTATCAATCCAAGGTTTACCAGACTTCTTCCTCTTTAACGGGACTTTAAAATCTGCCTGCCCCGTTTCCATTGGACTGTCAACACCTACATTTCTCACAGTAGATTGCAGATTATCATTGAGAGCATCGTTTAAATGCCTCTCCGTCTCAATAACCCCCGCCTGAACATTAGACACTTCTAAACCAGAAACTGTGTTTTCAAGCGCTAATTCTGCAGCTTCAATTACCGCGATCACAGGTAAATCATAATTTTTGTTCATAATGCTCGTACCCCTGACACACCCGGAGTCTCACCGGACGGCCCTGCTTCATCGGGTTCAGCGTTAACGACATCACTTCTGCCAACAGCAACTACGTCACAGTCGTTCAATTTTTTTGCTGGACAAGCATGGATTAAATGACCAGATTGCCCACAACTAAATCATTTCATTTTGTCAGTTGTTACATAAATAATGTAATCGTACTCAGAAGCCCGAAAGTGCAAAGACACATCCAAATCAGCATAGTCATTCATAATCATATACACGAAACGCCTAAACGAAACAACATGTTTTAGTAAAGGCGATCCACTACCAATAGGGATCTTTTTAATGGGAGAGACCAACCTGCCATAACGATACAAAGCTTTAGCTAATATCTCATCACTTAAAAATGGTGGTACATTGGATAGCGTCACTTTTTTGATGGTGTAGAAAGCGGAAGTACAGGGTTAAAAACATCGTCAACAACTATCCCTTTCTCAACTAGTTCATTAGCCTTTTCAACAGTACTGAGAAATACAACAGTGGCATTATTCATCCTGGACGCAGACAATATGCTTTCATGCCCAACCACCTCTCCCACTGCCAGGCAACATTTCTCTACACTAAATGCGGCCGCCACTTTCACCCCATGACGCTGGGTCAATAAACCCAAACATCGCGAGCGCGGGGCCGTCATGCTCCCGGTGAAACAGGTGGCACGCGGCCCAAAACAACTATAATATAAACCAAAAACACACAAAAACCACAAACAAAGCCAGAAAAAAAGAAAGAAAGATTCACTCACAGAATCAAACCACACTCACAGCACGCAGTCCGCACGCTCACCCCCAACAATCACACCGGAAGTGAGAGAGAGAGAGAGAGAGATAAAGGCCACCTGCTGATGGTGATGCAATAGAGAGAGAGCGTTTACGGCCAGCTGTCTGACAAATGTGTGTGTTTGCGCTGTTTGGTTTAAGATCCTTATTAAAATATTATTTATATTATCAAGCCGGTACTCGCCTCCTCCTTTCCCTTAATCCCACTACTGCACACTACTAATTAATTTTGTTACACAAGTGACACAAGCACACAAGGCAAGTATGTACAATGGAATCACATTCTTGCAATGTATTGGCCAAGCATTTGTCTGCATTTTTTGCATTGACCCAACATGCAGTATAAAAATTGTTTACCCATTCAAAGGTAAACAAAAATGATTGTGGGTTGTATTTTCTTTTACTTTGCATATTTTTGTAAATGATTTTCAATGATTTTCCTTCTGCCTAATTTGTCTAGCTTGTGACTAAAAAAAAACAAACATATATATTTCATTTAAGACAGCCTTTACTATATTAGCAAACCTAACTATATGGGATTAGGCAATATTGTTGTATTTTATGACTGCATGCAGCTGCATTTTATGATATTTAAAAAAAAATAAAAATGTTTGGTTTGAAACCAAAAGTAGTAACTAGTGACGTAGAGAAAGATTCTGGCTTTCACTAGAAACGACTGCTGTTCTATGTAATGCTTAAAACAAAGTGATTTAAGGACACCATAACATTAAACTTGTTGCTAGACAAAGTTTAGAAGTTGGATGAAAAGGCACAGACACAGTATAGTATAGTATAGTATAGTATACAGTATATACAATACAGTTTGGAATAGACATATAGTGTGCTATAAGGTGCAGTCACACTTCACTCTGCGCACCATTCACTCCCATTCAAAAACATCTGAATGCAGTAGAGCGGAAATGGAAGCTCATGAAAAGAAATTTCGTACTATGCTGCGTACCAAAGTTTGAGCTTGGTGAACTATCAACCTTGAATTAATACAACAAGAGGACATTCGACCAATAGGAGACTGACACTTCACATGCTGACCTCTTGGCTCAATTCAAATTATACTTATTTCAATGCTGCTAGATTTATTGTTGCAGGAAAGTGAGTAGACAAAACATTTTAACATTTTTTATATATTATTTGTTTTGTTTTTTTGTGATTACTATTTACTTACACCAGAAGTTACATAATATCTGCATTGTACAAAAACATTTTGCATGCTCAATGCCTAGTGTGACTCCCCCTAAAGTCATTAAAAAGAACATAGAAAGTACTGATCCAGATCTTGAGAGGAATGGTTTGACAGTAATTATAAGGGAGTACATTTTACAAACAAAGAAAGCCCCGTTTTGCTTAAAAACCATATGATATGAAATTCTATAGTAGCACACACTTTCTACAACAGAAATAAAAAGGCCTGCATAAGGAATGTTTATATTTCCGTATGCTGAGTGTTTGTAGCCTACTAGCCTGCTTAGCATTGCTTATTCTCATACGTTCATCATTTTATCCTTTGCCATTTTACTTTGCTTCTGGTTTTTCTTCTTTTCTACTGTGTGTATTATACCGTGTACACCAGTTTCTATGTTTTTTTACTTTATTTTTTCCGCTTGTCTACATCTCGCGTCTCAACTGCATGCTTTTGTTTTTCTCCACTGTTGTTTTACACAGTTTATTGCATCAATCTCAAACATCTGCTTATTAGGATCCATCTCACCGCTCAAGAACAACCATAACATCAAAAAATAATTGCTGTAAGTCATGTGCTCATGTTATTTCTTCCTGCATTGCATGCCACATGTTTACTTTATCTTTTCTATTAGCAGTGAGGGATTTACATGTGATAAATGTAAAGAATTAGTCAGACTGATGGAGAAGTTTAATGAGCTAGAGGCATGCATCTGAACGCTATCAAATCAAATCGCTTTATTGTCACTCGACCCTATACACAAGCGCAACAGTGGGTGAACGTCTTGGGTGCAGTTCCAAGCAACATGGCAGTATGACAACTACAATAAACACCTTATTACACAGTAAACACAGTTTACACATCTTGTTACACAAAACAATATAAAATATAAACCTAATAATATAAAATATACACACAATATGAAGACTGTATACAATAAAATTACACTGTACCCCCCGCGTGTCAGAGTGTGCACCTCCTCTCTGTAGGCTGTTTCATCATTGTCAGTGATCAGACCTACCCCCTGTCGTATCATCAGCAAAGTTAATGATGGCATTGGAGCTATGTGTTGCCACACAGTCACGTGTGTACAGGGAATACAGGAGTGGGCTAAAAACACAGCCCTGCGGGGCTCCAGTGTTGATGGTCAGTGATGAGGAGGTGTTGCTGCCCATTCTAACCACCTGGTGTCTGCTTGACAGGAAGTCCAGGAACCGCAAATTGTTTAAGCCCGGAGCCAAGAGTTTCACATCAAGCTTGGAGGGTACTATGGTGTTGAATGCAGATCTGTAGTCTACAAAGAGCATTCTCACATATGTGTTCTTTTTTCCAGGTGGGAGAGAGAGCAGTGTGAAGTTTAGATGCAATGGTATCATCAGTGGAGTGCAATGGTATCATCAGTGGAGCAATTGTTGCGGTAAGCAAACTGTAGTGAGTCCAGTGAGGCAGGCAGCACAGAGCAGATGCAATCTCTGATTAGCCTCTAAAAGCATTAACTGATGAGGGGGTCAGAGCAACAGGACACCAGTCATATAAGCAAGTTATTTTGGATTGCCTTGGTACAGGCACAATGCTGGACATTTTAAAGCATGTGGGGACCACAGACAAGGAGAGGGAAAGGTTGAAACTATCTGTGAAAACACCAACCATCTGGTTCACACATGCTCTGATGACGTGGCCCTGAATACCGCCTGAACCTGCAGCTTTACGGATATTCACCCATCAGAAGGATCGGGTTACATCTGCTCTCTGCGTGAGCGGTGTTGTTTCCCTCGAAACGAACATAAAATGTATTAAGCTGGAATCGGTGTTGAACTGTCCTTCAATCTTATCCCTGTACTGGCATTTGGTTGCTTTGATTTTGTGGAGGGAATAACTGCCTTGTTAATGCTCCTCCACATTCACGGAATTAAAAGCGGAGGTCTGCACATTAAGTGCCGCACAAACATCGCTGTTAATCCACAGTTTCTGGTTTGGCTAGATCCATATTGTTTTGGTCGTCACTACATCATCTATGCACTTCCTGATGAAACAGGTTACAATATCAGCGTAGACTTCGATGTTGTCATCAGAGATGGATCGGAACATCTTCCAGTCAAATAATCTAAACAGTCTTGTAGCATAGAATCTGATTGGTCTGACCAGCTCTGGATCGTTCAGAGGGCGTGTGCTTTCTGTTTCAGTTTCTGCCTGTATGCGGGCAGAAGGACAATGGAAGAGCGGTCTGATTTACCAAATGGTGGGCGGGGGAGGGATTTGTAGCCATCCCAGAAGGGAGAGTAGCAATAGTCCAAAACCTGGTCCCTTTGTGTGTTGCATCTGATGTATTGGTAGTATTTCTGTGCTATTGACTTGAAGTTGACTTTGTTAAAGTCCCCAGTCACAATGAACATGGCCTCAAGGTGCGCAGTTTCCAGCTCACTTATACTCCCATACAGTTCCTTGAGTGCCCTGTCTGTGTTGACTTGTGGGGGGATGTACACAGCTGTGATAATGACAGTTGTGAATTCCCTCGGTAGTCAGAATGGTCGACACAGGAGCATGAGCAATTCCAGATCAGGAGAGCAGAAAGACTTGATAGAATGTACGTTCCTCTGATTTGTTGATCATAAAACATACACCACCACCTCTTCTTTTACCTGAGAGGTATTTCACTCTGTACACTCGGTGCACTGAGAACCCCACAGGTTTGATGGCTGAGTCTGGAATCTCCGCAGAAATCCACGTTTCTGTAAGGCAGATAATGCCACATTTTAGTGGAGGTCAGTGAGAAAGAGAAGCCGGTAGATACTGTTTCGGATGCGGGTAGAACATTGAGCAACACACACACACTTTGGTTCCAGCTCTAGAGCCCCCGCAGCAGGGCGATTGAGTGACATCTCTGGTGCATACTCGCGCAGCGATGTGACACCACTCTCCCATTCCTGTTTGGGTTTCCAATTGATTCCCTCACTCAGTGATGCACCCACAGAGAATCATGTTGAAAGAGCCCTAATAATTGGTGATTCTATTGTAAGGACTGGGAAATAGAGACTCCAGCCAACATTGTTAAATGCATTCCGGGGACTCGGGCGTCTTACATCAGATAAAATGTATAAGTGCTGGCTAATGCTAAACGTATATTCTCTGACATCTCTGTGATGTCAGATACTGTAATATGCTCAGGCCCCCTCCCTACTCATCATGGTGACGAGATTTATAGTACATTAGTGTCACTGAACGGCTGGATGTCTGAGAGGTGTCTGGAGAATAGCATAGGATTTATAGAAAATTTTAAGAGTTTTTGGGGTAGACCTGACCTGCGAAAGAGAGATGGACTCCATCCTTCAAAAGAAGGTGCAGCTCTCCTCTCATAGTCTTAATAACGATAGTATTTGACTAACTGGGGCCCAGGTCAGGAAGCAGACAAACTGGTTCGCTGTCTGCTAGCTGCCTTAAGATGCCACATAGGCCACATAAACTACAACACATAGAGACCGTCTGACCGTCTGTTCCCCGAACTACCAAGCACAAAACTCTCACTAAATCATTTAGAATTTTTTTTGATTAAGGACAAACTTGAAAATAAATTGAAGATAAACATCATATAAAGGTAGGGCTACTAAATATTAGTTCCCCGTCTGTCGCTCACTTCGATGTCGTGTCGAAGAAGCAACACTAGGGGTCTCTCTTGAAAGATACCTCTGATCTATGAAAAAAGGCCAATGAGAGTTGGCGAAAAGTATTTGCATACCCCGCCTCCGGATACGGATATAAAGGCGAGGGAAATACGCTCGTTCATGCAGTAATTTTGTTCGGAGCGATGGTTGTGTGTATGCTGCCAGCTGCGAGTAACACAACTGATCCTGCTTCTGATCCTCTGACGCTCTGCTGCTGTTGGATCTACGGCGCACTTCAGCGGCTTTTCTCTTCTCTGCCGGCGTGCAGTTTGCCCCTGGGCGCTTCGACAGCACAGAGTTAAAAGAGTTCCATTTAAAAAGAGTAATTTTCTCTATAAAATAATTTATTTCTCTGAAAGAGCAATACACAGTGGTGTTGAACACCCTTTTCAGGGCGCGTCTTTATAAAGATGCCATTCAACCCCTGTGTAGTTCCTGGATGCAGTAGAGTTCTCTCCGCTTCTGACGGCCGCAGGCGCTGTCTCGTGTGTCTGGGCGCCGATCACACCGAGGCAGCGTTTGTGGATGTTCATGTTCTCACTGCGTTCTCTTGGCTATCCTCTGGAGCTTGAGGCAGATGAGCTCGACGCTCCGTCGGAGAGCGCAGCATCTGACGCTGACTCCTCCCCTGGGCTGCCACCTTCGCGCCAGCAGGCCCAGGCTGAGGCGGATGCGCAGATGTCCGACATGCTTGCCCGGGCCGCCATCAGGGTGGGGTTAGACTGGAAACCTCCACCCTCCCCACACCCGTCACGGTTGGATGACTGGTTCCTGGGGTCTGGGCGCCGCTCACAGCCACGCCCCCCCCCCGGTCCCGTTTTTCCCGGAGGTGCATGACGAGCTGACGTCTTCATGGAGAGCCCCGCTCTCCATTCGTCAAAAGCCTTGCTCGTCCGCTCTCACTACCCTCGACGGCGGAGAGGCCCACGGGTACACGGCGATTCCCCAGGTGGATAGGGCAGTTGCGCTCCATCTTTGTCCCGGTGACCCTACCACCTGGCGCGGGCGCCCTGTACCCCCTTCCAAGGTCTGTAGGACTTCATCCTCGCTGAACAACAAAGCCTACAGCACCACGGGACAGGCCGCCTCCGCCTTGCACGCCATGGCCATCCTGCAAGTCCACCAGGCCAAGGCGCTCAGGGATCTGCATGAGGGTAGCCCTGACCCCGATGTGCTGCAGGAACTGCGCTCAGCGACCGACCTCGCAGGCACTCGGGCTTGCGATGGCCACCCTTGTGGTCCAGGAACGTCATCTTTGGCTCAACCTGGTCGAGATGCGTGAGGCCGACAAATTTCGCTTCCTCGACACCCGTCTCCCAGCTTGGCCTCTTTGGCGACACCGTCGAGGACTTCGCCCAGCAGTTCTCATGGTGAAAAAACAGACGGAGGCCATATCTCACATCCTGCCTCGCCGCAAACCTGCCGCCAAGGCCACTGCCCCGTCTGCTCGCCGAGGGCGTCCCCCTGCGGCTAAGAAACCTGCTCTGCCTCAACCCGGGCCCAGCTCTCAGCCCCTGCATCGAGCACACCGCAGGAAGCAGACGCCCCCCGTCTCCCGGACTCCCTCAAGGACCCGGAAGGCTCCCAGGCGGTCCTGAGACGGACGACCCAGCGACACAGATGTTAGCTCCGGAGGTGGTAAGACTGCTCCGTCCCCCGGTGGAGGGCCGGGAGGAGAATCTTTTGTTTTTAAACAATTTAATTTGCCGCCCCCCTTAGATGGGGTTGCGGTACCCACATTCTCAATAAAAGAGCTATTTCCTATGTCTCTGGGTCACCTGGCCCGCAAATGCTGTTCTTACGGCACTTTGCCCCCAGATCTCAACAGTCCTAGCTTCCTGGACACGGACCACCCGTCTTCAGCCCCACGACTGATCCCTGACTGGCCGGTTCCGATGAGTCTAGAGGACGCCTACCCAGGACCTCCTCCTCAGTCGCTAACCCGCCCCCCTGTCGGGTGTGCGGAGCAAGGTAAGTGCTTTGAGTCTTTTCTCAGCACCCCAGCCGCGGGTCGCCCCGTTGCTGCCCAACGCTGTCCTACCTGCTCCGCCCGCTGCAAAGCCCGGCCGGGTACATCCAAATTGATCGTCCCTTTAGTGCCCCTAGCGCAGAGGTTGGACGTGTGGCTTTCACTTCCCAACCCGTCTCACTGGCTGGCCCGGACCATCCGACTCGGTTCAGCAATTCTGTTTGCCAGGCCCCCGCCCCCCTTCATGGGCGTCCGCTTTTCTGCAGTACACGGCGAATATGCCCAGTCCCTGTGCGTGGAAATCGCGACTCTTCTGGCCAAAGACGCAATAGAGCCTGTCCCTCCTACCGAGATGAAGGAGGGTTTCTACAGCCCGTACTTCATCGTGCCCAAAAAATGCGGCGGCTTACGACCAATCTTGGACCTGCGAGTTCTCAACTGAGAGTTGCACAAACTCCCATTCAAAATGCTCATGCAGAAGCACATCTTAACCTGCGTCCGGCATCTAGATTGGTTCGCAGCGGTAGACCTGAAGGACGTGTACTTCCAAGTCTCCATCCTGCCTCGACACCGCCCCTTTCTGCGGTTTGCGTTCGATGGTCAGGCGTATCAGTACAAAGTCCTCCCCTTCAGCCTGTCCCTGTCCCCTCGCGTCTTCACGAAAGTCGCAGAGGCAGCTCTCCGAGAAGCTGGCATTCACATACTCAACTACCTCGACGACTGGCTCATTCTGGCCCACTTGTGAGAGTTACTATGCGCCCACAGAGACCAGGTGCTCAGGCACCTCAGCCGTTTGGGGCTTCAGGTCAACTGGGAAAAGAGCAAGCTTACTCCAGTTCAGAGCATCTCTTTTCTCGGGATGGAGTTAGACTCGGTTTCAATGTCGGCACACCTCACCAACGAGCGTGCCCCGTCAGTGTTGAACTGCCTCGCCGCCTTCAGGCCAGGCACATCGGTCCCTTTAAAACTTTTCCAGAGGCTCCTGGGCCATATGGCGTCCTCCGCGGCGGTCGCGCCGCTGGGGTTGATGCATATGAGGCCGCTCCAACACTGGCTTCAGACCCGAGTCCCGAGACGAGCATGGCGCCACGGCACGCACCGGGTAATAATCACCCCCGCCCCCAAACAATGATCACACTCATGCTCTCAAGAGAGCAGCTCGGAAAATAAAGCATGAGTGGAAAAATACAAAATTAGAGGAATTAAACTTAACAAAAAGTATTTTTCCCCTTTAATTCAGTGAATGTCATTTAGAAGTATTTTTAAAAGATGATTGAACCAGATATTCTGTCACAGCACAATAGTAATGACTTCATGAATTTCTTTACTGATAAAATTTAAATAAAATTGGAACTATGCAATCATCTGTCACAGCACCTCAGAAAACAGTGTCTCATAATTTTGCTCACAAGCATCCTTCGCTGTCATTGGACATAAGAGCTAACAAAACTTCTCCAAAAATCAAAATCCACAACATGTATGTTAGATCTAGTAAAAAGATCTTAAAAGAGGCATTCTCTGTAATCGCAGAACCTCTTCTTGACATTATTAACTTCTCACTATCCTCACATGTAACAAGAAACTTTAAAATGCCGGTTATCAAACCACTTATTAAGAAGCAACAGATTGATCCTAGAGGATTGGCTAATTACAGACCAATTTCAAATCTACCATTTATGCCGAAAATACTAGAAATGGTAGTGTCCTTCCAACTATATTAATTTCTACAGAGAAATGGAATATATGAACAATTTCGACAGGATTTAGGCCCCATCACAGTACAGAGACTGCCCTTATCAGAGTTACAAATTACTTGCTGTTATCATCTGATCATGGCTGCATATCTCTTCTAGTGCTTTTATACCTTAGTGCTGTCTTTAACACGATAGATCATGACATTCTCTTGAATAGGCTGGAGAATTATGTTGGCATTAATGGACTTGCATTAGCATGGTTTAGGTCCTATTTATCAGACTGCTACCACTTTGTATGTGTAAACGTGTGATTGTCAAATCAAACTTAATTTAAGTATGGAGTGACACAGGGATCAGTTTTAGGACCTCTGCTTTACTCTTTATACATGCTTCTCCTGGAAGATATTATCAGGTGTCATGGAATAATTTTCCACTGTTATGCAGACGATAACTGACTTTATTAGTTTTAATTCTTCTAAACCCAACGAAAATTCACAATTCTCCAAATTAGCAGAGTGTATGAATGAAATCAAAGATTGGATGGCCAGAAATTTCCATCTACTCAATTCCGACAAAACAGAGGTACTAATGATTGGACCAAAAACCTCTAAAAATAAGTCAATAAAATATAATTTGATTGTCTCAATATGTCTTCTTCTTCAGCAACGAATTAGATGTTGTATTTGAAACCAATCTATCCTTTGAAAATCGAATTTCCAATGTTTGTAGAACAGCATTCTTCCACCTGAGAAGTATTGCTAAATTATGACACATGCTCTCTTTTGCTGACACCAAAATATTAATTCATTCGTTCATGACCTCAAGACTAGATTATTGTAATGCATTACTGAGAGAATGTCCAGCAAGTTCAATAAATAAACCTCAATTGTTTCCAAATACAGCTGCCAGACTAGAACTGAGAAAAATGATCACATTAGCCCAATTGTATTGTCATTACCTTGGTTACCTGTTAAATTTTGCATACATTTTTAAATTCTGTTAACTACATACAAAGCATTGAATGATCTAGCTCCACAGTACTTAAGTGACAAGAGCCCAGAAGGGGCAAAAGACCCCTATTGTTTTTTTTAGTTTTCCAATTATTATTATTATTATTCAACTTCTTCCGCTCACGTCTATGGCAGCCCATAGAACCGCTAGCCGGAAGTTATGGAATTTTGCACACAGATAGAGGACAGTCTGATCTGTTACCACAGCAAATTTAGCATCTCTACCTTAAACCCTCTAGTGCCACCAACTGCCCGAATTTGCACTCATATTTATGTTAAAAAATTTTGAACCCTGAGACCTAGAAATGAAATTCCATGCCTCAAGACGATTCGAATGCACCCTATGACATCATTATCCGTCATGAAAATGTTTCCACCATGTTGAATTATCTGAAAAACATACTTTTACAAACTCCTAGAGTGTTTGTCCGATTTGCACAAAAATTGGCCTGCATCATCTAGAGGCATTCACGACAAAAAGAAATTCACAGAATTTTGATAAACCATTCCATTTTGGAATGACACTTCAACGAATTCAACAAAGAACGAGCAAAGTTGAACTTGAGGCTGTATCTCCGCAACGCTTTGAGGGATTGGGACGAAACTTGGTAAGTGTCATCACCATTAGGCCCTGAGGTTACCTGCAGCATTTTAGAGCAATACCCCAAACTGATCAGGAGATAGAAAAATTGCTATTTTGGCTTATAGCTCTTGAACACTTTCCTGCATGATAACCATCATGCCCAGATACTACCTGAGCAGTTTCAGAACAGTGTCATATACTGGACAAAAATTCTAAGAACTAGCTATTTTTAGGTCATTTTAAAATAAAATTTTTTTTTAAGATTGAAAGTTTACTTTATATAACTCCTCATGCACTGTTTATCAGACTCTAACCAAAAACATTTCACAACGCTTTTGCTGCTCATGGTGCCGATAATTGGATTGACACCCGGTATTGCTGCTTGCAGCTATTTTCTTATTATTATTCTGCTCTTGAGTCTATGGTAGCCCAATGAAAAACTTGTGGGAGTTTTGGCACACAGATAGAGGACAGTCCGATCAAATTTGGTGTCTCTACGTCAAAACCTGTAGTGCCACCAACTGCCCAAATTTGCACTCACGTTTATGATAATAACTTTTGAACCATGATTCCAAGAAACTAAATTATTTTTTCCTCTAATTCCTTGGCTAAAGATGATTTGAGTGCATCGAATGTTCTGAAAAACCTACTTATTCGAACTCATCCTAGGCCGTTTGTCCGATTTGCACAAAAATCGACCTGCATCATCTAGACACACTCACGAAAAAAAAAAAAAAATAATTCACATAATTTTGATAATTATGATTGCTTTCGAATGGCACTTCAACGAATTTGCTGAAGAGCATGCCAAAATGGACATGAGGGTATATCTCTGTAACGCTTTATCGTATTCATACCAAACTTATTATTTGTCATAGGCACCGTGACTCGAGGGAGCCTGCTCAGTTTCTGAACAGTGCCTCCTATTGGTCATGAAATATGAAAAAAATAATAAATTAATAAACTTGCATTACTTCGACAGCTTGTAGAGAAATCATTTTTTGATTGGCTCATTAGAGAACTCAGTTGCTTGTCTTTAGTTGTTTTGAACATTTTTAAGTAGTTCTTCTTCTCATCTGTGACTATAGAATGATGGACCAGCTGAAAGGTGCATTGCATCACCTACTATGAGTATTAGCGTCACTTTTGGTGTGAAGGAGCCATTTGTCTGCAATTTTTCTTGCTTATTTGCAATGCATTTGTTGTGAAAGGGTTTAGGGCTCTCTCTCTCTCTCTCTCTCTCTCTCTCTGTGAGTAGTTGTGAGGGCCTGTATAATGTGGCTCTATTTGATTACATAAGCCTGTCAAGGTCTGCTCCTCCTAAAACAGATCTTACTGTATATGTAGGACAATGCCTTTAGTGATGAGGCACATCCATATTGTATAAACATCTGGGAAACAAACTTTTGCTGTGAAACAGTTCAAGAAAAACAAAGCTCTATTCATCACAAGCCCATTTATTATTTATGACATCATTCTAGTGCTTTTGTCATTGTTACAAGTTTATACAGGCCCTTCAGTCATTTCTGAAAATAAAAAGGAACCAATGTTTTATTTGAACACATATTAGTGTGTACAGTTCAGTGTGTGCAGGGAGAGAGGTTAAAGTGAAACAAAAAGGTGTATGTGTGTATATGTTTCACTATACAGTGTTTGTGAGGTCCTCACAAATATAATAAAACCTCTTTCAACACATTGTTGTTGTGACTAGAAAAGTTAATGACTTGTGGCTTGTTTCTTTTGTGAGATATGGAAAAACTGGTATTTCACCCACCCATAGTGCAGAGTACATTCATTTTTAAAAAGAATGTTATTAACTAGGGCTGCCAATAACAAATATTTTGATAATCTATTAATCTAATGATTATTAGAATGATTATTTGACTTTTTGCGATTATTGCAACAATTAATCATTAGCTCTTAACCGATTATAAGGTTAATATAAACTTGAAAGGTTGTATTAAACGTGTTTACTAACAATAAATAGGACACAATCATCTTTTAAAAATACCTCTAAATGACATTCACTGAATAAAAGGGGAAAAATACTTTTTGTTAAGTTTAATTCAGTAAAGAAATTCACTGCAAAAATCCTATTGTTATCAAGTTTTTTTCTTGTTTTTCATTCAAAATTGTCTAAAATTCCTTAAAACAATATACATTTAATTGAGAACAAGATATTTAGACTCGCTGAGAATGTATTTTAAATAGAAGTGTATTTTGTATGTAAGAGTATTTTCTTCACTTGGTTATACTTCTGCGAGTGCAGTAAACATAAAATATACTTATATTACTCATAGCCCCGCCCCCACCTCGGCTACTCAGACCACATCTATGTTATGCTAATTCCAGCATACAGACCGCTCGTCAGATGCACAAAACCGCTCCAGAAGCAGGTGAAAACTTGGCCAGCAGGAGCCATCTCTGCTCTACAGGACTGTTTTGAGTGTACTGACTGGCACACGTTCAGGGAGGCTGCAATATATGGAGACTCTACCAACTTGGAGGAATGCACAGCATCAGTGACCAGCTACATCAGCAAGTGCATTGTTGATGTCACCTTCTACAAGACCGTCACCACATGCTCCAACCAGAAGCCGTGGATGACTGCGGAGGTGTGTGCACTGCTGAGGACCCGAGACTCCGCCTTCAGAGCAGGTGACAAGGCTGATGGTCTTGGAAACCTCCCTCTGCAACTGGATCCTGGACTTCCTGACTGGGAGACCTCAGTCAGTCCTGATCGGGAACAGCATCTCCACCACCACCACACTGAGCACTGTGGCCCCCCAGGGCTGTGTGCTCAGTCCACTGCTGTTCACTCTGCTGACTCATGACTGTGCTGCAATGCACAGCTCAAACCACATCATTAAGTTCGCCGATGACACAACCATGGTGGGTCTCATCAGCAAGAACGACGAGTCAGCATACAGCATACAGAGATGAGGTGCAGCGGCTAATGGACTGGTGTAGAGCCAACAACCTGTCTCTGAATGTGGACAAAACAAAAGAGATGGTTGTTGACTTTAGGAGAGCACAGAGTGACCGCTCTCCACTGAACATCGACGGCTCCTCTGTGGAGATCGTCAAGAGCACCAAATTCCTTGGTGTTCACCTGGCGTAGAAACTCACCTGGTCCCTCAACACCAGCTCTATTACCAAGAAAGCCCAGCAGAGTCTCTACTTTCTTCGAAGGCTCCAACCTCTCCTGCAGGAACAGGAGCACCGACCTAACTGCGCACCTCTGTGGGTCTGCTGCCCAGGAAGAACACCAATTTGCGAACAGACGCCATTTCAGGGCGTAGAGTTGTCTGGTAGAAGGGGCTCTGGCTTGGTTGATCGTGGCTACAACCGTGGTGGTAGACCAGCTAGATCTTCCGCATCCCGTTCAGGGGCCAGACGTGGAGGTTCCAAAGGTCTGGGTGCGGATGCCAGAGCGTGCCCCGTCCCTGAGAAAGAAGGTCCTTCCTCAGGGGAATTCGCCAGGGAGGGGCTGTCGCGAGGAGTACAAGGTCCGAGAACCAGGCCCGGGTGGGCAAGTAAGGAGCCACAAGAGTGACTTGCTCCTCGTCCTCCCTGACCTTGCACAGCACCTGTACAAGAAGGCTCACTGGGGGAATGCGTACTTGCGCAGCCCCACCGGCCAGCTGTGTGCCAGTGCATCTGCCCCGAGGGGAGCCTCTGAGCGGGCGTATCAGAGCGGGCAGTGGGAGGTCTCTCGGGAGGCAGAGGGGTCTACCTGGGCCTTGCCGAACCATTCCCAAATCAGCTGAACCGAGTGGGGGTGAAGCCTCCACTCTCCGCCAGGCAAGCGTTGTCGTGACAGCGCGTCCGCTATCACATTGAGGTTGCCGGGGATGTGAGTGGCACGGAGCGACTTGAGTCGGTGCTGGCTCCAAAGGAGGAGATGACGGGCGAGTTGTGACATGTGGTGGGAGCGTACGCCGCCTTGGCGATTTATGTACGCGACCGCAGTGGTGCTGTCCGACCTGACTAGGATATGTTCATCCCGAATTAACGGGAGAAACTTCCGCAGGGCCAAAAGGACGGTCAACAACTCGAGGCAGTTGATGTGCCAACGCAGCTGGGCCCCTTTCCAACAGCCTGAGGCTGCGTGCCCATTGCAAACGGCGCCCCAACCCAATCTGGAGGCGTCGGTCATGACCAGGACGCGTCTGGACACCTGCTGTAGGGGCACTCCAGCCCGTAAGAAACAGAGGTCTGTCCAGGGGTTGAATGTCTGACGGCAGGCGGGGGTGATTGTTACCCGGTGTGTGCCATGGCGCCATGCTCGTCTCGGGACTCGGGTCTGGAGCCAGTGTTGGAGCGGTCTCACATGCATCAACCCCAGCGGCACGACCGCCGCGGAGGACGCCATATGCCCCAAGAGCCTCTGGAAAAGTTTTAAGGGGACCGCTGTGCCTGGCCTGAAGGCGGGCGAGGCTGTTCAACACTGACTGGGCACGCTCGTTGGTGAGACGTGCCGACATTGAGACCGAGTCTAACTCCATCCCGAGAATAGAGATGCTCTAAACTGGAGTGAGCTTGCTCTTTTCCCAGTTGACCTGAAGCCCCAGACGGCTGAGGTGCCTGAGCACCTGGTCTCTGTGGGCGCTTAGTAACTCTCGCGAATGGGACAGAATGAGCCAGTCGTTGAAGTAGTTGAGTATGCGGATGCCGGCTTCTCGGTGCGGGGCAAGAGCTGCCTCTGCGACTTTCGTGAAAACGCGAGGGGACAGAGACAGGCCGAAGGGGAGGACTTTGTACTGATACGCCTGGCCCTCGAACGCAAACCGCAGGTAGGGGCAGTGTCGGGGCAGGATGGAGATGTGGAAGTACGCGTCCTTCAGGTCTACCACTGCAAACCAATCTAGATGCCGGACGCAGGTTAAGCGTGAGCATTTTGAACGGGAGTTTGTGCAACACTTGGTTGAAAACTCGCAAGTCCAAGATTGGTCGTAAGCCGCCGCCTTCCTTGTGTACGATGAGGTAAGGGCGCGTCTTTGGCCAGAAGAGTCGCGATTTTCGCACGCAGGGACTGGGCATGTTTTCCGTATACTGCGGAAAAGCGGACGCCCATGAAGGGGGGCAGGGGCCTGGCAAACTGATTTGCGTAAACGAGTCGGATGGTCCGGGCCAGCCAGCTAGACAGGTTGGGAAGTGAAAGCCACACGTCCAACATCTGTGCTAGGGGCACCAAGGGGACGATTCATTTGACGTACCCCACAGGAATTCGCAGCGGGGCGGAGCAGGTAGGGCAGTGTTGGGCGGCGACAGGGCGACCCGCAGCTGGGGTGCTGAGAAAAGACTCAAAGCACTTACCTTGCTCCGCACACCCGGCAGGGGGCGGGTTAGCGACTGAGGAGGAGGTCCTGGGTAGGCGTCCTCTAGACTCGTCGGAACCGGCCGGCCGGGGGGGGCAGTCGTGGGGCTGGAGACGGGTGGTCCGTGTCCAGGAAGCCGGGACTGCTGAGATCTGGTGGCAGAGTGCCGTGAGAATGGCATTTGCGGGCCAGGTGACCCAGAGACAAAAGGAAATAGCTCGTTACAGAGAATATGAGAATGTGAAAACTAATTCGACAAAAAATTCTCCTCCCGGCCCTCCACCGGGGACGGAGCGGTCTTACCACCTCCGGAGCTAACATCTTGGTCCCTGGGTTGAGCGTCTACGGACAGCCTGGGAGCCATCCGGGTCCTCGAGGGGGTCCGTGAGACGGGGGCGTCTGCTTCCTGCGGAGTGCTCGACGCTGGGGCTGAGAGCTGGGCCCGGGTTGAGGCGGAGCAGGGTGTTTCATAGCCGCAGGAGGACGCCCTCGGCGAGCAGACGGGGCATGGCCCATGGCGGCAGGCTTGCGGCGGGGCAGGATGTGCAGTGGCCTCCGACTGCTGGGCAGAGTCATCAACAGTGGCGCCGAATGTACGGAGCTGGGAGACGGGGGTGTGGGAGAAGGTGTGCCTTGTCTACCTCCCGTATTTCGACCAGGTCCAGTCCACAGATGCGTTTCTGGACCACAAGGGGTGGCCATCGCCTGTTCGAGTGCCGGCACTTCTGACCTCCGTGGCCCGGGGGCGCGGTTGGTCATCCAGCGCAGTTCCTGCAGACATCAAGAACAGGACTACCCAAGGTGCAAGTTTGAAGTGCCTTGGCCTGGCGTTGGTTGCAGGAAGGGCCGTGGCGTGCAGACTGCAAGCGGAGTGGAAGACCGTTCCACCGCGAGGGTAGTGAGAGCGGAGGAGCGAAGAAGCCTTGGCTTTGCTCAACTCGTCATGCACGTCCGAGAAGAAAGGAACCGGGGGGGGGGGGGGGCGTGGCCGTGAGCGGCGCACCTGCCCGCGGGACCGATCAAGTAGCCCGGGAAAGCATAGCGGATCTCCGTGCGTCAGGCTCAGGCTGGGCGGCAGACCCGAAGGTGGCGGCCCAGGCGAGTGATCAGCATCCGATGCCGCTGTAACGCTCTCCAATGCAGCGGTGATGTCATCCAATTCTGAAGCAAGCAAGCGTGCCGGGGAGGCGGGCGGTTCGAGGGGGTTTACCCGGCGAACAGAGCCCGTCATATTCCCCAAATCGCCTTCATCGCCCGCGGCGCCTGCGCCGAACCCGTAGGAAGAAGGCGGAGCGCGGGGGGCGGCTGAAGTGGCTTTCTCTCATTACAAAAGAAAGCCGTGCAACCGCAATGCTATAACGGCCATGTTTTCGCACTGAGAAGATGAACCATTGGAGAGAATACTCATCCCGGGCTCAGACGGAAGCAAACAAGCGTGCCGGGGAGGTGGGAGGTTCGAGGGGGTTTCCTGGCGAACAGAGCCCATCATTGTCCCCAAATCGTGTTCATCGCCCGCGGCGCCTGCGTCAATCCCGTAGGAAGGAGGCGAGGCGCGGGGGGCGGCTGAAGCGGCTTTCTCTCATTACAAAAGAAAGCCACACGACCGCAATGTTGCCATGGCTATGTTCTCGCACTGAGAACATGAACCATTCATAAAATGCTGCCTGCGTGTGATCGCAGCCCAGGCATGCAAGACAGCTTTTTATGACCGAGAGAGGTGGGGAGAAATCACCGCATCAAGAAACTACACAGGGGGGGAAATAACATCTTTATAAAGACACGTCCTGAAAAGGATGTTCAACGCCGTTGTGTAATGCTCTTTCAGAGAAATAAACTCTTTTACAGAGAAAATCACTCATTCAACTCTTTTAACTCTGCGCTGTCGAAGCGCCCAGGGGCAAACTGCACGCCGGCAGTGAAGAGAAAAGCCGCTGAAGTGCGCCGTAAATCCAACAGCAAAGCAGAGCGTCAGAGGATCAGAAGCCGGATCAGTTTGTGTCATTCGCAGTGACTGCATACACACGACCATCGGCTCCGAAGAAAATTACAGAATGAACGAGCGTATTTCCCTCGCCTTTATATCCGTATCCGGAGGCGGGGTATGCAAATACTGTTCGCCAACTCTCATTGGCCTTTTTTCATAGATCAGAGGCATCTTTCGGCGCTCAAGAGAGACCCCTAGTGTCGCTTCTTCGACACGACGTCGAAGTGAGTGTTTCTGTATTTACTTATTTTGTATTTTTGCATCATAATTCCCTCATACTTTGCTACTGCATCACCTGAAGCTGTTTGGAATGTTTAGAGTGCATCTGGACTGTGAGCTGTGTAATTCTTCCTCTTCTCAGTCAGGCACAAACTGCAGTGCTGCTCTCGCACATCATCGTTACAGTTTAATGTGATCTCATGTTACGTTAAATGAGATCAAATGACTATTCAACAATTGACAATTTTTTATTGTAGAACGTTGTTGATAACATCAATGAATCGTTTCAGCTCTATTATTAACTGTTCTTTTATTTTGCTCTATCAAGTTACCTTTTGGAAAGGAGGCTGAAGAACTTCTGAACCAGAACGAAAAAAATACAGTTTTTGCTCAGGACGAACCAAATTGAAAAACATTTAATTTTTAGTTCCTGATTTAAACTCAATTAATATTCCATGTTCATTTATTTCTTTGGTAAGTAGCTGTGTAATATGATAATGTAGAGTTAGCTGGTCATAACAAACCGTTTCAAGATGATACAAAACTCCTCAGCTTCAGAGTCCTTATCAATCAACCTGTCAGTGCTTATTTTTAGTTAATGACTGGCTGACTGTACTTTATCCCTCACTTAGCTACATTTAAAGTTCTTGTGAACTACCTTTATAAGCACAGTTTTCTTCTGTGTGTTGACATATTGTGAACTGAAGCATGAAGTTGAGGTGGGACATGTCAAACACTCTTCCCTTTAAAAAAAAATAGCCAATAGGCTTTAGTTTACACTGCAGCCTGGCAAAGCCACACACACACATACCCCTCTTCCATCGTGTTGCTTCTCATGCCAGACAGAGCTCTGTTCAGCTGGGGAAACTAAGAATTGATCTCAATACCAAGTCTGAATACTTTTCCACTAACTTGAGAACCGAACTTTCATCTAATGGGCCAGGTTCCTAGCATCTCAGTCTTTGCTTGCAAAGAGGCCAGATCCGTTGTACAAGCCCAATGGAAATGCATAAGAAACAAGAGAGTATAAGATCATGATAAACTGGCTGTTCTTTTTTTTTCTTTTTTTAATCAATTTATTATATCATGGCTTCAGGATCTGATGATGATGTTTGGATTATGAAAAGAACATAGAATAGCAAAATATAATACATAAGCGTAAGAAGGAAAATATTAATGGTTCAGATAATTCGAAATAAAATGTGTAATTTTTACAGGCGTGCAGGGTGGAGGTGGCCTGTCCAGCGGCACCGTAGGCCTTAGTCGCCAGTGACAAAGTGAACCTACAGGCCCTGGATGGGAGTCTCAGACCGCCAGGTGGCGGCGCTTTGTGGGCACTTGCACAGCAACCTCCTATAATATTTTGTTCATTTTTCACGCTAAACATGTTAGTAGTTGAGTGCTGTGGAGCAGTTTACTGACAGATGTTTCAAAAACATGTTTGTTATTTTGAATAGCATTTCACTGTAACAATTCTGTGGGTTATTTCATTTTGTTATATTTTATTTTGTTATCACTGTACAATATAGTTCTATTCATTAACATTAGCAAATGCATTCCTGTAATGTATATTTACTATTACTATTGCATTTTCACACTGGGAATAAATGAATTAATGCAAAAGCTGAATATTGTTGCTTTCAGAGGATTTACAGTATATGGAGTTAGGAAGAAAATAAGGTGCATTTCGAACTGTTCTGAGACCAGTGAAGACACACTGGAGGTTAAGACATTCCCTAAAGAGGGAGCAAGAGTGCATCCTACAACTTTCTATGCAGCCAAGTGCATTCACTCCTACAGTCGGACCAAAAGTTCTGTTTCAGGCTACAGATGATGTTTGGACCGCTCAATATGTTTGGCAGGCATGGGACAATCAGAATCAGTACATAGATTCAGAATTTTATAATGCAACATGTTATTTTAACATGGTTGGCAGTGATTTGATGATGCTGGCCATTACTTTTAATAAGAATTGTTAATTTAGCTTTATAGGAAATCAGCGATAATGTCTATAACATCTAAAAACATTAATAACCAACACTACTGGATAAATAATATGTTTGTTTTTTTTGATGATTTGATGAACAAAATCTGACTTTTATAGCTTGGTATTACTTACAATTTCACAACTTGTGGACATCAATTTTTAGGAAAACTATTTGCTCTAGATTTTTTTGTTTTTGTTTTTTGCTTATTTAGTAGGTGCTACTTGTTACAAAGTGAAATGGAAAATGCACACAGAAGTCACAGTTAAATTCCTCTTTTTGCGGTTATAATAAATAATGAGATTAAAAAGCATCCCCTAAAAGTTATAGTCTTTAGGTCCCCAGTGAGCAAGCCGAAGGGGGTGGGTGGCTAAATAGCAAAATACAATGCCAATATTAGTTATCTATGTGTAAAACAAGTAAGTACAGCGAACAGAGTAGATGTTGGTGGCCACAGTTTAATCTAAAGGGTTTGGTACGAACCATAAGATTAATGTTTGTAATTAACTTTTTTTATTAAATTTTACAATAATAAAGAAAAGAAAAACACACACACATATATATATATATATATATACAAACAATCAACATTTAACCCCCACTACCCCCCCAACCCCAAACCCCCAAAAAACCCTGTGATCACACATAAGTAAATCTATGTATATAGATCTCAACACTCCACCCTCACAATCCACCCTGACCAGCAGAAAGGGGACTTACCAATACTCAATCTTGGGTTCTGCCATATGCTTGAGGCAACATTAAAATAAATGTTTGATCTAAACTTTGTAGACACTTTTGTCCATACCGAGTGTAAATGCTAAATAACGGGGTGTAACTTAACTTCTCCGATTAGACTGATACAGTAGAGAGGCTTGGCAATGACGAAATAGGGGCAAGAACTTCCTGTTCAATACCAAACCAGGGAGGGGCTCTCTCAGGTGGAAGTGACCAATGAGCCAAATGTCTGAGACTGAACGCATAGTAATAAAACTAAATCTTGTTTAGGCCTAGCCCACCTTTGTCAATCGGCCTATGTAACTTATTGAAATGCAATCTAGGACGCTTACCATTCAAGATGAAGGACTTCACTATGTTATCAAATTGCTTGAAATAAGAGAGGGGGACATCTATAGGGAGAGATTGTAGCAGGCTGTTACATTTTGTAATACAATTCATTTTAATAACATTAACCTTCCCAATCATCTATAAATGTAATGAAGCCCACCTGTCCACATCACTCGAAAACGTTTTTATTAACTAAATCAGACAAATTTGCTGGGAATAATATACCCAAATACTTAATCCCCTGTTTGGGCCACTGAAAGGTGCCCGGCTGAAATGCCGTTCCTGGGCAGTACGCTGTCAGAGCCAAAGCTTTGGATTTAGACCAATTAACTCTGTATCTCAAGAACTTAGATAAGGAATTAATAATTCTGTGGAGGCAAGGCATAGATCTAGTAGGGTCAGAAACTAATAATAAAATATAATCTGCAGAAATCAAGATCTTATGTGTCATAACACCTATGGAAAATTATCTTCCATTTTCATAGCGGATTCAAATGGTTCCAGGGCAAGACAGAACAATTATGGGGAAAAACTATCCAGAGTAAAATAATCTGAAATGAATTAATTTATTTGTACCACCACTACCAGGTGTCTATAAAGTAACTTAATAAAACCAATAAAAGTATTCCCAAACCCAGATATTTCCAAAATCTTAAAAAGATAATCCCATTCTACCATATCAAACACCTTTTCGGCATCAAGTGAGATGGCAGCAACCAGTCTGATAATTCGGCACTGACCTCATGGTATTAATCAAACCCCTAATGTTATCAGAAGAGCTGTGGCCCCAAATAAACCCCACCTGATTTAATCGCATAAGAGATGTCATAACTTTATTTAATTGGTTAGCCAAAATTTTGGACAATATTGTAACTTCTCAGGGAGCAGGGAAATTGGAAGGTAACTCGTACACTCACTTGGATCATTGACAGTTCTGTAGCATAAGATCTAAAAAATTCAGCGGAAAAGCCATCTGGCCCCGAGCAAGGCCTTAATTACCTAGCCAAGCTCCAAGTTTTGCTCCATCATCAGTTTAGGAAGTTCTAATGGTTCCACAAAGTTTCTAAAATCTTCATCAAGAAGACATGGAACTGTAGAGATCAAAATAGAATTCCTTAAAAGCATTATTAATAATATTATTAATATAAAAAAATAAAAAAAGCATTATTAATATCAATGGCCGAGGTAAATATTTCACCACCAGCAGATTTCAGATTTCTTACGAAAGCAAGCCACGACCGCAATGTTGCCATGGTCATTGCCTCGCAATGAGGACATGACGCATCCATGAAAGATGTCTTGGCGTGGGCGGCGCCCAGAAATGAAAGACAGCGATCTTGGCCATCAGAAGTCGAGAGGTAGCAAAAATGCCACAACCAGGAATAACACACAATCGGAAAGGCATCTTTAAAAAGACGTGTCTTGAAAGTGCCGCTCTTTTAGAAATATACTCTTTTGTGAGGGAAAATGCTCTTTCAGAATATACTCTTTTACATCTGCTGAAGCACCCAGGCGAGATCTCTGCAGTGCATCTGTGCAGAGAGGGGAAAAAGCCGCTGTAATGCGCCGTAAGGATCCAGCAGAGGTGAGGGATTGAAATCGCCTAGGGCACGAGATGTTCACTAAGGAGCTGATAGCCAGACCACTCCTTCTCCTGGTGGAGGGCTGGGTGGAGACTCCTTGGTTTCTGTTTTTTTTCATTTGCCGCACCCTCTTTGGCGATTCCCTCATCCCCTGGGTTACCTAGCTGGTGCCCGCAAACGCCGTTCTCACGGAGCCCAGGCAACAGAACCTTACAGGCGAAGTGGCACCCTGGACGTAGAAACATCACCTCCACTTCCGCGTCTGTACAGCATTCACAACCCCGGTTGGCCTGTTCTGACGAGTCCAGAGGACAACTTACCCAGACCTCCTCCTCAGTCACTAAACCGCCCCCTACCGGGTACATGGAGCAAGGGAAGTGCTTTGAGTCTCAGAGTTGCAACTCTGCCTCCTGACGCAACACTACCTGCTCCCTACTGCTGCGAAGACGAGTATGTAAAAAATGATAATCCCTTTAGTGCCCCTCGCACAGAGCTTGGACGTGTGGCTTACACTTTTCAATCCGTCGCGCTGGCTGACCAGAACCATCCGACTCGGCTAAGCGATTCAGTTCGCCAGGCGTCCTCCCCGTTTCAGTGGCATCTGCCCCACCTTGGTGTTCGCCGAAAAAGCCAGCACTATGCGCGCAGAAGTTGTGACCCTTCTGCAAAAGGATGTGAAAGAGCCTGTCCCTCCAGCCGAGATGGAGAAGGGTTTCTACAGCCCTTACTTCATCGTACCCAAAAGTGGGTGAGTTGAGACCAATTTTGGACCTGCGAGTTCATCCGGGCTCATGCAAAAACACATTCTAATGTGCGTCCGGCATCAAGATTGGTTCGCAGCGTTAGACCTGAAGGATGCGAACTTCCATGTCTTGATTTTGCCCCAAATCCCACCCTCCGATTCGCATTCAAGGGCCGAGCGTATCAGTACAGCTCCTTTGGCCTGTCCCTGTCCCCTTGCGTCTTCACAAAGGTCGCAGAGGCCGCCCTTGCCCGCCCTAAGGGAAGTGCGCATCTGCATATTCAACTACCTCGATGACTGGCTGATCCTAGCTCACTCTTGAGAGACACTATGCGCCCACAGAGACCAGGTGCTCAGGTACCTCAGCCATCTAGGGCTTCAGATCAACTGGGAAAAGAGCAAGATCTCCCCGGTTCAGAGCATCTCTTTTCTCGGCATGAGTTAGACTCAGTCTCAATGGTAGCACGCCTCACAAACAAGCGTGCGCAGTCAGTGATGAATTGCCTCTCTTCATTCAAAATAGGCACTGCAGCCCCTCTAAAACAGTTCCAGAGGCTACTGGGGCATATGGCATCCTCAGCCGCGCCACTAGAGTTGATGCATATGAGACCGCTCCAACACTGCCTTCAGATTCGTGTCGCGAGGTGGGTATGGTGCCGCAGCACGTATCGTGTGATTTTCACCCCTCTCTGCCTTCAGTAACTCAACCCTTGAGAAGACCTCTGTTTTCTGCAGACAGGAGTCCCACTCCAGCAGGTGTCCAGGCACAAAACAGGGTTGGGGCTCCGTGTGCAATGGGCACGCAGCCGCCGGGTCCTGGACAGGCCCGCAGCTCCGTTAGCACATCAACTGCCTAGAGATGCTGGCTGTAATTCTTGCCCTGCGGAGGTTTCTCCTGCTGATTCGAGGCAAGCACGTCTTGATCCGTTCAGATAGCACCGTGGTGGTAGCGTACATAAATCGCCATGGTGGCGTGCACTCTCGTCATATGTCACAACGCGCCGCCACCTCCTCCTTTGGAGTCAGCACCGACTGAGTTCGCTGCACGCCACTCATACTCTGGGCAGCCTCAACACGAAAACGGACATGCTGTCGAGATGTTGATGCTCCACCCCCAGGTGGTTCAGTTTATCTGGGACCATTATGGCGAAGCACAGATAGACCTGTTCGCTTCTCAAAAGAACTCACACTTCCCGCTCTGGTACTCCCTGGTACTCCCTCAAGTCAGAGGAAAGTCCCCTCGGGACAGATGCATTGGCACACAGCTGGCCCCGGGGGCTGCGCAAGTACGCATTTCCCCCAGTGAGCCTACTTGCACAGGTGCTGTGCAAGGTCAGGGAGGATGGGGAACAAGACAATCTAGTGGCCCCTTATTGGCCCACCCGGACTCGGTTCTCGGATCTCACAATCCTCACGACAGCACCTCCCTGGCAAATCCCCATGAGGAAAGACATTCTTTCTCAGGGACGGGGCACCCACTGGCATCCGCACCCAGACCTCTGGAACCTCCAAGTCTGGCCCCTGGACGGAAGATCTGAGCCCTAATGTGGCGCCTGATTGCAAATAGGTGTGCTTCCCGATCTGAAGACCCACAGAGGTGCACAGTTGGGTCAGTGCTCTCATTCCTACAGGGAAAGTGTGATGGACAGCTGTCCCCCTCCACCTTGAAGCTATATGTTGCCGCTATAGCGGCCCACCATGACGCGGTGGACGGTAAGTCCCTAGGAAAGCACGATCTGATGATCACATAACATGGTCAGTGTAGGTGGTGCTATTGAATAGGGACCCCTTGTGTCTATACAATCGACACAACGTCGAGTGAGTGACAGAAGGGGAACGTCTAGGATACTAGAGTAACCCCCGTTCCCTGATGTTATGGCCGAACCTTGTTCTCGGCTCCTCAGTGCAGAACCTGACTGAACAGAGGCACATCCCGCCGTTTATAACCGTATGTCCGGGGACGGGACATGCAAATTCTATTCGCCAATTTGGCATTGGCCTTTTTCATATTCAGATGTATCCGAGGCTCCCGAAAGAAGCCCCTTTTGTCACTACAATCAAACACATTGCAAAGGAGTTGAGATACAGACAAAGACTGAGAATATTACAATATTCAAAAACAAATCAAAGTTAATCCCTTCAGATGTAGAAAGAGAAAAAAAGGACATCATATTTAATAGACTACAATTAGGACATATGTGATAAAATAATACACTATCAAGAATATGCAGTACAGTATCACTCATGAATAAAACTGATACAGATAAATGAGGTATGTAAATGTAAAGAAAATAATATATATTTTTTTTAATATATAATATTAAAGGATTACTAGAAATAGGAAAAAACAGATGGAAGTAGGCAGGAATTTAATTAAGATTTTAAAAGAGACTTGACTAATCAGAGGAATATAATCTGTGATTAATGAGGCTATGATGCTGAACAGTCCAAAATCCAATCTGGCTGTAAGCACAATTTATGATGCACAACTTATGCCTGTAACCCACAAGAAAATGAAAAATAAATAGTCAGTCATTCATTCTGTTATTTAGTTTGAAGTGTATTGTCCTAGTCATGCTGTGATTGCTGTGATTTGTCCTCTGAAAAGGTTAAGATGCTAGAGCAAATGCAACTTTTTGTTATTTGGAATATTTTTATTTCTAGCATTTGATTATTTTTTCTTACAAAAATGTTTGGCATGATCTTTATACTTGTTGAGCAAGTCCTAATAAAAGAGACTGTCACTGTCACCTTATTCTGTCTCTTGTTTTTGGCTATGGACATTTATTTATTTTATTTGCTTATAATCCGGATAGCAGATCCAACATAATTGGTGTCAGAAGAGGGATCACCCTAGGCCACAGTAGTTTAATTAGATGTTTTATTATTAATTGAGTTTTGAATGAAGGGGCCAAAGGAAATAAAGACTGGGAAAGAAGGAGAGAATGGTAGTGAGATGGAATTGGGATACCTTTCTCAGGATGCTTCACATCAAGAACTCTGGGAAATGTTTTGACACATATTGCAAAGCAGCAGGCATGAGATGATTGTATGTAGAGGTCGAACGATGCATCAGATTTACAGAGTAATTGTTGCATCTATCAGCTATTGAAAAAAATCAACTCCAATAGTTCCGTTATTTTTGGTTTAATTTTTCTGTATCTGCTCTAGAAGGTCTGAACTTCTTAGTTCTACAGTAAAACGATGCCCTCTAAAGGTAAACTTAAAAGCAATCACTGGCTCCATGTGGAGTTTGTTGTGCAACATGACTAGGCTATGCAGAGAGACAGATGGTTCAGAAGCAAGGACACATCCCATCCAAGGACCAAGCATGGAGAGTCCAGTGGTCTGGTCACGGGAGTCAAATCACACCCCGTCCCTGAGAAAGGAGCGCCTTCCTCTGGGGAAGGCCAGTACGGTGCAACCAACACGACTTGTTCTTCGTCCTCCCTGACTTTGCACAAAGTCGGTGCAAACAGGCTCACTGTGGGAAATGCACACTTGCGCAGGCCCTGGGGCCAGATGTGTGCCTAAGCGTCTGTGCCGAGGGGGGCCACGGTTAGGGAATACCATAGCGGGCAGTGGGAGGATTCCTGGGAAGCAAACAGGTCTACCTGTGCTTCGCCGAATCGACTCTAAATCAGCTGAACCACCTGGGGGTGGAGTCTCCACTCACCTCTGAGGGTCAATTCCTTCGCGATTGAGTTCACCTGGGATGTGAGTGGCCCACAATGACTTAAGTTGCTGCTGACTCCAAAAAATGAGATGGTGGGCGAGTTGCGACATGCGGTGTGAGCATAAACTGCCTTGGCAATTTATATGCTACTGTTGTCGTGATCCTCATGCACCTCCGGCAAGGAACTGAGGTAGAGTGCGGTTGTGTGCAGCGCTCTGAGCCCAAGAACCAGTCGTCCAGCCATGAATGCTCAGGGCAGGTTGGAGGGTTCCACTCCAGCCCAGTGCTCGCAGTAGCCCAGGCAAGCATGGCCGCCAGCTCCATGTCGGACTCAGACTGGGTGACCACACCAGATGGTGGGAACCCAGCAGAGTCCTCCGTGTCAGACTGTAACAGCCCGCTCTCCGATGCTGCGATCGAAACCTCATCCTCCTTCCGAACCCTGAATGAGCCGTTAAGCTCACCCTGGGGCGAGCCGCCTGACTCATTCATGAACTTGACCAATTGAAACGAGCGTGCTGAGGAATGGGAGGTCCGTGGGGATTCACCTGGTGGAAATGCTTCCATAGGAGTCCCCAAATCACCCCCAGCGTTAAATGTCGCAGCCTTGTGCACGTAGGCAGAAGGACCGGGCGGGGAGCGGCTGGAGTGGCTTTCTCTCTGAAGAAAGAAAGCCACAAACACAATGTTGCCATGGTCATGTTCTCGCAGTGAGAACATGAACCGTTCACAAACGCTGCCGCAGCGTGCCTGTGACTGAAACACGTGAGAAAGTGATCATGGGCATCAGAGGCGGAGAGATAACGAACGCATCCAGGAACTGCACACAAACGGAAAGGCATCTTTAAAAAGATGCTATCTGTCAGTGCTTACTCTTTTAGAGAAAATACACTCTTTAATTTTCCTCAAGTGTGGCTGCTGAAGTGCTCAGGCGCATTCTCTTCACTTATCTGTGCAACAAAGGGAAAACCCGCTGTAATGCGCCGTATATCCACCATGAGTCTAATAGAGGTGCTTTAGTGAAATGCAAGCACACGCACAGAGATGGCAAGAGTGGAGCATTATTCCAGCTCCAAAACACAGCAGTATACTCAAGGGCATCCAAAAATCCCCCCAAGACCATTAAATATGAGGCAACGCCTAGATGTTTAGACATTGCAAATAAACACACAGATAACATCTCTCTAAACAGCAGATCTAGAACAAAAGGTGGGTGGGTATTTTTTTTGAGAAATATAGCTAGAAAAAAGTTGATAAATATTGTAGCTGTTATTAAATGAGTAAGGTATTTCAGGATTGCCAATTCTTTAAGTTTGCAATGGATTATCAAGAAATATTTAATTCATGTAATTATGGATGCACTATAGGGGGTGACTGACAGAAAATACAGCTGAATATCTTATTCATCATTGTGGTAAATTATAAAATGCCAAAGGCAACCATGGCAAGGAACAAAAAAATCCATAAGATGTTGGTTAATGGAGTAAAACAACCCTGGCAGTGTATTCCATGTGAATTTGGGTTGCTGTTGCTTTTCATTGCCCTTTTATCAGATAGTCTGTTTAACTAGGGTAGACAATTCAAAATTCCATCTAAAAGCCACTATGAATGTGTGCTCATCTCAAGTTGTTTCTGATTTCATAGCACATTTATGTACATTAATTTGTTTAGAGTTTAACCATCTCTCTCTATTTCATGTTTAATAAAGTATATTTCATCCCCGTCATTATTCAATCCACGATTTGTGTTTAATTAAGCCCCGTACACACATTTTGTGTGTACAAGCGACTGGATCTCATTCATTTGCAATGAGAGCTGGCAACTTTCAGCAATATGAGCGACAGTGACCTCTGGTAACTTGATGTGGGCATGTCAAGCAACTTGAGAAAGTTTAGAAAAGTTGCACTTAATGCAAATGAGGAGTGACAATCTGGAGTTACAGCCAATAGGGGTGAGGATGGTGTCAGTGGAGCTCGTAACCTGTCTCCTTTGAGATAATAGCGTACAGAGCAGGCAAGATGGAGAAGTTTCTGTGAGCTATTTCACTTGTTCTATATGACTTGTCTGTAACCACATACATGGATATAATGAAAATTAAGTGTGAAAAAGAAATTTCAGCAGTCTGAGTGAGTTTGATTCATACATTGATATACTGTTTATCTTTTTAGTAGTGGTCGACCAATATATCGCAGAGGCCGCTAAATAGGCCGATATTCAGAATTGTTTAATTATCGCATTAACCAATAAATTTTCCTGTTTGGCCGTTTGGTTTCTTAAGGCCACGAGGGTGCAGAGAATTGCCTGCTTCCATGTGAAGGAGCATCTGAGACATGTAATCGAATAGTGATGCACCGATACAGATACTGGTATCAGAATCGGGTCCGAAACCGCATTCATTTACTTGTACTCATACTTGTAAAAATTCTTCGATATCAAAAACCGATACCATCTGACGTATGAATGTCATTACGTAAACATAGAGACACAAACTGTACAAACTTTTACAGATCCTTGGCTCATACACGGAAAACACTATTATGCGCATCGCAAACTCTGTTTGTTGCAGATGACAGCAAGCAGAGCACTAATACACTTTTTAGCACAAGTCATATACAGACTACATACATATTTATTTAAATAGCAGCCTTTTGAAGTTTAATAATCACTGTGATTCACGTAGCGACTGGCTTTTGCCATGGAATCTGCCATGATTACGTCAGTGATACTTGTCTAACAACACAGAGACACTTCAAAATAAAAGCTCCGCCAAATTGAAAGAGCAATTTAAAGGGAAAAAAGTATGACAGAAATAGATCAATACTGTATACTGTATGTATAGTTATGTAATATTCACTGTTATACTACTATAACAATAATTATAATACATTACATTTGGCAGATGCTTTTATCCAAAGTGACTTACAGTGCACTTATTACAGGGACAATCCCCCCCAGAGCAACCTGAGTTAAGACGTCTTGCTCAAGGACACAATGGTGGTGGCTGTGGGGATCGAACCAGTGACCTTCTGATTACCAGTTATGTGCTTTAGCCCACTACGCCACCACCACTCCTAATAAATCAATAGGAATTCTCCATCTCTCTCTTCAACAGTTCCTTGTATCTCTTAACTGTCTTGCTTAATGATAAAAATGCAAATATCAATAAAACCTCTATCATATCTGTCTGAAAATATGCAGATATCTTGTTTAAACAGATGTAATTCACAAACCTAAAAAATCCAGCATTTTCTTCCCATCCAGCCCTCATCTTCCTCTGAAGCGCGTATTCCATCAGTCAGAATCAAAAACTTAAGGATAAGGATCATATTTTTCTCAAATAATTCACAAATCATGATGGTGAGTCTGTGATAATCCAAACAGGCAATCCAGTCCGTTTAAACTGTCAGGAGATTGAGGCTTGCGCTGGATCCGCATGAGCATGTGCACTATGTGTAAATGCCATATTCATTGTTTACTGTATGTATAATTGGTTTGCTTAGGTCTTTTATGAGAAAGTTGGTAATTTGGCTTTTGGTAATGTGCAAATGCCATCCATTGTTACTGGAATACAGTGTGTACTGTCATTTTCTTCCTAATATATAAAAAATTTATTCAGGCAGAAATAAATTACAAAACTTTTATGACTAAACAAAACAGAGGACATTACTATCTACAGTTTAAAATATAATCTTATTTTTTAAAGATAATTAAATATAATAAAAGTTTATTAATAGAACATATTAATATAAGTTTTCTGTGAAATTGAGTAAATATAGTGTAAATAATATTAATAAATTTTTTAGCAATTTTATGTTTATGATATTTACTATTTTAAATATTGTGATATATCGGCATTGTATCTGTATATATCGGCCACCCTGCCCTCTGGATTTCAGCATCGGCAATTAAGAAACCAATATCGGTCGACCACTACTTATTCATTTTATGATGCATTGAGTACAGCTGCAGTTCATGTAAAAAAAATCACCTGCATGTCCTTTTGCACTCATGTGACTGTGCTTTGTCTCATCCGGTACATTAAGTGCTCACTTATATCTGTGCACTCAATTAGAAATGCACCGATTTTTGGTGCATTTCTAATGCCGATACCGTTTTTTTTCCGTTTCCGATTTTCTTTCTAAGAACTATTGACCGCATATACAAACAAAATCTACCTTTCTTCAATGCAAAATTTTATTTTTATTTTCAGAATAAAATAAATTATTAAACTACAATTTCCCCCAAACATAGTTACAGGATCTTCTCTGACTTCTGATATATAAAGTGCTCTGTGACTGGAAAGAGGTAGAAATAACAATTAACTGCAAATGAGTTGCTTTATATAACAAAAACAGATGTCATTTTCCACTATTTTTAAATATTGATCTTATTCTACTTTTTACTCGTCTAACAAAACAATTCCAAATATTACAAGCCTATGAACACAACTGAAGTGTCCAATACGCTCAACATTGACATTAAGCTTATGTTAGATACCAAATATCAGAGGTAAAACTGATTGCTGCTTCGGGATCGGCTTGTAACCATACCTGTCGTCACTCACCCCCCAGGAGTCTCCCGCATTTCACACCCATCAACCACCCCCCTCCCCTTTTGTTATTTCTCCCAGGAAACTCCCGTAATTTGTATGGCCCCAAACCACGTTATATGAATAATCACATCAATATATTACTCCAAGGTTGTCCAGTTGCCAGATCTTGTATGAAATGCATCCTACTCACACAATCAATCACACCATACAAATTTATAATCATTTGTGACCTCAACCTGGCAACCAAAACCCAGCTGCTGGCAGTAGATGCGAGAAGTTGAATCAAGCATCACCGGTAGATTGGAGTAGAAGATTCAGCTGGTGCTCCGGCGGAAAAAAAAATAAAAAATATATATATATATATATATATATATATATATATATATATACACACACACATGTAAATTTAACAACAGCTGGATGAAAGCATTTAATTTCATATCCCAAAGCCATATCAACAATACCCACGCCTTTTGCAAAGTGTGTCGCACTGATTTTAATATCGGACACGGTGGGAAAAATTACGTTACTCAGCACATTAAATCACAACGGCACAATTTATATGTATTTAGCTTGCCTCTGCCATCCAGCACCCCCTTCAGCTCCCGGATTTGTGTACCCAAATGTTGACAGGTATGCTTGTAACAGGCTGCATGTGTGACATGACACAAGATTCAACCACTCGGGCAACGCGACGTCGGAAAGTTCCGCCTACTCTGTATCGAGGAAATTTATCCGATTTCTAGTCTCCAACCGAAGGGGTTAACCTAAAAATGGAACTTCTTTACTTGGTTGTGACATGGATTCTATCATGTCTGCAGCTTGCCCAGGATTCAAAGCAGACAGCTACCCAAGGAAGAACACAGTACAGCAGAGATCAATTGCTTTATCTTAGCTCTGGGAACCTGCCTAGTGTATCAGATATAACCTTATACTTACCAGATTGTATACGAAAGGATTATAGGTCCGGATCCTCGACATGGCAGAGAAAAAAGAGGAGGCGGGGAAAATGCGGAGGCGTCAGGCTACACCTGAGAAAGCAGGGAATGAGACGGATCCCCCTGCCCACGATGATAATGGGGAATGTGCAATCCCTTAGGAACAAGGTGGATGAACTCCAAGGAAATGTCCAGCTACAGAAGGATTTCAGGGAATGCTGCGCCCTGGCCTTTACGGAGACCTATAAAGATGCTGAAAATGTCTTTAGTAGGACAAAGATTAATAAAAGCCACGGACCTGATAACATTTGTGGGCGTGTGATCAAAACATGTACAAGAGAGCTGAGTCATATATTCCAATATATTTTTAATAAATCCCTGCAGACGCAACATGTACCAAAAATTTGGAAGGATGCGGTAGTGGTCCCAGTTCCAAAATGCAGTAGTTCTAAAACTCTAAATGAATTTAGACCTGTCGCTCTTACTTCAATTTTAATGAAAAATTTTGAAAAATTGATAAGGCCACATATTTTAAGGATAACTGAACATGCATTGGATCCCATGCAATTTGCCTACAGGCCACGCAGGGGTGTAGAAGATGCCACTCTCACTCTGCTTCATTTGCTCCTCAAACATCTTGAGGGAAGTGGGTCCCATGAACAAATTCTTTTTATCGATTTTTCATCTGCTTTTAATACAATTCAACCGTATATTTTAGCCGACCGTCTTATTGAGCAATTCGATTTTTGTCCTAATCTTGTTGGATGGATTTTTGATTTTTTAAGAAACAGGACACAGAGAGTAAAGGTGAATGGAGCTCTGTCTGGTCAGCTTTGCTCTTCTACAGGTTCACCACAGGGGTGTGTACTTTCACCCCTTCTGTTTATTTTATATACAAACATGTGTCAGAGCAAATATGTAAATAGGACTATTATTAAATATGCGGATGACTCCGTCATAGTAAGTTTGCTCCATAAAAATGATAGGGGCCATGGTCCAATAATTGAAGACTTTGTTCAATGGTGTGAGGAGTCGCACCTTCAATTGAACATATCCAAAACGAAGGAAATGTACATTGATTTTGGAAAAAATCCAGGATATAAGGCTATAACTATAAATGGTCAACTAGTGGATCAAGTACAATCCTATAGATACCTAGGGACAATTATTGACTCTAAATTAAATTTTCAGGAGAATTGTGAGGCTGTCTGTAAAAAAGGACAACAACGTCTATACTGTTTAAGAAAATTGTACCATTTTAATATCGACAAGACTATGATGACATTATTTTATCATGCTTTTATTGAAACCATCATATCTTTCTCCCTAGTGGCATGGTTTGGTGGTGTCTAAGTCAAACACAAGAATTGCTTAAACCAAATTGTAAAATGGTCAAGTAAGCTGACTGGGGAGCCCCAGCTGCACCCCGCATCCCTGTATGCTAAACAGTTAGAGCGGCTAGCTATGGCTATTAAACAAGATAGCCTACATCCTCTGAATAGGGAATTCCAGTATCTCCCCTCTGGACGGAGGCTAAAAGTTCCTGATTACAGAACCACAAGATTTAAAAACAGTTTTGTACCAGCGGCAATTACTCTGTTAAACAAACAGTAAAATTATTTGCACAAAATGCATAAGCAAACTGGTCATGTACTGTTTTCTGTTACCCCTTTTTTTTTGTTACTGCCTGTTTTTATATGTTTTAATGTTTTGTATGTTGCATGCTATGTTGTGGTCAACAAAGTTGTAAGGATGTCCTGCCTCTCAGACTGTAAAATCAGTTTACCTACGGGTACCAATAAAGTAACCTAACCTAACCTAATACTGTAGATGCACGACAGCACAGCCAGACTGCTCCTGTCAGTAGCTTTAACTCAGTGCTTCTCAACTGGTTTTGCTTCAGGATGCAGATTTTACATTGGACATCAAGTGTCGACCTGCCATAGATTAAACATAACCTGTATTTAATGTATCCTGGGTTGCATTTCCTTTTATGTTGCATAGTTTTGTTCAAGGTTTTCCAGTACAAGGACATGCATCAAGTGACATTATTTTTGTTGTTGATATCAACAACAAAATCTACACAAAGTTGTCTCTCCCCCTTTTAAAAATTGAAGAGCATATTTACTTATATGTGCCCATTATTATCCCGTTTGTTAACTAATATTACATATTTATACACACATTACACAGGAGGAAAGGCTGCTCATTACCATGGTTAGGTCAGTGTGCTAGTCTTAAATAATAGTAATAATAATAATAAATTAATGTATTTATGAAAAATAAATACTTGCTGAAACACATCTTGAAACTTCTCACTGTTGATATAAAATGAGGTCTAATAGATCCTACCTTTAGATTATTTCATATGAAACTAACATTTTGTCAAAATATAACAGTTACTTTTACTTATGTAAAATCGTGAAACAAATTTGTAAAGGTGATGGTGTGTAATTATTAATATTTTTAACTATTTTGTTATAGGGGCCACATCGGGCTTAAGTAGTGCATGGGGGACCATATTGTATTACTTTTGCATTGATTTGGTTTTTATAACTTTTAAGCCCAGAAATAGTTGTGTACTCAATTTTCTGAAGTGTATCCGTGACTAATGGGACTATTCTACAATTGCCTAAAGTATTGTATTGCTAAACAAAGGTAGATACTTTTCTATCAGGCATTAAAAAACTCAATAAAGGCTGAGCTTATACATTTAACTTCCGTTCATTTATTATTCAATTTAACAATCTCTACATCAGGGGTCTGTTATAATAAAAAATAAAAAAAATGTATAGAACTTTTCATGTTTGTCGCAAAGCGAGCAAGTTTACATTTTTTTCTAAAACTTTACCCATTTACATGCTAAAAGGGTGATGATGCGTGTCTCCTCGATGTATTGACTTTCAGCACACAACTGAATAACACCGGCTGCATGACTATTATAAATGATTACTGCAAGAGTTAGATTAACATAAAGGCGCGAAGGGATTTCAACATTTCTAAATTCCACAAATAAAAAATACATATACATATTTGTCTCTGGCTTGCTTTTGCTCACATGTCAATGATGCCGAGATCTACTTATATATTTAATTTAATCACTGAGAAGGTTTACCTGCAAAGTAGCACCAAACATCACAAGCAGCCTAAAGAATGGACACAGTGTAGCCGAATGACACTTTTCCTTGAGCAGAATATTGCACTACAGTTCGCTAAGTTAGTTCAAAGGGGAAAGCGAGAGACAGAAAAAGTGCATGGTTGCCAGATTGCAAAAAATAATTATACATTTCCAATTTGCGCAAGTATAAATCAGAAACTGGGGGTGTTGCATCTCTTATCTGGCAATCCTGGGCATGTTAAGCGCTTGTGGAAACGCGGTACATCCCAATGCAAGTTAACTGAAATATCTAATGAAAACAAATTAAAATAGTCGATCACTTGGGCGGCCGCCAAAATATCTTCAATGGGAAAACCATGGCATTGTTCTTTCCCTGCTGTCTGCAACCCAGTCCGAATAGACCAGTTGAGAAACACTGCTTTAACTCTCTCTCTCTCACACACACACACACACAAACACATCAGACCCCCTCGCCTCACTTCTCTCTGACATTTTCTCTGCTGCATGTGTGTGTGTGTGTGTGTGTGTGTGTGATGCAAGTTGATGAGTCTGACAGGCAGACAAGGAGGAAAGGAGATGCGCATGCGCATGTGCGATTCTCCGTCCAGTTGCATTTTTTTCTCAATATCGTAGATAAGCAAATGTACATAGTATGATAACTGTCAATTAATACCGAGGTATACTGTGAAACCACTGTATACCCTAGGCCCGAATCTCTCTCACATCGGCTCCGGCAATCTGGCATACATTATTGTTGAGCCCGTTATTATTTGATTCAAAGTGACTTTACCCTGCAAGAAAGTTTCTGTCTGTGTGCGCACTGTATATTTTTCACCTCAGGGCTTGCCATAGCTTAGATATGTCCATGCACTTCAGCTGTGCTCATCGACAGTGTTAAGTTTCAGTTTTGTCAGTGATCTGCAGAAAAAAAAAATTAAGAAAAAGTAATATCTCTCCTACAACTTGCATTAATTTCTTAATTAAGCTTTTTAATTGTTAATTTATTGTTTGACACGTGCCCTTGGGTTGGGACAATATGACCAAAATACTATCACAGTATAAAGTAATTTTATATCACGGTAACGGTATATATCACAATATAGATTTTTTTTCTTTCCTAAAATAAATAAATAATTAAATATCCATGTGATGGGGTGGATGACAAGCAAAAAAATATTGATATTCTTAAAATTTTTGGTTGGTAAAGATTTACAAAAAAAGATAGGCCTACAACCTACATTTACATCTATTTAGATGGAAAGTGATTGTCTTTGTCCAAATGTCCAAAGTAGCCTAATGGTACAACTGTCATGTTCTTTGCAATGGAAAAAAACACTGTAACATAGTTCAATGGAAAGGAGGAGGTGAGAACCGGCTTGACAATATAAATTATATTTGAATAACCAAAACGACAAACACACACACAGGTGTCAGACAGCTGTCCGTAACTCTCTCTCTCTCTCTCTGTCGCACTGCCGTCTCCGGTCGGCCTTATTCCTCTCAGGCTTCATCAGCCTAATTAGCCAGGTTTGCAGAATCACGACCCGGCCCCACCCTCCGCCCTGCCACAAACACTTTCTCAATCAATAAACAATTATTAAACAAAAATTTTATCTGTTTTATATTCTATGCAATATTTTTCAATAATTTGTAATTGAACAAAAGCATTTTTTATTTTTTTTTCAGAGCAAAACCCTGAATTAAGTATTTGTTTTGAATTTAGCCTTCCACTGGACACAGCAAAAAATGTTGGCAACTATGTAGCCTACTACAAATAAATGCATGGTTGTCTATGCAATCACTTCTCTTTACGTCTTGGAGGGCATTTTCACTTGGTCATTTCATGATCGGATAGTAGTGAAGTGACCAAGTGTAAATAAGTAAATGTGTAAAGCCATCAAAAATTCTAGGTTACTAGTGTAACCAACATTCCCTGATGGAGAGAATGAGACGTTGTGCCGATTGTAGTGACACAAGGGGCTTCTTTCGGGAGCCTCGAATACCTCTGAATATGAAAAAGGCCAATGCCAAATTGATAAACAGAATTTGCATGTCCCGCCCCTGCACATACGGGAAATAAAAAGCAGGGATTGTGCATCTGTTAAGTCAGGTTCTGCACTGAGGAGCTGAGAAAAAAGGTTCGGCCATTACACCGGCTTAGTACAGTGTTGTGGCAAGGAGGACACAACGTCTCGTTCCCTCCATGAGGGAATGGGTGTTACACTAGTAACCTAGACGTTCCCCTTCTGTCAGTTGTCCGTTGTCCCATGTTACTGAGTTCTACATGATCGGACCTGACAAAACACGGGACAAAACCAACTCAACCCAGAAACTGTAGAATCTCACAAGGTGTTGCCCAGCCCAGCTGCTCTACATATGTCTGCTAGAGAGGTGTCATTGTCCAGTGCACACGAGGATGCCACACTCCTTGTAGAGTGTGCTCAAACCCACAAGGGGGCAGGCACGGCCTGGGTCCGAGGCAAGCACGTCGATGGTGTCAATTTCCCAGTGGGCGAGCCTCTGTTTGGAGACAGCGTTCCCTTTCCGCTGTCCAAATAGGTACGCAAAGCACGTACTGGACACAACAATGATATGGCTGGGTCTGCCTCCTCCCGGGACAGTGCTTGCAGGTTCACTACCTGTTCCCTGAAAGGGAATATAGCCCGGTCGAGGTCTTAGGATGATATGGGCATCTGCCGGACTGAACTCCAGAAAAGTACTGCTGACAAGGAACGCTTGCAGGTCTCTAACCCTCTTGATGAAAGCGAGCACAATCAGGTGGTCCATCTTCTGGAGAGGGCACTTAGCTCGACTGACCCTAGCGACTCAAAGGGGGTTCTCTGAAGGCCCGTAAGGACCACGGAGAGATTCTATGAGGGGAACAGGCATGGCCTGGGAGGATTCATCCTCCAGGCGCCTCTTAGAAACCTGATAATCAAGTCGTGCTTCCCTAGGGACTTACTGTCCACTGCGTCGTGGTGGGCCGCTATAGCAGCTACATCTACTTCTTAGGTGGAGGGGGACAGCCACCCCCAATCAGTGGAAAAACTCAACTTCACCCACTCCAGTCGGAAAAGTTGGAGGTGAAGGATGGCTCTGCTGTCAACCCACCTCCTTTTTTGGGTACAATGAAGTAAGGGCTGTAGAAACCCTTCTCCATCTCGGCTGGAGGGGCAGGCTCTATCGCATCCTTTTGTAAAATGGTAGCGATTTCCGCGCGCAGGGTGCTGGCTTTTTCACCGTGCACAGAAGTGGGGTGGATGCCACTGAAACGGGGCGGATGCCTGGCAAACTGAATTGCGTAGCCGAGTCGGATGGTCCTGGCCAGTCAGCGCGAAGGGTTGGAGAGCATATGCCACGCGTCCAAGCTCTGCATGAAGGGCAATCGTTTTTGACATACCTAGTGGGGCTTCGCAGTGGCGGGGAGCAGTTGCGTTGGGAGGCAAAGTTGCTGAGGCATGTGTGGTTAGAAAAAAGGGCTTTGAGCGGCGCCCTGACCCAAGGAACCAATTGACTAGCAGTGAGGGTTGAGGGGAGGATTGTGGGTTCCAGTCCAGCCCCATGCTCATGGCGGCCCAGGCAAGCAAATCGGACATCTGGGCGTCAGTCTCAAACTGGGCAGGCAAACCCGAAGGAAACTTCTTTATTTTCAGAGGTATCCAAGGCTCCCGAAAGAAGTCCCTTGTGTCACTACAATCGACACAATGTCAAGTGAGTGAAAGAAGGGGAACCCCATTTTTATGAGCAATGCATGCTGAGTGTTGTTGTAGATGACAGCAGAGAGTGCAAATTCACTGTGAAGCATGTAGCGCCTGCAGACTACACAGTATATTTATATAATTAAATAGTAACATTTTTCATTTTAACAATAACATTGGGCCACATAACAACCACGTTTCAGGAAATGTGAAGATATAACAAGCTGGAGTGTAGTAGTACTGAATACAATTTTTCATTATGCTTTATTTTACAATGTGATGCTCTGTTGAGCAGACCTTTATTTGACAAAAATAGGACCAATGCTGTGTTTTAGATTATGCTGTGAGGTGTGTGATACTGAAGAACTAAATTTTATAAAAAATAAAAAAATAAAATGGTATGTTGAAAAGTAGTTTTTGGCATTTGGGGGGGAAAATTAAGAAAATGGGATTAAGAAAAAAAATTATTTCATAGGGTCCTCCTAATTTTTTTTTTCATTGACAAACACTTCAAGGAAATATGTATAATTTATTATTTACATTCACATGATATTGTTTAAGTATGCTAAAGGTAGGGGTGGGTGATATGAACAAAATCTTTTATAAAAATATCACTAATTTTATATCACGATAACAATATACATCATCATATAGTTAAATAAAATAAAAATCTATAAAAATGGTTTTATATATAAAATATTCATATTGTAATGCCTATTTTTGAAAAATCCAGAAGACATACAGCCAATGAGATTTTGAGGGCTCGGAGGGCCAAAGCGGAGTCGGAGGGTCGGAGGGAAGTCACCGGGGGTAATGGTCCAGCCGGTTGATCAGAAGGAGGAGGAGGAGCTAATGTCCTGGGTGGAGGCAACAGAGGAGAAAAGGCCTTCGTGCTGGACAGAACCAGCAGTGGAGGAATGGCTAAGGTGTTGGACGGAACAAGTGAGTCTATTATGCTGGACAAAACTAGAGGAGGGCAAACAGGGCCATGGAATTCTTGGAGCAAGGGGTCATGGAAGGCTGAGGGGCATTTATTGTGGGAGGTGGTTCAATGTCCACATCCTCTTTACTCAGAGTAAAAGGGGAGACACAATGCCAGTGAGGATCCGCTGGAGGCACCCAGTGCCCTTAGTGCACTATGAAGACCAACCCTGAAGAAACCACCAGAGAGTGGTAATCATAGTGCACTAAGTTAAATTCAAAATCAAAGTGTTTTTTTATGGCCGTTCAACCATATACAGTTAGTACAGTACACAGCAAAACGAGACAATGTTCCTCCAGGACCATGGTGCTACATAAAAAACAGGACAAACACAGAACCACATGAGACTACACAGACTAAATAACATTTCTACATGATGTGCACATGCAAACGTGTGAAAAAAGTACGGGACAGTACAATAATTACTAAAGGAACAGGACATTAGGCACAGTGAGAGACAGTGCAGTGCCAACCAGTACGCATTTGTAGTCTGAATAGTGCAAAATGATGGCGTTTTCTATAAATGCCAAATGTAAACATAACATACTATGAAATAGTTCCTATGGACATAGCAGTTATTGAGGTAGCAGCCAGGTATAAAGTGACAATGAATTAAAGTGCAACTCTGGACATGTGTGAAAGTTGGATGGTGTACAGGTGTGTGTGTCAGTCCAGTCTCTGAGTATTGAGGAGTCTGATGGCTTGGGGGAAGAAGCTGTTACACAGTCTGGCCATAAGGGCCCGAATGCTTCGGCACCTCTTGCCAGACGGCAGGAGGGTGAAGAGTTTGTGTGAGGGGTTTGTGGGGTCATCCACAATGATGGTTGCTTGCGGATGCAGCGTTTTGTGTAAATGTCTTTCATGGAGGGAAGATAGACCCCTATGATCTTCTAAGCTGTCCTCACTATCCTCTGCAGGGCTTTGCGGTCAGAAATGTTGCAAGTCCCAAACCAGGCAGTGATGCAGCTTCTCAGGATGCTCTTAATAGTCCCTCTATAGAATGTAGTGAGGAGGGGGGGTGGGAGATGTGCTTTTCTCAGCCTTCGAAGAAAGTAGAGACACTGCAAGGCTTTTTTGTAATAGAGCTGGTGTTGAGGGACCAGGTGAGGTTCTCCGCCAGGTGAACACCAAGGAATTTGGTGCTCTTGATGATCTCCACAGAGGAGCCAACGATGTTCAGCAGAGAGTGGTCACTCTGTGCTCTCCTAAAGTCAACAACCATCTCTTTTGTTTTGTCCACATTCAGAGACAGGTTGTTGGCTCTACACCAGACTGTTAGCCACTGTACCTCCTCTCTGTATGCTGAATCATCGTTCTTGCTGATGAGACCCTCCACGGTCATGTCATCAGCAAACTTGATGATGTGATTCAAGCTGTGCATTGCTGCACAGTCGAAAGTCAGCAGAGTGAACAGCAGTGGACTGAGAACACAGCCCTGGTGGGCCCCAGTGCTCAGTGTGGTGGTGGTGGTGGTGGTGGTGGTGGAGATGTTGTTCCCGATCCGGACAGACTGAGGTCTCCCAGTCAGGAAGTCTAGGAACCAGTTGCAAAGGGAGGTGTCCAGGCCCAGCAGGTTCAGCTTTCCAATCAGGTGCTGAGGAATGATTGTGTTGAATGCTGAGCTGAAGTATATGAAAAGCATTTGAACGTATGTGTCCTTTTTATCTAGGTGGTTGAGGGCTAGATTGAGGGTGGTGGCGATGGCGTTGTCTGTTGAAAGGTTGGGACGATACGCGAACTGCAGTGGGTCTAGTGAGGGGGGCAGCTGGATTTTAATGTGCCTCATGACGAGCCTCTCAAAGCACTTCATGATGATGGGTGTGAGTGCGATGGGACGATAGTCATTGAGGCAGGACACTGAAGAATTCTTCGGCATGGGGACGATGGTGGTGGCCTTGAAGCACGTTGGAACGACGATGCTGCTCAGAGAGATGTTGAAGATGTTGGTAAGTACATCTGCCAGCTGGTCTGCACATCCTCTGAGCACTCTGCCAGGAATGTTGTCTGGTCCAGCAGCCTTCCGTGGGTTGACTCTATACAGAGTTTTCCTCACATCAGCCGAGGTAAGACGGTAGTTGGGAGGAGGGGTGGTCTTCCTCGCCACCACATCCTTCTGCACCTCAAACCAAGCGTAGAAGTCATTCAGCGCATCTGGAATGGAGGCATCTTTGTCACTGGCAACTGATGCTGTCCTGTAGTTGGTGGTGGCCTCGTGTTGCCACTGTCCTGGAAGTGACTGTGGATTCTCTGGGCGTGTGTGCACTTTGTCTCTCTGATGGCACAGGACAGTTTGGACCTCACTGTTCTTAGGGCCACCTTGTCACCTGCTCTGAAGACGGAGTCTTGGGTCATCAGCAGCGCACACACCTCCGCAGTCATCCACGGCTTCTGGTTGGAACGTGTGGTGATGGTCTTGGAGAAAGTGACATCATCAATACACTTGCTGATGTAGCTGATCACTGATGCTGTGAATTACTCCAAGTTGGTAGAGTCGCCATATGTTGCAGCCTCCCTGAACATGTGCCAGTCAGTACACTAAAACAGTCCTGAAGAGTAGAGATGGCTCCTGTTGGCCAGGTTTTCACCTGCTTCTGAAGCAGTTTTGTGCACCTGACGAGCGGTCTGTATGCTGGGATTAGCATAACAGAGATGTGGGAGCAGGGCTCCGCCCGGAATGCGCCTGGGATGATTGTGTAAACAAGATTTAGCATGTTCGCCCCTCTCGTTGCAAAGTCCACATACTGATGGAAGTTAGAGAGCACTGTCTTGAGATTCGCATGGTTGAAATCTCCAGCAACAATAAACAGTCCGTTAGGGTGAGCGTTCTGCAGTTTGCTAATAGCCCCATACAGTTCACCGAGCGCTTCCTTAGCATTAGCACTGGAGGGAATGGAAACTCCGGTTATAATGACAGTGGTGAATTTCCATGGTAAATAAAAAGGTCTGCATTTAACAGCCACAAGCTCCACAAGCGATAAGCAGTAGCTAGAGACTAGCATAGAGTTCTTGCACCATTCTGTGTTGATGTAAACACACAAGCCACCACATGAGTCATACTGCACAGAAGCCAGTTCTCATGTGTCACGGACATGATCCTCAACTGGATGGCCCCCTTGTGTAAGGAGGAGAATCCTGACAGCTGCTAGATCCCTATTTGGTTAGTTCTTCTCTCATGTGTTGTAGCTAAGAAGAGACAGGAGGGATCTATGAGGGAATGGAGAACAGGTGAGGAAGATGGGGAACAGATGGCTGATGAGGTCAGTGCATCATGGGAAATGTAGTTCGGGGGAAACTAATTATATAAGACAGAGTCCTTTGAACATAACAGTGACACACTGTGACACCATCATCTCAACATTATTTTTTTTTATCCTACACTCTTTTGTCCCTCATATCTCTTTTCTCAAAGTGGTGAAGTGGCAAAAAAGGTAAATATGAATTAGTATTAGTGCAGATAATGTCAAATAATCTTTTACTGTAATGATAAATAGTAATTCTTAATGGCGAATTCAAGTGCTCAAATAAATATGTCACATAATTAATTCGATAACTTGATCTGTTCATCTAAAACTGTCAGTTCTAGGATTTTGTTAATCAGTGAATGAATACATAGATCAGTAAATTTTTGCCAGAATGACTGATTGGCCACAAGGTAAAGTTTTGTGTTCTAACGTGCAAATATAACTTTTTAATTTAATATACAAAGATTGCATCCGTATAGTCGTACAGTACTGACGTACAGTCAGTGGATGCACAGTATATTATGAGCGTGGACACATCTGTTTGCATTTTGATTTGCGTTGCATTTTAACTGGAAAGGAGTGCAAGGTGGAGTGAGCAGAACGCATGTCTGGATGCACAAGAGAACATCGCTGCCCACTGTCAATCAATGCCACTGATAACTAGGCAGCAACTAACAATCATTTTGATAATCGATTAATCTAACGATTATTAGAAAGATTATTTGACTATTCCCCAATTATTGCAAATATTAATCATTTGCTCTTAACCGATTATTCAGTTTGTGGCCTGACTTGAAAGATTGGATTAAACATGCTTACTAACAATAAAGAGGTCAAAATCATCTTTTAAAAATACCTCTAAAAGACATTCACTGAATTAACGGGAAAAAAATACTTTTTATAAAGTTTAATTCAGTAAAGAAATTCACTGCAAAAAAATCCTATTGTTATCAAGTTTTTTTCTCTTGTTTTCCATTTAAAATTGTATAAAAAACAAAATACATTTACTTGAGAAGCAACATATAAGATATTTACACTTGCTTTGAGAGAATGTCTCTTAAATATAAGTGTATTTTTTACTCTGAGTGCAGTAAAGACAAAATATACTTATTGTAACGATCCACACCGTCTTTGGTTTGTGTACCTTTTTATTTAAGTTTTTGGCACCTTTTATGTTCCACATTGTTCTTTGTTTATGCACTCTTTGAGTTTTGGCACCTTTTATGTTCCGTATTGCCTTTTGTTTTTATGAACTCTTATTTTGAAGTCTTGTCAAGTCCTGTTTTCCCTCCTTGTCCATGTGTCTGGTTTTCATTGGTTTATTGTTTGATTTATCTTGTTATCAGTTCTAGTCTTGTCATTGGTTTTAGTTAATTACCTTTTTACCTTGTTATGAGTTCTGTTTGTCCATTGGTCTATGTTTCCCCTTGTTTTGTATTTAAGCCCTCATGTTCACGTTGGTCGTTGTTCTACGTTTGAAGCTCTGTTCCCGAATCCTGCCTTGGTCCGTGTTCCTGCCTAAGCCCTCCTTGCAAGACCCCCCCGTGTTGTTTTCTTGTGTTCATTTCTTTATTTTCCCCTCGTGGAGGTTTCATTTGTTTCTGCGTTTGTACTTCCCTTTACTTTTGAAATTCTAATAAAGCTGCATTTGGATCCTTACTCCCTCGTCTGCCCTCTTCATGACACTTATATTCAAGATCTATTCATAAAAGCAAGTCTAAATATCTTACATGCTGCTCACAGGTGAATGCATCTTTTTTTAGATTATTTTAAAATATTAGCATTTTGAATATACATTCTCAGAAAAAAAATTCTTCTGCAGTATATCTGCTAAAGTTTAGTTTTAGATATTTATATTGGAAAACAAGCCAAAACAAAATCATATCAAAAACGTATTTTATTGCAGTGTATAATGGAGAGAATACCTCTCAACTTTCTGTTCACATCAATCCATCTTTAACATAGAAAAAACAAACTCTCTTATTAAAAAAGCTGTGTATTGCCAATTTTCTTCAGGATAAGAAATGCACAGTAACATATATGATTCAATAAGTCACGAGCCATCACGTTATAATCTAGCTGAATTAAGCATGCTCACTCGAGGAATGGGTGTCCCTGTGACAGAGTGTGCCTCAGCTGGGTGCAGTTTCAATCTCCCCCCCCTTAGATCAGGACGCTCGCATAACTCGTAAGAGGCGATGACCGCACCGGGAAATGCCAGTTTCTGAGTTTGTAGTTATTTACATGATCTGCTTCCATATTATTTGCAAATTTTGCTTCAGCGGAGTAGCAGCTCCAGCTCCACTTATTCCACAATGAGAGCATTGTGGATAAACCCACACACCCCTCACACAAACTCTTCACCAGCCTGCCATCTGGCAAGAGGTACCGAAGCATTCGGGTCCTCACGGCCAAACTGTGTAACAGCTTCTTCCCCCAAGCCATCAGACTCCTCAATACTCAGAGACTGGAATGACACACACGTGTCCTGAGTTGCACTTTAATTATTGTCACTTTACCTGGCTGCTACCTCAATAACTTCTATGTCCATAGAACACTATCTCATAGTATGTTATGTTTACATTTGGCATTTTTAGAAACTCATCTTTTTGCACTACTGTGTACTGGTGGGCGCTGCACTGTCTCTCACTGTGCCTGTTGTCCTGTTCATTTTTAGTAATTTATTGTACTGAAAATAATATATATATATATATATATATATATATATATATATATATATATATATATATTCAAAATCTATTCATAAAAGCAAGTCTAAATATCTTACATGCTGCTCACAGGTGAATGCATCTTTTTTTAGATTATTTTAAAATATTTGCATTTTGAATAATATATTCAACATTCTCAGAAAAAAAGTTCTTCTGCAGTATATCTGCTAAAGAAAATGTACATTGTTTTAAATTAGTTTTAGATATTTATATTGGAAAAAAAATGTATATTGGGGTGAAGACTACCTCTCTCACCTTTCAGTTCACTTCAATCCATCTATAACTCACTAAAAAACAAACTCCCTCTTATTAATATAGCTGCATTTTCTCCACTATAAGAAATGCACAGTGACATTTATTATGATTCAATAAGTCATAAGCCATCAAGTTCTAATTTAGCTGCATTAAGCGTGCACACTCAAGGGATGAGCGTCCCCGCGACAGAGTGTGCATCAGCCGGTGCAGTTTCAATCTCTCCCCCTTAGATCAGGACATTCGCACAACTCATAGAAAAGGTGCTGTCCGCACAGAAAAATGCCAGTTTCTGAGTTTGTAGTTATTTATATGATCTGCTTCCGTATTATTTTAACTTTAAGAAAGCTATAACATATTAAATATAACTGCATTAAAGATTTAATGCCTGGGAGTTTCCTTTAAAGAGCTCCGGCTCAGCTTATTCCACAACGAGAGTGCTTCTGAATTTACTTATTTTTTTATAATTCCCTCATACTTTGGAATCAAGATCACCAGAAGCTGTTTGGAAAGTTTACAGTGCATCTGGACTGTGAGCTGTGTATTTCTTCCTCTCCTCAGTCAGGCGTGAACTGTAGTGCTGCTCACATGCATCATCATTACAGTTTAATGCGATCCAATGTTACGTTAAATGAGATCAAACGTCTATTCTGCAACGGAATTTTTTTGTCGACAATTTGTTATTGTCAACGTTGTCGATAATTTCAACTAATCGTTTCAGCCCTACTGATAACAGCCACAACTAGCACTCAATATAACTTTAAAAATAACAAACTTCAGTGCTGGATCAGAACTTATTATAACACACAAGCTCTCTCAAATTTACTCACCCTTATGCCATCCCAGATGTATATGACTTCATTTCATCTGCAGAACACAAATGAAGATTTTTAGAAAAATTCTCAGCTCTTTTGATCCATACAATGCAAGTGAATGGGTGCCAAAATGTTGAAGCTCCAAAAATCACATAAAGGCATCATTAAAAAAATCCATAAGACTCCAGTGTTTAAATCAATGTCTTCAGAAGCGATCTTCAGTCAATCTCCACTGTAAACTTTAATTTTAACATTCTTCTTCTTGTGTTTTTGGTAATTCATTTTCTGCATGCATATCACCTCCTACTGGGCAAGGAAAATAATTTCTATCAAAAAAGGACTTAAATATTGTTCCGTTTCATATTACTTCTGAAGATATGGATTAAAACACTGGAGTCATATGGATTACTTTTATGATCCCTTTATGTGGTTTTTGCAGCATTGAAAAATTTTCACTTATTCACTTGCATTGTATGGACCTATAGAGCTGAGATATTCTTCTAAAAATCATAATTTTTGTTCTGCAGAAGAAAGAAAGTCATACACATCTGGGATGGCATGAGGGTGAGTAAATGATGGGAAAAAATAATATTTTGGGGTGAATTATCCCTTTAAGTTTGTAGAAAATAAATAAAATATATAATAAATATTGTATTATATTTATTTAATTATAATTATATTGTAGTCCTTCTTATCTGTTACAGGTAGAGGGCAGACCAGCTGAAAGGTGAGTTGCTCCAGTTGCTGTAACAGAATAAAATTGACTGTCAATCTGCTCCACCTATTTTAAAGTGTTGCCTCACTTTTAATGTAAATCGGACATTTGTTGGCAATTAGTCTCTCATTACTGCATTGCCTCCAGTGTGGAAAGGCCCCTAGAGTGTTGTGTTCTTATATCAGCAACATGTTTACTACAAACTCCATTGAAATCAATTGTAAGTCGAATCTCCCCTGCAATTCAGGATTTCATATTTGTATGACGCATGGATTTGTTGCGTTTCTAAAGGTCTCGATATACTTCCTACGAAATCGAAGAACGAACGGGTGTGACATCAGTTAGAACAAAATCTGGCCTATAAGATTATTTATTTTTTTGCAGCTCATTGGGGTGAACTTCTAAGAAAACTTCTGACCAGCTGCTAATCACCTTCTAACTGTCACTGGTCTATGTCACTGAGCGTTATCAAGAGCTCCACCTAGCTTGAGGCTGATGGCTAATTCTGTTTACGTTGTTCAGTGAGTCAAAATGAGTCAACATGAACAAATTGATGTCCATTTATTAAATCTGTATAACTGTTCGCTTAGAGACATTTTCCAAGACCATGCCATGTGATTGTATTTATTTTTAGTCTACTATAAGGAATCAAATCTTTTCAAATATTCTCAAGTGCCCATTCACTCATAAGCCATCTGCAACAAAAGCCATTCACACATCTGTCTAAGATATGTATCTATCATCATTGTTTTATCTTTGTTCTGCACTTTAACACTTTTATACACTCATATTTGCAGTGGTAGGGCCATCATAATTTACAGTAGCAGAGTGTAACTGGTGCATATTATGGCTGCATGTAGCATGTTAGTGCATTAGCATCATGAATTCATAATGTAAACAAGACAAACTACACATTTTCTACTGCATATATATTACTTTAAATCATTATTGAGTGATTAAAACCACTTCTTTTACTGACCTCATTTTCTACTGCATATATATTACTTTAAATCATTATTGAGTGATTAAAACCACTTCTTTTACTGACCTCATGTGAATTCTACTCATAGAATGAGGCAGAAAGTCATTGATTACACATTTTTTACATTTAGCGTCCTCATATTTAAATGTACTTCTAAATGCCTCCCACATTGGTGTGGCGAGTGTCTGAATGTTTGGAAACCGTATAATGTTGCTTGGCTGCTTAGAACTTCTTTTTACCCCTGAACGAAGATCTTCAATGGAAGTATATCGAGGCCTTAATGAGGTTAAATTTTAGATATACAGTAATACTGCTTAAGGTGGCTGCTGCCTATGTAGGCAGTACACAGCAAGGCAGTATTCAAGGTTTTAGAACCACGTTTGTGTGCATATATGCATGTTTTTGTATGTATGTTTAATTGGAAGTTTCTAAAAAATACCTCACATTTGAGCCCTTGCATTTACATTTTAATTATATGTTTGATGTAAATAAATGTTTAATGTAAATTGTCAAAGATTCCCTAACACTTAGAATTTTAATGGCCACATATTTACAGAATGTAATTACTACAAATAAACAAATAAACAGCACAATTCAAGAGTGCAACATACTGTATATGCAGAAAATTCATTGACTATACGAATGTAAAGCAATTTACCAGTTGTAAGTAAAGAACGTTTTCACAAAAAATGTGTGGTTGACTAGCAGTGAGCAATTAGAGAAACTCACCACCCACCCCCTGGTGTGACCCTGAATGACCCTGATCTCACTGAGTGGCTTTGTTTAGGATTCTGTAAGACATCTGAGTGCAGGGGGAGAAGCAAAATAGAAGAAACTGCATTAGAGACAAAAAAATGACTTCTTACAGATATTATTGTACAGAGAAAACATGTTTATACCCACAGCTCCGTGCTTCATTAACTTTAATTCCCCAAAACCAAACCCTAAACACAACCTAACTGTCAACGATTATATGGACACCAGAAAGCCGTTTATTGCTTGAAACTGGTGTATGCGTTTACATGAGCTGTGTTAGCGGCTCTCTCTTCACTCCTCTATACATGTGGCTTGTTCAGTAAGCAACTTTCTCCACAACTAATGTCCCTGAAATGCTTGTGTAAATAACAAACATGGCACCAGAGTAAGACTTCACTATTTTTTCTCTGTTGCTTCACTTTAATTTGAGATATTCCAGAGTTGTTCCTGTTCGTTTCCATCACAACCTTCAACAGAATTGCGCTGCAATAATGGGTTTGCCTCTTATGTAAAATGAAGGAATACCCTCAATGTATGAGCACATATACGCAAACATTGGGGAAAGTCAAAATTTTCCATTTGTGTGTATCAATGTACTAGTTTATAGTGTATGTGCTTTTCCCACTGTACTCCCAGAAATGCTGAATTATTTCCACTGCATTGACTTGTTGTTGGGATTCATTCTACAGTATGATGTTTGTTATCCGTTCTGTTCCACGCACATGCACACTTCTCAAAAACCTGTAAGAACAGTGCTAATGCGTTTACATGACCACATAAGTCATGTTCTCTGGGAGAAATTCAAGTGTGTTAATCCGATTTCTTCTAATCCCTTGAATGCCATAAGGAAATCAGTGTTCTTGTTTACATGACTTTTCAGAAAGCCACTTTCTAATAAAAATCCACACTAAACCATTTTCTTAAATGCATGTAAATGTGGTCACTGATCTCTGACCTCTCATATGGCCCCAGAGTCATGGACTGTCTGCAGATGTGATATTCACTAGGTGGCCCTTGAGAATGGGATAAATAAACCATATTGGTCCATGCATCCAAAAGGGGGAGGAATAACAAAGTTATGAAGATGAGTGGGGTATCAACACAACTCAAGAATGATGTTTAAAATGTTAAAACCAGACAGCAGTAGGGATGGGCAGTATGGCATAACATCCCATGTAATGGTAGAAATGTGTCAACCAGTAGAGATTCTGCTATATATATTTTTTTAAATGACACCAAACAAAGAAAGCAGTGAAGAAAGCTGTGTTGATTGTAATGAGAGTTATTTAGTTAGAAATAATCACAGAGCACCTCTTGTGTTCAGTATTAGTTTGTTTACAGTTGCCAAGCCATGTTGCATCCATCCATCAAGTTCCAAATAAAAATAAAATAAAAAAAATAAAATGACGATCATTTTAAAGTTATTTAATTCATTGGATTAATAAAAAAATAATTTATATGTTAAAGTATTGCAATATTTTTCGCACAATATTGTATCGATTTTCAACTTCAACAACAGTCCCTTAGATGGCAGAGTTATTACCAAGGTAGCCAGTGCAGTTGGGCCAATTGCAGCTGAGTGTTGGCTCACTCGGCTGTGTTCTGGCAACGGCTCACCAAAAGTGAGCCAGCTCTGGCCCAGTAATGGTTGCCAGATTTGGCTAGAATTTGGATGTGCGGATTTGGCCCGAATTGGGCTGACACAGCACATTTTGACACATTCTGCCCAACTATGAACCACAAGTGCTGGCCTCTTTTTGGGGGAGATATGGCCAAACAGACCTGGACCAGTTTAGGTTGAGTGATGGAGGTGGACAGACCAGGGACAGGGGCAGGGGGTAGGGTAGAGATGCCTTTTCAAGGTGTGTCACCTTTTAACAATGTTGCAATGTCTGACTTTGTCATAAATTTATGTAGCAGTGACCCCTAAACTTAAATGTAATATATTTTAACATAACACACACACACACACACACACACAAACATAATTAACTAGGCTGAATTACTAAATTGCCAAATGATTTACCTTTTTAAAAAATATGCTTTGGTTGTAAAGCCCTTTCCCTGTCAACTTTATGTTATTTACTGTATTCTATTATTATTTTAATTCCTATTATTATTATTTTTTTTTTTTTTAGCTTTTATCCCCACATTCTCTTTTTTCTTCTTAACTTTGGTGATTTCGTCATGGAGGTTTGTTTGTTTCTTTAATTAATACATTAAATTTAACTACATTTGGTAGTTAATGATTTAATTCATATAATCAAACAAGCTTAAAGTGGTTAAGGGAACTGTGGTTTTGAAAAATAAAACAAACAAAAAAACATCATCTCTGCTTCAAGAAAAAATCGTGGATTTGCTGAAATAGCGCTAGATATACTCTTGAGAAGTATGGTAGCCAATTTAAAAGCTTATCACTTAAATAATGGGCAGCCTGTCTGCTAATCTTCAATTTATTACACTAAGCAGTATACTTTTGTAGTGAACTATATGTAGAGTTTGCTACGATAAAAATACTGTTTAATACGACAAGGCGGTGTGATGGCGGCTGAAGGCCATCCACTGATGTTGGTGCCATAAGATTGGTTTACATGATGTCATCCAACTTGACCATTCCGCTTTCACCAAAGGTAGAGCCGGTTGGTATCTCCTATCTTTACGAGATTCAAAGATCCAAGTAAGTCTGGAGTCCTGATTTAGTATTTTATATGTAATTAATTTAGATAACTTTGTAGACATCTGTTTTCACTTTGATATTAAGGGATTTTCTGTTAATTATTGTCATAAAAAACACATTTAATCTACTTTTATTCTGTGCTGTAAGACATGAAAACTTCTTAGGAAGATGAATACTTTATAATTCATAGGCACTCTACCATTTGTAACTGACATTATTGTCTTTTAGGTCTCCTATTTTGGACTGGCAGGGGGTCTGAAAAAACTGTCTGGAGAATAATGCCAAAACTAATGACGAACCAACTGGCAAAGCAAATTAACTGGCATAGAGTGAATGGGAAGTATGGCCTTGAACCACTTGCCATTAAAGTAAGTTTTATTTGTGTATCATAGTCTTAATTAATTTTCATCATTATAGGAAACACATTTACACTTTCTTGCCGAGAGTTAGATGAGAAGATTGATAACACTGTCATGTCTTTATGCTAGATATGAAGCTGGAACCAGGAGATGGTTAACTTAGTGCAGCTTAGTAATGAAAAATAACCAATAAGATTATTAATAAAGAACCATATAAGGCGTATCAATAAAATAAAGATAAAATTCTAACAATATATACAGCTCTTTAATAAAATAAAAGTATTACTTATCAGATTACTCAGTTAATCAATATAATCTGTAGAATACATGATTATTAAAATAGCTGTAAGCTGTACCTATTTACAGGCTGTTGTACTTGCCAAAGTACTGACCATGCAGGGTGTCCAAACTTTTGTTATGGGCCCTTTTCTTTTTTGTAATTTTGAAACTATAAAATAGGTCAATTGTATTCATTTTAAATGAAATCTACAACACAATAAAGTCTGCAAAAAATTAAGGGGTCTGAATACTTTCTCAAACGACTATATAACCCCGTAAAGTACTAGTATTTTCCCCTCTTTTCAGTCTTTATGCTAAGTTAAGATTACTAGCTGTCACAGTTCCCTCTAACACGCCCAACACGTTCACTCCACGCTCACTCTCACCCGAATACTAATCACCTGCACCTGAAACTCATCTCCACCTCAATCATCACCATCACTTATAAGCCCATCACTTCAGTCACTCATTGTCTGGTCTACAACAAAGTTTACGGACTCACTTACCTGCTATCTCCTCAAGACATAATGTTTGTTACCTCTTGACTCCTCTCTCAGTCGTTCCTACGACTTAAAACCTGACTCTCTACTCCAAGGCTCCATCGAGTTCCTCTCCTTGCTTCAATTGGCATCCTCTCAAGTCCTCCACTCCATCGTATCTACGTATTCCATTACAAGTCTCCATCGCTCATTCAGCTGGCTCCAGTCATCCTCATCACTCAGGTCACTATCACTCAATACGAACTCTTCAATAAACACACCTCCGGGTTTAAACACCATCTACTTGTCTGAGTCTATGTTACACCAGCTTCATGTTTGAATAGCCAAACTTGTGTCATATTCACCTGATTGATCAATTATTTTTCTTTCTTTTTCTTTAAAGAATCTGTGCAAAGAAATACAACTGCCAGTGCGTCAGAAGGAGACATTGAAAAGTTCATAAAAAGATTAATGCAGCTTGCATCAGACAGAGATGGGGGGAAGAAGAGAGTGGGCCCTAAAGCAAGCAAATTATTTATAATGTATTTTCCAAATGTTGTTACCATTTACCAGAGTTATCATTCATGTCTTCAGTTGGAGATCTGACTAACTAACTATATGTGTGATTGTCTGTGCTCCCTCTTATCTCTCTCTTTCTGTCAATCTTATTTAAGGAGGGCACTGAGGTTTTCTAGTTTTTTGTTATTTATTTGTTCATGCCACCTTTTGCTAGTTCATATAAAGCTGTATGTTAATGTTAGGGTTCAAATAAATTCTCATTTTCAGGGTGTCATTTTTACTTGGGGGGGGGGAAAGGAGTACATATGGATGTTATGGGGTAGGCATGTGGTAGTAGGTGGGGATGCCATGAAAAAAAGAGTGTGAAAGGGCCAAACCCTCAATCCTTGTAAACTTGACATATTTTCAAAATTCTTAAGGCCATTATATAATCATTTGTTTAAGCTTATAGTCCCCCTCCAAACCAGTTTGTTTTATTTATTGTTGCTTCAAATAGATGTTTAAGCTGATGTAATGATGTATGATCAGTGTTGCCAGAAGGCTCTGAGCTCATCTAAAATCTGAGTGTAAGGCATGTATCTGCAGGGAGGATTTTACTGTCAAAAATAGTTTAGAGAAAATCACAGTAAAGCATAACACCTACAGTACACAAGCGTGAAACTTAAAGCCTCATTATTTAAAGCCTCCAAAGCCTCACAAACACTGAGAAAGGATTTAACATTTAAAAAAACTTTTGAAATATACATGTTTGCATATTAAGTTTGGTTACACTTTATTTTAAGGTGTCATTGCTACAGTGTAATTATACATTTAAGTATTGAGTAATATTAATTAACAAAATGTACTTATATAGAGTTAGGGTTAGCAATACATTTTGTTTTAGGGTTAGTTCAATTAGTTAGGGTTAGTTAAATTAACAGTAATAATTTACTGTTATTACAAAAGTAAGTACAAGCAAGGTAATAGAATGTAATTTTGTGGAAAAACATTAGAGAAAAACTATTCAAAGCTCTGTTTTTATATAAAACTGGAAGAAGTCTTTATTAAACAACAAACATTTTAGTAGTATTTAGTAACAAATTGATTACAAGAAGAGTTATACTGAACACAAAATGTTTTCAATTCTGTTTTAGATTAAGTGCAACTATATACTTAATTTAGCAAACAAGCTAATATTGCTTTGGTAAAATGTATTTTGTTTTTCTTCTTAAATAGATGTAGTTTTGTATTTCATATACATTTCAATTTGGAACCCAGATTCGGGCCAGTACCAGCTAAGTGAACAATTTTTGTTGGTGTGATTGTGACCCTATGCCGGCAGTTTTAGCACCCGGACTCGGACCAGTGTACTTGGGCCGATTCTGGCGAGTCATTCATTGCTGTGTTTCACAAGAGTCCAGCAACTGCAAGTGGGTGGCTTTTCTTACTCTAGAGTTATTTCTTCTGGCCTGCCGGATCTGAGCCATTATTGGGCCAGAACCTCTTCTTAATAATATTAACTGCTCGATATGCTTAGGACATGTCCCAAGAAACTTTAAAATGGCAGTTATCAAACTGCTTATTAAGAAGCCACAACTTGATCCTGGAGGACTGGCTAAATATAGACTGATTTCAAATCTCCCGTTGATGTCGAAAATACTAGAAAAGGTAGTATTCTCCCAAATATGTTAATTTCTACAGAGAAATAGTATATACAAAGAATTTCAGTCAGGATTTAGGCCTCATCACAGTATAGAGACTGCACTTATCAGAGTTACAAATGACTTGCTCTTATCATCTGATCGCAGCTGCATTTCTCTTCTAGTGCTTTTAGATCTTAGTGCTGCAATCGACACGATAGATCACGACATTCTCTTGAATAGACTAGAGAATTATGTTGGCATTTGTGGAGTTGCATTAGCATGGTTTAGGTCCTATTTAGCAGACCGCTACCACTTTGTCTATGTAAATGTGGAATTGTCAAACCAAACAAAAGTAAAATATGGAGTGCCACAGGGATCAGTTTTATGGCCTCTGCTTTCCTCCTTGTATATACTTTCCCTGAGAGATATTATCAGGAATCGTGGAATAAGTTTTCACTGCTATGCCGAAGATACACAGCTTTATATTTCTTCAAAACCTGATGAGAATTCACAATTCTCCAAATTAGCAGTGTATCAATGAAATAAAAGATTGGATGGCCAGAAATTTTGACAAAACAGAGGTAGAAATTATCGGACCAAAAAACTCAAAAAATATTATTTGACTCTCGATCATTGTACTGTTACATCATCTTAAACACTGAAGAACTTAGGTACCAATCTGTCCTTTGAAAATCAAATTACCAGTGTTTGTAGAACAGCATTCTTCCACCTAAGAAATATTGCTAAATTATATGCACTCTGTTGCTGATGTCAAAAAACGTATTCATGAGTTCATGACCTCAAGACTAGATTATTGTAATGCATTACTGGGAGGATGTCCAGCAAGATCAATAAATAAACTTCAATTGGTTCAAAATGCAGCAGCCAGAGTGCTAACAAGAACCAAGAAATATGATCATATTAGCCCCATTTTATCATCGTTACATTGGCTACCTGTTCAATTTCATATTAATTTAAAAATTCTGTTAACTACGTACAAAGTTTGAATGGTCTAGCTACGCAGAACTTAAGTGACCTTCTACCACGCTATATTCCATCACATTCATTACTATCGCAAAATTCTGGCATGTTAATAGTCCCTAGAATATCAAAATCCACAAAAGGAGGTAGACCCTTTTTCATATTTGGCTCCTAAACTATGGAATAGTCTCCCTAACACTGTTCGAGATGCAGACACACTCAGTTTAAATCTAGACTAAAGACTCATCTATTTAGCCAGGCATACACCTAATTTATCCTCCAACCCAAAATTAGACTGATTTAGTTTAGTCTGCCGGAACCAGAAACATTGATCATGATCTATAACTCTGCAATAAATTGAATTGAATCTATGCTTATATTATTTTATTTGTTTCCCTGTCTCAACTTCGGGACTCCTATCCTGAGGTCACCAGAACCGGCTGGATCCAGCTCCATTCCTGCTGTGTGGACTGCACTGCTACATGTCGCTGTGTGATGGACTTCAGAGGATGAACTGATGCCAACTCCAACCATAAGACATGGGATAATTCATATGCCATTGTCTGTACCTTAGATTTAGGATGGACCTCACCGAACCTCACCAAAATTACCGGACCGACTGAACTGCGATGCAGTTCAGATTACACTCTTATAATGGCATGCATAGACTATCAATTTCCAACAAAATCCTTCATCAGCCAATTATCAAGGACAATTGCATCTATGTGATCTTCTGCAGTTAATCCAGGATGGACTTCAAAACATTAGTCATTAATCTTACAGTTCATGCAAAATCTATGTTTAAACACTGACCCTTAACACTTACTTAGTTTAATCATTTTAAACCATGACTTGAACTACACATAAGTAATATTTACACTATATTCATGATGTTAGCCAGAGGGGAACTGGCCCCCACAGTGAGTCTGGTTTCTCCCAAGGTTATTTTTCTCCATTAATCAACATCTTATGGAGCTTTGTGTTCCTTGCCACAGTCGCCTTCAGCTTGCTCACTGGGGTTATTAACACAATTATTATTTAATTACTTATTTTTAAACACGATTAACAATCGTATTTTATCTAATTACACAATGATGATTCATCAACATTATAGACATACAGTTTTATCTTCTGTTAATGCCTGATCTTCTGTAAAGCTGCTTTGAAACGATGTGTGTTGTGAAAGTCACTATACAAATAAAATTGAATTGAATTGAATATAGTGCAATATTTATTTTCGCGATATACTACATCGATTTCCAGCTCAAAAAAACTTTTTTTTTTTTTTTTTAAAACACAGTGTGAACTACAAGTTCCGTTCCTGTAGATGTCGCAGTACGGCTAGCTGCCGAATTGCCGGGTGACATTTTCGGAAGAGTGAAAAGCTGGAAGCAGCATGGCAGACGCAGCTGACAAGATTACAGCGGCCCCTTCAAAATATAAAGCCGATGTGTGGGTGCACTTCGTTTTTTAAACAAACCTGGGAGCATGGACTTGGATAAAATCAATGCAATATGCAAGTTTTGTCATGCTGCTGTAAAATATTCAGGTATACAACCAACTTGAAATTGCATATAACAACAGATATAACATTACAGCAGCAACCACAGGCAGACTACACTGGAAAATACCACTAACAAACTTCCATTTATCTCAGCTCGAGCTTGAGTTATTGGTGCATTTTATTTGTCATGATTTGCGCCCCTATAGTGTTGTTGAAAACACTGGCTTCACCGCAGAATACCACTCGCCATCGACAGACCGTCTCATCCCTCCATCAGGGAATGGAGGTTACGGAAGTAACCAGGACGTTTTCATTATCAGTGTGTGTACTGTTAATGTGCAGGTTAATTTTGTTATGGCAGCTAAAATATTTATTGGAAAGGAATTATATTATTTTTAATTATATAGTTTTGACTCAATTTGTCCACTGATTTATCATTGTGATGTATTAAGACTACCCAGACTGTACACAGTCACTTGTATTTCAGCTCTGTTTTGAAATTTTCAGTGAACTGTGCAATATTGCAATATGTATCGTATTGTGAAGTCCTTGCCAATAGCCACCCCTAACACACACTTGAATATATACGCACTGGAGTATTCCTGGATCTGTCTAACTTTATTTGTTTGAGGAGGATGACAAATCTTTGAGGTAAGTAATGTTAACTAACCAAAGACTGACCAAAGATTTTCCTAGTCGACTAGTAGGACTTAATTTAAGCCATTAGTCAACTAGTTTATGATATTAATTGAATTACTTGAATATATTTGGGGGGAGGCATCAGAAAATGGCAAAGTAACATTGCTAACACTTTTCTTTTTTTTCTTTTGCCTTTGATGATATCAAGATGATATTTGGCTAGTTTTCCCATTAATTAAATTATTATTATTATTATTATTATTATCAAATTAATATTACAAATAATTTGCCCCTGCGGTACACAGACACGCGTTTGAAGTAACACATTATTACGTTACTAAGAACTAGGGCTGCACGTTTTCAAGTTTTTCATTAACCGTTAACCGAGGCCCTTAACGGTTAATACTCGTTTAACCATAGTGTGCGCCAGGGATGGAAATTAACTTTTTTTGTCCACCGGCCACTGTGGATTTCAAAATCTACCAGCCACTCAATGTTTTTACCAGCCACTTTCTTGTTTTTAACCGACAATGTGTAACTGCATGTGAAAATTAATACTACAAGATCTACAATACTTAAGCCGTTTATTTAATCTCAAGTCTCAATGAAATACTGGCATCTTCTCTTTCTCTCTTATAGCCTACACACACAATCCATGAACTGATATTAATTTCAGTTCGCATACGAGGAAAACACAATGTTACGGACGTGAGTGCTCTGAAAGCGGCACTGAAAGATGCTTTAAAACTTCCACAGAGACATCAAACAGAAAGCACAAAACCTTTCTTTAAAGTGAATTTCGTTTTGTATTAATTGTGTCTTAATTTTAATCAATGTTTCATCAACCAATTGCCTGGATTTAATAAATAAGAATTAAATATAGCAGACGATAATCACAAAGCGGAGGCGCCGGCGCGTGAACTGGAGCTCGTCTCATAAATGAACCGAAACTCAGTGTATAAGGTAGCCTTGCCTCACAAATAATTCAAAACTAAAGAAAACAGACACAGACTGCTCTCTGCTTATGTAATCCGTAAGAAATGTGCATTTCTCTCTGGTGCGTTACTGCGAAGACCGCGAGTCAGCATCGTCAACTTCATCTTTGCAAATGACACGGACAAAGAAAAGACTTGTTTATTAATAAATAATTAAAATATCTCCTTGCTATATTTTACATATTCATAATCATTACTTTTGCCGGTTCTTTGTGACAGATTTTAGGAGCTTTATTGGCAGCGCCACGCCGCCACCCTTACATGAGCGCGTCACCGCACCCACCAGAATAGCCCTGTTTTTTTGTTAAGGATTTGTTTACTGTGTGTGTGATTCATTTAATGGAAAGCACATTCACTGTGTTGTCTTGCTAATCAGTGTCTCCTTGTTTATTCAGTCTCTGGTGGTGCAAAAATGTATTACAACTAAATTCAGTGCACGCCATTGACGCCACTTAACCGAGCAAAATGTTTCACTCGGTTACGCAATTTTTATCGGTTAATCGGTTAACCATGGACACCCCTACTAAGAACAGATGATAGAAAAGCCGTATTTGCGCATGTCTGATGCGCTGATGCGGAGGCGTGCAGTCTCATGGAAAATTTATTTAATTTAAGATTTTCAATGCAAATTTTCAATGCAAAATCACTATAGCAAGCATTTTCACCGATCCCTGAGCCCAGGGGTTGCCGATGTAATTGGATATTGCAATACATTGCAATATATACACAGTATACTATAGTATAGTATATATATATATATATCTATATATATATATACACACACACAAATCACTTTTGGCGAGGTAGGCCTTGACTCTGTTTGTGAACAGCTGTCAATTACACCCTGGCTGGGTGTGAAGAGCATCATGTAAATGGGGAAGAATACGTATTACTGTGAGGATAAAAAATGTTTTTAAACCAGATGCGTTTCTAAATTCTTTATAGATTTCGATTGACTGCATGAAGATTTTTTCTCAAATCTCTCACTACCATTTAAATATACAACTTAGCTGGCTATAGCATAAACATGACTGGATATAAACTAATGCAAATAGATGGCAATGCATTTTATTTAAACATCTGGGTAAAACTTGCATGTTTTTGTCACATTGTTCTAACCGCTTGAGGTTAGCTTTAATGTTAGCGTCCTCTCAGCCTGGTCTGCAAACATACTGCTGTTCTCTATTAATGCAGCATCTATTCAAGAAATTAATTACTTTATAATGATATGACAACGTGTACTGTATACATACCTTTTAGTTGTTGGTGTTTTAAATCTGCATTGTTCAGCTCCGTGCAGTGTTCCGCTGCATTCAACGTGCAGTCTCAAATGTAAAAAAAAAAACAGCCTGAGGCATCGGTGATAGTTTTATTTAGCCTCTAGAGGCTGCTCTCATACTGTATAATGACAGCGCACCATTCCCAGCCGCTCCAACACAGGACACAATGGGACTCAATGAGGGAAAATTATCGGTGTGGATTTTTACAGATAACTGATAGTTCCAAAAATCATTATCGGTGACGATTAATCGGCAAAACCGATATATCGGTCGACCTCTAATACAATAGTTTTGTGAATTGCAAAAGGATGCATTTAAAAACAGTCTGCATGAACAGCACACATTAGTGAATGAGCATAGCATACCATAGCACGCACAGCTTGTGATTCACAAGTGAGTGCTCCACTGATCTCCATCTCAGATGTAGATGCTTGATAGTTTGGTTCATGTGTCTCACCTATTGAGAAACATATTAAAACTACTGTGAACCAGCCTACAGACAGAAACTCTAAGTTCTTCCTGTAGTTTTCTCAAAAATAAAAGGCAGACTGTTTTAAAATATATTTTTTATATTTAACAATAACAAAAACAATAATAATATATTACAAATTATTATATTATTAAAATTGACTGAGTATCACAACTAAACTGAACACAAGAGAGAAAATATTCTAAAGAAACTACAGAAAATATTCCACATTCCAATTCATCATTCAATGTGAAAATCTACAAAGCTTATTTGAGAGTCAGTATTGTTTATATGCACAAATAAATGGTTCACATTCAAATTATTTCAGGCACTTTAGTATTAATTAAACATTTGGCTACAGTTCTTTGAAGTACTATGATGAAAAACAGTGAGTAAAATGTTGCCATATAATCGCAGATTTGAATCACCATCCACCAAAAATAAAGAATCGTAATTATATTGAATCGTAACCTAGATATCTATATAATATCGTACCTAATTACAACATGATTATGCAATATATTAAATATTTTGAATTTAATTTCCAGCAAAATAACTATGATTATATATATAGAGAGTATATATATATATATATATTAGTAAGATTTTGGTAATACTGCCCATCCCTGAATAGCAGGCTGACAAAAAAAAACTAAAAACAACAACAACAACAACAACAGAAAAAAGTGTGTTGTTTTTTCTGTGTTTAGGTTTGAGTCAAAAACAGCTTTGTGCTAGAAATGCTCTCATCTCCTCCTCAGTCCACAAAACCCCAGTGCCATTGACCAAACATTCGGAAATATGCAAATGAAGTAAACCTGGAGCGCTTTACATATAACACGGTCAGCGGAGGCACGCAAGCAAACAACAATTTGAAACTTGCTTTGGACTTCTTTTTTAAACAGTTAATCCACAATATCTGTCACACAAAAACTCACACACCAACATGCTGCGTATTAACTGTCAAAGTATTGCATAAGATCTTGTAGATGCAGAAGAACAATGCACATACATGCTTTCTGATCCTCTGGCCAAAGCAAGCAAACAAACAAGCTTCATATGGTTATGGCTTTCAACAATAGGCAATGGTTGGATGCAAAGGTGAAATTGGGTGAAAGTGGGATCAAAAGGGTACCTCACACAGTCACACCAGTCCTAACTATGCTGACCTGGTGTTCCATGACTAAACACTCATATCACTAGTCAACACAAATCCATCCATAACATAGGGAAGCCAAGGAAAAGGAGTGATGAGAAATGTCATCCAAACCAAAAGGGGAAGATGTACAAAGCACAGAGAGAGGAAGACCAAGCCACAGGAATCAGACAGAGAGGACCCTGCTAAAAAGACCAGCATGGTCACTAGCATACGTTGAGTTTTGGATGCTAATATGCTGGTCCACAGCATCGGATGCAAGTATGCTGGTGTGAAAGTTCCCTTGCTCTCTTGTGAAGGAGGAAGCGGTAGCCAGATGAACAATCCATGTAAGCTTTTATCTACAGTTTTATTTCAGACACACACACACACACACACACACACACACACACACACACACACACACACACACACACACACACACACACACACACACACACACACAGCTTCCAGCTCGGCTCGCTCTCTCTGCCGGTGGTCTGGACTGCCCTTATATCTCTCTCCAGCTCTCACTGGAACACAAAACAGCTGTTAGAGATGATTTCACCCAGGTGTCAATCCTTACCTCTTTCCTCTCCCAGTCTCACTCCCCACAGAATGTTGCTCGACCACACCCCCATCTCCACAGCTGACTTGTACCCACCAGATTACTTAACCACATGCAACTGGCTTGTTTAAACTTCTAACCAGCAAAAAGATGGTGCTACTTCTCTACCTTAACAAGCAAGACCACCTTGGTTAATCAGCTTCACTAACATGGTTTGCTGGTGACCAGTATGACTACATCAAACCAGCACTAAACCAACCAGCCCAGCATTAACCAGCTTAAAGCAATCTTTATACATACTGGTATATGGTGGTGTTTATAACAGAGCAGAACAAAGAAGGAAAACATATAAAGATTATGTTTATAAGAGTATGAAATTTTATGATATAAAAATGTACCAATATGCATTGTGGATATGAAAAATGTTTTGTGTAGAGTTAGATTTATCCATTTCTTTCCATTTTGACCAACAAAAAGTATGAAAAGAGGGCATTGTTAACGTAGGTCTAATGCATCATACCTGTGTGCATTTTAATAATATTTAAACAGGCTATCAGCAGAGCTAGCATGCAAATTGATCATGCTTGAATATGCTTGGAAATGTAGTTGGTTATGTAATGCAAATGTTACAGTGTATTGCCTTTCAAGTCACAGTTAAAGTGTTTTGATGTGATAAGTTGATTGAAGTACATTAGATAAGTTGATTGCAGGAGTTGGAGAAACACATATTGCAAAAACAGCTGGAGCACAGCACATCAGTTGACATGTCTTGCAGTGTCAAAGTTTCAGATCAGTGGGAGCTCAATCAATCAAACTCAAACCAAAGATTCAGGCCCTGAGAAGATGGAAACTAGCAATTGACACATGGTCAGAAAGGGAGCATTGAGACAGAATCATTAATACTCAATCACACAGTGTTTAAAAATATTAATTTTCCCTGATGGGAATATACTACATGTGTGACCCTCTTAAAGACACACACACTTACTTACTTTCTCTCTCTCTCTCTCTCTCTCTCTCTGCCAAGGGTTTATGTTGTTTTGTCTGCATTTGTCCACAATGATCTGGCAAATGACAAAACAGGCCTTAACACAACAGTCTCTGACCATTCTTCCTTCAAGAACATGCAACATATTAGCACTGATTGCAAATCCCTTAGCTGTTATTTTACTTTTAACCAAAGAAAGACCACTGAACTGTAAAATTGTACAGTTTCCCATTCTCACTTCTACTGCTGGTGACTGCCCACTCACTGTGTAAGCACACGACAACGTTCTGCCAACATTGTTATTCATACCCTGATAACAATACTGAGAATAGACCAACACAGTTTGCCCGTCAATGTAACTTACTGTGTGATGAGAAATAGAGACATGATCAAAGCACAGAGATCTGTGCAAGGTATATAGTTATAGAACAGTCACCCCAAGCTGAAAGTCATATGGGACATTTCTCATTGATATTACAGGCATCTAGTATGTGATAAATGCAAAACTTATGACTACTGTACATATAAAACGTTTTGCACTTTAATCTGACATCATTGAAAAAAATTAAAAGGACTCATTTTAAACAGTTAGGCATTTAATAGGGATTTGAAAACATGGTGCAAAATGTACAACACTTGTAAAATGAATAGCACACACTGGTAGCACAGTAGTACAGTATATGGCTGCCAAGTTGTAGCAGCGTTACAATTTTAAAATTGCATACACATGTTCCGTTAGGTAGTGTAAATGCATTGCTGAATGATGCTGGAACCACTGCAAATCAATAATATACAATAGTCATTTCACTAAACATTTTCAGTGTATCCACTGGCAACAGAGCCCACTACAGACGTGACAGAACTACGTTCTGCAGCGTTTTACCACAATCTTTACACGTCACCAAGCATTACTGTAAAGCTGCCGTCAGGGGGTCATTTCCCGCGAAAAGCATGCATTCGAAAGCTTTTATTTATGTAAGAATGGAACAAACATTCAAAATAAAAAAAACACTGTTTTGGTTTACGCAGACACTGTCTGAGCACAGAGGCCATTAGCGGCCCACAGACCCTGCTATTCACAAACACCCATCTTGTTCGTTTACTATTTCCATAAAGAATCGCCGCAGGGCAACGTAACTGTTGTAGAGGCATTTAAATTGTCCTCATCACATTTTTATACAAAAATGCATTTTGACATAATGTATAATTTTCCTCTATCGTACCCCTTAAGTAAGGAATGAGCATCAAGTTGATCAGACACATCATCTTTACGCAAACTACTTGGAGAGGGTAGTCGTGTTGGCAATGCAAACGAAAACATCCAAATAAACCAGAAGGCGCTCTGTCCTTTCCCCGCGTCTTACCGTTACAGTAGAATTCAATATGGCATTAGATGCTGTTTGTCGTATCTCTGCCGCGCTTCCCGGCTTCAGTAGGTTTTTTGTAAATCTCCGGGTCGATTCCGCTGCCATTTCTTCATCAGTACAGTCGAACAACCACCTTATCGTACGTTCTACAAATCCGTGATGTGTTAATTACGCTCAAAGCAAAATACTGCTTTAAACTGTCTGTTAAAGCTGGTCCGGTCTGTCCCTCTACCACGAACAGTTTTACTACAGCTTGGTGGGCAGGGTTCTGTTCATTCAGCAAGCACGCTCTGAGCAGAGAGATAAAGAGGTCATGCTCATGCAGTAATTCATTTCAGCAATATTTGCCAGGTATATTTCACGAATATGAAGGAAAAACAGAGATAGGGCCAGCGATTGATTATAATAAAATCGCGCACTCATATGCCTATTAAGCTAACATGTCACCTTACAAACTAAACATGAATGTGTTGAGTGTACCTAAACCGCCACGATCAGTTCTGCTTTGATTCCACATATAGCAGCATCCAGGATGCCAAACCCGTCGTGCCTCCAGTCATCAACAAATAAAGTGCACAATTCAACGATATCAAAACCATTGGATCAAAAAACGAGGAGCCGGTAATTTTGGAATTATTTTATAAAATGCGGATTCCTAGCGCTGATAATTGTTGTCAAAGTGCAGTTAAATATATCAACAATACGTGTATGAATTAAAAATAAAAGGTAGACTTACAGCGCCATGCCGCGGTGAAAATGTAATTCTAACAAACTCTTTAGTAGCCTAGTTTATGGCCTGCGTGTGTGTGTATGTGTGTGTGTGTGTGTGTGTGTGTGTGTGTGTGTGTGTATATATATATATATATATATATATATATAATTCCATGTTTCACACTGTTCATACATTACCCTGAGTAGGAATAATCCTCATGGTATACAGGTTTTACACTGTATTAAATAAAAAATAAAATAAAAAATAAAATATGTATATATATATAATATATATATATATATATATATATATATATATATATATATATATATATATATATATATATATGTATTTATATAACATTAACATTATTAACATTGTTAACATATAGGTTAACATTATTATTAGCATATTTGTGAGGTCAATAACTTTGACTGGATTTATTTTAACAGGTTGTTTAGGCTACATGTTCAACCCTCAGAGGCCCAGAATTGCCGTGATTGTTTACAGCAATTAAACAATTGTATATATATGTAAAATTGCATATTGAAATTCACACATTAGTCACTTCAAAGCAAAATGTGCTTTAAAAAGCAAGACTTTTATTATCAGTGGCTTCCTAAAACATGTTCAAGCAGGAGAAAAAATATAGCCAGTGGCTAACCAAGGGTTGGCCCACCCAGAATATTACAGTGTGACAGGGCGGAGGGCGGGGCCGGGAGGTGATTATACACACCCGGTCCCTTATCAGGTTAATTAAGCCTCCGAGAGGGATAAAGGCCAACTGCGGATGGTGGTGCGAGAGAGAGAGAGAGAGAGAGAGAGAGATCATTTACGGGCAGCTGACCATCATGTTTGTGTCTTTTGTTTAAGTTTTTAATTAAAATATTATTTAAATTGTCAAGCCGGTTCTCACTTCCTCATTTCCCCTATATCCCTTTACACTGGTGCCGAAGACCTGGGAAGGATGAGGGATACGCCGTAGTGGAGTTCTCGCTGCTACCATCCACCCCAACGGATCAGCTGTGGCTGTCTTCCGGGGGACGGAAGAGCTCGGCCGCCTGGAAGCGGATGAATTGGTCGGCAACAGTGAGGGGAGAGGGGGCTCCTAGGCCGCTGCCAGTGCCGGAGGAGACCCCATCCAGCTGCTGAAATGCGGATGGGGTCTAAGACCGCCAACTGTGAGTGGGGAGGGGCTCACTGCCGACCGCTTTGAGCAGGATAACCGCTGCCAGGGGTGGGGGAGACCCCTTCTGTTCCCCGAGAACGCGGCGGGGCATTCCGTCCACCAGGGGCTGGAGGACTGCCTCCGATCTGCCTGGGGAGGTGCGCCTGTCGTCTACTAGAGGGTGGAGGAGTGGCCGAGGACCAAGCTACGGCATATCGGAGAATCACCGTGTAAGTGTTTTTTTTTTCCCTCTCTCTCCCACGGGCGGAGGGTGGGGCCGGTCGTGATTTTAGGCACCTGGTCCCTTATCAGGCTAATTAAGCCTCCGAGCGATAGATAGAGAGAGAGAGAACGTTTACAGGCAGCTGTTCATCATGTGTGTGTTTGTGTCTTTTGTTTAAGTTTTTCATTAAAATATGATTATATTGTGAAGGCAGTTCTCACCTCCTCCTTTCCATTGAACTCCCTTTACATACAGATTGTTCTTTGACCTCAAATATACATATATATATAGTGCTGCTAAAATCTGTGGTGAATGAGCTACCCTTTAGCTACACCAAACCACAGATAGAAACACTCTGATACATGCTCAGAGCTTTAAAGTCAACTCACTAGATTAAAAAGAATATGTGATGATAATGAGGATTACTGTATGATAAAAAGCAACAACAACAACAACAAGTGATATCCAAATTTAAAAATTGAGATTATAAGGAAGAATAGCTTTTGAGTGCAAACCATGAAAATGACATACCTGAAATGGTTGTATTTAATCAGAATTAATATATGTTGTTAGAATTAATATATGTTGTTATTTTTTAAAGTTAGAGAAGCTGAAGTTTATAGTAATGGAAATATTTTGTGCTGAACATGTTTTTATAATCTATATAAACAATAATAAAAGTGCCAAGACAACCCAGAAATACAATGATCTCAAAGCCACAAGTCTAAAAAATTTACGTTTCAAATTTGAATATGATCTAACAAAAAATTAGGTTCCTGCCAGCTTTTTTCTCTGTAAAATCGCTGCTGGTTGACAGGGTAAAATTTAGGCTCCGCCTTTCTAGACGACACAAAATCTGACTGCACTGCTCGACTATTATGAATAAAACTACACCGCATTTTTAAAAATAGACTTTGGAGACAGGCTCATTTTGTTTACGAGTCTTTAATATATAAGATAATATACAGTTTTACAACATGAATGCTGCTCAGATTGCACAGTTTGTTGAAGAACGATGACAAAGGTTAATTCTTTCAGGTGAGATCTCATGTAAACAATGGAGAATATATCAATATTTCTCAGATTTATCACTTGTATGGACAAAAAGTTCTATTGGATGTTTTTCAATGAATGCTTGTCATGGACAATTGACCCAAGTTTGGCAAACTGGATTCATCTGGCGATCGCGTTTTCATAATAAGTCCCGTTTTTATATTGCAAGTTTTCATTTGTACTCCTGGCACAAATAACTAAATTGCTGTTCTGGAGCACTGCTATCATGAAACAGAGATCAGAGATGGTAAATTATATATTAAATGTACGCAGAGTGACGTCACTACCACGTGCGGGTGAATTGAGTATCAACAGGTTAAAAGTCAGCAAAATTTCTAACATCCTATAAAAAACACACATAATTGAAACTGGACCTTATGCACTACTTATGCCCCTAAAACTGTTGAAATTAAAAATGCTTTTAACAAACATTTGCATATTCTTCAGAGTGATCAATTTCTATAAATCACATTTACAGACTCATCCCTGACCACTTACAAGTAGTCAAAGAACATGAGGAAAGGAGTGAGAGATTGCTTCCATAAGGTAACTAACTTCTATTACAGGAAAAGTTTATTTTGTTTGATTTTAAATGTGGAAATTGTATCAATTATCAATATATACAAAATGTTAAACGTTTTATTAACAAAGGCATAGTAAGTATAAATAGTTTTATTACAATTATTGCAGAACAAAAATTATTATTTATTTGATTCGGGTCAATGTGATAAAGCCTATGTTAGGGAAAAATCTCTCCCCCTCTAAGATCATATCACAGAACGGAAGTGCAATTGGAAGAAAGAATTTGACTAACCCTGTAGCAAGACACTTTAGGGACTTCAATCATCCTGTGTTCTCAGCAAGCACTTTTTAATCATCTTATGTTCTCAAAAAATAAAAGTATTTTGGTTGCAGTAATGTTACAGTACAAGGTTTTAAAAACATCCTTAAAACGACACCTGAATAACATAATAAAAATAAAAGTTTTAAAAACGTTGTGAAAGTACTAACCTGGGTTGCGTTTCCCAAAGCATCGCAGGGACCATGGGCACTAATATTTTCTACGATCTACTTAGGTTTACGATGCTTTTGGGAAACACAGCCCTGGTAAGTTGCATAAAATGTAAGTATAATATGTTTTTAATACAAAAATAAAAAAAAATATTTGTATGTTTGAACAACATTTTTAAAATATGTCAGAAAAATAGAAAAATACAACCAGGCCAAACTACAATGTCAATCCAACCAAAATTTTGTCCACAAACTTTTCAATCTATTTACATTCTATTTACTTGACATTGTAGTTTGGCCACAAACTTTTCAATCTGTTTACATTCTAATTACTTCAGTAAGTGAAGTTTTGGTATTTCATTCTTTTGTTTGGTATTATTGAAATGAAAGAAGTGCATTTTGAGACATTGAATTTCTGCAACTAATTTAAGATTTGCAGATAACATCAGTCATATTTGAGTGTCATTTAATGTGAAATTCACTTTACTGTTCAGGTTTATTTCATTTGATGGGACTTTGAAGTTTTGAGAGTGTACTGGGAGACATTTTTCACAGAAAAGACACAACAGACATTTTGATATTTTATTCAGATCTTTGCTGATTTTTTTCCTTTTAAAATGGAGACAAATAATTCATTAATTCTGTTTACATAACTGTTTACAAATACATCCAATGGTTAATTTCCTTAAAATTACCTTTTGTGTTGTTTGAGATTATTCTTAATTTGTTTAATATTATATATATATATATATATATATATATATATATATATATATATATATATATATATATACACACACACACAGGTAGACAAAAGTTTGGAATAATGTACAGATTTTGCTATTATGGAAAATGCAAATTTTATTCACCAAAGTGGCATTCAGCTGATCACAATGTTTAGCCAGGACATTAATAACATGAAAAATGACTATTACAATTTGAAAAAATCTTTCAGAATGTCTTAAACTACTTAAAAAGAGTTCTCATCAAAACATCCTCCACATGCAGCAATGACAGCTTTGCAGATCCTTAGTATTCTAGCTGTCAATTTATCCAGATACTCAGGTGACATTTCACTCTACGCTTCCTGTAGCACTTGCCATCGATGTTGCTGTCTTGTTGTGCACTAAGATGTTGAGCAGGTAGAATTCAATGAAGCTGTCAGCTGAGGACATGTGAAGTGGCTATTTCTCAAACTAGAGGGTCTGATGTACTTATCCTCTTGTTTAGTTGAACATCCGATCCTTCTGCATCTCTTTCTGTCCTTGTTAGTGCCAGTGATCCTATGTCTTTGAAGACTGTAGTATACACCTTTGTATGAAATCTTCAGTTCCCTTTACAAAAAGCTTCACTATGATTCTGCGCTGAAGAGCGCTTTGGGAACACGTCTCACTTGTGACCAGCTGTGAATATGTATGCAACACGTCAATGAACATTGACCGGAATTTATAGTCTCTGCCGATGTAATCATTGGACGCACCTGGCGCAGTGGCTATAAATAGATGCTTCACCGGTGCATCATCAGATTTTTCGTCTTCAGAGCCATTCTGTGCTGTGTGCTATCACAAGCCTGTCTAACTTTCTTTCCTCTGTCAGGAGTTAGATTTTGATAGGCAGTGTGCAGTGAACCTTTCCTTCTTTCTGTTTCCTCTGAAAAAAAAAAAAAGAAATCTATCTATCTACCTAAAATGACTGAAAGTCAAGGCAAACGGTGCGTGTTCCCCTGTCTCCGCTCTATGGCCGAGAGGGACACGCATCAGTTTTGTTTTGTTTTGTTTGTTTGGGGAAAGAGCATGCTGCTCTCGTGTTGGGGCGGGGCGGGTGCAAGCATTGTGATCTGCTTTTGGGCAAAATGTTTTGCGCTCGCCTCTCTTACTTCCAGGAGTCAGCACCCACACTTCACTCATGGGGCTCTCGCATGGATCTGGCTGAGGACCGAAAGACAGGTTCAATATATTCGACTATCGTGGGTGCTGAGGCACAGGGGTATTCGATGATGCTGCCGGGTGAGGAGACACTTGCGGTTTATCTCTCACCGGGCTCGGCATCATCACTGAAAAGTCCCTCCCTCCCCACGAAGCCGTGCAGGACCACCTCCACGCTAGTGTGGAAGGCATATCAAGCGGCGGGTCAGGCTGATGCTGCTCTGCACACCATGGCGGTGTTGCAGGCATACCAGGCTGATCTGTTAAGGAACTGAGTGCAGGTTCCGCACTCGACAAGGAAGCATTTTTTGAGCTTTGTCGAACCACGGACCTATCTCTACGTGTGACCAAACAGACAGCCTATGCTATTGGCCGGTCTATGTCCGCTTTGGTCAGCACGGAAAGACACCTGTGGCTCAACCTATCGGGTATCAAGGACAAAGATAAAGCTTTCCTCCTTGATGCCCTGGTTTCGCCTTCTGGACTTTTCGGAGACGCCATGACTACGGTCATCTCCAGGTTCCAGGAGGCAAAAAGCCATGAGGAAGCATTCGGGCAATTCTTTCCTCACCGCACTCAGGGGGCGGGGCCGTCGGCCACCCAGTCCAACCCTGGTCCTGCTAGAAGGGAGGCTCAAAAACAGAGCTTGGCGAGTCGTGCACCCCCTCGTAACGACTGGGGACAGGCTCGTGGCCCCGACAGCCTCCAAAGCAAGACCTCAGGGCAGTTTTTTCAAAAAGGAAAAAACCCTGACAGTCTTGCGCTCAGCCCGGTGGGGGTAGCTCCCCTCGGGACAGGGCGCGTGTACCATCCACTTTGCCCCTCCCGGTACCCTCACGAATGAGTCAGGCTATTACAGCAGATACTTCCTGGTCCCCAAGAAGGGTGGGGGGTTGCGTCCGATCTTAGATCTTCGAGGCTTGAACCGCTCAGTCAGGGTGTTCAAGTTCAAGATGTTAATTGTCAAGACGGTTGTGTCACAATTCCAACGCTACGATTGGCTGGTCACGATCGATCTTATGGACGCATATTTTCATATAGAAATTCTATCCCTTTGGGCCTTCTGCATATGAGACCGTTTCAGCTGTGGCTAAAAGCCAGGGGATTTCATCCAAGGGCCAGTCCCCTAAAGGGTTACACGCCACGGGCTTCGTTCCCTTTCTATGTGGTTCAGACCCCGGTTTCTTACCTTGGGTCCCACTCTAGGTGCGTCTTGTCGTCTCAGACTGCTTACGGCAGACGCCTCCCTGAAGGGCTGGGGAGCGGTCTTAAGTTGTCGTCGAGCTCAAGGGGAGTGGGAGGGTCATCAGCTCGATTGGCACATCAACTGCCTCGAGTTGATGATGGTATTTCTGGCCCTGAAATACTTCCTCCAGCATCTGAGAGGCTGCCATGTCTTGGTGCGGGTAGACAACACAACAGCAGTCTCCTACATAAATCATCAAGGAGGACTACGTTCACGCCAGCTGAATTCTCTGGCACGTCGCATTCTCCTTTGGGCCCAGGGCAAGCTCCTGTCACTCAGGGCAGTTTATATCCCTGGATGCCTGAATGTGGGAGCAGATTTACTGTCCAGACATCAGTTACCGACGGGGGAGTGGAAACTCCACCCCGAGGTAGTAGAGCAAATCTGGGTGAGATATTACAGGGCATAAGTGGACCTCTTCGCCTCTTCTCAGACAGCGCAATGTCCCCTCTACTTGGGTCTGGACGCGAGGGGTCTGGACGCGATGGCGCATACATGGCCCAGAATGCGCCTGTATGTGTTTCCCCCGGTTTCTCTGCTCCCGGGAGTCTTGGCCAGAGTTCGCCAGCAAGGGTCTTGCCTCTTACTGATAGCGCCGTGCTGGCTGAACAGGGTATGGTTCTCGAAGATAATGTCTCTCCTCGATGGCTCGCCTTGGGCGATTCCGGTGATCCCCGGCCCGAGCTATGGAACCTTCATGTTTGGCCCCTGAGGAGTACCAACTGAGGGACACAGGGCTTTCACCTGAGGTTATCGAGATAATTTTAAGTGCCTGGGCTCCCTCTACCAGAAGGATCTACGCCAATAAATGGGGTGTCTTTGAAAAATGTAGTACACATAATGCAGATCCGGTTAACTGCCAGATTTCTTCAGTTCTGGACTTTCTGCAGGAAAAACTGTCAGCAGGCATTTGCCCGCCACACTCAGGGTTTATGTGGCCGCCATTTCGGCTTGCCACGCCCTGATTGACGGGGTGCCTCTGGGGAGACATCCTCTACTCGCCCGTTTCATTCATGGAGCCAGGCGACCTTCTTGGGTCTTAGTAGTAGTCCTTGAGACCCCCTTTGAACCTCTAGAGTCAGCGTCTGACAGACTTCTGACTCTCAAGATGTTTTTTCTTATGGCTATTACTTCTCTAAAGAGAATTGGGGACCTACAGGCTCTGTCTGTTTTGCCAGCCTGTTTAGAGTTTGCCCCAGGAATGACCAAAGAAATTTTGCATCCTCATCCCGATTACCTTCCTAAGGTGCCTTTCTCGACCTTAAACCCGTTCACTCTTGAAGCCTTCTGCTCCCCGCTATTCTCTATGCTGGAGCAGGAAAGACTTCATGGACTTTGTCCAGTCCGTGCCCTTCAGACCTATATCCACTGCATTAGCCAGTGGCAACTATTCGTTTGTCATGGGGGCCGCAACAAGGGGGCGGCTGCCACCAAGCAGACTATGTCGCATTGGGTGAGGGATGCTATTGCCCTGGCCTACGAGGCACGCGGTCAAGCTTTGCCTGTAGGCATCAGGGCTCACTCTACCAGAGGGGTCGCCTCTTCTCAAGCCTTGGCCAGAGGGGTCCCTCTGCAGCATGTTTGTGATGCAGAAGGCTGGTCCTCTCTGCACACATTCATTAGATTCTACAGCTTGGATGTTCATGCCACTCCGGGCTCTTATGTCCTTGAGTCGACATCTCAAGCCCATGTCTGAGCCCTCTCATGCTCTTGTGAGCACACTGCACAACCGTGGGGGGTTCGGACAGACACAGTGCGACGGCTTGGGTATTCTTGTTCCCAAAGCGCTCTTCAGCGCAGCATCATAGTGAAGCTTTTTGTAAAGGGAACGTCTCGGGTTATGTATGTAACACTTGTTCCCTGAAAAAAGCGGAATGAGATGCTGCGCTTTTCTGCCACACTGGGATGCCTCGGGACTGCTCTTCAGACGAATACCTGATGATGCACCGGTGAAGCATCTATTTGTAGCCACTGCGCCAGGTGAGTCCAATGATTACATCAGCAGAAGCTATAAATTCCGGTCAATGTTCATTGACGTGTTGCATACATATTCACAGCTGGTCACAACTGAGACGTGTTCCCAAAGTGCTCTTCAGTGCAGCATCTCGTTCCGCTTTTTCAGGTTACAAGGATTACATACGTAACCCGAGACGTTTTTTGGCAGTTTCAAGCATTGTGTAGACTTCATTCCTCAAAACAATTATTTACTGACAAGTTTCTAGAGAAAGTTGTTTCTTTTTTGCCATTTTTTTAACCTAAAATTGACCTTAAGATATGCCAGTCTATTGCATACTGTGGCTACTCAAAAACAAATATAAAGACAATGTTAAGCTTATTTTAACAAACCAAATAGCTTTTCATTTTTTTGTGTTTGATATAATAGCAAGTGATTTGCTATTACCAAATTAGCAATTTAGCTTAATCAAGGATAAGGTGTTGGAGTGATGGCTGCTAGAAATGGGGCCTGTCTAGATTTGATTAAAAAATATTTTTTAAATAGTGATGGTGCTGTTTTTTTTTTACATCAGTAATGTCCTGACTATACTTTGTGATCAGCTGAAGGCCATTTTGATGAAAGTACCAATTTCCTTCCAAAACAGCAAAATCTGTACATTATTCCAAACTTTTGGCCGCCAATGTATATTGCAACTCACTAATTGCAGCACTAGTTTGCTGAAAAGCACTAAACTACAACCTACAAAATGCAAAAACAAAATTTGGCAAAAATAATATTATTTCACATGCACCAAACCACATGTTTCTTTCACAAATAGGAAACTGCTGTAAAGCTTTCTGTTTCATTAGACAAACTTATATGCCTACCATCATAACCATTAGGCATGGTACTGAATACACAAATGTATGAATAGACAAGGAGAAGTAGCAGTTGCAGGGAAAAAATGCAATAACCTACAAAGATCTTTATAAAAGACACTCTGATGCCAAACCAACAAGAGTTCAAATAAAATAATGTCAGTACAATAATAACAGAGGCTATCTTTAGTCACATAAACACTGTATAAAAAATGCATTATATAAATAATAATAGCCTAATAACTTTTGGCATACCTTTTGATGCAAGCATCGACTGGGACTTCCAGATATGACAGGGAAATTCAAGCAGCTCAGCTTCGATTTTAGGATACTTACTTCAATGAGATTTCAGATTGTAGGAATATTTTTTCCATTCCATGAAAGAAATCACTTACAGCAGCACCTTTCTGTTTTGGGGACTTGAGGGGTCTGTTTTTGATTGCTGGGTTCATATCTTGCAGTGAGTCTGAATATTTCTAGGGCATGAGGTTCCATGGTTAAGACATGACTTTCTGTATAGCTGGTTTGGAACAAAGTGAATCTTGAAAAGCGCAATACAAAATAAAATGACTTGATTTATGTTAAATTACCTTTGTTCCACATAATTTTCTCTGTCTTTGAGGAGAGATTTTCCATTATGTGCAGTACTAATTTGACTTATTCTGCTGTCCAATCATCTTTTTTTAAAAATAAATAAAATAACTCAAACTATTGTTTGCTATGCCTGTTTTCATGCTCACACTGTCACTTACCAACAGACTAACGTGCTGGTGTGCTGGTGACATTTCTAGAGTAGTTGATTAACAGTTGATTGACATTGCCATTTATTCATATGGTTTATTTTATTTTCTCAGTTTCACACATTTGTTACAAATTGTTTGAGAATAGACTTTTAAAAAAATCTGTATTTACGTTGTTATTTTTAACATTGTATTAATGTCACAGAATGATCTCTAATATTCTGGTTGGGTATAGGCCAACCCGTGGCTATGCACCTGGTTTTTAAAATTTAAACAAAATTTACTAATTAAACTAATTTAGGTAAAATTGGTTATAACTTTGCACAGAAAAAGTTTGAATACAATTTTTTCAAACTAAAATCAGTCTTGTGGCAATACTTTTTAAACAGAGAGCATTTTAACGTTTTCGGATTGCCTCGCATTTTCAGTTTTTTAAGAATAGGAGGGACAAATTGCTTAGTTCTGAAATTTATTTTTGTGGTAATCAAAATTATGCCAAAAAATGCAGTCAATTGAGTTTAACTTGTATTGAACCCGGTATACTCCTTCAAGAAAAGTTCCTATTTGAAAAGTACTTTAACATTAACATTGCAGACACCAAAAACATTGGTTATTGTTGTAACCTCCGTTCCCCGAGGGACGGAACGAGATGTTGTGTTGAATGAAGTGACACAAGGGGTTTTCCTGGGATGCCAAATGTACCTCTGAACCTGAGAAAAGGCCAATGTCAAGTTGGCAGACAGAATTTGCATGCCCTGCACTGGACAGGTATAAAGGGAAGCAGGGCAGCGACCCTTTATACCTGTATGACTGTGTTACGTGAAATGCCGTGTTGCGTGAACTGCCGAGACAGATGCAAGTAGGCTACTGCGTGCTAGAGACAACTGTGTCGGCTGCACATAGCCCTCTCCAACGCCCCCAAAGAGGAGTCACATAAAGACCTTAGGTTCCCTGCACCCCAGATTCGGTGAACAGGCGCTACATGACTAGCATGGGAGCAAGCCCGGCAGCCGCGCCTTTTCTCTCACTATGACTCTCACATAGGATGCGATCTTAATGCTATAAAATGTATTGGGGAAGGCGGTCTTTCCCGGTCCTATTCTTTCAGGGGGAAAAGACCCTGTAGAGGCCACATCCTGCCCAGTCTAGGGGAAGGTAACATGTGGCAAATACACCACGAGGGTTGTGAAGCTGTACGTGGGAAATGGCACGGTGGTAGGTCCAGTCTAATGAAGTTGGACTCTACAAGCACTGCAACCGGGGCTGCCAAAGGGAAATGCGGGTCCGCCGACAGGGGGACCGTACCGCGGGAAATACATCATGGGGAGTTTGCCTGAAAAGGGCAAAAAATTGCTCTGCTGAATTTGCAGGCCAGAAGGCTAGGGCGCGACGCTTAGTGACTAACCTGGGATAGAAGGCACACTGGATCAACTTGGTGTAGGGTGCTGTGTGCAAGCCGAACACCCGGTCGGTTGTGCCGTGTTACCGAGTTCTACCGGCTCAGACAAAACTTTTTTTTTTGTCAGGTTCTACCTGACAAAACTCGGGATGAGACTGACTCAACAGTGAGATTGTAAAATCTGGCAAATGTATTGGGTGTTGCCCAGCTCGCTGCTCTACAGATGTCTGCAAATGAGGTGCCATGGGCCAGTGCCCACGAGGATGCCATACTTCTTGTAGAGTGTGCTCGAACCCGCAAGGGGGCGGGCATGGCCTGGGTGTAATAAGCTAAGGAAATAGCATCAAACTATTCTAATAACCCAGAGCTAACCTCTGTTTGGTCCCTGAAGGGGGTCGTAGGAACCTTGGGCATGTAGCCCAGTCGCGGCCTCAGGATAACTTGAGAATGTGCTGGAACGAACTCCCGGCAGGTGACACTAACAGAGAATGCATGCAGGTCCCCAACCCTCGTGATGGAGGCTAACACGATCAGGACGGCCATCTTCAGGGATAGGGCCTTGAGCTCAACTGAATCAATCGGCTCAAAGGGGGGTCTCTGAAGGCCCAAGAGGACCACAGAGAGATACTAGGAGGGGAACAGGCTAGGCCGAGGAGGGTTCAGTCTCTGGGCGCCTTTCAGGAACCTGATAATCAAGTCGTGCTTACCTAGGGACTTGCCATCTACTGCGTCGTGGTGGGCTGTGATAACAGCTACATACACCTTCAAGGTGGAGGGGGACAGCCTCCCCTCCAGCCTCTTTGCAGGAATGAAAGCACTGACCGAACTGCGCACCTCTGTGGGTCTTCGGCTCGAGAAGTATACCAATTAGCGAACAAGTTCCACTTCAGGGCGTAAAGTTGCCTGGTTGAATGAGCTCTGGCTTGGTTGATCGTGTCTATGTCTGCAGGTGGTAGATCCACTAGATCTTCCACATCCCGTCCAGGGGCCAGACATGGAGGTTCCAGAGGTCTGGGTGTGGGTGCCAGAGGGTTCCCTGTCCCTGAGAAACTTCCTCAATGGAATTTTCCAGGGAGGTGCTGACGCGAGGAGCGTAAAACCCGAGAACCAGGCCCAGGTGGGTCAGTAAGGGGACAGGATAACCTATTCCTCATCCTCCCTGATCTTGCACAGCACTGGTGCAAGAAGGCTCACTGGGGGAAATGCGTACTTGCGCAGCCCCCGGGGCCAGCTGTGTGCCAGCGCATCTATCCTGAGAGGAGCTCCTGTCACGGCGTTCCAGAGCAGGCAGTGCGAGTTGCCTTGGGAGGCAAAGAGATCTATCTGTGCCTTGCCGAATTGGTCACAAATCAGCTGGACCACCTGGGGGTGGAGCCTCCACTCTCCGCTGGGCGAAACTTGCTGCTACAGCGCATCCGCCGTCGTGTTGCGGTTGCCAGGGATGTGAGTGGCACGTAGAGACCTGAGTCGCGGCTGACTCCAAAGGAAGAGATGGCGGCGAGTTGTGACCGATCAAGACGTGCTTGCCCCGGATTAGTGGGAGAAACCTCGGTAGGGCAAGAGATACAGCCAACATCTCTAGGCAGTTGATGTGCCAATGCTACCGGGGTCCTGTCCAGAGGCCAGCGGCAGCGTGCCCGTTGCACACGGCGCCCCAACCCTGTTGAGAGGCGTCTGTGGTCACCACGACATGTCTGGACACCTGCTGCAAGGGGACTCCGGTCCGCAGAAAGCAGAGTTCTGTCCAAGGGTTGAAAGTCTGATGTCAAGAAGGGGTGATTGTCACACGGTATGTGCCGTGGCACATGCCCATCTCGGGACTCGAGTCTGTAGCCAGTGCTGAAGCGGTCTCATATGCATCAACCCGAGCAGCACGGCCACGGCTGAGGATGCCATATGCTCCAGGAGCCTCTGTAATTATTTTAAAGGAACTGCTGTGCCGGGCTCGAAGAGAGCGAGGCACCTGAGCACTGACTGAGCGTGCTCGTTGGTGAAATGCTAGTGGAGTCTAACTCCATGCCAGGAAAAGAGATACTCTGAACTGAGACGAGCTTGCTCTTTTTCCAGTTGACCTGAAGCCCTAGACGGCTGAGGTGCCTGAGCACCTTGTCCCTGTGAGTGCACAGTAACTCTTGAGAGTGAGCCAGGATGAGCCAGTCGTCGAGGTAGTTGAGTATGCAGATGCCCACTTCCCTTAGCAGGGCAAGAGCTGCCACTGTGATCTTCGTGAAGACGTGAGGGGACAGGGACAAGCCGAAGGGGAGGACCCTGTACTGATACGCCTGGCCGTCGAATGCGAACCGTAAGAAGGGCCGGTGTCTAGGCAGAATGGAGATGTGGAAGTACCAGGGAAGGTCTACCACCGCGAACCAATCTAGTTGTTGAACGCAGGTAAGAATCTGTTCTGCGTGAGCATTTTCAACGGGAGTCTGACTTGCTGGTCCAAGATTGGTCTCAACCTGCCACCTTTCTTGGGTCTGATGAAGTAAGGGCTGTAGAAACCCTTCTCCATCTCGGCTGGAGGGACATATCACATCCTTGAGGAGCAGGGTCGTGATCGCTGCTTGTAAAGCGCTGGCTTTCTCGCCGCGCACGGAAGTGGAGTGAACACCGCTGAAACGAGGCAGGAGCCGGGCGAACTGAATCGCGTAGCCGGGTTGGATGGTCCTGGCCAGCCAGCGTGACAGATTGGGAAGTGAAAGCCATGAATCCAAACTCCGCATGACGGCCACTAATTGGACAATCGCTTTTGACATACCGGGCGGGGCTTCACGGCCGGGGGTAGCAGGTAATAGCGCGTCGGGAGGCAGAAGAGCGTCCCGAGGTTTGGCTGCTGAGAAAAGACTCAAAGCACTTACCTTGTTCCACTAGATCTTCCACATCCCGTCCAGGGGCCAGACATGGAGGTTCCAGAGGTCTGGGTGTGGGTGCCAGAGGGTTCCCTGTCCCCGAGAAACTTCCTCAATGGAATTTTCCAGGGAGGTGCTGACGCGAGGAGTGTAAAACCCGAGAACCAGGCCCGGGTGGGTCAGTAAGGGGACAGGATAACCTATTCCTCATCCTCCCTGATCTTGCACAGCACTGGTGCAAGAAGGCTCACTGGGGGAAATGCGTACTTGTGCAGCCCCCGGGGCCAGCTGTGTGCCAGCGCATCTATCCTGAGAGGAGCTCCTGTCACGGCGTTCCAGAGCAGGCAGTGCGAGTTGCCTTGGGAGGCAAAGAGATCTATCTGTGCCTTGCCGAATTGGTCACAAATCAGCTGGACCACCTGGGGGTGGAGCCTCCACTCTCCGCTGGGCGAAACTTGCTGCTACAGCGCATCCGCCGTCGTGTTGCGGTTGCCAGGGATGTGAGTGGCACGTAGAGACCTGAGTCGCGGCTGACTCCAAAGGAAGAGATGGCGGCGAGTTGTGACCGATCAAGACGTGCTTGCCCCGGATTAGTGGGAGAAACCTCAGTAGGGCAAGAGATACAGCCAACATCTCTAGGCAGTTGATGTGCCAATGCTACCGGGGTCCTGTCCAGAGGCCAGCGGCAGTGTGCCCGTTGCACACGGCGCCCCAACCCTGTTGAGAGGCGTCTGTGGTCACCACGACATGTCTGGACACCTGCTGCAAGGGGACTCCGGTCCGCAGAAAGCAGAGTTCTGTCCAAGGGTTGAAAGTCTGATGTCAAGAAGGGGTGATTGTCACACGGTATGTGCCGTGGCGCATGCCCATCTCGGGACTCGAGTCTGTAGCCAGTGCTGAAGCGGTCTCATATGCATCAACCCGAGCAGCACGGCCACGGCTGAGGATGCCATATGCTCCAGGAGCCTCTGTAATTATTTTAAAGGAACTGCTGTGCCGGGCTCGAAGAGAGCGAGGCACCTGAGCACTGACTGAGCGTGCTCGTTGGTGAAATGCTAGTGGAGTCTAACTCCATGCCAGGAAAAGAGATACTCTGAACTGAGACGAGCTTGCTCTTTTTCCAGTTGACCTGAAGCCCTAGACAGCTGAGGTGCCTGAGCACCTTGTCCCTGTGAGTGCACAGTAACTCTTGAGAGTGAGCCAGGATGAGCCAGTCATCGAGGTAGTTGAGTATGCAGATGCCCACTTCCCTTAGCAGGGCAAGAGCTGCCACTGTGATCTTCGTGAAGACGTGAGGGGACAGGGACAAGCTGAAGGGGAGGACCCTGTACTGATACGCCTGGCCGTCGAATGCGAACCGTAAGAAGGGCCGGTGTCTAGGCAGAATGGAGATGTGGAAGTACCAGGGAAGGTCTACCACCGCGAACCAATCTAGTTGTTGAACGCAGGTAAGAATCTGTTCTGCGTGAGCATTTTCAACGGGAGTCTGACTTGCTGGTCCAAGATTGGTCTCAACCCGCCACCTTTCTTGGGTCTGATGAAGTAAGGGCTGTAGAAACCCTTCTCCATCTCGGCTGGAGGGACATATCACATCCTTGAGGAGCAGGGTCGTGATCGCTGCTTGTAAAGTGCTGGCTTTCTCGCCGCGCACGGAAGTGGAGCGAACACCGCTGAAACGAGGCAGGAGCCGGGCGAACTGAATCGCGTAGCCGGGTTGGATGGTCCTGGCCAGCCAGCGTGACAGATTGGGAAGTGAAAGCCATGAATCCAAACTCCGCATGACGGCCACTAATTGGACAATCGCTTTTGAAATACCGGGCGGGGCTTCACAGCCGGGGGTAGCAGGTAATAGCGCGTCGGGAGGCAGAAGAGCGTCCCGAGGTTTGGCTGCTGAGAAAAGACTCAAAGCACTTACCTTGTTCCACGCATCCAGCAGGGGGCGGGTTAGAGACTGAGGAAGAGGTCCTAGAGAGGCGTCTTCAGAACTCGTCAGCATTGACCTGCCGGGGCTGAGCAGTTGCAGGGCTTGAGGCAAGGGAACTGCGTCCGGGGTGCCGGGAATGTAGAGTTTTGGGGCCAGGTACAGTCCTGTCTCCCCGGCTCCCCGAACACAGTTCCCTTGCCTCCGGCCCCGTGACTGCTCAGCCCCGGCAGGCCAGTGCTGATGAACGGCACACACCGACTGGGTGACCTAGGGAGTGAGGAAATTACTCTTTATTGAGAATGTGGGTGCCGCAGCCCGAAGGCGATGTGGCAAATGAAACAAGGATTCTCCTCCCGGCCCTCCACCAGGGGACGGAGTGGTCTTGGTACCAGCTCCGGAGCGAGCGTCTGACTGCCTGGGTCGCCTGTCTCGAGCGCTTCGGAGCTATCCTGGTTCTGGAAGGGGTCCTGGAGACGGGTGGCATACTCCACCTGCGAGGTGCTCGATGCTGGGGCTGAGAGCTGGGCCCGGGTTCAGGCGGAGCTTCCTGTTGTTTAGCCGCAGGGGGACGCCCTCGGCGTTGAGAAAGCGTGCCTTGTCAATGTTGCGCATCTCGACCATGTTCAGCCAGAGGTGACATTCCTGGACCACAAGGGTGGCCATCACCCACCCGAGTGCCTGTACCGTGACCTTCGTGGCTCTGAGATCGAGGTCGGTGGCAGAGCGCAGTTCCTGCAACACTTCGGGGTCGGAACTACCCAGGTGCAGATCTTTGTGTGCCTTGGCTTGGTGACCTTGCAGGAGAGCCATGGCATGCAGGGCGGAGGCGGCCTGTCTGGTGGCGCTGTAGACAATCGAGGTCAGTGGTGACGTCATTCTACAGGCTCTGGAGGGGAGTGACGCTCTCCGATGCAGTAGCAATGTCAGCATCCAATTCTGGGGGCTCAAGGGAGAATGCCGGCTGGCCGCAAGGTGAGCCAAACTCATCCAGAGCTCGGACGGAGGCGGGTGGTTCATGGGGATTTACCCAGCGAACCGACCCCGTCGTCATCCCCAAATCGCCTTCATCACCAGCCGGGTCATCCTGGGAATAAGGAACGACGCGGGGGGGGGGGGGGGGCGTGGCTGAAATGGCTTTCTCTCGTGAGAAAAGAAAGATGCGACTGTAATGTTGCCATGGCTATGTTCATGGACTGCAGAGCGTGCAGAGAGAGAGAGAACGTCAGCTGGAAATGCGCTGTAGATCCAACAGCAGTGTTTATCGCCAGTAGAGGTGAGTGGGCTCCGAAGAAAAATTCTGACTGGCACTCGCTGCCCGGCTTCCCTTTATACCCATATGTCCAGGGTGGGGCATGCAAATTCTGTCGGCCAACTTGACATTGGCCTTTTCTCAGGTTCAGAGGTATGTTTGGCATCCCAGGAAGACCCCTTGTGTCATTCGACACAACATCAATTGAGTGACAGAAGAGGAACAATAGTCTTTTCTTCCCCACAACTGAAAAACACCAGCCACCTCTGATTTTATATAACAATGCAAAATGTTCGATAAGTTGTTCCCCCATAATTTTACATTAATATTTTCACATGCTTTCGCTCCTAGTCTGTATTTTCATTATGGCTACTCAGTGAACACATTAAAAGTGGAAAAAAGGGGTAATTGTCTTTTAGTCCTGCATCGTCATATTTTATTCATTTTGTAAGCTCTATTAGTTTGTTAACTTTGAAGAAGCATACAAAAGGTTTTGGACAAAATACATATTCCGGTGGGACCAAGAAGGCCTTATTCCAACTGAATACCTTAAAGGTAGCTACTGGCATGAGGGAGAAAATACAATTGAAAGTGAACATGTTCTGTTACAAGGAGCAATATCCAAGTGTTTGAAAGAAGCCAGGTCATGATTATTGCATTATGTTCAAAAAAGAGAAAAGGGTAAAAATAATAAAAAAGGCATCTGGAATAATGCACTTTTCAGAGTCTATCCATCATTGTTTCACCACGCACTGTCCTTTATGCAAAGGGAGAGTGCTTTGCCTCCATCATGTGTCGGAGACACTCCCCTTTCTCTCAAGCAGCCAAACAGGATCTGGTATAATTGAATTGAATGAGGCTATCTCAGAAATGGCCCGAATGAATTATATTGCATTATGCCAGAAGCGAGATCTGTAGAAAGCAAATGATGCAGTTTTTGATGTATGATGTATTTTGGACAGTTTTTTAGCATGTCCAAAATATCTGTCCAATAAAAAGTTCAGTGGTATGTATCAATGTAATAAAACAACCAACAAGTTGTTGAAGGATTATTTTCTGTAATGAAATTTAAATTAAAGAGAGGTTATAAATGTTTTATTTGATCTGACTACCATTTCACTGTATTATTTAACAGTGGCTACCTTGATCTAATTTTACTTGATTTACTCCAAAAAAATTATTTTTTGTGTAACCTAACATAGTTAGGTTGATTTAGTAATGTTGAATAAAAATTTAGATCAAACCAGTTAATTTAGATGTTAACAAAAGACATTTTTTACAATGTACACAAAAAAATGACCTAAAAATATATATGTTGTAATATTAATTAGTTGTATTCATGTCAGAAATATTATTTTACTATTTCACTAACTGAACCTGAACACATTAGGTTGAACGGACAAAACCAATTTTAAGGGTTAGATCGGGTAGAAATAGCTCCTTAAGCTAACAATTGCAAGTTACCACTTGGTATGACTTTTCCTTGAAGCATGCTCTCCAGCTGGCATGGACTCCAATGTTTGTGCAAAATCTGATGATCACAGTATGATTTGAGACTGTTCAAAGAGCACCTTGTGCTTCAAGCAAGGAAATCTGAACTTTTGTATAATTAATGTCACAAATTTACTTACATTTGATTAATGATCTAGAAAATTGTGATTAGTGTCCTTAAATTGAGTTAATTAACAGAGGTTTCTGATGGAGCATGTTAATTTTAATCTGACAAATTAAAGCCAATGAGCAGGAGTATATAACCCCTGGTTACCTGCATGGTAATCATGTATCTTGGTGAACATGGTTACATTAGCTCTCTCTCTCTTTCGGTCATTTCTACACCTACCATATAATTTTCTCTGCCAAATGATCTGTTTGAGTAGCGCAGTGGAGCCAGTGTCCATACTGGGGAGCCCTTGACTTAGATCTCCATAGAGTTTTCCTGGGCTGCCGCAGAATTTCCTGTGCAGTATGTAGATCAACAGTCCATTAAACTGAACTATGCCCTCTCATATATTCTAACCTTCCCACCCAGTAAGCCCAAATATCTGAAAACTCTACCAGCTATGTCCCACGACTCTCCAATAACCCTCTCCTCAATCAAACAGATTGCAATTTCAGAGGAAGTATAGTAAGAGTTTCAACTGGCAGACAAGTCTGCATTGAGCTTGGTTGCCCTAGGCAACACTGTCGTTTCCTGCATGTCTGTTTCCATTGCGGCGGTGTGCATGCCTGCCCTATCTACCCTGTATCGAAACCTTTCAAAAATAAAAATCGTAAAAAATATCTTAGCACTCCTGTCAATAATACTTCACTTGCTAAAGAACTTGCAAACCATCCCAACGCCCAATTTACAAACTACCTCCTGAATGATTAAAGCTTCATTCCCGGCCTAGAAAGCTTGCCCTCCACTAGCGCTATTTGCAATAATTTGCAATCCACGCTAGCTGAACCCTAAGTGGTGAATGAAATAATCCATAAAGAGCTAAAATCAGGTTTTATGATCGGCCCGTTCAAAGCCCCCTCTTTCAAAACCTTCCGCATCAGCCCTATAAGGGTAGTGTCTAGAAAATTTTCAGTCAAAAAAACGCATCATCATCGATCTTTCGGCCCGGCACAAATCCCAATACTCAAGCAATAACAGCCTAATTCTTTTAGAATAATTCTCTCTCCACTACCACAGTGTCAACCAAGCCATTCAAATGTTAAAATATGTCGGAAAAGGAGCCTGGCTATCTAACGTCAACATCATTTCAGCTTTTAAAATAATGCCCAAACATTCTAATTACTGGCATATTCGCTAAGTTCGCTGGCGAGAGAATTATTATTTTTCCATCAGCCTCAAATTTGGATGTAAAAGCAGCACCAAGATTTTTGACTTATTGTCTGAAGCTATGTGTTGGATCTTGTCAAATAATTACTCCATTCCCCACTCCATTCTTCAATTACTAGATGATTTCCTCTTCAACTTGCCCCCCCCCCCCCCCCATGCCACTCCCACTGTCCACCTCTGCACCATCCAGAAACTTTATGCAGATTTAGGAATTCCAATTTCCCATGAGAAAACTGCGGGTCCCTCCTCATGCATCTAATTCCTAGCTATCATTCTCGATACAGACGCAGGGAATTCTACCAAGGTCACTTGTTCGCCTGGCCCCCAGAGCTCAGCAGCCTGCCAAAATCAGCAGCTTCTTCAGCCCTGTATGAATTGTACCCCATCATGGTCACAGTCTTTCTGTGGGGAAATTAATGGACTTCAAAAATCATCATAGTCCACTGCGATAATCAGGCTATAGTTCATTGCATCAACAAGGGCCGTTCTCGTACCCCCGAATTCATGCCGTTTCTAAGATGTCTAATTTGGATTTCACCCTGTAACCAATTCATAATCTCTGCTAGACACAAACCAGGATCAAAGAACCAAATTGCTGACTCACTTTCCCGCTTTTCCTTTCAGAAATTCAGAGCATTAGCTCAAGAGGCAGACTTGACTCTGATCCTGGTACTTCCAGGTTCAGAGCTGAGATTCCTATAGATCATCCCCTCAAAAAACTTCTTACCGCATCACTTGACTCCATAATTCAAACTATCTCAAAGAAAACTCTCCGAACCTACTGGACAGCCTGGAAAAGCTTCAAACAATTTAACCAAACCCATAAGCTGCAGTTCCCAAATTTTCACTTATTATCCATTTCATCTTTTATTTCATTTCTAAATCAATTCAAAGGCATTCAATCGGGTACTATCAAAGGCTATCTGAGCAGCCTACATTTCTTCCACAAATTAATATTCGGCAATTTAGCCCCAGCAATCAATAACACCCAATTTCTCTGCTAATTAAAGGAATTAAAAAATCCCAACCTGCACACCCTGACACCAGAATGCCTCTAACCATTGCATTTTAACAAAATGCCTAACAACCCTCTGCCTTGGTTACCATTCATTAAACAAAGCCTGCATGCTTGACGCTATGTTTATTCTAGTTTTTACGGCTTTCTGCACTGCTCAGAAATCACTATCAACACTCAATTTGATCCCAAAATACATCCCACCTTCTCAGACCTTCAAATTATTGCTAACAAAACAAACAGACTCTTCATCAAACAAAGCAAAACAGATACATTTAAAAAGGGGCATTCAATTTACATTTTCAATTTGCCCTCCACCTTCCAACCTTACCATTCTCTCACTTCATGTCTCACTTACAGACATTCCCACGTCAAGTCCCCTCAGGACCCGCTATTCACAGATGATAATAACCATGCAGTTTCAAGATTCTGGTTTCAAAAGCACCTTAAATCCGCCTCCACTCCGGCATCCCGGCAAAATTTTACTCCAGTCATTCATTCCGTATCGACGCAGTAACCACCGCTGCCCAAAAAGTTTTATCAGAACAGCAAATTCAATCTCTCGGTCATTGGTCCTCAGACGCATATCACACCTACATCAGGTCCAATCGTTTCCACATCAGGAAAACTCATCAATCACTAATCAGCTAAATTCCTTATCAGTACCACCTGTCACTGTCACTCCCGTCACCACCCGCCGCCGTGTCGATGCATTCTACATACACACGTGCATACATGCACACATACATATAGGCGTTGGCGTGCGTGCATGCGCTTGCATGGGCGCGTGTGCACATGTATGTGTATGTATGTGTGAGTGTGTATGTATGCATATATAGATATGTATGTGTATATACATTTCAATTAGAAGTCCTCCCGTTTGAATTGCAGCATAGCCCTCTCCATCAAATGCTGCTTAATCTCATTCACATCCTCGTATCACTTCCCTCCGAGGCTATCGATCAGCTCCCTTTCAAACGCAGTGCAAGCAACTCTCGTGCCCATTTTTCCAATTTGATTGCTTGCTGGGCTTAGCCGTTCGAATGCTATGAGTTGTCTCTCTCAATAGCACAGTCTCCCATTCTAATCGCAGTGTGAGCCCTCCATTTCGAACATAGTATGAGCTAACTCCAGCTCTTATTTTCCCAGTTTGATTGCTTGATGGGCTTACCCGTTCAAATGTTGTGAGCTCTCTCCATAGAACAGTCTCCCTTTTGAACACAGTACAAACCAACGCTCGCTCTCATTTTCCCCCTTCAACTTCTTGCTGTGCTTACCCGTTTGAATGCCGTGAGCTCTCTCTTTCCATAGAGCAGTCTCCCATTTGAATTGAAGTGCGAGCCCTCCCTTTCGAATGCAGTGTGAACCAACTCTCATTCTCAACTTCCCCGTTCTAATGCATGCTGGGCTTACCCATTCAAATGCTGTGAGCTAAACCTCTCTCTCTTAGAACAGTCTCCCTTTTGTATCACAGTGTGAGCCCTCCCATTCGAACACAGCATGAGCCAACTCTCATTTTCACCTTTCCTGTTCACATACCATGAGCCCATCCACTTCTACGATGAGTGGTGGTCTCTCGTTAGAATCACAGCATAGCCCTCTTGACCAGCCATCATACAGTGGGGCCAAAAAGTATTTAGTCAGCCACTGATTGCGCAAGTTCTCCTACTTAGAATGATGAGAGAGGTCTGTAATTTTCATCATAGGTACACTTCAACTATGAGAGACAAAATGAGAAGAAAAAAAATCCAGGAAATCACATTGTAGGATTTTTAAAGAATTTATTTGTAAATTATGGTGGAAAATAAGTATTTGGTCAATAACAAAAGTTCAACTCAATACTTTGTAACATAACCTTTGTTGGCAATGACAGAGGTCAAACGTTTCCTGTAAGTCTTCACCAGGTTTGCACACACTGTAGCTGGTATTTTGGCCCATTCCTCCATGCAGATCTCCTCTAGAGCAGTGATGTTTTGGGGCTGTCGCTGGGCAACACGGACTTTCAACTCCCTCCGTAAATTGTCTATGGGGTTGAGGTCGGGAGACTGGCTAGGCCTCTCCAGGACCTTGAAATGCTTTTTACGGAGCCACTCCTTTGTTGCCCGAGCGGTGTGTTTGGGATTATTGTCATGCTGGAAGACCCAGCCACGTTCCATCTTCAAGGCTCTCACTGATGGAAGGAGGTTTTGGCTTAAAATCTCACGATACATGGCCCCGTTCATTCTTCCCTAACACGGATCAGTTTTCCTGTACCCTTTGCAGAAAAACAGCCCCAAAGCATGATGTTTCCTCCCCCATGCTTCACAGTAGGTATGGTGTTCTTGGAATGCAACACTGCATTCTTCTTCCTCCAAACACGACGAGTTGAGTTTGTACCAAAAAGTTCTATTTTGTTTTCATCTGACCACATGATATTCTCCCAATCCTCTTCTGGATCATCCATATGCTTTCTGGCAAACTTCAGACGGGCCTGGACATGTACTGGCTTAAGCAGGGGGACACGCCTAGCACTGCAGGATTTGAGTCCCTCTCGGCGTAGTCTGTTACTGATGGTAGCCTTTGTTACTTTGGTCCCAGCTCTCTGCAGGTCATTCATCAGGTCTGTGTAGTTCTGGGATTTTTCAGGACTCAAGTTGAGTCTTGAGCTCTGAGCCCTCCAGTATACGGACAGCAAGCCAAATACATTTACTGTTAACATAAGATTCCATTAACATACGCACTACTGAAATATTTATTAATCACTTTACATCATATCATTTCTTTGTTTTAAGTTTTCCAAAATCCCATAACTTTTTGTCCATTTTCAGGTTAAAATTTTAGTTTGAACCCTAGATTTTTAACGTGGACCCACTGTAATTACAACAAAACCTATAATAAAACATAAACTATTATGTACATAGCTTATAGTTCATATGTATGGATAATACAGCAACAATAAAAACAAAAATCAAAGATCAAAACAATATTTAAATGTTGAAACAACCACTCTTTAACAACATTATTTAACAACAGCTGGACGGAAGAATTTAATTTCATATCTCGAAGCCATATCGACAAAGCCCACGCCTTTTGCAAAATGTGTCGCACTGATTTTAATATCGGACACGGTGGGAAAAATGACATTACTCAGCACATTAAATTTGTACGTATATAGCCTGCCCCTGTCATCCAGCACCCCCAGACGCCCCCCACCCCCTGCTCAGAGGTCTCCCGGATTTTGGTACCCAAATGTTGACAGGTATGTCTCTATAAAATTCTGGTTCCTAGACATTAGTTCTCTCCTTCAATATCAATTTAAATAAATCATTTTTGACCATTTTATCTTCAGGCAGGATTAGAATATTTAAAGCTTTTCTTAACTTAAAATATTTATTTATTTGGATCGATATTATAGATATAGATAGATATTTGTATAGATACTCTTTGATGAGTACACCCTCTATACAATTATAAAAAAAAAATTCTTAACCAGAAAATTACAAATGACTGGAAAATCATGGTAATTCATTGTGGGAACCCTGAGTATAGCACATACTTTGCAGGATGAGTTAAACACCGGAGTTTAAAACTTATGGTCAGTTAAGTTTTATCTTTGCAGTTTGGCCTATTCTTTTTTAATCAAGTTTTTAAAATATTGAAGTTACTTGCAGTTCAATCATATTGAGTTTTTTTTAGAAATAAATTTTATATTGTTAATATATATATATATATATATATATATATATATATATATATATAGTTAAAGGATTTATATCATTATTGTGTTTGTTTCAGAGTATAAAAATATCAGTCAAGATGTCACAATCAATCCAGAACTTTCCATCCTGCTGAGACCTTTGCCCCAACAGCCAGTAGATGGCAGCACCCATCTGTAAAGTGCACTCTAGATATGAGACCGCATTCAAGGTACAGTAGTTTTTGGTTAGTATTGACAACCAGTCATGAACCCAGACACAGAATTAAAACTAACTACACATTTATCAGAAATGCATCTTACAGTGTTTTATGATCAGCTGAAAAACATTGATTCCTTGGCAGTAAATTAACTGCAACCGTTTAGCTTTTCCATGAACAAGAGATTGTGTTCTTCTAAGACACTTAGAATAACACAGTTAGATAACTACAGATTTTCAAACATATACATTCTCACATATACTGTACACATGATACAGTAAGAGTGATCTAACATCTACACACACCTGTCAGTTTAGTCACCCTCACACGCATTAAACCAGACTCCTAGACACACATGCATTTACATTTTTTATTATTATAATTTTTTTGCTGTGGCACTAAAGCTCTGCAAAGTGCTCTGCAAACAGTGTCAGACAAAAGAGCTCATGTTAAAGGAATGCGCAAAACAAAATGAAAAACAAAAAACAGTAATAATAATACCCATCACTCCACCACACCCCAACACTCAAAGTTCCGGCCTAAGGTATCATATGCCTGACATTCATATACCTACAACAAAGCCACACATACAACAGGCCTAACCTCCTGTATTAATGCCTTGCAAGGCTCTTGGATAGACACATCGCCTTCTTAATCAGGACCCCAACATAATGAGCAATACACCATTGGTTTTAGCATAATTACAAACAGGTGATAATCAGGTCAGCCTGGGGGGGGCCAAATGAGCTAGCGGAGGTGTTAAAACATTCCTCAAAACTTGTTTTCTTTTTACCTGAGCTAAGAAAGGGAGACAAAAAGAGAGGAGCCTTCCTGCCTGGGCACAGTGGTTCTGTGTTTAACAGATAGCCTGGGGCACAACACCCCTGAAAGGTAGCTATCTAACAGAACAAAAAAGAGAGCAAGGGAGACACAGAGAGAGGGGTGTATGCAAACCTGTTTTCCCTTGGAGTGTTGGTGGGGTTTTAAAATAATTGAAATGCTGACACTTCACAGATTAGCATATGGATTGCTTGCAGTCGCATGGCTGTGATTTCACATTTGCCATTTTGAAAATGAAACATTATCATCATAATGTTCTATCATCAAAATGTTTTTTTTTTTTTGGGGGGGGGGGGGGGGGGGGGGGGGATAAAACCAACTTAAAGATAGACATAACCTAAGGTGCATTCTCTCGTTCTCAGAAAGCAGAAAGTAAGGAAGGATTATAATTAGATTCTTTTCTAACTATTGGCAGTTTACTTTTCAAAGCTTTAAAGTTGAGACTACACGCTTTTTTGGTAATTTATTAAGATGAGTGAAAAGTTGGTCAAATTTGAACACAACATTCAGTTACAGAGTACCAAAGTGGAATGAGTCATATGTGCACTGATTGAATATGTTTACTGACTCTTTATTGCAAAAAGTTTCTCAAGAAATTGCTTTAGTTAAGTCCCAGATGTCTTGCCTGATAAGAGGTGTTTTGAAGAAAGTGCACCTTCCAGACATTAATATTTATATTTCAGTGTGATGTATTTTCAGTGTTTTTAATTTACCAAGAAAATCTCCCTAAAAGTTTCTTTCACTTTTTCTAAATCCACAGCATCAATTGTCATTTTGCATACACATTTCTTATGATAAAGCTATTATACAGAATTTGTAACATTAACTCCTTACTTTTTATGCTAAACAAAATGTAAGTTCTTGCATGACAGAAGGACCGTACAGGAAAATCTGACACAGTATTTTGTCAGCTAAAAATGGTCTATGCTTTTCGAATTTCCGAACTGCCCCCCAGTGGCTGAAGCTGGTAATTTGTGCACTTGCTCAACCGTATTGAAACCTAAATTGGACAACAATTCCCTTATACCTCTGAAATTCACTTTGCCTTTGGTAGTCTGTACTGCTGTGCTGAGATAATAGATAATGAGTTTTAAAGAAAATGAGCAGTTAAAACTAAGCCATTTCTTAATATTGCTTTTTTTCCTTTTTTCCTTCCCCTTATTTTAAAAATAAAATTAAATAAACAATCTTAAACTTGAAAATCAAAAGACAAAGAGGATTAATAATAAAAAAAAATTATTAGCATGCCAAATTATTGTACAATTTTCTCAAAATTTTTCCCACATTAACATTCCAATAGATTTGTTGAAACACTCATATTGAAGCTTGAGGTTTATATCATATTTTAAAGGGGTTTCTCTTATTCTTATGTCTAAATGCTTACACTCAATTCCCCACTGTTCTTCATTATAGTATTTTTTATATCTTGTACTTCCTAGACACGCCAGACACTCAGCTGGACAAAAGGATACTTTTCTCTCAATATAATACCGTGCACAATGTTGCAAATAATGTTGGGTGCATTCTGCATAATCATATTGACTGGGCACTACCATAAGCTTTTTCAGAGGTGATGGTGAACATACCAGACAACTAGACATTCCTGATTGTTTTGCTGTATACTTTACATTTAAACCAATCATTCTGATGTGCATTCTCTAGTAATTTGTCTCTTTCCAATGTCAGGTAAATTTTATAATCTGTGTCATTATTAGGCACTTCTAATGTTAATCCTGCAGTTTGATTGTTTGGTTCATTAGTATGACATTTTGTTGACAATGTTATAGGTTGGTAATCTGTACCTCCATAAGGATCCTGATAGGCTTCGTAGTCATCATAAAAGGGGTTAGAGGTTGAGATGCTAAAAGACCACTTTCTAATAGATTTATTTAATTCAGTACCTTTGTGTTAAGCTAGTGAAAAAAGGATTTCCTTAAGTTCTGAGAAGTTGATTGTGTGAAATTCTCCTGGCCCTGGTGAAATGTTGGGTTGGAGAGGCCCTTCCTGCTCTGAGTCTGGGGAGTGGTCTTTGGAAAGCTACATCAGGTGTACCAACATCAGTATCCATATCAGAACTTCTCAACTCCCTGTCCTCTTTCCACTGGTTGCAGTACATCCTCCTGCAGCTGTACTTCATCTCTTGCTTCAGCATGCTCAGCTGCCCTAAAATGAGGTGTAACAGCATCACTACACTCTCCCTCCTGCTCTGAGCTTTCCTCTCCTTGTTCTGCTCTGTCTTGGTCATGGGCTTCAGGCTCTCCTTCAGTTTCAGGATAATCAACGTCTAAATTTTCCTGATCTTCTGCTCTATCTATTTGGTCTTCTGGTCTTGGTAGTCTCAGTTTAGGCACTCTAGTGCAGTGATTTAAATTATAACATGTTGTGCTACCTTTTACCTGCACTGCTATTGGGGTATCTCTCACTAATTTATAAGGTCCTTGCCTTCTGGGTTCATTCCATTTCCTCCTAAAAACTCTCAAATATACTTGGTCTCCAATAACTATGGGACATGGCATTCTTCTTCCTGACTGGGTCCCCTGTTCTGTTCCTGTGAAATAAATGGCTTTGTGTATAGCAGTTAATTGTCTCATGTAAGCCCTTAGCTCCATCTGTAACTGTTCTTGATTTTGTCATGTCCACATAATCTATTACCAGGAGTTTAAATGGTCCTTCTGGGACTTGTATGTGACCTATTGGGTCAGATGTACCCTTTCTGACATTGTTTTGGGCACAAATTTCACATTCAGCCAAAAATGTATCTACCATGGCCTGTAGATATGGGGACAAATATCTACCCTCTTGTGCAATGGTCAAAACCATGTGCAACTGAGATCAAAATAGTAAGGAGTGTTGTTGGATGTCCTTCATGAAATCACCATACATCATTTACATCTCTGCTCGCACCTCTTTGTTGCCATATCCAATGTTCATATGGGCCAGCTTGATGTTGTATACATGCAATGTCATCTAATTGGGGTTGAGACTGAAGAAATCTGATACAGTTGCCATTACTGCTACTTGGCATGCCTTTTTGGCATGTAAGTCTGCAGCATTATTACTTTGAATGACAACATCTTTGCCTTTTTTGTGTGCTTGACATTTGATGATGACACTTGAGCCAATTTCTTTGGATGCATCATGGACTTATTTGGTCACCGTGTTGAATTGGTGTCCCATCACTCTTTTTGAACCCTCTTTGTTTCCAAACTGCTCCAAATAGATGGCATACTCCATGTGCATATGCAGAATCTGTATAAATATAATCAATTAGATTTTTAGCCTGTAGACAAGCCTCAGTCAGTGCTTTTAATTCAGACAATTGTGCTGAGCATCTCCACTCACAATGCTGCAACACAATTGCAACAAAATTTTTGTCTTCTCTCTTGACAATAATATACCCAGCAGGATTTCCTAGATAGTCTCTGAAACATGACCCATCTACAAAATAATCAGCTTCTGCATCAGTGATTGGTGTTGGTTCTAGATCTGGTCTTAGACGAGTAAAGTCTAGAGATTCTATTACACATTCATTAGGTATTCCCTCCCCTTCTAAAGGAATTAAATTGGCTGGGTTTATTGTTCTACATAGTTTTATGGTAATGTCTGGGTAAGTTAGCAATGTTGAATATGTCAAACAACTGGCTTGAGTTAGAACAAATCTACCTTGCTCTAATAGCTCTGTTACTTTGTGATGAGTGTACATAATCACTGGATAGCCCATTGTCACAGTAGTAATCACAGTTATCATAAGCAAAATACACTGCTGCAAGTCCTTGATAGCATGGTGGGTAGTCTTGTGCTATTGGTTGCTTTTTTCTTCCACTACAGGTCTGCTGCATTTTAAGACTGATGGTGCATATCCATCTCTTCTATCTACTACATATAAATGAAATGGTTTAGTATAGTATGGGGTTGCTAGAGCTGGAGCTGTCTGAATCTCTTTTTTTCAATGATTCAAATGTTATCAATGCAACTGTATCCCATGTTAGTCGAGCTCCGAGATTCTGATGACCTGTCTGCTTCATCTGTGCTCTTAAGGGAGCTGTTTTCAGAGCATAATCTTCAATCCAATCAGCACTAAAACCTGTCATGCCTAAAAAGATCATCATGTGTCCCACTGTTTGTGGTTGGGGTGCTTTACTTATGTCCTCCAATTGGCTTTGTGCTATAGCTTTATTTTTATACACAATGATTAGTCCTAAGTATACTGCCTGTGGTAGGCAGTACTGCAGTTTCTCTTTTGTGACCTTGTGATCCCCTTTGGCTAATTTAGTGAACACTTTAATAGAATCTTTGTGACATTGCTCTAATGTTGTTTAACAGATCATCTACATATTGTATCAATGTGCTATCCAATCTAAGATCTTCCAAATAAGTTTTCAAAACTTGATTAAACACATGTGGTGAATTTTTAAATCCCTGGGGCATTCTGGTGTATGTATATTGTTTACCTTGATGGGTGAATGAAAAAAAGTGTCTGCTTTCTTCTGCTAAATGGATGCTGAAAATGCAGAGCGCAATAACAAGCAGTCAATAACAGCAAAATAATTGGCAGCAGGAAGAATATTAGTCAACAGCATATGTGGATTTGGAACTTCTGTAGGGTAGTCCTCCACCACCTCATTAACTGCTCTCCAATCATGCAGTAAGCACCATTTTGATTTGTCTGTCTTGGCAACTGGCAATATGGGTGTGTTGCACTGACTTACTACTGTTTTAATTAACACCCCTGCCTTAATCAGTCCTTCAATAGACTTTCATTCCTTCTACAGCTTCCTATTTCAACGGATATTGTTGTTGGTAATTGTACTCCTGGTCTAAGTTTAATTCTAATTGGGTTAGCAGATTTTACTAAACCTACATCTGTATCATGTTGAGACCACATTTCAGCAGGTACATGTTTTTCCATTTCTGACATTAATTAAACTCTTTTTTTTTATCCAATTTTTATTTTTCTTTCGTAGTCACCACAACCCTTGGGATGCCTGATATTGTTTAGGTATATTTTATCTGCTGATTCAAAGATTAAAGGATTTTCTGTGGCTTCCCACTTTTTCCTTTCTGCTCTTCTCATCATTGGACCTAAATATTTTGCCTGACTTCCTTTACTTACATATAACAAAATTTTGTACGTGAAACCATTTTTAAATAAAACTAAATTTCTCAATTTGTAGTGCTGCTCCTTCTGGCCCTACAATTATGTATTGTAAGCTCAATGAAACTTCTTGTCTTTTTGTGTCATTCAGCCATATCTTTTCAAGCTATATTATAGTACAATGGAATTCAGTGTTTGGCATGCTTGGTTGATAGAGCTGTTCTTTAATGTATTTTCCCCTTTTGTTTACTGTTTTTTTCTACATCCTTTCCTAAATCACCAAGCCAATATATGTGTGCTTGTGGCTCTTGGGGTTCTTGAAATTTTGTGACAATCATTTGTTTGATTACCCTACTGTCTATGTACATTCCTTCCGGAGAACAGCATATCTGTAAATAAATTTTTACATTTAGCATCCCTCCCTAACAGGTTAACAGGTGTTTGTTCTTATATTAGAATGGGAATTTTTATTTCTGTCTCATTTACTTTTATGCTGACTGGAGCTGTCATGGCCTTCGTGAGTCCTGAGAATCCTACCGTCTTTACATATTTTCCAGACTTGGGGAGGTGAGAGGTGTATTTTGGACTTATACACATAAACATAGCTCTAGTATCTATCATAACTGGTATTATCTTGCCCTCTATTTTAACCTGCAGCATAGGTTCTTGATCAGAATCAGATGATATCATTGGAAGCTGACCAGTCCCTGTAGGATCCTCTGGGCAGTCCTAGTAGCCCTGTTGTGGTCCACGCCATGGATTGAGAGGACCTGGTGCTTGAGCTTGGTATTCTTGCTGCCATGGGGCACTGCTTGGACATGGTGGTTGGTTATTTTGCCATGGATTAATAGGCAATTTCTTCTGTTGTATCCAGGCTGATTGCATCCCCAACATACTCCTGGTTGGCCATTATTTCTAGGGCCACTGTTCTGTCTAATTCTTCCTCTTCCTTCTTGTTGTGGTCTGTTCCAGTTTTGTTTGGTTGTTCTGGTTTTATGTAGATTACATTATTTTTTCCAGTTAGTTTGAGCTGCAGTTGTGCCAGCTTTCTCTGTAGTTCTCTTTCTTGGTGTTTCAATCTTGACTCATTCCTACTGTGTTGTTTCACAGCATGAGTCACATGGTCACATTAAAATTTATTAAAATTAGACACTGTTTTTCAGATATTTAATGGGCATCTCCACATCACTCATGGAATATTGTTGCAGTTCCTCACTGTGTGGTTTCATATCACTTGGATATCTTCTGGGTTGATGCATATGGCCTGAATCTTCATCAGACATGTCCATGTCATTCGGTTGTTCATCAGGTAGGCTGTTTAACAGTCATTAGCTAGATGTACATTGCTTGGGCACTCACTCAGTAGATGCATGCTTGTTGTTCTTATCAATCATCTTTGTGGGTCTCTTTTTAAGCATGGTTCTCTTTTGGAATGTCCTCAAGGACCAGGTCTCTCTTAGGTGTAAATTTTACCCATTCCTTTCTTCTTCCTTTTTGATAATTTCTCAGTTCTTCTTGTCTTCCTCTCATCCTTTCTAATGCTGATGTCCCATTCTGATGTGTTCATGATTTCCACACCTTCTGAGGTTATATTTCCTCACTAATACTTACCCCTTCACTATCCCTGTCTTTATTTTCATCTTTTATGTGTACGTTCCCTTTTATTTCTACTGTTCCTGATATGGCAGGCATTTGTTTTGCAGGTTGGTCAAGAGGTGGTGCATAGGGATGTGGTCTCTGTTTTTTCTTTTTTTTTCTTTTTTTTTTACATTTTATCATCCATTAATTTTTCCCCTGTTTTTCAGCTTTTAATAATATAATCCCATGATTTTTAAATAAATTGAATACTTGTTCTTTTTCTCTCTTGTCTTTTCTATTTTTTGCTCTAGTTTTTGGGTTTGTGATTTATTTATTTCTTATTAATGCCTCCATTTCTCTACACATAGCCACATCAAATGTTCGCTCTGCTGGGCATTTTGTGTTTAAGCTCTTTGTTCTTTTTTCCCATTTGTTAGAAAAGTCCCTTATAATGTCTTTACATATTGGATACATTGAGCACATCTGCTCTACTTGTGTTGATGTCATTGTTGCTTAAAATTATTATCACAGTGTATATTATATTTTTAATGTACCACTCTAACCCCAGCTCATGTTTTTCCTTAACTAGTCTTCACCAGGCCAGTCAGATGAGGATCACTAAAAGTATCTGACCCCTGACTTCCCCTGGGCTTTTGCTGGGTTGAGGACAATTCATAAAGTATTTTATCAGTCTTCCTCAGATATTTCAGAACAGCATTATTTGTTTTCTGGTTAATGGTTTTACAGGCAATTCCTCTGCTTCTAACCAATGTGAATTGTTCTGCATCCAGATAATGTCTCCTCCTAGGCTAATTATGTTAAAACTCCAAAGCTCATCCTCAGAAAACCAGCAGCAGCTATTCCACCTGTCCAATGCATAAAAGTGATAGATGGGGTTAATTCTACTTGACACCCTCCCCATAAAGCTACAGAAACATTTGATTAACTTCTTTCACAATATTCTTAATGAAAAGGTTCAAGGATGTCAATAAGCGCTTCCCTTTCTTCTTTGTTTTAAATTCCTCCCCCTCTTTTCTCCCTTTCCCTCTTCTATTTCTATAAGAATCAATCATTATTTACAGTGGTTGATTGCTAGATCGGTTACTACTTTTTATTTTAACACCCATATACCACCCACAACTGTTGCATTTGCCTTGGGTCTCTGCTCAAAACAATTGCTACCTCCACCTTTCCTACAGTCCCATTTGTCATGTAAATTGGTGTTAATTCTCCATTACTTTCTCTATTAAATAATACCTTACTTTTCCACTGCACTGGTCATATGTCTGAGCTTATCATAATGCAGCCATTTCTAAGGATTGTTACTCCTCCTGTCCCCCTTGGCCATCAACTTCTTGAATGCCCTTTGATATATGGTACGTACACTGGACCAATGGGTATTTCTGCTAATGATACTAATTGCCCTAATTGAGTAGGACTCAGCATATAAAGTCCATCCAATTGTACCAATGGTTCAAAGGTCAAATGCTTATTCACTATAGCTTTCCAGTCCACACCTGGCCATTCCTGTTCTATTTCCTTCAAATTTGTGATTGTAGTCAATTTGTTCAGAAACTTTTTTCTTTTATTCTGTCAATTCCCTTGTGTAGCCTAAATAGTCTACATATTCAAATTCTTCCAGAAATGATTACTAATCCCCCGTGTCTCCATTAATATTCTTTCTATTTCTATCTCTTTTTCCATTAAAACTAGTCTAGCTGAACGTATTCTTTCAAATTCAGCAATGGCCTGTTACGTCCAGAGATGTATTCTTTTTTGTTCAATCATAAGAACTGTGTTTTCTTTATTGTGGTTTTGTATGCTTTTTTTCTGTGTTTCTTCCTCTGTTTTCCCTTTGGCTCCTCCTACTCAATCTATCTGGCAGGTAGCTGATTGTCTTCAGCTGTGCCTGCTTACCAGTCCAGAGAAGGAAGCATAAAAGTAGGGAAGAAATTATACTTATTTTGATTGTTGTTTTTGTAACATTTATACTTGCAGTTTAAGTGTAGAGATTACTATTAATATATATCTTTATTAGGAGTACAAGCCTTTTTTTGAGGTTTATTGCTCCAGTTAGCTTTTGTTTGTTATTTTGGCCTTGCCCTCTCCTATAGCCATTGCTTCCCATTTATTGTTGATTTACAATTCCTTGTTCCATTAACTATAAATAAAGTCATTGTCAGTAATTTGTTGCTTTGTGGTGCTGTGGCTGGGCTCAGACTAATGCTCTTTAAACTTTTTATCTTTGTTGTGTCTGCTTATACCCCAAGACTCATTTTGGGATGTAACACCTGAGTCAACATTAGATTTCTGTCTTAGGAGGAAAACAGATTTTAGTTCTCTCTGTCTGCTTAGACGCAGGTCTCCACAGTACCCAGTCTTCAGTCTTGCTGCATGAGAGAGAAAGCACTTTTTCCTTCAATTTGGTTTATCAACAATTGTTTCTTTATCTGGATCACACCGACTACAATTTGGGTAGTCTCCAAATAATTGAAAAAAGTCAATATCTTGGAAAATGTTTAGTTCTTGGAATGATTTTTCTAACTTTCACACTTTTTTCATCCTTATAATAACTATCATTTACAAAGCCTAATATACCTGTTACTTTACAGCACAGTTCTCATGAGAAAACAATTACATGGACATATATCAGCACACTAAACCACACACACACACAGTCTAATCTCACATACAATATAACACATTGCAGCCAGCATAAGTGCGACACAGTCAACATAAACCCATCTACCAACTCGGCCGATATACAACACTGCAATTCATTTCGTACACATCTCAACACAACCAATTTATATATCTCTATACATAAACATTTTCAACAGATTTTAAATATCAAATATCTTAACTATCACAACACCCCTCTTGGGCAACCACACTTTTTGTGTGTCTGCCAATTCAGCCCTAAATGCAGTGCTATTTTGAGAACAATGCCAACCATCAATTGTGCGCTCATTGTTTCTCAGCAAGTTCAAAGTTCACCGTTCAATGCAGGCTCCTTATCATTACTGGGGTCACTGCATCTAGCAGTATCTGCAGAATTCCAAAACACCTGCCCATTCAGCCCACCTCTATCTTAGGAGTGCAATATCCGCAGGATTTTGCATGCTTCAACTTATTTAAAATACTTATTTAAATTTGCATGAGTTTTTGGCACCAGTGATTTTGTGCAGTCTGTTATTCATTTTGAGTAAATAAAATATAACAGTCTGAGCATAATATGGTCAATTTGACCATTGGCTGGGTTAATCTTTAACTTGGCTGTGTTTTCCAGTGCTTTCCCGTATCATGGTACCATTGTCTCTGCTACAGCTGAGTGCACTGTGTTTATTGCAGCATTAAAACTTTTAATAACCTTGTATGCTCTCTCCTGGGTCACACAAAGTCCAGGCTATTCCAAGTGCTTTTCTATGTTAGATATATAAAAATACACTATACAATCAGCCACAACATTAAAACCACCTGCCTAATATTGTGTAGGGCCCCCTCGTGCTGCCAAAATAGCACCAACCCACATCTCAGAAAAACATTCTGAGATGATATTCTTCTCACCATAAATGAACAGAGCAGTTATCAGAAATACCATAGACTTTCAGTTCAAACCAGTCTGATGATTCTATGTTGACCTCTAATTATTAGGATGCTACTTGTAAAACCTTAAAAATTTGTTATCATTGACTTTATGATTCATTCTGGGTAGAATTCACATGAGGTCAGTAAAAGCTGTTTAAACCACTAGATGATTATTTAAAGTAGCATATATGCAGTAGAAAATAATTATAAATTAATTTGACTTGTTTATATTATGAATTCATAATGCTAATGCGCTAACATGCTATCCGCGGACATAATATGCACCGGTTACACACTGTTATAGTCATTTATTTTGATACTGCTACCATTGCAAAGATGAGTGCATAAAAGTGTTAATGTGCAGAACAAAGATAAAACAATGTCAATAGAGTCTTACTTTCTTTAGACAGATGTTTGAATGGCTTTTGCTGCATATGGCACATGAGTGAATGGGCACTTGATAGTATTTGAAAAGATTTGATTCCTTTGGATTGGATTTATTGAAAAAGTAAACAATATAGTTATTTAACTTTTGTAAGACACTTAGTGTTAGAAAGGTCATATGCGAGGAGGTGTGAATTATTATGAATATTGATGTAATTCACACATGAGGAGACAAAGACCCCTCCCCTGGGCCTATCAATGAGGAATGTGAGAAAAAGAGAATGAATGTAAGGAGACTTAATGGTCAAAATCAAGCATACATTTTCTTTACATAAAGACTGCACTTAAAGGTTTTAGACCTACACTACCCTATAAATGTTTTAGAAGAAGTCTCTTCTGCTCACCAAGAATGCATTAATTTGATTCAAAAATACAGTAAAAACAGTGATATTGTGAACTCTTAAATGCTGTTTGTGATCAAAGCTGAATTTTCAGCTTCATTACTGCAGTCTTCAGTGTCACATGATCCTTTAGAAATCATTATAATATGCTGCTGATTTTCTAATATGGGCATATTGACATCACATTTGACACATTTACACCCGAATACATATTTGCAAGCTTCTTTGATGATAATCAACACTAGTTAGCATAAACACTAGTTAAAATATAATCTAAACATTTATTTTTGTCATATTACATATCATATTTATTTCATTCAGTATAAAATTTAAATGCCTGCTTTAGCCGAAACAGCATTTAAATGTAACTAAAACTTGCCTATTAGGAGTCATATTTCAATACTCGGAATCCTGGCTGGCAAGTCTGGAAACAGTCCCACTAGTAAAATATGTACATGTTGTGGCATCGTGAGAGGGTATGTCATAGAGGCAAGGTATGTGCCATCTAGGTGGTTACAGCATGGGGACTACAAACCAAGATGGCCACCTCATACCGAACTACAGTTACCAGGTTCCTCAGCGGTGGGAACACACCTGTTGTGAGTGAAGGAGAGAAGCTGTTAATGAGCTGAGAACAGAGAGACTGCTGGTTTTTTTAGAGAGTATAAAGTGAAGCTGAGAGAGCTTTTGGGTGTTAAAAAAAAAGAAAGAACGCTCTGGAATTTTGAGTTGATTTTTATTAAAAGAAACCAGTGACTTGATCTCTGCCGGGACTCGATTTGTGAACCAACCCACACTTTGGCGATACCCTACCTCTCACGATGCTACAATGTTTATATAAAATAGCATGTCAACTAATATGTAAGTAAAACTAAATGACTTATTCATCCGAAATTGTATTCTTGGCTGGATCAAATCACAATGCAAACACTGTCCCACTCTTCTTCTGAGGAAAATGTTAACTTCTTCACTATCCAGGATTTTCCTCACCTGTGTGTGACCGAGTGAGTAAGGATTCTGTATGGGGCGGGGCGTGTAGTTGTTTCACGCTATAAATAACGCGAGAGCGAGTAGACGGGATAACTTCCTGACGCTCTGACCTCTCCTGTCTTTTTCCGGTGCTGTGACCCGAAGCGCGTTAGAAAGCTGTGAGTGCGGCATCTTGGTGGTTTTATAAAGACATTGGTATGTTTTTATTTATGGATTTTATGTTAAACGCAGGGCGGAGGTGCTTGATGCAAGAGGGTGAGCGTGTGAGCTAATTAAAGCCACAAACCATTCATCCAGTTTATGGTGTTCTCTTGGATTACGACAGAGGTATGTGCGCGTTAGATTGTTAGGTTTGGTATGGTATTAACCTTTCATTTATAATTGAACTGTTTAATAATCTTGTAAACTGAAGGTGAAATGATGTTGCCTGGAATGTGTGTTGGAGGTCTATTTGTATCTGTATGTTAGATATTTATGATTTTGTTTTGTGTCTATTTGGCAGATCCTCCTTTGTGAAGTCTTATGCACTTGGACCTCTGACGTCTAGGCCCTGCTGTTTTGTTTATGCTTTATTTTCGTTGTAATAATTCTAAAGTTTTGTTACATGTGGATTCTTTGCTTTGTTTTATTTGGATGTATTATTCTTGTGTATTGAGTTTATTATTTGAGTTTGGTTTATGCCAACCGCTGTATTCAACTATGATCCATAAAGTGGAGTGCTAATTTTATACTTCTCTGTCTTAGGAGCCAGCCTGTGGGGGAGTGGTTCTTCTGGGGCTGTTCGGACCTTTTCTTCACTGCAGCTGGTGTGATACTTCCTGCACTGCATGCGGATGGATTTGAGAATGTAGAGTGGTTTGGATTATGCACTAGATTGCCTTTTTTAGAAGCTATTTTATCATCCTGAGTATTGTACACGTGTGGTGTGTGTGCTCTTAGTGCGGCGGGTCCGTGACTTCTAACTCTTCTCTACTTCCACACAGGTTTGGCTACCTCTTCTTGTAAGACTGCTGGAGTATGTCATGTAATCAATTTTATGTTGATTAAATTTTATTGCATCTCTTTATAATAAAAAATTAAAGGTGATTTATTCAGAGGTTTATAATTTAATAGTAATAAATATTTGAACTTGAAGGTCACGTCTTTGCTCTTTATTAATTACTGCTTGTTTGAACTTGGGTTGCTGTTATTTCCGGGGGCACTTAGCCCCGGTGGCGTAGTCGAGACTAGTGTAGCGTATTGCCGGGGTTACATGTGTATCGTGCTATCTTCCAAACATGCAGAAAAGTGAATGAACTTGATGTTTTTAAGGCACAGGGGGCTTTTACCATTTGCATTAATCATCTCAGCACATTACCGTATGAATAGCGCCCTCTGCCCGTGGGTGGGATTATTAGGCATAATTAGCTGACCCTAGAGAAACTGTACATCACTTTATTTCATATAGATTCAATTGCAGGAGAATATTTGTTTTAAATTTGAATGGTTTTATTTAAAAGTAGACATTTTAAGCTTTCTTTAGACATATGTTTCATGTTTGTGTGATAAGTATTCGCGGAGTTTCAGTTCATTTTTGTGACGTTTTTCAGAAATATGCTTGTGAACACAGAGACAGCTGAAAGCGCACCCTTTTTATTTTCTTTATTTTATTAAAAGCACAAGGTTTTGCTGTTGTTGTGAGTGTACACAAATAAAAGACCCTTTATAGTCTCTAATGATGTCTTACACTTATCTGTATGCCCCAAAATGACAAGAGTATTTTATGCTCTTTCCGCTGTAATGACAGAAAAATCCAGAAGGACGTGCTGGCGTGTCCATCGACCCCAGAGGGTATATGGGTGAAGTTTTGTGTACAATGTTTATAATGTGTGTCCATATAAATGTTTGCATGTAGTTCTTTAAGTCTGGTACAGTTTATTGTGTGGCCACTAATGTATGCCGATTTCCTACACAACAATTAATTCAATATATCAACAGGATCAGCTGTTCTGTCAACACAACCTAAGTTTAGGCTAGCATTAAAATACAGAGATTATATATGTAAATTAACAATTATAAAGCTTACTGCATAGTCATCTCCCACAAAATATTTTTTTCTGAGCAAAATCAGCAGCATGACTGTATCATCTTCTGAGCTTTGCAATACTCATGCATCCTGCTGTCTGGACCTCTCCTATCTCTGCAGGTAGTACACAAGCTCGGTACAACAAACTCTTCAGGTTTGACTAGACTCAATATCCGTTTTAAAATAAACAATTATCTATAGTTCCCCGTCTGTCGCTCACTTTGACGTTGTGTAGAAGAAGCGACACTAGGGGTCTCTCTTGAGTGCAGAATATGCCTCTGATCTATGAAAAAAGGCCAATGAGAAGTTGGCAGACAGTAATTGCATACCCCGCCCCCGGACATACGGGTATAAAAGCGGGGAAATACGTCGAGTTCATTCAGAAATTTTCTTCGGAGCCGATGGTTGTACTGCAGCGAGCTGCAAGTCATACACCCATTCCTGTTCCTCTGATGCTCTCTGCTGTTGGATCTACGGCGCACTACAGCGACTTTCTCCTTCCTTGCACGGTAGGGCAGTTTGCCCCTGGGCGCTTCAACAGTGCTGAGCACAATAAAAGAGTGATATTTATTTCAAAAGATTGTTTTCCTCTATTAGAGCAATACACAGCAGCACTGAACGTCCTTTTCAAGACGCGTCTTTATAAAGATGCCATTCCGCCCCTGTGTAGTTCCTGGATGCGGTAGAGTGCTCTCCGTTTCAGACGGCCACAGGCGTTGTCTCGTGTGTCTGGGCAGCGATCACACCGAGGCAGCGATTGTAGATGGTTCATGCTCTAACTGCGAGGGCATGACCATGGCAACATTGCGGTCGTGGCTTGCTTTCAATAGAAAGCACCTTCCTCCAGTGGCCCCCCGCATTGCTCCTCCTTCCCACAGAATTGAGGACGATGCGGCTGGTGATGGAGTTGATCTGGGGATGGCAGCGGGGTGCAGCTCCGCCGAGTACGCCCCCTCGGACCACCCGCTCCCCAGCACGCTCGTTGACTTCCGTCCATGCTCGAGGCAATAGTGGCTCGCCTCACAGTCAGCCTGCTTATTCTCTGGAGCTCGAAGTGGATGAGCTCGCCGCTGCATTGGAGTGCGCAGCATCTGGCGTGGATGACTCCCCTGGGCTGCCGCCTTCGGGCCAGCACGCCCAGGCTGAGGCTTACGCTCAGATGACTGACATGCTTTCCCGGGCCACCACCACGACATGCTTTCTCTAGATTGGTTCGCAGCGGTAGACCTGAAGAATGCGTACTTCCAAGTCTCAATTCAGCCTCGACACCGACCCTTTCTACGGTTCACGTTCGATGGCCAGCCGTATCAGTACAAAGTCCTCCCCTTCGGCATGTCTCTGCTCCCTTACGTCTTCGCGAAAGTCTCAGAGGCAGCTCTTGCCCCGCTCCGAGAAGCCGGCATCCGCATACTCAATTACCTTGACGACTGGCTTATTCTGGCCCACTCGCGAGAGTTACTATGCACTCACAGAGACCAGGTGCTCAGGCACCTCAGCTGCTTTTGGCTTCAGGTCAACTGGGAAAAGAGCAATCCTGCCCTGGTTCAGAGCATCTCTTTTCTCGGCATTGAGTTAGACTCTGTCTCAATGTCAGCAGGTCTCACCAACGAGCATGCGCAGTCAGTGCTGAGATGTCTCACCACTCTCAGGTCAGGCATATCGGTCCCTTTAAAACTTTTCCAGATGCTCCTGGGGCATATGGCATCCTCCGCGGCGGTCGTGCCGCTGGGGTTGATGAATATGAGACACCTTCAGCACTGGCTTCATACCCGAGTCCCAAGACGAGCATGGTGCCGTGGCACGCACCGTGTGACGATCACACCTGCCTGCCACCATATATTGAAACCCTGGACAAACCTCTGCTTTTTACGGGCAGGAGTACCCTTGCAGCAGGTGTCCCGATGCGTCCTGGTCACAACCGACACCTCATGATTGGGTTGGTGTGCCATGTGCAATGGGCACGTAGCCAAAGGCCGTTGGAAAGGGGCTCCGCTGCGCTGGCACATCAGTTGCCTAGAGTTGCTGGCTGTTTTCTTTGCCCTCCGGAAGTTCCTCCCATTAGTTCGGGACAAACATGTCCTAGTCAGTTCAGACAGCACCACCGTGGTAGCGTACATAAATCACCAAGGCGGTGTACGCTCCCGCCACATGTCATGACTCGCCCGTCGTCTCCTCCTTTGGAGCCAGCAACGACTCAAGTCGCAGCATGCCACTCACATCCTCGGCAACCTCAATGTGGTAGCGGATGCGCTGTCATGACAACACTTGCCCAGTGGAGAGTGGGGGCTTCACCCCAAGTTGGTCCAGCTGATTTGGGAACGGTTCGGCAAGGCCCAGGTAGACCTGTTTGCCTTCCGAGAGACCTCCCACTGCCCGCTCTGGTATGCCCGAACAGAGGCTCCCCTCATGGGCAGACATACTGGCACACAGCTGGCCTGTGGAGCTGCGCAAGTACGCATTTCCCCCAGTGAGCCTTCTTGCATAGGTGCTGTGCAAGGTCAGTGAGGACGAGCAACATGTCACCCTAGTGGCTCCCTATTCCCCACCCGGGCTTGGTTCTTGGACCTTGTACTCCTCGCGACAGCCCCTCCCTGGCAAATTCCCCTGAGGAATAACCTTCTTTCTCAGGGACGAAAGAATAACCTTCTTTGCCCTGAAGTGGCACCTGTTCGCAAATTGGCGTTCTTCCCGGGCTGCAGACCCACAGAGGTGCACAGTTAGGTCAGTGCTCTTATTTCTGCTGGAGAGGCTGGAGGGGAGGTTGTCCCCTTCCACCCTAAAGGTGTATGTTGCTGCCATCGCGGCCCACCATGACGCAGTAGACGGCAAGTCTTTGGGTAAGCACGACTTAATCATCAGGTTCCTAGGAGGGGCCCGGAGGTTGAATCCCTCCCAGCCAAGCCTGTTCCCCTCATGGGACCTCTCAGTGGTCCTCTTGGGCCTCCAGAGTCCTCCCTTTGAGCCGCTAGAATCATCTGGACTCAGGGCCCTCTCTCTAAAGATGGCCCTGCTGATCGTGCTCGCCTCCATCAAGAGGGTCGGGGACCTGCAAGTGTTCTCTGTTAGCAACACTTGCCTGGAGTTTGGTCCGGCAGACACATATGTGATCCCATATGTGAGGAATGTGATCCTGTGTCTGGTACGTGCTTTGCGTACCTACTTGGACCGCACGCTGAGCTTTAGATGTTCTGAGCATCACTTTGTCTGCTTTGGCGGACAGCGGAAAAGGGAATGCCGTCTCCAAACAGAGGCTTTCCCACTGGGTAGTGGACACCATTTCATTGGCCTATCACACCCAGGCCGTGCCCCCCCCTTATGGGTCCGAGCTCACTCAACAAGGAGTGTTGTGTCCTTGTGGGCACTGGCCAGGGGCACCTCCCTGGCAGACATATGTAGAGCAGCAGGTTGGGCAACACCTAATACGTGAGATTTTACAATCTCTGGGTTGTCAATATCGTCCCGTGTTTTCTCAGGTCCGAGCCAGTAGAATTCGGTAACACGCTGATGGTCTGGCTGGGTGGATCACTTGCGCCTAGCGCCCTTTCCCTCGGTGGAGGTAAAACTGCGCTTTCTCTCCCAGGTGATCCCACTTGTTCGGATCCCTGGATGATTCCTCCTTAGCCCTTTGGGTCCGCAGTTCAGCGGAGGAACTCGCCGACCCAATCCACTGCAGGTACTTAGTCTACCCTGTACTGGAATAGGTGCTCCGCAGGACAGGACTCCTACGCGGACTCCCCCTGTGTGTATTTTCCACGGTACGGTCCCCTTACGAAGTGGACCCGCGTCTCCCTTAGGCAGTTCCAGCTGCCCGCCGGTTGCCGTGTTGTAGCAAGGCTGGATCTACCACTGCGCCATCTCCACATGCTGCCTAAAAATCCATGTGATGTATTCACCACTCTTACCTCCCCTTCAGGGCAGGGGTGGTCTCTGCAGGGTCTTTCCCCCTGAAAGAATAGGAAACTGGGTAAGACCCCCTTCCCTCGATGCATGTAAGGGCCCCGGCCGTTCTTGCTCTATGCGGAGAAACATAGAGAGAAACGAGGCCCAGCCAGGCTTGGCACGTTCCCAGGTTGGCAAGTGTTGCCTTGTTCCCCTGCGTAGGGTAACCAGAAGTATCCCGATGACTTTTTTGGGACATTGGGGAAGGGTATGTGCAGTCTGACACAGCTGGTCGCCTTTGCACATAAAATACCCGCCCGCTCCTGTGTCAGCAGAACACGTACACGGCTCAGCGCATGGCGTGATTTAAATTAGACCCCTAGTGTCGCTTCTTCGACACAACGTCGAAATGAGCGACAGACAGGGAACGTCTAGGTTACGGATGTAACCTCCGTTCCCTGATGGAGGGAACGAGACGTTGTGTCCTCCAGGCCACGTTGCTGAGCCGAGCCACTGTAGTGGCCAGACCATTTCCGGCTCCTCAGAAAAATCCTGAATGAACTCAACTTATTCCCCCGCTTTTATACCCGTATGTCCGGGGGCGGGGTATGCAAATACTGTATGCCAACTTCTCATTGGCCTTTTTTCATAGATCAGAGGCATATTCAGCACTCGAGAGACCCCAAGTGGCGCTTCTTCGACACAACGTCTCGTTCCCTCCATCAGGGAACGGAGGTTACATCCGTAACCTAAACTTTCTCAAAACATGTTTAATGTTACAGCTATTAAGATGTTAATAGGCTACAGAGCTTTTGAGGTTAGTCTACTCAGCTTCTCCATTGACAGATATAGACTTAACAAAGTAACTAAAATGCTTCTATTTTGTGATATTTGGCCATCATGCATCCACCCATAATAATAACAGATAGTTAGTGAAGAACAATATTGCCTCACTGTAATTCTGTGACCATTTGATCTCAAATTTTCGTAATTTTTTGAATGCTGTGTTAGTTCATAACTTAACGATTGTTTACACTTAACCTGAAGTTCTGCCCACAGCACCCATGAATTATCATGGGAATATTGTGGATGTATGTAATAATTTAGCAAACACACAGCATGTATAGTTACGTATTTAATTTTTTTTTCAAATACATGAAAAATCTTTAGAGTAAACTTTTTTTTTTTGCAATACATAAATCTTAAGACTAAACAGACAAATATATAAAAAGGCCTTCACACTGGTGCAATCACAGATGGATCTATAATAATTAGGGCTGTCAATAGATTAAAATGTTTAATCGAATTAATTACATGGTGTCCAGATTAATTAATCGCATATACAAATATTTGCTGAGAAAGCCCCTCATATAACAATAATTCAATATATAATGATGAAATAATGATACATAGTTATCTTTAAATATTTAAAAATGTTATATATATATATATATATATATATATATATATATATATATATATATATATATATATATATATATATATATATATAAAATAAAAACATATTTAGATAATTAAAGTGCATTACATTCTTGTGGCAGAAGAATTCATCATTAATAAGACAATACAAAAAGCAGTGTTAGAATACAATGTATTGTTTTCTACCATATTATTGATCATTAGTCAATCATTGGCATACTGTTCACAGCAATCCATTTCAGTGAATTTGTCAATCAGTTGGAGATTTATTATGAGGGTTTGTTTGATCACTCATTCATAAAAAACAATATAGTAATTTAACTTTTGTAAGACAATTTTAGTGTTTAGTGTTGTAATATGCGAGGAGGCGTGAATGATCATGAATATGGATTGCAATTCACACCTGAGAGAAAAAAGACCACTCCCCTGGGACTATCAATGAGGAATGTGACAGAAAGAGAATGAATGTGAGGAGACTTAATGATCCAAATCAAGTTTTAAGTTAAAAGATGTAATCTGACTATATATTTTCTTTACATAAAGACTTTACTTAATTTTAGACCTATGCTACCATTAAAATAAGTCTCTTCTGCTCACCAAGACTGGATTTATTTTTAAAATACAGAAACAACATTGATATTCTGAACTCTTTTTACAATTTAAAAGTTTTCTATTTAAATATATTGTAAAATGCAATTTGTGATCAAAGCATAATTTTCAGCATCATTACTGCAGTCCTCAGTGTCACATGATCATTCAGAAATCATAATAATATGCTAATTTTCTAAAATGGGCATATTTAAAGTGCATTTTACTCATTTAACCTGGAACACATATTTGCAAGCACAAGCTTTGTTGATGATAATGAGGCAGCATAACCTCTAGTTAAAATATAATCTAAACATTCATATTATTTTTCTATCATATTACATATCATATTTATATTATACAGCATACAATTGAAATGCCTACTTTAATTTAAATGTAACTAAAACTTGCTTGTTAGGACATATTTCAAATGTCAATACTCTGAATCCTGGCAGGCAAGTCTGGAAACAGTCCCACCAGTAAAATATGTTCAAGTTTATATAAAATAGCATGTCAACTAATGAAAACTTATTGACTTACTTGTCCGAAATTGTATCCTCTGCTGAATCAAATCTCTCTTCAAAATACAAACGTTCATCGGAGTCCCGCTCTTCTTCTGAGGAAAATGTTAACTCTTCCATACATTCCTGGAGCTTTCTCGCCTGTGTATCATTGCAAGCGTGCAGAAAAATGAATGAAATGTGTTTACAACCTCACAGTTGGAGGGCATGTACATTTGCGTTGATCGCCTCAGCACATTAGCGCATTAATGGCGCGCTCTGATGGTGGGTGGGATCACATTACAGATAATTAGATAGACCAGTAAAAACTGTACAAACTGTACATCGAATTGTTTCAAACAGATTGCATTGCAGGAGAATATTTGTTTTAAATTTGAATTGGTTTATTGAAAAGTAGACATTTTAAGCTTTCTTTAGACATATGTTTCATGTTTGTGTGATAAGTATTCGCAGAGTTTCAGTTGATTTTTGTGACATGTTTCTGAAATATGCTCGTGAACACCGAGACTGCTGAAAACGCACCCTTTTTATTTTCTTTATTTTACAAAAGCACAATGTTTCATTGTTATTATGAGTGTACACAAATAAAAGTAGACCCTTTATAGTCTCTAATGATGTCTTACACTTATCTATATACCCCAAAATCACGGAGTATTTTAAGTTGTTTCTGCTGTAATGACGAAAATATCCAGCAGGACGCCACTAACATTATTGCTTTATTTATTGTATTACTCGCTCTGTAGAGTCTAAAAACATATACAATTGCCTCCTAAAAGACATTACATGTTTTAAAGCTAGATGTTTACACCCCAGGGAGACAGCTTTGAAAGAACTAGCAATCTTAACAAACCGCACTAACTCGTGCTCCAGTGTTTCGTCAGTAAATAAATGGCGGCACATTCGAAATCATGATTTTAGAAGAGTAAAGAGTCAGCATAGAGTAAATTTAGTAAATTTTTGTTTACAACGATTCCGCTTTGTGTTTTAAAAAAACAAAACACAACTGCTTTATTCATATGAGAAGCAGAGCAAATATTTTCATTGCCTACCACTTCCCCTGTCACAAGCACATCCTCCACCATTACCCCTTCAGCAGGTACACACCTGAAGCCATTGTGCAAGGATAGCGTATCCATCTGAGATGCCATCTCTCTGCGCAAAAACTAATTTCACTCAAAAAATAAATAAATAACTCAATAAATAAGTACTTACCAAACAATGCAGGAAAAAAGAAAAAGACAACTAAAGCAAGAAGTAATCAGGTGAATTTCCACCACTCTGTCCTCACCCCACACTACTCTCACACGCACAAACTCCCAGAATGCCCAGAGAGAGAGAGAGAGAGAGAGAGAGAGGCTCTATCTACTGCTGTTTTTTTTTCCTTCAAACAGCCATCAGAATAAATCCCCAAAAATACATTTTTGTATTCTGTGTTGATTATTTTGAACTGGGGGTACTGTTTGATGAGACACCCATCCAGTGACTTTCTACAAGCAAGAAAAAAGTATGTTATACAGACATTCAGCAACATATCCTTTGGTTTCAATGTTACGGACTGATTAAGTTCACTGAACTTTCACTGTTTTTTTTACTGTGTTGAACTGAGATAATTTGAACTTTTTGAACAATTGAGCAATTTGATGATGATAATCAGTATAGACAGTATTACAAAACACTGATGATGAAAAATGTGCAGGTAGTACTATGCATGACATGTTCAGTGACAGATTCAAGAACTTAACAGAAAGCATGTTGAGACAATGGCAGCTATCACCAATTTGAATAGAGAGCCAACCAGGTCTTATGTATATGTGCCAAGTGAACGTCACATTCAACCATTCAGTGGTGATTTCAGCAAAGATGGGAGATATATAGTGTTTATTAATTAAGTAGACAGGGTACTATTTGTTAGGAATCAGACCACTGAGGACTAGTTAGACCTAGAGTTGCAGTGGTATATCGGTTTCATGGTATACCACGGTTTGAAAATTGACGGTTATGATACCATGTACATTTGCTTATCTACGGTATTGAGAAAAAACTACAACCGGATGGAGAATCTCACATGAGCTTGCGCTTCTCCTTTCCTCCTTGTCTGCCTGTCAGACTCGTGAACTTGCAACACACACACACACACACACACACACAGTGGAGAAAATGTCAGAGAGAAGCGAGGCAAGGGGGTCTGATTTGAGTGTGTGTGTGTGTGAGTTAAAGCAGTGTTTCTCAACTGGTCTATTCGGACTGGGTCGCCGACAACAGGGAAAGAACAATGCCATGTTTCTCCCATTGAATATATTTCGGCGGCCGCCCAAGTGATGGACTGCCGAGGCAGATTTAATGATAATCTTGCAAACAGCCAAAGCAGACATGTGCAATTTACGGCCCGCGGGCTGGATCGAGCCCTCCTCATGGTTTAATGTGGAATTTTTTCATTTGATATTTCAGTTAGCCAGATAAGAGACGCAACACCCCCATTTTGTGATTTATACTTGCGCAAATTGGAAATATTCCGCCTAATGTAATACTTATTTTGTGCAATCTAGCAACCATGCACGCGAGTGCACCTTTTCTGTCTCTCACTTTGCCCTTTAAACAAACTTAGCGATCTGTAGTGCAATATCCTGCTCAAGGAAAAGTGTTATATGGCTACTCTGTGTCCATTCTTGAGGCTGCTTGTGATGTTTGCTGCTACTTTGCAGGTAAACCTTTTCAGTGATTAGATTAAATTAAATATAAATGTAGATCTCAGCAAACGGAGGGGTAATCATTGACATGCGAGCAAAAGCAAGTCAGAGACGAATACGTATATGTATTATTTATTTGTGCAATTGAGAAATGTTGAAGTCCCTTCGCACTTGTATGTTAATCTAACTCTTGCAGTAATTATTTATCATAGTCATGCAGCCTGTGTTATTCTGTTATTCTGTTCTGTTGTAACTCGCCCGCTTTGCGACAAACATTAAAAGTTCTATAAATTTCATTCTTTTTTTTATTAAAACAGACCCCTGATGTAGAGAGTGTTAAATTGAATAATAAATTAACAGGGAAGTAGAGATGGTAAAATAAATGTATAAGCTCAGCCTTTATTCAGTTTTTTAATACCTGATAGAAAAGTATCTACCTTTGTAGAACAATACAATACTTAACCTACAGAATAGTCTCACAAGTACACAACTATTTCTGGGCTTAAAAGATACAGAAACCAAATAAATGCAGAACATTGTATCTCAAAAGTAATACAATGTGGCCCCCCGTGCACTACTTAAAGCCCGATGTGGCCCCTTTACCAATATAGTTACAAATATTAATAATTACACACCATCACCTTTACCAATTTGTTTCAGGATTTACACAAGTAAAAGAAAGTTATATTTTGAGAAAATGTTAGTTTCATACGAAATAATCTAAAAGTAGAATCTATTAGACCTCGTTTTATATCAACAGTGGCAGTTGTAGTTACAGTTTCAAAATGTGTTTCAGCTGGAATTTTATTTTTCATAAATACATTAGTTTATTATTATTATTATTACTATTATTTAAGACTAACACATTGACCTAACCATGGTAATGAGGAGCCTTTCCTTCTGTGTAATATGTGTATAAATATGTAATATTAGTTATCAAACAGGATAATAATGGGCTCATATAATTAAATATGCGCTTCAATTTTTAAAAGAGGGAGTGAAAACTTCCTGTAGATTTTGTTGTTGACATCATCAACAAAAATAATGTCACGATGCATTTCCTTGTACTGGAAAACCATGAACAAAACTATGCAACATAAAAGGAAATGGAGCCCAGGATACATTAAATACAGGTTATGTTTAATCTATGGCAGGTCGACAATTTATTTCCAATGTAAAATCTGCGTCCTGAAGCACTGAGTTAAAGGTACAGACAGGAGCAGTCTGACTGCGCTTTCGTGCACCTACAGTATATGTTAACTATTAATAATCATAGGACATTACTTTAAAAGCTCACACAGTTGATGTTATTTTTCATTTAGTAGTTAATTTAACATGCTGTGCTAACATGTAAACTAACATGCTTCAGTTATATAACATGTTATATTTACATGCTATTTTTTATCATGTTTATAATTCTGTTTATTATAATTCTGTTAGCTTTCTTATTTTTTCTATTTACTTTATTTTAAAAAGGGAGACATTTTTTACACATGCTTCAATAAAATAAATGGTTTCAAGTTTCAATTATAATAAAGTGTTTGCTCAAAAATAAATAAATAAAATAACACTTCTGTTTTCACTGATAAATATTAATTGTGTAATACCGTATACCGTGATACTGTGAAACCGTGATATTTTTTGAGACGGTTATCATACCGTGAAAATCTCATACCGTTGTAAACCTAGTTAGACCTCAACTCTCCCTCTTAAAGGGTGCAGCCTTAGAAGAGGTCAGATTACGGATGGGAAATTAAGCAGTGTTGGATTATACACATAGAAGAATTGAAACGATATGACTTGAATCTAGAGTTTTCAACCTTTGCAGTCCTGGAATTCTTCACCATCATAAATCAAATGGCCCAGGCATCCTGATTGGTCAGAAAGGCCTCTCTGCAACCTGATATTCCACACTCAGTCACACAAGCAGACTTGCTTTAACCTCTTTTGTGAGGTTACAAGTACCATCAGATTTGCACACTCTAAGACATTTCATCTTAATATAGCCTTGCTAGATAATGCTGAAAATCACTTTGAACTGTGGTAATGTTTGTACTTGACAAATTAATGATTATAGACTGATGGAACTCTTTAAAATGTGTATAGTGATGTGCAATCATCTAGAATTGATAAATATAATCTTTAATTCTGTATGATGTATCTCATTCTACTAAGAATGGTAACTATAAGGTTTAACTTGATAAATGCAATGATGTGTAAAACCAATCTGATTTTGTAACCAGAGATTTTCATGTTTTTTTTACCTACACTTATAACATCCATAAATATGTCATGTTTAGTATGTAAACATTTGTTTGTGTATGAACAAAAATCTGATGACAATGAATTTCATGTCTCTTGTACCATTTACAAGATATAAAGTACATGATTAAATATGCACTATTTTTAAGTGGGAAATGTTTAAGAGTCTGAAACAAAGGACCATAACTCAACTGTCGGAAAAGACAGCCCAGTTGACCATGTGACTCTGAAAAGTCAAATCTAATTAGCGCAGGACACCTTTGGGGGATGCGACCAATTTCAGTTCAAATAGTTCCAAACAGGAAGAACACGTTCAGTTGCTCTTCGTCCTCTTGCTCCTCATCTTCATCTGCTCACTCTTCTTCGGCCTACACGTGCTTTGTCTGGTCACTCCACTGACGGCCAGGTCCTCCCATGTGAGATCCACGGCAGCTCGGGACTCCCGAGAAGGAGTGAGAAGGCCTCAATTCACAGTTAAAATCATCATCTCATACAGACAATAAATTTGATCATACTAAGAGATCAAAACATCGACGGAACAAACTTTTGACCAAGCGCCAAGAACCTTTCTGAACCTTTCAAAGAACGCAAGTAAACACCAGAAAGACAAGCAAGTACATCTCCAATATTGTGCTCAAAGTGCTGGTGTATTAATCAAATAATTTGGGTAATCCAATAGCAAATTGATGTAGACTCAAAGAAGGATGAAATGGTTCTTAAGGTATTGTCAACAGACTTCGTAAAGTTAATCTTCACTGTACTGATTAGTTATTTCACAATCTGTCACTTTTCACTAACCTGTCTCATGTATATATATGTTAGATTAGATTTATGTTTAGAATAGTAATAATGTTTTTCTGTGTTCAAAGACAATTTGACTGTGGTATATTTTGATAAATAATCTCATCCCTATTTCTGAAAAAAAAAAGCTATAGGAGAGCTTACACATGCTGTCGAGAAACTCACTTTGCATTGCACTAAGTCAGAACCTGTGGCTCATTGTAAACCCAAGATGCAGCCAAGGTTTACAGATGATGGCCAGCCAATATGTATCTGGTTTAATGGTGAAGGACACATAGCTAAGAGGTGTGTAAAGATAAACAAGCAGACTGTCACAAAGAATGCTAAATCGGCAGTGCGAGGGCTGTCAATAGGCTCAGCCAATATCGATACTTGTTGTGACCGACTACTCAAGCTTGCTGTGGGAAAATGTCCTGTCACTAATCTAAATAATATGGCCTCTTGTTTACTTAATACAGGAAGCCAAGTCTGTACTATTTCTAAGAGTTTCTTCCGAGAACACCTGTCTGGGGAGGATGAAGATACTGTAGGTTGACCAAAGATTACAGCTGCCAATGGTTTAGACACACCGTACCAAGGCTATCTTGAGTTGGAGGTTGAAACTATGGGTATTACCCTACCAGAGTGCGGTTTTCTAATAGTCAGAGTCTCACAGAAATCTTCTGCTGTAAAAGCCCTCATTGGCATGAACATCATTAGCAGATGTAGACAACTGGTTCATGCAAAGTTTGATACTACCCTAGGTGGAGATTTTCAGTCTAATTGGAGGGAGGCATTTCAGCAGATTCAGAGGAGTCTAGCAGACTCACCAGCAGTCTAGAGAAGTGAAGTGTAGTCTGAGTAGCTGGAAAAGACATGGTACACATACCTGCTTCATCAATTAAAATGGTAATGGTCAAAGGAGAATATGTTACATGATGGTTCACTGGACTTCCTATTAGAACCAACAAACTCACCCTTACCTGGCGGTCTGATTGTTGTCCCCTCTCTTGTGTCTTCAGAGGAGCTGTTGTTTCCTGTAAAGTTTGTGAACCTCTTCCCAAAAGATATCTGGTTACAAGCCAGAACCAGACTTGGTACTCTGTCTCGAGTTGAGAGTCTTAAGTCCAATGAGACATATGAGGTGAGATTTCAGAGAATTTCTGCTGATATTAAAGAGATCAGTGTAAACACAAAAGACAGTCTGTTATTGGAGGACAGCTCCAAAAAGTTTCTCAACAAGCTACACATTGGTGATACTCCTGAACAGGAGGAAGAGCTGGGTGATTTGTTGATGAAGAACTCTGATGTTTTTTCCTCTCGAAGATGAAGACCTCAGTTTTTACAAAGTAAAAAATATGTTTCAAGTGGTGGATGATGTACTGGTGGCCTAGCCTTATAAGCGTATCCCACCAACTCAGTATTGGAAAGTCAGAGAAGATATCAGAGCTGGTCTAATACCATCCGGTTCTGGAGCTCTTTCTTTATTCCCTCTAACACTTGTTCGGTAACATTTATAAACGTAACTAAATCAAACCTGTTTATTTCTACCTGATTCATAACATTTGCTACGCCAATGGGGGCAGAGAATAATTGAAAAATTGTCCACTCTGTTCCAGATCCTTTGGTCCTCTGGAGTGTAGTTCGGCTGGGTCAGGGTGGATGATGGTGACCTCTTCATTCGACTGAGTTTGGTACTGCTACCTGGTCGCGTCCTGATGATCATTACCAATCCACATAGCTCAACGCATGCGGGAACACGAGTTGCTGAACCGAGTTATCATGAACCCCTGCACTGGACAGAGCAATACAGTGACAACACTCTGGCAGACCAAGCACTGTGGGTAATACAGTACTTTCGCCCAATATATGGTTCTGGGGCATTACCCAGAGTTAATGGACTGCTGGGAATTGTATCAACCATACCTTATAACTTAACTTGCCATGAACGAAGAGAAGGGAATAACTCAAAAAAAAGCTTTGTGTCTTTCAGCGAGGCGTGCACTACAGCGGAGAATACAGCAGGCGAGTCTCGAACGCAACTGATCTGTCAGACAGCACCAAGTGTCTGTAGGTCCCCTGTATGTGAATGCGAACAGAGGCTGTGTGGCATGAGATAAAAAGACAGAACACAAGTTGATTAAAGTAAAATGAGTGTGATCTCTATTGAATTTATAGTTGTACACACATCAGGCACCAGCGGTGAGAGTGGAATGATTAAATCATTAATCTTTCTCAGATCTTGAATTAGACGCCAAGTGCCATTGGCCTTCTTTTATAGGATAAAATTGGAGTGTTATATGGAGAGTTTATAATACCTTTACACAGACATCCTTTTCCTTGGATAGTGGGTATTGTTTTGCAGTATACCGACATGTCAGAGCGGAGTTTTGCAACATATGGTCTGATATCATTGAGGCCTGCTTCGTCTTTGTTGGCGGCCCATAGTGCCTGGTTGACATTTGGCAGTTCTGTTTTTGCTGCTGAGGATTCAGCAGATGTGAAACTGCATACATCACCACAACATCCTGTATACACAGACTGACAATATACTGAGGGAAACAGCAATTATAATGAGTTAGAATCCAAATTTTAATTTTTTTCTATGCATCGGATCACAGACCAGCAGGCAGAATGGTTTGCAGAGTCAGGCAAAATTACAAAATCATGCATTTTAAGCAAGTTTGTGTTATCTAGAGATGTTACGGTTAATTTTGGTGTCATATGACACTTAACAGGAATGCCATTAATTCCCACAGAGTTTAGAGTGTGTCCCGTAATAGAGCCCTCATAGTGATGCGCTGTTAATGAACTTTAAGATGCACCCGTATCAATGATAAATGTATGCGGTTTATATATGCTAATTCTTTGCATATAGCCAGCGGCTCTGACAATGTTAGTGAAACGATATGATATCTGTCTGAGCACTTGATAAAAGTAAATGCAGCTGTTGTACCTTCGCTCGTATCTTTCTTTGAATCTGAATCGAATACGTCCTTAATTGAGTTGCCTTTAAATTGTGTAAAATCGGGATACAACATTGCGCTTTGTGTCTTTGGGAGGTTAGGGGTTAAAGCTTTGTTCACGACAATATCATATTTAGGCAGCTTGTTTTGAAACAGAGAACACTGCATGCATTTGATTAGTCTCTTTTAGTTCAGGACCTTTGTCCCAGAATGGTTTTATTTTCTTCCACAACTCATATGACTCTTTTATGTATTTATAATCCCACTGAGGGTCCTTTCACCCTTTTTAACCATAGATTTGGATTTACACATGAATTGATCTAATTAATTTTTTCTTCATTTTTCCTTTCTATGGCTGATCAAACTTCTTTATCCAACCAAGGCACTTTATCAATTAACATCAATTCCGTTATTCCTGGAGGTAAGTTTTTGGGCAGTATGAATCTATAATCACGTCCAGTCAATTGACAGTAAATCGTAAGTTTCTTTAAAACATTCACGTATTGTAGAAGATACTTAACTGGGTCAGGTAATTTCTTTTTCCTTTTTTCCCCAGTGCCTATTACAGTTAACATTTTCATCAGTGGTATGCAGTATTAAACATAATTACAATAGGAATGTCATGATCGCAATCACAATTTTATGGTCATGTACAGTACTATTATGCTTATGCTATAATAGTGTTAATTCAAAAGTAATTCCACTTCTATAATTTTATGGCTGAGTCACAATTGATGGTATTTTGTATTGGGTATTAATTGTAATGGGTCAATAGGTTTCTTCCAATTCCTTTCAGACCGTCTATCCTTTTATCATGTTCTTCATTGCGTATTGGCATTGTGTTGAAAACCAGGGGCCCTCTGATCTGCAACCATGCCAATAGCAGTTTTTGATTCTATTTATCTAATGGAAATGTTATTACTTGAATGCCAAGTTGTACTTGCATTTTATAAATTTGAACCATCGAGGTGTGACTGTAACCATACACATATCCCATTTATGTATCAGAGCTTACATATATATTGTAATCTAAAAATGTCATAACTTAATCAGATTTGCAAATGCGGTTGCAGATTATAATCTTATTTCCCTAGGACTTTATCCTGTCCCCTTCCCACCTTAGTGAGGATATGTTAAACTGCAACAGTAAATCTGAGGTATTCTACCTCCTTTCTGTATCTCACAGAGCTAGAGCTCCCTTTGCTGGGGCACACTGATGCAGAGAAACCCTTTTCTAAAAGTTTGAATCACGTATAGTGAACTGAAACATCACAATATTACCGTGTTAGTAAAATAAGGTATAACATTCTAAGGTATGGTTCTGTATTATACCCTTGATTATTCCTGAACATGAAAGCCTTTGGTGATTCCCCTGGAAGGGGTCGACTTAATTTGTCCCCCATTCTTGTTTACTTTGTTTAGAACCCTTTTTGTTTATTTTATCAATATGACATTTGCAACTGACATTTGGGGGTCAACTGGTTACACACACAGAGAAGGCCAGAGACACACACACATATACAGAGCAGAACATCATGTACATTTCATGTTTCTCACAATAACTTTCCTTCTTTTTATGGGGTGCCCCAACCCATTCACATTCCTCATGGAGAGAGACAATCCACTCATATTAACATCTGACATTTTGATATAATAGAAAAAAATAATTGTATCAAAAAAACCAAGATTATACAGACCACATTCCAACATTATTGCAACAATCAAACCCCAAACTACCCCTCGACCCAAACAAACAGAAAAAATAAAAATGTACGTCAATACCTCTAAACTGAAAAAAATCCATGTACGTGTAAATGTAACTGAAAATGTCCATACGAGAACCCCCGCGACAACTTTGCTGTCAGATTATTAAAGTCTGGTTTGTCTGTACAAATTTTGTAAGGCAAACTGTTATGAGTTCAGCAGATGACATAATCATTCTAATGTGCCTTTAAGTTCGGTGTCCACATTACTGAGGAACTCACATGGTCCGTCCACACTGAGGCCGTTGTGAAGAAGGCTCACCAGTGCCTCTTCTTCCTGAGACGGCTGAGGAAGTTTGGAATGAACCAACACATCCTCACACGGTTCTACACCAGCACTGTAGAGAGCATCCTGACTGGCTGCATCACCGCCTGGTACGGCAATAGCACCGCCCACAACCGCAAAGACCTGCAAAGGGTGGTGCGAACTGCCAGAAACATCATCGGAGGTGAGCTTCCCTCCCTCCAGGATATATATAACAGACGGTGTGTGAATAAAGCTCGGAGGATTATCAGAGACTCCAGCCACCCGAGTCATGGGCTGCTCTCACTGCTTCCATCAGGCAGGCGGTATCGCAGCATCAGGACCCGCACCACCCGACTACATGACAGCTTCTTCCCACAAGCAATAAGACTTTTGAACACATGATCTCTCACGATCTACAATCAGCACTGCACTTTATTAATCCTCATTCTGTCAATATATTCTCGCTCCCAATTCAGTTAGTGTATATATATATTTATACCCTTATCTAGTGTATGTGTATTCTACATTGTGTGTATTGTGTACATTTGATATGTAAATTGTTGTGTAAGTATGTGTACATTTGTTATGTAAATTGTGTTGTGTAAATATGTTGTTATCGTAAAGTGGTTTATGTCTCGTCACTGTCATTACTGCAATGTTGCTCGGAACTGCACACAAGAATTTCACCTGCTGTTGCACTCGTGTACACAGTAGTGTGACAATAAAATGATTTGATTTGATTTGATTTGATTTATTCCACAAAAACCAACTCCAGCTAACAGGAGGATGTCCCAAAGCAGTGTTATTCCACAAAACAATCTCCAGCCGCTAGGCTGAACCGGTACAATAAAAAACAGGCGTCCCGGTTTCTTGAATGGTCAAGTGTGTATTATTCACGGACGCTTTATAAAAAAAAGAAAATACATCATGACATCCTTTGTGTTGGCATGAAGATATTTTGCAATCATTGTTAGTGTCCATTCTCAATCTGGCCAGGAACTTCAGTGTAAAAGCCATCATCAGTCCATGCAAAAGTTTCTTGAAGGAGTCATGCCACAAAACAAACTCCAGGCGCTAGATGGAACCAACCCAAAAAGAAACAAAAATGATGCTTCCTCGGACAGTCAGAGTAAGTAGTAAGTACATCGAGTTATACCCCGCGACCATCCTTCGTTTCTATTCTCAGTTTGGCAGGAAACATCAGTGCAAAAGCGATCTTCCGTTATTGCAAAAGTTTCTTACACTCCTTGAATCGATCACGTTTCTATCTTGTCGAATTCGCAAAGTTCGTTAACAAGAAAATATCACTGTGAATGACAAATTTAAAAATAAATGTTCACTATTTTTAGAAAGATTTTTCCTTTCAGGCGTTGTTGTAGGAGGCCTTTTTAAAAGCTTTTACGTTTTTAGTAATTTTTAATATTACAACAGTGGTCAGGGAGGGCAGCAGATATCCTGTATTTGTACTTGCATTGTCTGAACAAATATTTGTTAATTTCCACAGTATATTGCTTATGTAGCCCCATAACTGTATATATCATGAATAATAATCACACAACAGTCATATTTTTTATGAATTGTTATTTATTTATAAAAAAAATTAGGAAAACAGGAAAAAATTTTACAAAACTGAACTTAGACTTAGTCCCAAAGTTCAGATATAGTAGTCTTAAAATTCAGGTATGGTAGTCCCAAAGACAGTTCTTGTCCCCCGAAAAACAAAGAAGAACATTGCACTTAGCGCATAGAGTATTGGTGTAGCCAGTTATGCAGAGTCTGCATAATATTCACTTGTTGTATTCACTGGTAAATGTGCAACCATGTCCCTGCGCACTTCCACCGGGGGGTGTGCAGATGGCCTCTTAGCTGGGGTCCCTTTGGTTCACTCCCATCTGAGGACAGTCTCTTGTGAGCATTCAAAGGGCTCCTTGATGTCACCGTCTGTGTTACTGGGCTGCCACCGGCTGAAGATGGTCACCCTCTCTTTGGTTTAATTGGAGTTGTGTTCACCTGAATTGGATTAGAACAGAATCAATTAAGATGTCAAAAATACATTAAGATACAAGTCAGATATGTTATAAACAGTGAAATATTAAACATATTACAAACGGTAAATAGCAGAAATGCATTCTCACCAGGATAATAGAATCTGCTAGTTCTGCGTGAAACTGTCTCGTGTTCAGCATCTCTTTTTGCAAAATCTTGAGCGAATTGCAGTCTCGCTGGTAGAGGTGCAAGGCGTTGATCACAGCTAGATCACCATTTCGATTTTATGCAGAAATTATATTTGGCAGCAAATGAATCCAATAAATCCACACCTCCCATAAATTTGTTGTAAGTTTACACAATGTAAGACCTCTCAACTTCAATGTAGGTTTTGGTGGCTTTGTCCCAGCGTTTAAATTGCTGCACAGGTTCTGACACAAGTGTCACCGCCCTGTTAGCAAATCATTAGACAGCACAGACGTTGTGGTTCCCCTCTACTCTGAAGTCAAAGGTTACAGTTGGGTAGGTGTACCTGTCTGGCTGTTCCCACGTAATGAATTCCACGACGAAGGAGCTAAACTACCAATGTGATTCAGGTGAAATAGTTGTCTGCATAGATTTTGTAGTTCTGCTCTTCTGGAAGCATGGAAGCAAGCTTCATCACAACATCCCCTGACAATACAAATTCAGATTTGAACTCCCAATACTGACTCCAGACATTTGAACTAGCACCATCTTCAAGTAAATTCCAATCACTTTCTTGATATAATTTGTTATTGGTGTTAACAGATCTTCCAGTCTTTTGAAAGCTTTACTCATTTGTGTTTTGTGTCAGAGACTGAAGCATGTCTTCTGACACAAACCTCTAGAATGTAGTAATTTATACAATTCAGGTCTAAATTCAAAATGTTAACAAAGAAACCACATTTAGAACTTAGTTAAAGTGAATAATCAAAGACATTATATTGTTCACAAGATACAGATGCGAGACCAAACGCAACCCACACAACCTACGGCCACATTGCACTTCAACTCCTGCTACACTCTTGTTCTCAGTGGGACTCTGGAGCTGCCAGTCTGCTGTGAACAAAGCTGCCTTCATTCCAGCTTTCGCCACACAGTCCACCCTCAGCATCCTGGCACTAACGGAGACATGGATACGTCCTGAGGATACAGCAACACCTGCTGCACTCTCCAACAACTTCTCCTTCTCTCACACCCCTCGACATACCGGCAGGGGTGGGGGAACAGGTTTGCTCATTCATAATAACTGGACTTTTTCTCCACAGGCTTCACTATGTAACAATACATCCTTTGAATTCCATGCCATTACTACAATGCAACCCACAAAAATACATGTTGTTGTCATCTATTGCCCTCCAGGTCAGCTGACAAGCTTTCTTGAGGAGTTGGATGTCCTACTGTCCTCTTTGCCAGAGGATAGTAGGCCACTTTTGGTTCTTGGCGATTTCAACATACACCAAGACAAGCCCCAGGCCACTGAACTGAATACTCTTCTGGCCTCATTTGACTTGGAAAGACTACACACCACAGCAACTCACAGATCGGGCAACCAGCTGGATTTCGTTTTTACACGTAACTGTATTACCTCAAATATTCTTGTTACTCCATTACATGTCTCTGATCATTACTTTGTTCAATTCAACATGACTCTCCCATCCATAGTAAAACCAACTCCACCTTTGGTTTCCTTTCTCCGTAACCTCCGTTCCCTCTCACCCTCTCGCCTATCCAATGATGTCTCTGCCTCTCTTCCCACAATAAATGTATTTTCCACGCTCAATGTAAACACTGCCACAGACACACTTAGCTCTACTTTAACAACCTGTCTAGACAACATCTGTCCTCTCTCCTCTAGACCAGCACGTACTACACCACCCAGCCCCTGTCTGTCTGACGTCATTCGTGAACATCGGACTGATCTCAGGGCAGCCGAGAGGAGATGGCGGAAATCTAAAGATCCAGCCGATCTAGGTAAATATCAACTTCTGCTTGCAACTTTTTCAGATAATGTTAAAGCTGCAAAAACTTCATATTACCAGACCAAGATCAACAGCACCACAGACACTCGTAGCTTGTTTAGAACATTTAACTCACTTCTCTGCCCTCCCCCTCCACCACCTGACACATCACTTACAGCAGATATCTTTACCACATTTTTTACTAATAAGGTTACAGCCATCAGCAATACATTCACAGCACCACGCCCTGTCAAACACCCAACTCCTGTATGCAACTCTTCTCTCTCTATGTTCTCTCCTTTAACTGACACTGAGGTCTCTAAACTCCTCCTCTCCAACCACCCCACCACCTGTTCTCTTGACCCCATTCCAACAAACCTTCTCCAGGCCATCTCTCCGTCCATCCTACCAGCACTTACACACATAATTAACGCATCTCTTCTTGAAGGCACTTTTCCCACTACATTTAAGCAGGCTAGAGTAACCCCACTGCTGAAAAAACCTGCACTTAACCCCACACAGATAGAACACTACAGACCAGTCTCTCTCATCCCATTCATGGCAAAAACACTTGAAAGGGCAGTTTTCAATCAGATCTCTGCCTATCTCTCACAGAACAAGCTGCTGGATGACAATCAGTCAGGCTTCAAAAGTGGACACTCCACTGAGACTGAGTCGCTGAGACAGGCAAAAGCTGAATCCAGATCATCAGTTCTGATTCTGCTGGACCTTTCTGCAGGCTTTGACACAGTCAACCATCAGATCCTTCTCTCCACCCTCTCTAAACTGGGCATCACCGGAACTGTGCTTGACTGGTTCAACTCCTATCTCTCAGGTAGGTCTTTCAAGGTAGCCTGGAGAGGTGAGGTATCCAAGACACATCAGTTACTTACTGGGGTACCTCAGGGATCAGTGCTTGGGCCACTTCTCTTCTCCATATACACAACGTCATTAGGACCCATCATCCAGTCACATGGTTTCTCTTACCACTGCTACGCTGATGACACAAAACTTTACTTGTCTTTCCAGCCCAACGACACCACAGTGACCACTCGAATTGCTGCCTGTCTGGCTGACATCTCAGCCTGGATGAAGGAACACCACCTGCAACTCAACCCAGCCAAGACTGAACTCCTTGTCTTTCCAGCCAACCCTGATGTTGAACACAACATCACTGTGCAGCTGGGTCCAACTACAGTGTAACCTTCCAAAACGGTCAGAAATCTAGGGGTAACCATTGATGACGAGCTAAATTTCACAGACCACATCTCAAAGATTGCAAGATCATGTAGATTTACACTCTACAATATCAGGAAGATAAGACCTTTCCTCTCTGAACATGCCACACAACTGCTTGTTCAGTCACTTGTCATAACTAGACTGGACTACTGTAATGCTCTCTTTGCAGGCCTTCCTGCATGTGCTATTAGACCTCTGCAAATGATCCAGAATGCAGCAGCACGTCTGGTCTTTAATGAACCAAAGAGAGCACATGTTACACCACTCTTTGTCTCCCTCTACTGGCTGCCGGTTCATGCACATATTAAATTCAAGGCCCTGATGCTGGCATACAGAACAATCACTGGGTCTGCTCCAGCATACCTAAAAACATTTATGCAGAGCTACGTTCCCACCAGAAGCTTGCGGTCGGCTAAGGAAAGTCGCCTTGTTGTACCAAAACAAAGAGGCACCAAAACACTTTTCCGGACTTTCATCTTTATCATACCACGTTGGTGGAATGACCTCCCCAACTCAATGCGTGAAGCTGACTCACTCTCCATCTTCAAAAAACGGCTAAAAACACATCTTTTCCAAGAGTATTTAACCAGTCACTAAAAAAAAAAAAAAAAAATTAACAATTCTTGTTGTACTTAAATCGGTTTTGTATGCTATTCTGATGACAGTGAAACTTTGTAGTATGGCACTTTTCGTACCACTGTCTCCTTAAGATGATTCGCTATGTTTTTCCTCTTTTGTAAGTCGCTTTGGATAAAAGCGTCTGCCAAATGAATAAATGTAAATGTATATCTTTATTAGTATTAGTTTTCCATTTGGGCACATGTGCGAAGTTCAATGTGTCCCCCACCCATAAAAAAATGCTACCTGACTCAACCAGCGTTGTAACACAAAAATAACAAGCACAAAATATTTTTTATAAACAAATTTCACAGTAGATAAATATCTACATGTTGTACGCATTGTAATAATCACAAAAAAAAAAAAAGAGATTTGCTGTGTTTTAATCCAACCATGTTGGACTGTTGTGTATTTCCACCATCGGGGATGAGACCGGCACACTGAGCATCCTGCTGGATTTTTTCGTCATTACAGCGGAAACAACATAAAATTCTCAGCATTTTGGGGCATACAGATAAGTGTAAGACATAATTAGAGACTTTAAAGAGTCTACTTTTATTTATGTACACTCACAATAACAACAAAACCTTGTGCTTTTGTAAAATAAAGAAAATAAAAAGGGTGAGCTGTAAGCAGTCTCTGGTTTCACGAGCATATATCTGAAACACATCACAAATTAACTGAAACTCCACGAATACTTATCACACAAACATGAAACATATATCTAAAGAAAGCTTAAAATGTCTACTTTTAAATAAAGCAGTTCAATTTAAAACTAATATTATCCTGCAATGTAATATGTATGAAACTAAGTGATGTACAGTTTTTAATTATCTATAATGTCATCACACCCACCAGGAGAGCGTGCCATTCATACGGTAATGTGCTGAGGCGATCAATGCAAATGGTAAACATCCCTGACTGTGCCTTAAAAACAAAGTCATTCACTTTTCTGCACATTTGAAAGACAGCACTATACACAAGTGAGAAAACTCCTGGATAGTGACGAGGAGTTACAATTTTCCTCAGAAAACTGTAAAACTTGATTTTTGATGATTAAGTCTCCTCACATTCATTCTCTTTCTGTCACATTCCTCATTGGTAGGCCCAGGGGAGGGGTCTTTTGTCTCCTCAGGTATGAATTACAATCAATATTAATTATAGTTCACTCCTCCTTGCATGTGACCTTTCTAACACTAAAAGTGTCTTACAAAAGTTCAATTACTATATTGTTTTGTATGAATGAGTGATCATGATGTTTTTCCACATAATTTTGTAGCAAAAACGCTAGGCTACAAGATCCAGTTCTCAAAAGGCTTGCGGACAAATGTTTAGTATGTGTTATATGGCCTTATTTCAATGACTTAATTTTTTATTTTTTTTAAAAACCATGCATAAACGTTATTTTCTCAAAAATACAAACATGTACACACATGTTGTTCACATATTATTTTAGCCCAGTTTATGTTGAATACAATGTTATCAGACATTAGCCATTAATGTGTTTTTAAGCAACTGAAAAAAAGCACAAATGTCAAGGCATGTCAAAACTTCTCCAGGGCCCAAAACACCCTCAGTCCCCAGAGGGTTAAAGAACCAAAGACCGTGGGACGTTTTACGAGCTGCTCACCACATATCTGAATAATAAACTAAAAGCTGCTTTTTCTCCAACGATCGTAAAAACCAGCTTCGGTGCCGCTACTTTACTCTCTCTGATGTACTAACCGCACACACACACGCGACCCCTCACAAACATACCTGCACACACATTTGGCTAGTAGATAACTTGGTAATAAAGCTCAGCTTTGTCCCCAAGTTATCATACAAGCGGAGACTTGCGGAAAATGTGCAGACGCCATTAACCGGCTTCTCTCCGCCTGTATTCGCATGACGTAGTCTCCACAAGACTCACGTCCTCCATTTTGTGTGCATCACTCCTTACACACACACACACACACACGCACACACACACACTCTCTTCTCATGTGTTATAGGCTTATTTTGGTTACCATATCTTATCTTGTCACTAAGTCGGATAATTATCTTTGATAATTATTAATTATTGCTAATAAACAAACCTGCTTCTGAACGTAGCGCACAACACAAGACACAATTTATATAAAGGGCATGGTAAGTGGGGATGGTGTTTGTTACAAGGGGGAATGTTTTTTGGTATTTCTTGCAACAAGGGGGGTGGCATCAGACATAGGCAATATAGGTGGTTGCCTAGGGTGAAAAATGACAGACAGGTGCTGCACCACTTGTTTTTTCTTCTCAGAAGTGCGCCCTCTCGTGATGACTGTGCGCCCCTCTACCCACATATTGAACTCTAGCGCTACACGATTATATTCAACCCGATATCATGCCGAGGCGTGAAATAGACACGCCGGTCCACTCGCGGATGCGTGTCGGTGTCACGCTTTGCCTCCTCCAGGCGTGTACATGACACGCGCGCGTCTACGTAGAATACCGGCAGGGGGCGATCGTTTCCTCAACGCCAACAACTCTCCGCGCACCAAAGAGGAAGCGATACCGTTGTCGTCGCGTTGCACGTTCGTGCGGGCGGGATGCCGGCCAATTTCGCCGGTTACTTTCACTTGTGACCATATGTGACAAATAAAGGTTCATTATAGTGCTGCTTTCATGAAGAAATCCTAACGTTGCTGTAGCCTAACGTTGTTATATGTGTGTGTGTGTGGGCTGTCGAGTATCTTGTGCTGATGTAAATAAATAAATATATATATATATATATATATATATATATATATATATTTAAAAAGTGTATTTATATACAAAAATATATATCCTGCTAACCGGAACTGGAGAACGCGATATATCGCTTCCTCTTTGGTGCGCGGACACTTGTTGGCGTTGAGGAAACGATCGCCCCCTGCCGGTATTCTACGTAGACGCGCGCGTGTCATGTACACGCCTAGAGGAGGCAAAGCGTGAAATAGACACGCATCCGCGAGTGGACCGGCGTGTCTATTTCACGCCTCGGCGTGATACCGGGTTGTTATATTATAATTGGATCCTTATCATATGTGGACAAATTGAGTGAAAAAAAAATAAAATTATGGAGAAAAAAAGTGCAATATAAAAGTAAGAATCTCAAGTTCCCCGTCTGTCGCTCACTTCGACGTTGTGCTTTCTCCTTCTCTGCATGGCAGTGTAGTTTGCCCCTGGGCGCTTCGACAGCGCAACTAAAAGAGTTGTATTAAAAGAGTGATTTTCTCTAAAAGAGCAATACACAGTAGTGTTGAACGTCCTTTTCAGGACACGTCTTTATAAAGATGTCCTTCTGCCCCTGTGTAGTTCCTGGATGTGGTAGAGTGCTCTCCGCTTCAGACGGCCACAGGCGCTGTCTCGTGTGTTTGGGCAGCGATCACACCGAGGCAGCATTTGTGGATGATTCATGTTCTCACTGTGAGAACATGACCATGGCAACGTTGCAGTCACGGCTTTCCTTCAACCGAAGGAATGCCACTCCAGCCGCCCTGCATCGCTCCTTCTTCCCACGGGATTGAGGACGATGTGGCCGGTGATGGAGGCAATTTGTGGATGTCAGTGGGTGTGGCTTTGCCGGGTATGTCCCCGCGAACCGCGCGCCCCCCCGGTACGCTCATTGACTTCCGTCCGGGCTCGAGGCAACAGCGACTCACCTCACAGCCAGCCAGCCTATCCTCTTGAGCAACCTGAGCTGGATGAGCTTGCTGCTGCATCAGAGAGCGATCCGACATCTGACGCGGATGATTCGTCTGGGATGCCGCCTTCGGGTCAGCACACCAGGCTGAGGCTGACGTCCAGATGTCCAACATGCTTGCCCGGGCCGCCACCAATGTGGGCATGGACTGGAACCCTCCGTCCTCCCCACAGCCGTCGCGGCTGGTGATTGGTTCCTGGGGTCTGCGCGCTGCTCACAGCCATGCCCATCCCGTCCCTTTTTTCCCGGAAGTGCATGATGAGCTGACGACTGCATGGAGAACACCCCTCTCTGCTCGTCCCAAAGCCCCTCACTCATCTGCTCTTACTACCCTCGACAGTGGAACAGCTCACAGGTACACGGAGATTCCCCAGGTGGATAGGACGGTTGCATTCCACCTATGCCCCGAGAAAGCTGCCACCTGGCGGGTTGCCCTGTGCTCCCCTCCAAGGCCTGTAGGACAACATCTTCATTGACCGCCAAAGCCTACAGCGCCGCCGGACAGGACGCTTCCGCCCTGCATTCCATGGCCCTCCTGCAAGTCCACCAGGCCAAGGTATTTAAAGATCTGCTTGAGGGTATTTAAAGATCTGCTTGAGGGTATTTAAAGATCTGCTTGAGGGTAGTACTGATCCTGACGTGCTGCAGGAACTGCGCTCAGCGACCGACCTCGCCCTCAGGGCCACTGCGCAGTCACTCGGGCAGGCGATGGCCACGCTCGTGGTTCAGGAACATCATCTGTGGCTAAACTTGGTCGAGATGCGCGAGATGGACATGACAAGGACTTTGCCCAGCAGTTCTCCGTGGTGAAGAAGCAGACGGAGGCCATTTCACACATCCTGCCCTGCTGCAACTCTGCCGCCACGGGCCAAGCCCTGTTTGCTCGCTGAGGGTGTCCTCCTGCGGCTAAACAATGCTCTCAGCCCCGGCATCGAGCACCCCACAGGAAGCGCACATCCCCTGTTTCACGGACCCCCTCGAAGACCCGGAAGGCTCCCAAGCCATCCTGAGACGATTGACCTAGAGATCGAGATGTTCGCTCCGGAGCTGGTAAGAAGACCACTCCGTCCCCTGGTGGAGGGCCAGGAGGAGAATCTCGACAGTCCCCTGGACGCGGTCCCCCTGCCTCCAGCCCAGCCAAGCCAATTCTGGACCTCCTCCTCAGTCACTAACCTGCCCCCTGCCTGGTGTGCAGAGCAAAGTAAGTGCTTCGAGTCTTTTCTCAGCACCAGAGCCTCGGGACGCACTTTTGCCTCCCAACGCCGTACTACCTGCTCCGCCCCGCTGCGAGGCCCTGCCGGGTACATCAAAAATAATCGTCCCTTTAGTGCCCCTAGCACGGAGCTTGGATACGTGGCTTTCACTTCCCAACCCGTCTCGCTGGCTGGCCAGGACCATCCGACTCGGTTACACAATTCAGTTTGCCAGGCCCCTACCCCCCTTCGCAGGCGTCTGCTTTTCCGCAGTACAAGTCCCTGCACGTGGAAATCTCAACCCTTTTAACTCAAAGATGAGATAGATCCTGTCCCTCCAACCGAGATGAATAAGGGTCTCTACAGCCCTTACTTCATCGTACCCAAGAAAGGCGGTACTTCCACATCTCAATACTGCCTCGACATCGATCCTTTCTACGATTCGCGTTCGACGGCCAGGCGTATCAATACAAGGTCCTCCCCTTTGGCATGTCCCTGTCCCCTCGCGTCTTTATGAAAGTCACAGAGGCAGCCCTTGCCCCGCTCCGAGAAGCCAGCATTCACATACTCAACTACCTCGATGACTGGCTCATCCTGGCCAACTCCCGAGAGTTACTATGCGCCCACAGGGACCAGGTGTTCAGGCACTTCAGCCATTTAGGGCTTCAAGTCAACTGGGAAAAGAGCAAGCTCGCCCCGGTTCAGAGCATCTCTTTTCTCGGCATAGAGTTAGACTCAATGTCAGCACGCCTCACCAACGAGCGTGCACAGTCAGTGCTGAAATGCCTCACCACTTTCAGGCCAGGCACAATGGTCCCTTTAAAACTTTTCCAGAAACTCCTGGGGCATATGGCATCCTCCGCGGTGCTCAAGTTTCTGCGTGCCTCTCACATCCCTGGCAATCTCAATGTGGTAGCTGACGTGCTGTCACGACAACGCTTGCCCAGTGGAGAGTGGAGGCTTCACCCCCAGTCAGTCCAGCTGATTTAGGAATGGTTCGGCAAGGTTCAGGTAGACCTGTTCACCTCCCGAGAGACCTCCCACTGCCCGTTCTTGTATGCCCGAACAGAGGCTCCCCTCGGGGCAGACGCTCTGGCACACAGCTGGCCCACAGGGCTGCGCAAGTACGCATTTCCCCCAGTGAGCCTTCTTGCACAGGTGCTATGCAAGGTCAGGGAGGACGAGGAACAAGTCACTCTAGTGTCTGAATAAAAATCTGAATAAAATGATTAATTGTTTCTTTTACCATAATTCAATGCTGTGGTAAATTAGTATTCAATTTAACACACTATATCAGGAGTCTGATTTAATAGTAAAATTAAATATTCTGAAATTATAGATTCTAAAAGCTTATTTTAATGTTTGCTGCAAAGTGGACAAAGTTGTTTTATTCTCAAAACATTATCAACCTGTTTACACTCTCATGGATCATGATGAGGATCTCGTCAATTGTTTGTTTGGCTGAATAAAACAGAATGCATGACACTGATAAATGATTACTGTCAGAGTAACATTCGTATACAGGTGTGAGGGACTTCAGCTTTTTACAAATAACACAAAGAACAAACATTTTCCTCTCTCACTTGGTTTTGCTCATGTTTCCCTTCCGTGTGCACATGATGCGAAGATCTATTGGGATTTTACTAAAGTTCATCACTGAAAAGATTTGCTCACAGTTGTATGTAAATTATGCCAGTGTCATGTAAATTGCGGAAAGCATAATAACTGTCTGTGAAAACAGTAAGGGATTTTCCCCCAGCCAAAATGCATGCACGTGTGAGTGCAAACAGTTTAGCCACTTGGTTGGAAAGAGATGGTGGTAATCTATAACTTTCCACAACAATATATGAGTCACATACAGCATAAGCAGATGAGGGAGACCCATCGGACACACTTAAACTAGATTCATCTACAAAGAAAAGACAGTCAGCATTGAGATCAGGCACATCAGTCAGGTAAGTCCTTGGTTTCAAAACAATATCTAATATTGTTAGGCAGTCTTGGGGAATGCCGTCATCTGCAGATGGTAAGAGTGTAGCCAGATTTAGATGATGTATAGTGACATTTTGCAGATAGAAAAGAATGTTCTGATATGTTAAGATTCTAGCATTAGACAAATGCATAGTGCTTGCTGAAGAAATAATTTTGTGCATTTCACATGGGATGTAAATTGCCAACGAATGCATGGCAACCAAATCTGAGGATGCTAATACAGCCTCTGTGGTGGCTGCTAGGGAACGAACACACAGTGTTAACACAACAGACATGAACCCATTGTTCTCGTATACATACAATCTAAAAGGTTTAGATTTGCTAAACAGGGTGGATTCTGTAAAGCAGTTTTGAGCCTTTCAAAGGCAAAATCGGCTTCTGGTGTCCAGGAAAATGAATCATGCATGTGTTATGAATGCATATGGGCTAAATCAGAAATCGGTTGTTAATTCAGCACAATCAGGTATCCAAGCTCGACTGTATTTCATCATGCCTAAAAATGACATGACTTGTTTCTTTGTTCTTGGTTTAGGTAACGAGAAGATAGCACAAACATGGGATGGATAAATTTAATGGCCGTCATGAGAAATGATATAACTCAGATAATGTACTGATGTTTGCACCAATTACAATTTGTCACGTGCACACTTATGGCCTTATCTGCTAGAAAAATTTGCAAAGCCTTATAGTGTCCTGTCCACTTGGGCTTACTGCAAGTAGGTCATGAATGTAAATCAAAAGTGCACTTCCAGCCTGAGGTTTAAATGTTTCAAGATAGCCCAACAGTTGAGCTGTAAAAATGTTGGGGAGTCGGTATGCCCTTGTAGCATGACATTCCACTGATATCTTTTATTTTTGAAGCAGAACGAGAACCAGTAAAGGCTGTCTGGATGTACTGGAATCAAGAGAAATGCATTTGCCAAAATCAATTACAGAAAATTTTCTGGTGGGATTTTAAAAAGAATGGTTACAGGATTGGGTACAATTGGGTACTGAGGGAAACACGGCTTCATTTACAAAACGTAAATCCTGGCCCATTCTATACTTTTTCTTTTCTGCTAAAAGAGGACTAGAAACTGGGGAGTGTGGACATAGAAAAATGGTTCCTTTCTCTAAAGAGAATAAATGATCTCCGTCAGGCCTGCTTCCACTTCTTTGGAAAGCGGGTATTGTGCTCTTTATCGTCTATGGTTGGATTTTGGAACCACCAAGGGGTTGTGCATGTTTGTATCTTAAGGGTATGTTGTCTTTAGATAGATTGCAACAGCAATGGTCCCATGGGCAATTTATTTTAATGACCTGAAATATTCACTTGGTGGACATTTGTTTTAAAATGTGTAGGCTACAGTAATTCACTAAATATCATATTTAAGTGACTGTACAACCCCCGTGAACAACATACACCCTTCAAAACCTCAAAATTTGACTGTCCATGAACCACAACATTTTTTGAATGTGATAAATTGTATGTGGGATCTCCATATCTCAGCTCTGGGTGAACTCCGGAACTCAGAGGACACCGTGATGAAATGCATGCCAAATTCTGGATTTTTGTCCTTTCTGAACACCATCCACCAACCATTTACCAAAAGGAGTCAAATAAATTGCAGGTTGGATTTTTCGAGAAATGTCCTGCGGCCCCCACATTTCACACAGTGGTAGCCCAAGGAACCTCAAACACCATATAAACAGTAAATGTCTCTAGAATAAGGACAAAGATAGTTTGGGCAGGAATCTCTCACACAGTCCTCTTCAACCTGTACCTAGACAGAGCCTCTTGAATGATCAGTGTCATCTAGGGTTAGGGTTGGGATCTATGCTCAGGAATATTCTAGAGCCCCCAAGTATTTGGGCCCAATTCAGGGGCCCTTTATTTCGAAAATCAGGAGTCGTGAAAACGTGTCCCTCAAAGTTTGGGAAGTACTTTAAAAAAAAATCAAGAAAATTATTCTAACTTTGCACACTGTCGTAGGAGCCTGAGTCATTTGGACCTTTCTGAGAAGTGTTCTTGAAACATCTAAGGAAATTAATTGAATAAATAGTTATTTGGAAATGCCCTGTCATCCCATAAGTCCCCTCCAGAGGACTTGTGACCCCAAATTTCACATGCTGATACGTCAGATGCCCCTAGAAGACATACTAACCTAGTATGCAAAAAAGTACTTTTTATTATTTTTCATAGATCTCTCTGTATGCTACAGACTGCCTGAGAATCCTAGATGCACCATTACATTCATCAGATCATATATAATTATTTAGATGAGTTTTGGGATTAAAACCTAAAACTTTATTTCTCAGGGGACCCTGAGAAGACGTATATTTCAATTCAAGTCATTTGGAGCTTTCTGAGGGGTGTCCACAAAGCACCTATAGAAATTAATAAAATATATTGTTTCGAGGGATTCATTCTGGCAGCATTCCCAGAGGTCCAAGAGACCACAAATTTCAAAGGGTGACCCATTGGGGGCCTCTTGAAGACATACCGAGAGGGCTAACGATTTCAGTGAAGTTTTGGTCAAACTTCAGAGAACATCCGCTGTGTGCCCCAAGAGGAAATGGATTGAAGAAATGCAAAAACAAGTGCTTGGAACACCTAAAACACTTATAGGGGGCATGTGGGATGCATGTACACTGCCCAGCATGAATTAGGGTGAGTTATGGCAATGGGGACACACAGGGTGCTAAGGCAAAGTGGTATTTATTGGGTAAGGGGACAAATAGTGGTTCTGTGGATGGGAGGAAGACTGAGTAAGAATAGTAGGTAAGGGGGACACAGGAAGTGAGTTTTGTGTACAACAGGAAGACCATTTGGAAGAATAGTGGGTATGGGAGACACAGGAAGTGAGTTCGTGGACACAGGAAGATTAGAGGATTAATAGACAATTTAGGGGCCACGTGGAAGCTCTTTTATTACAAGATGACCTGTGGGCAATAATGGGCAAGTGGGCAAGCCCAGAAGTGACCATGATAGCTAGAGGTTGCTCCTAGAGGTGTCTATGCAATGAAGTAAGATGGAAATTGAAACTTACCCAAAAGTAATGGGCAAGTGAAAGATGGCCACCAAGCTAGTGGGCAAGTGGGAGTCCACACAAGGGGTATGATCCATCGCATCAACTATGAGTCCAATGGCAATTTATGTGAATGGGGTTTTTCCCATGAAAGCCCTATGTTCCCTTTCTAAAGGTAGATGTGGAGCTGTAACATAGCTAAATATGTCCAAATACTTATTACCTTTTAGCTTAGCATGGATGTCCTGTAGCTGTAGGCAGTTCTCTCTCCTCTTTCAGCCGCTTGTTAATGATTACAGCCAGATACAGGATCTAGTGAGCAGACAACAATGGGGAGCGTTCAGTCTCCAACCTGAAGCTCTTTTTAAACTGTCAGCGAATTGCATTTTTGAAGGAGCAAACAGCATCCAGTTCAGATGTACCAACACAAAGTTGACAATCGGGATGTACTGTATTCCATCAAATCATTGGATGCGAACTTTAAGTGCTTTTCTAACTGTCATGGAATTGTGATTTTGTTAGTAGGCATTGTTTTTTTGCCAATTTATTGCTTGTTCAAACAATATTCGTGTTTAAATTACTTATAAATAATACAGCACTGTAAAATATCCATCTAAAAACATTTTATTATCCCCACCACAAACCCAAATTGTTTACAGGTCCCTGAAATATTCCTGTGGAGGCCAGAGGTGTAAGTCGATTCTAAAATTGCAATCTTAGGGGGACTCTAAGTCCCTAATAAATCTGTGACCACATTCAAAATGATGCTAAATATGGTTGTTAGTTCACCTTTTAGTGCTTAACCCTGTTCTGTACACACAAACAGTTTGGTAATTTACAGGCATGAAAACCATATTCTAAATCCGAATTAACTCCCAAAATAAACAGGTAGTGGCAACCGCATTTTTATAAATTCCACGCCATGTGTACAGAACCGAACTGAACAACTAGTTGTTAATGACGTAATCAACAGAGCATGTGAGATATGTTGGGCTTCTCCTGGTGTAAATCACAAAACAGAGGTATGTGTTTTCATTCAATCATACATTGCATTCTCTCTCCACTGTAGTTTCTCTCATCCTCAACCCTGCGGTCCTGGAGTAACCCGTACATTTATGTCCAGAAAAAGCATGCACGCTGTTTAGCACACATAAACTTAATCAGGACAAACCCATATTGGGCCTTGGTAAACAGAGATGGGCTTCACAAAGTGGAACCTATATTGGCCTGATGCATGCTGCCCAGTTGGGCCCCACATTATTTTACCCAGTTGGGTCCCACATTAGCTCCAGTCAGATTATAGATGAGATCTATATGGGCTTATCCAAAACCCAATTTGGAACCTGTGGACAAACCAATTTAGGGCCCATACTTAAAGCATGTATCGTATCTACATGGGCAGACCTTAAAATGTTGGCTGTGGTGATGGATCCCATAAAAGCAAATTAAAACAATTTGCCTTTTAAAGGCCTCATCTGTAGCTAAAGGTTCTCTCTCACAAAAGTGGTCCTTCATGCCAAAAAGTAGTATTCATGCCTGCTGCAATGGATTATGATGAGAAAACACCAAATATGTACACCAGTCCGACTTCAAGACTTTGAAGTTCAGTTTGTAGAGGGGAGGCCTCTGGCTGAAAATTTGCAGTTACCTTCCTGGGAGCGACCTGTCCAGAGACTCCCCTTTAATAATCTTTGAATTATCTTGATAGTCTTCATAGGTGTGCTGCTTGTCTTGCTGTCTCATTGCTTGCCTCACAAAGCCTTTGTATAAAAGACAGCAGTAATAACCTACCTCAACCTTTCCCCTCTGCCCAGCCTTGCCATTACCATGATGAGCTCCAGGCCATTTGTAGGGAGAACGCCAGCTTCAGTTGCATTAAGCATTCATTGCTGATCTTATGGCGCTTAGGGAAGTCTGCTCAGAATCTCCTGAGCCTCCACACTGGCCTGAACCTGAGGCAGATCTAAGGAAAGGTATAGACGCTCTAATATTAACAAAGCTTGGAGCCCCCCATTGACCTTGAGATGTTTCCAAAGCCCTAAGGGATCCTTCGGTTTTCCCTCAAGCATGAAAAGGTCGGCCAACCCCACCAGCTTGTTTTAAATGGTTAGTTCACCCCAAAAATTCTCCAATCATTTACTCATCCTCATACCATATCAGATATGTATAATTTTCTTTCTTTTTCAGAACAAAGATTTTTTTAGAAGAATATGTCTAATCTCTAGGTTCATACAATGCAAGTGAATGGTGGCCAGACATTTTCAGATCAAAAAGGAAGATAAAGGCAGCAGTACAGTAATCAATAAGACTCAAGTGGGTTGTTTAATGTCAGCTGAAGCGATCCAACAACTAAAAATTTTACCTATAAATCTTGACAGTAGTCTCCTTAGCAATCATGATTTGAATTCACGATCATGCCCAAAGATTGCAATAGAAAGATGTATGTGAAAAAGGAGTTATATTTTGGTCTGTCTCACTCAAAACCAACTGGATCACTTCAGAAAACATTGATTAAACTACTGGAACGGAATGGATTATTTTAATGTTGCCTTTATCTGCTTTTTGGAGCTTCAAAGATCTGGCCACTATTCACTTGCATTGTCATTCACGTTCTTCAAAAAAATATTTGTGTGTATCTTAAAGAAGAAATTCATACACATATGGTGATGGAATTAGAGTGAGTAAATGGTAAGATCATTTTCATTTCTTGGTGATCTTTTCGTTTAAGTAAAATAGCAAGTGTCTTAGAGGCCCCTGATTTAAAATGTAAAATGGGGATACAGCTGCATTCCAGAACTTTGCACTCCAGGTACAGTTGTTTGTGGGTTTGTTAAAGACTCTAGAAACTGAAGACAGTGGGTTTTATAATTGAAGTGTGGGTTTTATGTGATCTGTCTGACCAGTGACCTGAGTTCCACATTTACATGTTCTGGAACTAAGCCTACGTTTCATGATCTCTGACTGGATCAATTGTGAGGCATGATGCCATAGATTTATGGAGAAACTGTTTTGAGAGGAGCCTAAGAGGACTGTTTTTGGAGTTGGAAAGGCCCCAGATCCAGCTTGATTTACCAACTCAGAAGGTTGATAACCAGTAGAACAAGAGGCTCAAATATCCTGTCTGTTCTGTGATAGTTCTAACTTATTGGAGTAAATGCCATCTCATCACTAGACTCACCACTTACCAGCAAATGGAAAGGTTTCAAAGCAATAACCGTTATTGAGGCTGTGCCAGGACCCATCACGCTGCGCAGTATGACCTAAATAAACCGTGTAGCCTGTTTCAGGGCAAACATCTGCATCCTCTACATGAGGTGAATATCAAACCCTCACATGACAGTAAGTAGACAGTGAGTGTGGAGAAGTGTAGCCTTACCAGATCGTCTTCACATAAATTCTACCTAAATAAACCTTTTGTTGGAAGTCATGTCATGCTGAAGATACTTTCTGTGCATGTTCATTATGATGGGCATACGTTTGATACTTTTGCACTAATGGGTGATGGTTTGGAGATGATGATCCTGCTTCCCACAGCTGCCAAAGCTCTAAGAATATGGGAAACACCGTGGGAGCTCCCGTTACGCACATTCCACAAAGACATCCGTATTTTACATGGATTCTCCATATTCCTCCAAGTATTGCTTTACAAAAGACTTGAATTAGCCACAAGATTGAACGCGCCTTCACTGCTGACACCATCATTTTAGCTTGCCAGCACTATCCCCTGGATCAGCTGCAGAAGAACTAAAAGCACTAACGGGGTCTACCCATCCTACTTTTAAAAATATGCTCAACCTTTGTTTCTTATTGGATATGATAAGACACATCTCATTACACTCATTGAACCCTTAAGACTAGAGCCCTCCATGTGGACCTGGTGCTGTCCACATATGTCAAGGATTGACAATGTAGGAACCGCACAATCCATAGTGAAGCCTGTTGCACCCCAGCAGTGAATGCTGACCTCTATCTTGACACCACAAGATAAACTTTATGAGGTAACTCAATCTCCGCATGACTAGGAGGCACTAAAGTTGCTTGAAACAAAGACTATCCACACTGAAGTGAAAGGAATCCTCAGGTTGGAAATGCCCTTACTGCAGCAAAAGTGCATGCCTCATTTGCACACCCCTAAGGAGTCAGTCATGCCCAATCTTCACAGTACTGAAAGATGTCTGTTAAAAGACTCATTGAGAACTGATGCATATAGAGCAGAGATGAAGAAGCTCAGTCAGGCAGGTGCAATACAGGAAGGAACCAGAGACAACCAGCTCTGATGAATATTGGTATATTCATTACAACCTCGTCAGTCATAATAGCAAGATCCGTCTAGTATTCAACTACTCTCGCTAATACCGAGAACCTGTGGAACCTGTACCATTGCATATAAACCGGCATAGAACTTCTAGCTAAGTCCAAAACTAAATTCATCACACATAAACATTTCAAGTAATTGGTAGGCACAGCATTAACCATAACACAATCCTTTTTTGTTCTTTGGTCATAATACAAAATCAAAGAAGGACCTGGCAATGATTACTAGGACCAAAATGTTAGAGTAAAGGAAAGGAATATTAAAGGTTAAAAGGCTTATCCTTGGAAATTATTGGGGTTAATCTGTGGGATGGGCTCAGACTGGTGTGTAAAACGTGGCTTTACAAGGAGGAGGGAGTCCAGTCTGGCTTGTAGGTGTTGAATGTATCTGTACATGGTGTGTGCAATAACTGCCGTGATGATACAACCACTAAGGAGGAGCCCGAGGGTAACCAAACAGATAGGGTGTTCTTGGTAAGATGACGATCTGCTTATGTGACTAGGAAATATAGTTGTCAAGCCAGTCAGTTTGAGACTGAACTTCACAAATTTCATCCCTTCAGCCTGAAGATGCTGTTGAAGGACACCATCAATTGTGAGGTGGTGACCTCTAAATGCATCCATGATGTCAAGTTTTTCGACATTGAGATGATGGAGGACATTATCATCAATGTGCATGGTGGCTCCTTGGGGAACCATTAAGAACACCTTTTGGTTTAGTAGCCTTAGTTCAGTGGCTGTATCATGGCGGTCTTATGACATTAGGACTTCGTGGCTGGTGTGTTAACGAGCCAGCGATTTCCTGCTCGCTCTACACTTGTCTCGGTTCCTTCATCTTTGACAGACATGTTACCTTGGTACTTTTGTTCAGGGGATTTGGCTCATAGGCCAGAGAGGAAGTCAGTCACCTCTCTAAAATAGGTGTTGCTTCAAACCCAATGAATGTCCTTTGTCTTGTACACATGTTTAGGTTAGGGATAAGGTAGAGTGAGGTGTTCTCCTCATGGTAGGAGAGTGTTGGTGGAGTTTTGAGGTGAATGTGTTTGTTACCTCTCTGAAAACCAACATTCAATACAGACTTTATTCGGTATATACTGTATTCTGCCTTTCTATGATGGTAGGTTGAGGATAAATCCTATTTCAAGGTTCTGAGGATTTACATGGATTGGAATTGCACTGCCAATACTATATGCCAGGTGTATCTGTGAAGGTTGCACAATGGAGATAGTAGCAGACCTAAGGATTTGTTCAATAAAGTCTAGGGAGACCAGGTAGGCTGGAATTTCCCTGATGAGGTCCAGCATTAGATCTCTAACGATATGCACATAAGTTATGTCTTCTCTGACAACCGCTGACAAAGTTCCTAAAGCGTGAAAAGTGTTAAATTTGAAAAGAGCAGAGTGTAGATTTACAGTGACTATAGTACCCTGGAGGGTTTTACACTGGCCCTGTAATTGTTCTTGTAGGAGGAGGAGACTCTGCTGGATTTCTGGATGATGGCAACTTATCCAGCTGATGCTGGCAAACTGTTTTCAGGACAAAGTGGCCTCGGTGTGTCAAACTGTGCCCATGTGTGTCCATGACGGCATTCAATAAATGGAGCCAGTTGGTGCAGTAGGTCCTGGCCAATTAACAGGGGTTCCGTATTAATGGGACACACAGTATGTAAACAGGGTGTACAAGCATCATCCCTTGAAAGGTAATGTCGATCCATGGCGTTTTGTGAAAGACGACCTATCTTGCATGTAGCTTGTTATGCTTACGTTGCAGGTGTAACAGTTTGCCAAGGGATAGCTTTGCTCCAGCCACCTCTGAGAAGGTGTTGGAATCCATTAGACTTATTTTGGAACCAGTGTCGTCAAGTGCATGGGAGCTGATGCACCCCACTACTGATGTATATATGTGTCGGGTGTTGTCCTTATGGCCCAGATAGCCCAAGAAGGTCAGAAAAGAAGGGTGTGGCATGTTAGGAGTGACTACTTTGGGAAGCAACTTGGACTCCCCTGTTCCCCGTTTCCAACCTACAAAGTAAACTTTGGTGTTAATGGGAGGGGGTACATCGCCTAGTCATGCTAACGGGGTTTAGCGAATTGTTCCTTTGAGGAACATCCTCCATGTCCTTTCTCAAATCTTGTTCTCTGAGTGGGTTTGAAACCTTCTCTACCCACTCACCTACTTGTTTGGGTTTTCATCTGAACCATACCTTTCCTTTCGGTCAGCGAACATTTTGTCATTTTGGTTGGCGTGACTCTGGGGGTGTGTCTGGTCACCAACCCACTGGTTCTGTTGCCCACCCTGCTGGCAGTCTGATTGGTGTCTCTGGGGTCCTGTTCTAGAGTTCACCTTAACGAGATGCATTTTGTTGCCTTCAAGCACTAGATCTTCATTTTCTGGGACTGGGACTCCCCGCACACGTGTCTCTCATGCCAGTTGCGTGTACCTTCTGATTTTCTGCATGGTGGGGTTGCCTATTCTACAGTGCATCGTGACATCATATCGCATGCTCTCGTTTGAAGTTGTGAAGGAAAAGAGACTTGAAAGCCTGTTCCTCCTCCAGATCTGGTGCGTTATGTCCCTGAAAGTATGCGGTTCTCAGGCATCTGTAATTCTCACATGGAGGCTCATTCTCTGTGATGGCAATGATAGCCTATGATAGCTGAGGCTTCATTGGTATACAGTGAATACTCCTCATGTAGGGCTTTACACAGAGCCGAGTAGTGGTCATGGGTACCAGTCTGTTGCATTTGAATGATTGAATCTCGATCACTCGGGTCAAAGCACTCTATGTCCCTTGCAAGGGTCTCGAGTTGTCGAGTGTGCAAGCCCTGGTGTCAGTATGATCGTGGGTTGTCCGAGTCATCCGAAACACCATAGTCATTCAGAACACTATAGAGATTAGGATGACTTCCCTTCATGGTGGGGAAGGAGCCCAGTCGACACGTGGGGGTGGTCCCTAGCTCCCTGGCTAATGGAATCCTTGAGCTGCTTACACCAGTCTGGGCTGGGAAGTAATTTCCCCCCCCTCTGTGGTGTGGAATCAGTCGGGTTGAAATGCAAGGTGGCATGACTGAAAAATGACTGGTGGCGGTTGACCTTAAGGAGGGGGACCTGCATCCAATCAGCAGGCCACTGTAGGAGCTTGAAAGGCATAAAGGAGGGCGAAGTCAGAGACTGTACCACTAGGGGCAGCTCTTCTCCTAGTGTGTGTTCCTGGGTTTCTCAAGGGCATATTTCTACGCATTGTGCTAAAGAGGGGGCACTCCTTGATGTCAGATGTTGTGCTGTGCTTTTCACCTGCACTTACCTGATCTAGCTCTACTCTAAAGCTGCCTGTGCAGGGTTTCGTTTTCCTCCTGAATCTGGGTATTATCTTCCTGTAACCGGATTCTCTCAGCTTGGGTGCACCTAACTTCTTGGCGCAGATGAGTTGAGATTTTCTCTCTGCTCCGCATGATAGCTGTTCTGCAGCTGGGTGTGCTGGGCCTGGTGCTCTGCAGTTTGCAGTTGGGTTCTGCAGTTGGGTTCTGCAGTGATGAAGAAGGGACTGTGCGCTTTGACTTCCCAATCGAGTTATTGACATAATCAACAAGGTCAATGCTTCATCACAACAACTAATATTGTAGCCATTACAGGTTCTCTCTCTCCTATACAGAGAGACCCCATCATGTAGTGCTGGGTCATCTGACCTCTGAGGAGCTTCAGCTCTGGCCATGTGGGGCGATGGCGACTCATTTGACTGGGGTAGTACAAATACTCGTGACACAGTGACTCTGATAGCTTGTTGAGTTACAGTTGCTATAATGATGACACAAAACGCTCAGGTGTGAGGCTTTGACCTGCAGCTTGTGGGTTACTGTTATGTAATGTGTGAATTTCACTGTGTGCTCTCCTTGGTGGATGTCAATGAGGTGACATGACACCTCTCTGTAACATCTAGGTGAAAGCGTCAGGAGTTAAATAACAATAATAGTAGGCTGAGATTTTTTATTATTCTTTGGTTCTTTAATTGATAAACTCAGTGTGCCTGTCACATCCTCGATTGCAAAAATACACAACAGTCCAACATGGTTGGATTACAACACAGCAAAATCTAATTAATGATAACAGTATGTTACATTGATACAGTCAGTATTATTAGCAGCAATGAGCGGACTCTGCAGTCCATAATCTGTACAAGCAATAACCTTGATACATAAGAACAACACTGTGGCACGGTGGAGGGCGGGACCGGCGCGTGATTGCGCACGCCCGGTCCCGTATCTGGCTGATTGAGCCGGCAAGAGGGTTAAAAGGCCACTCGCAGACGGCGATCGGGAGAGAGAGCTTAATCAGCAGACGTCTGCTGTCCTAAATGTTTGTTTTAAGTTCTTAATTAAATTATGATTTATGTTGACGAGCCGGTTTCTCGCCTCTTCCTTGCCCATGAACATGATCTGTGTTACAAACACACTATAATATTCTATCTCTGCCCAGACGTAAACCTCTTACTTGAGGACGCAGGACCTCCTTTCCTACTCTAACACACAGCTACCTGGCCAATGAATCCAAAATCTGAAGTCACTGATGACAGCACTGAACTACATAAGTCTGCCTTCTGCTGAGCCACCACATTGCCTCAAAACTAAAATTCTGGTGGCTGGAACAACAACACATGGCAGCAACCCTTGGACACAACCACACAAGAGGTCCAGATGAACGCCACCTCTGTGTCTTCTCTTCAAGCAGAAGATTATCGCAGGGCTGAGAGCCTTGTTCTAAGCAGGCCTACCAACTATCAACTGTTTCCCGATCTCCAGGGAATCAGTGTTCTCAGGGAGTCACCTTCTTACTTTAGCCACTGAAATTGATGATTGACTGCTTTGCACCACTGCCAGATAAGGTTGGGAGATGCACAGAGAAATTCTGGGAAATAATCTTCAAGGGTTTAGCCACAACAGGGGTCCATTCGGATCTTCTCAGTAGCATGAAATACTGATTCCTTCCTCATGGCTCTGAGGCACTCCATCAGAAATGTGGTCAGACCAAGGAACAAACTTCAGAGGAGGAAAAAGGGAACTGAAGGAAGCCTTTGCAGACCTTGCTTCTGATCTACAGATGCAGCTCATGTGTTAGAGGATCCGTTTCCACTTCAATCCCCCATCGGCCCCACACTTCAGTGAGGTGTGGGAAAGAGATCAATTCTGCCATCTACACCACCACAGGATCTCAACCTGTGCCAAAGGAGGTCCCCTGAACAGTCTTGCTAGAGGTGGAGGCTATATTGAACTCACAACTATTTGGCTATGTGTTATCTGATGTTGCGGACATTGGCCCAGTGACTCCAAGTAAATTACTCATACGGCGGTCAGATGGTTCTTTAACAGTGGTGGTATACCCAGAAGCTCAATTGTTATGCCGAAGATGCTGGAGGCACTCACAGATAGTGGACGATCAATTCTGGTTCAAATATGTCCCAAGACTACATCCCCAGTTTACAGACCAGGTAGAAATGGCACACTTGACAAAGAAAACTATCGTCATGATTGTGAACCTACAGATACCTAGATCTACATGGCCTGTTGTCTGTCACTGAAATTGTAATGGTTGTAACGGTTCTCTGTAAAAAACTAACCTTACAGTTCACCACCATCGGTTCGGTAAGCATTTGTACCATGGTTAATTTCAAGTTCAATGACGCATCTGGTGCACAAGTAAGCTAAGTGTCAAATAGACAGCCACAGTAACAACCTCAGCTAATGCACCTCTATGGCTCTCTATACAGTAGATGAATACGATCCATCTGTGTTTCACATGGGTCAATTTCTACAGAGAGAAGCTGTCTTATTAACTGTTAAGTCAGTTGATGACATCACAGTTCTGCACGCGTTGGCGTGTAGTTGAAAATGGCAAGCAGAGAAAACAATCAGCAGATTGAGATGCCTCCTGCTACATTCAAGTCTTCTGCCTGAGAATGTATTTTTTTTTGCAGTGAATTACATCATCGGTGGTGAAACAATTTACAAAACATGCACTGTCTGCAGACATTGCTTGATGCTAGAAGCAAATACTGAATTGTACCGAAACCGTGACCCTAAAACTGTAATACAAATTGAAGTGTGAGAAATTTGAACCATTACACCCCTTGTACACTTCAAAGGTCAGGTTTACACATGATCTGAAGCATGGTTGGTGATACTACCAGCGCTACCAGCTGGAGATGAGAGCATTCTATTCCCAAACTGTTCACATTGAATTTATTCACACTGCAGTTCCTGCCACTGACCTGTGTCTGTCTTGATCTGAGTTTGCGGTGTGTACAGCTGTGTTGTAACAAGAGAGCTTTACTGTGTTGATCGGAGTGTTGTATACCTGTATTCTGGACACGTGTTGGTGTGTCTATTTGATTCTCAATGTTAGTAATTGACCAGAAAGTGAGTACACTCTTATATCGCCATTTGATTGTGTTAAGTGTATTTTTTTGATTGAACATGATTGTGATAATCCCTGTGGACATGCGTTATGATAACCAATGATATGCTGCTTCACAGCCTGCACTCGAATGCTATTGGCTCATGCAATAATCAGTATATACAAGCCACCAAAGAAGTCTTGCACTTCCGACAAGTTACTCATCTGAAGCCATGTCACCAGAAGCTATTAACTTGATTTGATCTGCCAGTGCATGCTGTTAAAGGTAATCTCTACCTAATTTTCTTTAATGATTCCACGATTTACAAAGGAAATCTCATATTGACACATTACTATTTTTGTGACAAAGGGAATCACATCTGCTCAAATACTATTAAGTAGCCATTCAGTCTGTTGTTTGATTTGCTGATTCAGTCATGTGCCATCTACAGCCAAAATACACATCTGCCCAAAGTAAGAGATGGCTCTTATCATCATGCTTTTGTCTCTATTCTTCCCATTAACTTGGGGTAGATTGTGACTAACAAAAACCCTGGGGCCAATTTTCTCTAAAGTTGAGAACTATTTATTTATTTTAATTAATTTAAGTCTTTTAATACAAGTTCTGTCATTTACAGTCAGCTTAATTCAAACACACAGCACGGATGTGGTAAAGAAACCGATCAAATGAAACACATTCGCTGAACAGCCACTGTTATTAAGAGACAGTACCATTTTAAAATGTGTTATACATAATGTAAATACTACAAATGATGTATACAAAATGCAGATAATGACAGGGACCATAATAAATTATGAAATACTTTAACTTCATCAAACACTTTAAATATTGATTTATTTTAACTAATAGAGTAGGCTCCTACAGTATCTATGCAAGGGTTTGGTGAAATTCGACAGAGTTCAGGCAGTTCTGGCTTGTGCTGCTATATCTTTTAAACTCATCAGAATGATTGGATGTGTTCCATTCAGAAGTGATCGTCCCTACACCCTGAAACCCTCCATTGTGAGAGCTTTGAAGGGCTGAAAAGTGTAGGGTTCAAAAATAGTGGTGAATTTTTGGGGAAATTCTGTTTGGAACGACACTACAGCTTTGCTACCTTTATTCTTCTTCCATCGAAAAGCCCTGCAAAGTCATAATTTAAGCCTTTTCAAAGTGTCCAAAAATCCCCTAGACTACATTAACTTGACAGAATGTTTAAATAACTACGAGTCTGTTTTGGAATGTTCGTGTTTTCAAACTCCAGCTGTTAAAACCTATACTCAAGCCCTTTAATCTGCTTTGAGATGCTCTTTTCTTCCTTTCTTTCCTTATTTTGTTCTTTCTTTCTAACTGACTGTAAATGCTGTAAACACAATGTATACACTTCTGAATTTTCGTTGGGTTTACAAAAAATATAAGGTTGGGTGTTGTCGGCATAAAACAGTGGAAACTTATTCCAGCCACCACCCTTGAGCAAGGCACTTAACTCCAGGTTGCTCCGGCAGGATAGTCTAGCTCCATGGTACTTAAGTCAATAAAAAAAACTAAACAAAAATGGACCAAAAACCTCTAAAAATGAGCAGCTAAAATATAATTTGATTCTCGATGGGTGTACTGCTACATCATCTTCTACAGCAAAGAATTTAGGTGTTATATTTGATACCAATCTGTCCTTAGAAAATCATATTTCCAATCTTTGTAGAGCAGCATTATTCCTCCAGAGAAATATAACTAAATTATGACACATGCTGTCTGTTTCCGATGTTGAAAAATTAATTCAGGCATTCATGATCTCAAGACTACATTATTGTAATGCATTATTGGGAGGATGTCCAGCAAGTTCAATAAATAAACTTCAATTGGTTCAAAATGCAGCTGCAAGAGTGCCTACTAAAAAGGATAATATTTTGATTTGTTTTAGACATTGATTAAACACTGGAGTCGAATGGATTAATTTTATGACACCTTTATGTGATATTTGGTTCTTCTGAGTTCTGGGAAAATTAGGAATGAGTCAAAATAAATTTGTGGTAAAGAACATTATGCAACAAATGCCCTATTGTTCCCTATGCACATATTACGCAGTCTGGAGTTGTCGACTGATAAGGGGATTCAGTGGTCTATTCTTAAAACAATAAAATAAATAAATGTTAAAATGTTAATTTATTAATTGCTGTGTCTGAGCTTTAGCAATGGCTATAATATCTTGACATGAATATTGATAGTAATAAATGTATGTCATTATATATATAAAAAATTGTTATATAAACATCCCTCTTTCAGGACACTGTATTTTAAAGATCATTTTGAATAACTTTACAGATATTTGTTGTAAAGGGGTTAAACAATGTTTTTCATGCTTGTTCGATGAACCATAAACAATTAATGAACATGCACCTGTGGAATGGTTGTTAAGACTCTAACTTACAGACGGTATACAATTAAGGTCACAGTAATGTAGTCCCTAGTGATGTAGTGACACTAGGTATCCCTTCTAAAAACGCCACAACACTAAACCGTGTTATTGTAGACTGCTGATGCAGGTGCAAGCAAGCTGCTGCATGCGAAAATAGCAGATGCATTAGACTGCACGTAACCTTCCCCAACGCCCCAAGAGAAGTCATATAGTTCCCCACATCCCTGAGGGAGGTAAGGGAGCACTGACCTGACTGCGCACCTCTTTAGGTCTTCAGATCGGGAAGAACACCAATTTGAGAATAAGCGGAACTTTATGGCATAAAGGCTGGTAGAGGAAGCTCTGGCTTGATTGACCGTGTCTATGACAGCTGGTGGTAGACAGTTTAGATCTTCTGCATCCCATCCAAGGGCCAGACGTGGAGGTTCCAGAGGTTTGGGCGTGGATGCCAGAGGGTGCCCTGTCCCTGAGAAAGAAGTTCCTTCCTCAGTGGGATTTTTTCCAGGGAGATGCTGTCACGAGAAGCGTGAGATCCGAGAACCAAGTACGAGTGGGCCAGTAGGGGGCCAGGAGAATGACTTGTTCCTCATCCTCCCCGACCTAGCACAGGACTTGTGCAAGTAGGCTCACTGGGGGAAATGCGTACTTGCACAGCCCCTGGGGTGAGCTGTGTGCCAGCGCATCTGTGCTGAGGGGGGCTTCTGTCAGAGAGTGCCAGAGTGGGCAGTGGGTGGAATCTGCCGAAACGAGCCCAAATCTGCTGGACCAACGGAGGGTGGAGTCTCCACTCTCTGCTGAGCGTTACCTGTCATGACAGTGCATCTACTGTGGTGTTTATGTTGCCTGGGATATGAGTGGTTTGCAGCGACCTCAGCCGCTGCTGACTCCAAAGGAGGAGATGGCGGGCGAATCGCGACATGCGACGAGAGCAGCGAGCCAGCAGTGCAGCGCTGACCAGTACACAGTAGTGCAAAAAGATGACAGTTTCTAAAAATGCCAAATGTAAACATATCATACTATGAGATAGTGTTCTATGCACATAGCAGTTATTGAGGTAGCAGCCAGGTATAATGTGACAATAATTAAAGTGTAACTCAGGACACATGTGTGTGTCAGTCCAGTCTCTGAGTATTGAGGAGTCTGATGGCTTGGGGGAAGAAGCTGTTACACAGTCTGGCCATGAGGGCCCGAATGATTAGGTACCTCTTTCCAGACGGCAGGAAGGTGAAGAGTTTGTGTGAGGGGTGTGGGGTCATCCAACAATGGTTGCTTTGCAGATGCAGTGTTTTTTGTAAATGTCTTTGATGGAGGGAAGAGAGACTCCGATGATCTTCTCAGCTGTCCTCTCTATCCTCTGTAGGACTTTGCGGTCTGAAACGGTACAAGTCCCAAACCAGGCAGTGATGGAGCTGCTCAGGATGCTCTCAATAGTCCCTCTATAGAATGTAGTGAGAATGGGGGGTGGGAGATGTGCTTTCCTCAGCCTTCAAAGAGAGTAGAGATGCTGCTGGGCTTTCTTGGTTATAGAGCTGGTGTTGAGGGACCAGGTGAGGTTCTCTGCCAGGTGAACACCAAGCAATTTGGTGCTCTTGACGATCTCCACAGAGGAGCCATCAATGTTCAGCAGAGAATGGTCACGCTGTGCTCTCCTAAAGTCAACAACTATCTCTTTTGTTTTGTCCACATTCAGAGACAGGTTGTTGGCTCTACACTAGTCTGTTAGCCACTGCACCTCATCTCTGTATGCTGACTCGTCTAGGAGCTTAATATGATTTATACTGTTCATCCTAATGAAGAGATAGGATTGAAGATTGAAGTGATTCCATTAAAAATGAAATATGGCTAGTGTGAATAAGGTCTATTGATGGCTGTAGTTCAGGGGTCGGGACGCTTTTTTATTAAGGAGCCAATGTTTTACAAGGTATATTGATGGCTATAGTTCAGGGCTCGGAAACCTTTTTTCAATAAGGAGCAAATTTTTGGTTGATGCATTTTTTCAAAAGAATGATTAATTTACCATTTTCAAAACAAAGTTTATCAATAAAATAAAATGTTTATATTGCCCATAGACTACTCAAAAACACAAAAGTAAACAAATATGCAAAAATTAATAGGTAACATGTAGGGGTGTAAAGTAACGAATTACAAATACTCACATTACTGTAATTAACTACTTTTTCCCAAGAATTGTACTTTAAGTCGTTTAAAAATTGTATACTTTTAATAGTATATTTTAAGTGCTGTAACTGTACTTCTACTGCACTATTTTTCCATAGACTGTGTTCCCTACTTAATTTTTATCTATCAACATGATTGGCTAGGGAGTCTCATGACTCCCGTCAAATCATATCACACATAAAAAAACTTGAACGGCAGCTGCAGATTGGCGCCAACTCTTTTGGATGTGGAAAATGCCTCAAGCACAGTTTACAGCTGAACATCTCGGCAGCACCTAAAAGGGCTTTTTGCAGTGAAAAAGGCCAATTGTTTGATCGTGTCATGTGAGTTTAACTTGCTCAAGCCAGATATCATTATTAATCCTGCCTCTAATTTGAAGAAACATAGAGGTAAATTTAATATTTCTGCTTACTAGGTTCTGTGTGTCTATAACGTAGCCTGTAATTTAACTTTCTATCACTGAGCGTATTGGGCTGCTGTGAGAGATTAATGCAATGTTGTCAATAGGGCTGGGCAATACAATGATCTTGATGTCCTCATTCAAACTTTTGAGTAGTTTTCTATATTTAGCCTATGTTTTACATCTAGAACAGGGGTGTTCATTATATCAATCATGATAGTGTTGTGGAAAAATTAATATTTTACTTTTTTCTTATTTACTTTCTTAGACATTGTGTGGGTTTTCTTTCGATTCAATCATGTGTTTCTCTCCTGGAATGTATGAATGCACCTGGCAGGAACAAAGACACACAGCAAAACAAATGGTCAGAAAGAGCCTTTTAACTCTTTAGTATGGGTAATTTGTATTCAGGAAAGACAGAGGGGGTTATTTAGCCATAAATAAAGACCTTTTGGCCTCATGGGTGTGAAGACAGTAAAGCCCAGGGGGGTTAGAAGGGCCACTGTCTTCAGGAAAGGCAGAGGGGTTATCTAGCCTTTGACCTCACAGGTGTGAGGACAGTAAAGCCTGGGGAGGGGGGGGGGGGAGGGGTAGAAGAACCAGTGTATTTCTAAAACTAGCTAGATCTGGTTTATTGGGGTGAGTGGAAAATTACAGAAGAAGAGACTTTGAAGAAAGGGGTATAAGAAGGCTGTCTATTTTCTATGTGATTTAGGTCTTGTTCCTATCACGAGGTAGCTGTCGTGGTATTTTTGTGAACAAGTCTCTTTTAAAAGAATAAATATCTTTTAAAATACAATTTGAATCCTGATGTCTCTTATGCTGTGATGCTGTTTGTTTAATTATTGTTTTTGCCACAACAATTGGTGTCAGAATTGGGATCTCACGGCAGTTTCTTCTGGTCCTGAAGACAGTGGATTTGACGACTGATCATCCTAGAAGCATCAGGCTTCTGGTCTTACCTCGAAAATTGAGAGAGAAGAGCCAAACTGCTTTCAGGGCCAGGAGTGACTCGACTGAGATCAGAAAGAACCCGGTGGCAGTAAAAGCATCTCGGGTAAGAGACAGTAAAATTATTTTATTTTGTGTGGTGTAATTTGATATGACTGTGAGTGAACCATAGTGGCTGTAACTATCTCTTTGGTACGGGCAGAGAAGGTTTTCAAGGGGGAAATTGTAACCTGAGGAAGTCAAGTCAATTTTATGCCGAAAACTAGCTCGTAAAAGTGGACGGAAGAGCCACACCTGATTAATTAGGTGAACCAGAATCAATCAGGCGCTGGAAAGCGCTCACGGAAAGATTGAGTAAACCGTAATTACAGAGCATCTTTGCTACCCATGCCGATTTGAGGTGACAAAATCGGATCTGTTGAAGACGTTTGACAGATTATTAGACACGCGTCGAAGGAAAATCCAGGAGAGATAGAGATCAGCCAATATGGGGTCATCTAACAGTAAGCTAGATATTTTTTACACACCAGTTTTCGGTCAAATGAAAAAGAATTATGGACAAATGTATGCTGGACATAGAAAAGTTGATCAAATATCATGATTTTCCCGAAGAAGGGACACTAAGCAAAATAAGACTGAATGCTGTGAAAAAGTCAATTCAAAAAAGCAGTGAAAAGCAACAGTTGTTGCGGTTGTTTTTGTCATGTGTGTAAAAAATGTGAGCAGACTATAGATTGTTGGATTGAGGAAGCCGACAGAAGAGAACGAAAGCAAATGCAGAATGAATTAAGCAAAGGAATGAATGAGGATGTGTGTGAGAAAATGGCTCCACCAGAGCAGAATACTACTAATAAACAGTGTGTTTGTGTTTTCCAAAATGTAACCGAGATTGTCTCGGTGCCGCCGGCATATAACCATCACTACCCCGTGGCGGAGCTGAAAGCCCTGAAACTGGACCACGATCTCGACTGCTTTCCGATCTGAAGACCAGCACAAGATGCAGCACAAGTAGCAGCACGAGATGCACGAGCAGCGGCAGAAGCAGCAGCGCAAGTGATACAAGCGCAAGAATTCCCACGAGCACCATCACCGCCAGTACAGCAGGCGGCAGTAGAATCCTCAGTGGCTGCTGCCACAGGCAGCGAAGAAGAAAGAGAGGAGGACGAAGAACAGGAAGTTTTTGGTGACGCGTCTGAAATGGTTCCCAGCACAACTGATTCAGAAAGACCGAGCACCAGCGGGCAGAGAGTGACAAGATCAAAGACAATTAAAAGTGGAAAGATCAGCGTCACAACTTTGAAAGTCACCACTCCGAAAGACACAGTTCCGAACGTAACAGTCCCGATAGTCGAAGTTGCGGGACCGGAAGGGCCAATGCTGGTCTTTAGAGCTTGGACAGTGGCTGATATGAGAGAAGCGATGGCGCATCTGCCGGACCCGCAGGACACAGGTGACAAATTTGCGAAAGAACTGTTTTTACTGTGCCAAGAGTTCAACCCGACTTCTCAAGAACTGAGACGGATGCTGGGTGTGAAAATGGGTCCAGCGAACTGGCATAATGTGAGCGGAAAACTAGTGAACACGGACGTGAGACGAGTACACCCAGACTGGGAACATGAGAGCAACGATCCGTACAAAAAGGAGGTGGAAAATTTCACTAACACAGTAAAGGCAGCATTCCCTCCGCGTGTGGACACTGAAAAGATTACATGCTGCACCCAAGAAAAGGATGAGCCTTTTAGCAACTATTACTACAGACTTTTTGAAACATTTGGAAAACACAGCGGCTTGACGGAGCCTGAGGACAGAGGGAATCAACCAAGTACGTGGGAAAGCCTTCTGCTAGGTTCTTTTCTAAAAGGACTGAGACCAGAAATTTCAAGAGGAGCGAAGGCAAGTTACGTAGAGCGGAAGAACGGGTGCTTAACTTCAGCCCTGATGCACGCTATACACGCCGAAGATCAGCTGCAGGAAAAGAAAGACCGAAAACCACTCACAATGGCAGTTGTGCAACGTGAAACAAACAAGCCTGAAACTCAACAAAAGGTGAGAGGAAGAGGTGATGGAAGGAAATGGCGGTGCTGTGTGTGTTCTACAAACAACAATACGGTCAGAGACTGTACCAAATGCAGAGTGTGCAGGAGAGACGGGCATTGGAGCAGTGCGTGCCCGAATCTGAAGTCGGATTGAAACGAGAGGAACAGAGAGCAGGACGGAGAGGGTCTGGTTCGGGGCGATCAGTGGCTGACCACAAGACAGGGAAGTGACCATTTATTACTAACACGCAAACACGACACACACACAAACACATAAACTGATTTACATTCTGCTATCTGCAATGAAGAATCTGCTTGCAAATCTTTGTGTGTTTTGAGCAGTGTTTCCGATGAATGTTTGAAAATGTACAAAAGCACAGGGTTTTCTCAAATGCCAAAATACCCAATGATAGTCGAGGGAGTAGTAATTAACTTTCAGGTCGATTCGGGAGCTTCAATTAGCACTTTACGACCATGTGACTTGCCATGTGTGCCAAAAATGACAGGAAAAGTGTATGAAAGCACTTCGGCTTCGGGCCATTTGATCTCTGAACGATTCACCGAGCCCTTAGGGTGTGAGACAGAGGGGGGTCGAACTCTGAAACACGAGTTTCTCTGGTCGGCCAATTGTCCCACGCCGCTAATGGCCAAAGATTTAATGTGTGAATTAAATTTGATCCTCTGTGCTGATTTCTCTGGAATCAGCATTGAGGAAGCACCACAAATGACATGTTCTAAATTTGAGCCGCAGTGGGCTTACGAATGGCAGATAGAAGATGTTGATTGGGCAGAGATGATTAAGTAATTGGCTAAAGATCGAATAACACCAGTCAACACTGAGTTTATGATGCCTGATAGAATGCATTGTACGTCACATGTCATAAATGAGCGTGATTCTATGAAGAAACTTGGTTTAGTGGAGAGGAGAATGAAAGTGTAAATCACGCTCATTTACGAAAGATTTTCTGGACAGAGAATGTGTGTGCGTTGTATGCGTGTTTGAATGAAAACCAATTGCAGTGTTATTTAATGGCAGGAGACAGTGTTCCTCATTTATCTGTGTCCAAGGGCACAAATAAGCAGTGGGCAGAATTGGGGCTTTTTGTGAATGACTGTTTGCAGGCTACAGACTGGGTTGAAATTGATACAGATATAGCACAGAGCAAAAGTGTTGGAGCATTTAAATCAAAATGTGATTTTGATGTGCGAGTTTTGAGAACTGAAACTGCTATTGTGAACACAATGATGTGACAAAACAGGGGGTGGGGGCTATTTCTGCGTTAGAAATTGATATTTCTCTGGCAGAAATACCAAAAAATTGTGGGCAAAACACAAGTACGATGTGGGTTTGATAAAGGGATGCGAGCCGGTTGTAATCACCCCAAAATCTGATTACAAACCGTGCAAGGCGCAATATCCCCTCAAACGTGAGGCATTGCAAGGCATAATGCCAGTATTTGATTCTCTGTTGAAGGAGGGAATAATTGTGCCATGCAATGATTCACCAGTGCGCACACCAATTTTTCCTGTGAAAAAGATCAGAGATAAGGGTCAGCCAACAGAGTGGCGATTTGTGCAGGATTTACAGGCTGTAAATTCAGCTGTCATTGCCAGGGCAGCACGAGTGCCAAACCCTTATACTATTTTGTCACAAATTCAAATTCAACAAACGGGACAGAATAAAGTTGGTTATGCAGTAACGACTGAATTTGAAACTCTGATGTCTGGCAAATTACCATCACATTATTCTGCGTAGGCAGCTGAACTGGTCGCGCTGACTGAAGCATGTAAACTGATGACGGAAAAATGTATGACGATTTACACAGACTCACGTTATGCTTTTGGAGTCACGCATGACTTTGGTGCTTTGTGGAAGCATAGGAAATTTTTGAAATCAGATGGGCGCTGATACTAAACGCGTCTCTGGTATCGGACCTCCTCGAGGCCATTCTGTTACCAGACAAAAATGCGATTTGTAAGTGCGCAGCGCATACTAATGATAAAAGTTTAATTTCGACAGGAAATGCCAGAGCTGATATGGCTGCAAAAGTAGCGGCAGCGGATCAAACTAAAGATGATAGTAAAAGCGCCACTTGCACACAAGTTGACATTAACCTCGTCATTTCTCCTTGTTTACAGAGCATGCAGTCTTTTTCCACAGGAGCTGAGAAAAACAACTGGAAGGCGTCAGGCTGCAGCCTTGTAGATAGAGTGTGGACATCAGTTGATGGAACGCCCTGTTTACCCAAACATTTCTTTCAACATTATGCTAAATTGACGCATGGTTTAGATCATGTGTCAAAAGGGGGAATGATTGCACAAATGAAAGAACTGTGGTTTACCAAGGGCTTCACAATATTCGCTGAGAATTTTTGCAAAAGATGTGTTATTTGTAATACACACAATGTGGCACGAGGTGTTAAAACACAGCTGGTATCCCAGCCAGCCCCAGAAGGGCCGTTCGAATACTTAATGGTCGATTTCATTGAATTAACCCCTTGTGGGAAGCAGAAATATTGCCTGGTAATGGTTGACATGTGGTCCAAATGGGTCGAGGCCTTCCCAACCTCGAAACAAGACGCGGCAGCAGTAGCCAAGGCTCTGCTAACCGAGATTGTTCCGAGATGGGGAATTCCAAGAAAAATCAGTTCTGACAATGGAACACACTTTGTCCATGAGGCAATAAAGCAGGTGGGTCAGTTCTTAGGAATTGATATGAGAACACATTGTGCCAGCGGAGGCGCTGTGGAGCATGAGAACCAGACGGTAAAGAACAAATTGGCAAAGTGTTGTGAGGAAACTGGACTCTCAAGGGTGAAAGCACTCCCAACCGTGTTAATGTACATGTGAATGAGAGAGTCAAAACAAATTTGAGCCCATTCGAAATTCTCTTTGGTAGACCACCATTCATGGGAGTAGAGGGGGGAAAATGCAGGCTTCCATCAATGGATGTGTGTGAAAATGAGATGTTGAATTACTGCAAAGAAATGTTGTGTCTGTTATCCAACATTTCTGTGCAGGACAAAGCTGCCCAAGGGAAGGTGGCTGAGACATTCCTGTATAAGATCAGGCCGGGGGATTATGTGGTAATTCGTGACCTGAGAAAGAAGAACTGGAGGGCGAAACGTTGGCGAGGACCGTATCAAGTCTTGCTGACAACACACACGGCGGTGAAGGTCGAAGAGAGAGCTACGTGGGTGCACGCCAACCACTGCAGGAGAGTTCCGCCCATATCGGAAGGGCAACAGGAGGAGGAGCCTCAACAACAACAACAACAACAACAACAACAACAAGTTCAACAATAAGCCCCAAGATCGAGCCCAAACACCAAGTGCAAGAGCAAGGTCACTCAGGAGGAGTGATAATGCCGGTGTGCAGAGTAAAGCCATTTGTGCAGCCACAACCAGAGACATTGATCATTGCAAAGAGGTACGAACTAACAAAACTTACAGATTTATTGGCAACAGATCCCTGTATTCTAGCAGCAGCAAAGGGCGAAGTGAAATACGAGCTGCGGGGAGGAAAATGGGAAAGGAAGACAGTTCTGATTGGAAGAACAGTGTCTGGCTGAAAACTGTGGATCAACAAAAGCTGATAAGACTCTGAGTGTGCTAAAGACTGAATTATCTAACACAACGCATCATATTCAGCTGCAATCTCTAGACAAGATGGATCGTTCGAGATCATGGTACCCATTCAGACTGCCAGGAATGTGTGGACTTTGTAAGACTTCTGTCACGACTACCTGGCTCACAGTAGCAGTGACATAGGGGAGACCACACCGTTAGTTACTTTAAATCAAAAATAGTTTATTTAAACATTAAATAATACGATGAAATCATAATTTAAATCAAGAAATGTATAAAGTCAGTAAGTGAGAAGCAAGAGGAAACTAATCAAAGTGTAGTGCAAATCAGTAAAGTGTAGACTATGTGTAATGCAAACAAAACAAAAAGAGTAAAATTGCTGCTGCCAGCCTGAAGGCCCCAGCAGTGCCGAGACGCGCAAAGCAGATCCGAGAGCCCCAGACAACTGGCAGGAGAGGTTTTTAAACAGTCCCACCAATCAGCTGCTGTCAGATCGACCAAAAACCACCAGCTCCCTCTTCAGACTGGGAGGAGAGAAACGGCCCAACACATTCTGTCCAATGGTGGAGTGAGCACACCTAGCACGGCAAAGCCGGGCGTGACATCACTCCCTCCACAAAACAGAGACCCATATGGGACTCTGTAGTTTTACATTCTACTCATTACACCATTTCCCATAATCAATACTAAAAAACAAAAATAAAACCCCAATAACAAACTACACCCAAAACCAATAACTAAACCCATTACCCAAAAGACTAATGTTAGATTAAACCCCACTCTTATCCTTTTACCCACCCCCTCAATACAACAGCCACTACAAAAAATAAACAATCAAACCCCCCCCCCTCTCCTAATCCCCCCCCCTCCTTCCCACCCAGCAAATCCTGGCGCCTGGATAGCAATTTAAGAATGGAAAGACCGGAGACAAGAGAAAAGAACCAGAGACTAGAGAAGAGATAGACACCCCTTAACAGTCATCAAGAGCCCGTGACAAAGCATCAGCCATGACGTTCTCGGACCCCTTGATGTGTCTAATAGATAGATTATAAGGCTGTAGAAACAGAGCCCAACGCATAAGGCGCTGGTTAGTATTTTGAAGAGAAGAGAGGAAAGTAAGAGGATTGTGATCAGAAAAGACCACCACAGGGTGTAACCCACCACCAACATAAACATCAAAATGTTGGAGTGCCCAAATAAGGGCCAGTGCCTCCTTTTCGATGGTTGAATAGTTAAATTGGTGGCAATTAAACTTCCGAGAAAAATAGGAAACTGGTCTATCTATTCCATTGTCATCCTTTTGAAGGAGAACAGCACCTGCCCCTACCAGGCTAGCATCCACTTGCAGCTGGAAGGGCTCCTCCAGCCTAGGAGCAGCCAAAATAGGTGCAGAACTCAGAAGAGACTTGGCGTTTTCGAATGCGTGTTGACAATCAGCAGTCCAATTGAATTTAACTGAACCCCTCAACAGGTTAGTTAGTGGGGCAATGACAGATGAAAAATTACAGCAAAAGTTCCTGTAATACCCTATCATACCAAGGAAGCGCATCAATTCTTTCTTAGTGACAGGACGTGGGAATTTGTCAATGGCCAGGACTTTCGCTCTCACTGGCCGAACGTTCCCCTGTCCGACCACCTTTCCCAAATACACTACTGTAGCCCGGGCAAACTCACATTTTGCTAAGTTTACAGTGAGGTTTGCAGCCGCAAACCGTTCAAATAATGAACGTATGCGGGCAAGGTGGATCGTCCAAGTGTCTGAATAACAGACCACATCATCGATATACACAGCGCACCCCAAAAGCCATTCTCGTATAAGAGTAGAGTCCCGACGGCGTAATAAAAGAAGAAATCTCTTGTGCCCTAGGAGTAAGAGGAACCTGGTAATAACCCTTAAGCAAGTCGAATTTGCTCACATAACGAGCCGCACCGACTTGATCAACACAATCTTCTATCCTAGGCAATGGATACGAGTCTGGTTTTGTTACACTATTTACTTTTCTGTAATCCGTGCAAAATCTGTACGTATGATCAGGTTTTTTGACTAACAAACAGGGCGAAGCCCAGCTAGAGTACGACTGTATGGCAAGACCATTTTCTTGAAGATATTGGACACTATCATCCAGACTTTTACGCTTATCAGCACCCGTGCGGTAAAACCTCTGACGAATTGGCTTTGCATCACCGACTTCTATGTCATGCTCGATTAACGTTGTGCAGGTAGGAGTATCTGAAAACAGACATGAAAATTCAAGTATTAATGATTTCAATTCTGATTGCTGTTGTAAATCCAAATGATCTAAAACCCTCTCTAATTTTACCAATGTATCTGAATTATTTAGACGAGCATGCAACATGGAATCATCCGGGCCCTGCACATCTTCTAATTCTGAAGAAACTACAGACGTGCCAGCCACGACCAAGACAGCTGATTCACTCTTACCACTAGGCGACTGTGACGATGCATAATATAGCTTAAGTAAATTGATATGACATAACTGTGTCGCCCGCCTACGATCAGGCGTAGCAACCACATAATTGGTCTCTGACACTTGACGAACCACACTGTAAGGCCCTGAATACTTTGCTCCAAAAGGAGAACCAGGTATAGGCAACAAAGCCAGCACCTGATCCCCTGGACTAAAGACACGAGCTTCTGCTTTACGGTCATAATTTTGCTTCATTTTTCTTTGGGCATCAGTCAAATTTTCAGTTGCCATTTTACATGCTAAAAGTAACCTGCGGCGGAAACCATACACATAACTGGACAAACTCTTGGGTGGTTCGCTTGAATCCAGATCACTTGATAACACAGACAAAGGTGTACGAACCTTGTGGCCAAATACCAATTCATTGGGACTAAAACCTGTGCATTCTTGCACAACCGCTTTAGCCGCCAACAATAGCCACGGTAAACCATCCTCCCACTCCCGTTTCATCTCTATGCAGTATGCACGCAAAAGAGACTTAAGAGTGGCGTGGAAACGCTCCAAAACCCCTTGAATTTGCGCATGGTACGCGCAACTCAAGTTGTGCTGGATACGCAGCTGTTTCAAAGCTGCCGCGAACGTTTTTGACGTAAAATTTGAACCCCGATCACTCTGAATGATTCTGGGAAGTCCAAATATTGAAATAAACTGCGACAATGATTTCACCACGGACCTTGTAGTAATGGTCCTCAAAGCATATGCAGCAGGATAACGAGTCGCCTGGCACATGATGGTAAACAAATAAACACAGCCTGATTTAGACTGGGGTAAGGGGCCCACACAATCAATGATCAAATGCTCAAAAGGCTTACCAACAGACGGAATGGGCTGTAAAGGCGCGGGCTTAACGACAGCATTTTGCTTACCTGCCACCTGACAGACATGACAAGTTTGAACAAACCGTGCAACGTCCCTCTTTATCCGTGGCCAATAGTAATGTTTCAACAATTGATTGTATGTTTTCTTCACCCCAAAATGACCCGCTGTTTCCCCATGAGCTGTTTTTAGTGCCACATCACGAAACTTTTCAGGCATCACCACCTGCAAAATCTGATCTCTCACATCATTTCCCACAGTGGGTGACCACCTTCTTAGCAACAAACCATCCTTCACAAAATAACAGCGATCTAAACTGTCATCTGCAGCCAACTCAAAATATTTCTGTAAGCTCTGATCACTCTTTTGAGCCTCAGCAATGTCAAAACGAGACAAAGGTACTGGTAACTGCGGAATAAATACCTGAGCAGACGTGTGCTTGGATACATCAGACAAATTTGCATCCTGCTTATGCGCCATAGCGCGCGTCACAGCACATGCCGTAAAAACATCTGGAAAATCTTTGACACCTATCTGACTCATCCAATAAAGAAACTCCAGTATTAACCACAGGAGGTGGTGAGACTTGATCAGGAAAAACACGGTCATAAGCAAAATTATTACCCACAATCAGATAAATTCCCTCTATAGGTAGAGAAGGGTGCACCGCAATAGTAACTTCCCCGCTCACAAAACCAGAAAACAATTGAATTTTGTGCAGCGGCACTGGAAATGACTGAAGACCAATTCCCCGTATCAGCACAAAATTTCCTGTATCAGACTCAGACGAGAAAGGCAAGACAGATTGACAAATGAAACTCTCTGATGCACCCGTATCACGCAGAAATTTCACTGAAACGCGATGTGCGTCTCCAACCAATGCCACAAAACCCTCCGTAACAAACGGTGCATAATCCGTTATAACGGATGCAGGAAAATCAAGCTCATTACTTTGTACATTACTCAAACCTTTCTCAATTGACGCTGTACATTGTGCACGATCCAATGTCTTTGCTGGAATTTTCTTATCTTTACTCCCTGAGCGCACGCCAGGAACAGATGTGGTGCAGAGGCCAACTTTTCCTCCATCACCTTTCCCCCTATTTCGCTCCAATAACACTGGGCAATTTCTTTTCCAATGATTTTTTCCAAAACAGTAGTTACAGTCAGTTTTAAAATCGAAATCCGATGGTTTACCACGTGCAATTGAATTTGAAAACACAGATGTGTCCGTATTAACACGACTATAGCGACGTTCTTTGTAACTAATATTAGAACGCGGACCAAAATCACGAACTGGAGTCTTGTGTATGAGAGAAAAATTATCAGCAAGAACAGCGGCATCTGCTGCTGTTTTCACATGATGTTCACTAATATAAGTGGTTATGCGATCAGGCAAAGTGTTCTTAAGTTGTTCTAATATCATAAGATCACACAACTCATCAAAAGAACCAACCTCTTCAGCTGTAAGCCAACGATGAAAAAAACTGGCCAATTCCCTAGCCCATTCAGCGTAAGTTTGCTTGTCTGATTTTTTCCATGATCGAAAACGCTGTCTATAAGCCTCGGGGATTAACTCGTAACACTTTAACACAGCTGCCTTGACGCATCGATAGACTCTCTTTTCAGAAGACGGTAAAGCCACAAATGCCTTCTGAGCACGCCCAATTAACGTGGTTTGTAACAATACAATTTTATCCTCATCACTCCAATTTTGTTCAGTAGCATTATTTTCAAATAATGAAAAAAACACATCTGGATCATGCTCATTAAACTTAGGCAGGAACTTGATCATACCGGCCAGGCCAAACTGCTGCGATTTTCCAAGTTTGCCTTCAGCTACTAATTGCAGCCTAGTACGCTCAATCTCTCGTTCCTGCTCTACATTTTTAAGCTTTTCCCATTCCAACTCACGATCCTTGTCTTTCTGTGCAGCTTCTAACCTTTTACGGTCCATTTCGTTATCCAGCCTTCTCTGAGTCAAGTCGTCATCTATTTTTTTCCTTGCTAATTCTTGTTCCAATTCCAATATCTTTTGTTTCACTTGCAACTCATGTTGCAGTTTTAACATTTCGACTTGCTGTTCAAAGGTTAAAACACTGGATTTTTGCTGTGAGCCTACAAACAAACTTGAAGTGGGCTCACTATCTGAACCCGACGCTCCCTCACTACAACGCTCCGGCAATTTCTCGTCAGGTAACACATTCTTGTCAATCAAACACGCACGAATGAAGTCAATCAGCTCATACTTCTTAGCTACCCTCGGCAATGTTACATCAATTTCATAGTGCTTAGCCACACTATGCAATTGTTTAACATTCAACGCCGCAAGCAAGACCACTGAAGGAGCAGCCAAAAACGCCTCAAGTGTACTCATTATTACAACTAAATTCACCTGTCACCAAGCAACAATCAAACCAGGCTATGGTCTATAAACACCCCATAGCAATATATCTAACCAGATCAACAAACTAAGCCTCAACGTCTTTCGGATTACTAAAACAATTCCAACCACACAAATTAAATCGGGCGAAGCGCGATATGCAGCTCACATTACAGGACAACTACGGAGTTTCCCCCTAAACATTTACCCCCCTACTATTCTGAACTATCTTCACACTAAGTCCAAGAACAAGGCTCATTTACTCACCAATACCGATGGAATCGTACTGTCCCGACAAAAGTCAATTCAGCCGGTGCTCCACGGCGGTGCCCTCGTCCGGACTTCAGCGACCAGCAACCTAAACCCACAACGCCAAAGCGCACTAATTGGGGATAAAAAAGGCTCCGTAAAATGCCATCCTGCAACACAAATAAGCTTACAAACACACTTTGCAACTCAAACTCAGCAAACTAAATATGGTTGGAAAAATTGCTCTAATCTGCGAAAAATACTCCCAAAAAAAAAATCATATTTTTTTTTTTTTTCCTCTCCATAACCAAAGAACTAACTTTAGCGATCAACTTACTAACATTCAATTCATTAACTGAACACCCGATGCGGAACTCCCCAACAAACAAACACAACGCGTGCCAGCTGATTAGACTACCACTATCAGCTGATCGCCGTACGTTTCATTCACAAAATGTGAACCAATGACGTAGCACTACCCACGCAACTAAGCCTACACAATATTGCGAATTATAGTAGTCTACTTACAATTCGGGATCCCAAAATGGCTGGACGAGCCCCCATATGTCACGACTACCTGGCTCACAGTAGCAGTAACATAGGGGAGACCACACCGTTAGTTACTTTAAATCAAAAATAGTTTATTTAAACATTAAATAATACGATGAAATCATAATTTAAATCAAGAAATGTATAAAGTCAGTAAGTGAGAAGCAAGAGGAAACTAATCAAAGTGTAGTGCAAATCAGTAAAGTGTAGACTATGTGTAATGCAAACAAAACAAAGAGTAAAATTGCTGCTGCCAGCCTGAAGGCCCCAGCAGTGCCGAGACGCGCAAAGCAGATCCGAGAGCCCCAGACAACTCTGCCCTACAAAGCAAAAAGGCAGTAACTACACAGAGTGCAGAACTGAGAAAAATGACTTTAAAGTTATCCTGTCAGGGCTTTTTGCAGTTACTGTACAAACGACTACCATTTTTCTCCAAAACGACACACATTTGAGATAAAATGTTTTATCACATAACAAAGGATGCCTTGAATGTCATGAAAATGATAATAACTCATTTTTGACCAAAAATGCAGTTACTGCCTTTTTGTTTTGTAGGGCAGCACTGGCAGGAGAGGTTTTTAAACAGTCCCACCAATCAGCTGCTGTCAGATCGACCAAAAACCACCAGCTCCCTCTTCAGACTGGGAGGAGAGAAACGGCCCAACACATTCTGTCCAATGGTGGAGTGAGCACACCTAGCACGGCAAAGCCGGGCGTGACACTTCATTCATATTAACTTTGATATCAATGACTATTTGTTTGATAAATTTGCGCTCCACTGAGGGCTTGAAAGTGTGGTCTGCGGAAAAACACACCAACTGGACTGAAACATCCGTGCTGAACAGCACCATCAGACAACGTGGTAAAAGAGATGCTTTAAACTATGTCTGAGATGACTGAGGATCTGGTTCTCAGCCAGGAAAATGCGATAACAATGTTTATTCATTTTTAGCCCGGTTTCAGATAAAATACTTACTTATTTGCTACAAGTATTTACTTTTAAAATCTTCTTTCCAAAGTTCAAATAGAGTGATCAGGTATATGAAAATCAGACATGAAGAGTATAACTGTGATGTAAAGACTTGAAATGATTGTAACCATTTTGGGGTTTAATGTTGAGTGATGTTTTTTTTCTTTTTTTAGTATTATAATCATGTTAAGTTGTTATAATCAAAACTAATGTTAATGAAACCAAATAGTTTATCAGAGAATGAATTGTTGTGGAAAAATGTATATTTTACTTTTTTCTTATTTACTTTCTTAGACATTGTGTGGGTTTTCTTTCGATTCAATCATGTGTTTCTCTCCTGGAATGTATGTATGCACCTGGCAGGAACAAAGACACACAGCAAAACAAATGGTCAGAAAGAGCCTTTTAACTCTTCAGTATGGGTAATTTGTATTCAGGAAAGACAGAGGGGTTATTTAGCCATAAAGAAAGACCTTTTGACCTCACGGGTGTGAAGACAGTAAAGCCCAGGGGGGTTAGAAGGGCCACTGTCTTCAGGAAAGGCAGAGGGGTTATCTAGCCTTTAACCTCACAGTAAACAGTAAAGCCCAGGTTAGAAGAACCAGTGTATTTCTAAAACCAGCTAGATCTGGTTTACTGGGGTGAGTGGTAAAGTACAGAAGAAGAGACTTTGAAGAAAGGGGTATAAGAAGGCTGTCTGTTTTCTGTGTGATTTAGGTCTTGTTCCTATCACGAGGTAGCTGTTGTGGTATTTTTGTGAACAAGTCTCTTTTAAAAGAATAAATATCTCTTAAAATACAATCTGAATCCTGATGTCTCTTATGCTGTGATGCTGTTTGTTTAATTATTGTTTTTGCCACAACAATAGCAAGAGCACAACTGGTTGGTTGATCTAGATGAAATATAAAAGATTGACTTTATTTCCTGACATCTGTTGCTGTACGCTGTTTGATTGACTGATGGCTAATGTTTGAGCACTAATGCGGTTCACGCCTAAATGATCAAATACACTTTATATTTCCGCCAATGCCTGTCTTGATGAGGATTTAATGTGAATGTAGTCGTTTATGTCTAAAGTGAATTTAAACAGTGAGACAAAAAGTGTATTTGCATCAAAATGTTGGACTTGAAGTGTACATGTAATCGAATTGAGCACTGTCTAGTAGGCTATGTCATATAAAGGCTATTAATCATATGTCATCGGCTATTAATCATCTATCATTAATCATATTAATCATCTGTTGTCATCTATCGCCCTCCAGGACAGCTGACAAACTTTTTTGAGGACTTTGATACCCTGCTGTCCTCCTTTTCAGAGGATGGTAGGCCACTTGTGGTTCTTAGTGATGTCAACATACACCAAGACAAGCTCTAGGCCACTGAAATGAATACTCTTCTGGCCTCATTTGACTTGGAAAGACTACACACCACAACAACTCACAGATCGGGCAAGCAGCTGGACCTAATTTTTACAAGTAACTGTTATATATTCTTGTTACACCTTTACATGTCTCTGATCACTACTTTGTTCAATTCAACATGACACTCCCATCTACATTAAAACAGACTCCACCTTTGGTTTCCTTTCATCATAACCTCCATTCTCTTTCACCCTCTCACCTTTCCACTGCTGTCTCTACCTCTCTTCCCACAATAAATGTATTTTCCACACTTGATGTAAACACTGCCACAGACACACTAAGCACTACTTTAACAACCTGTCTAGACAACATCTGTCCTCTCACCTCTAGACAAGCACATACAGCCCCTGGCTGTCTGACGTCCTTCGTGAACATCTGACTGACCTTAGGGCAGCTGAGAGGGGATGGCGGAAATCTAAAGAGCCAGCAGATCTAGGTAAGTATCAGCTTCTGCTTACAACTTTTTCAGATAACGTCAAATCTGCAAAAACCTCCTATTACCAGACCAAGATCAACAGCACCAAAGACACTCGCAGCTTGTTTAGAACATTCAACTCTCTTCTCTGCCCTCCCCCTCCACCACCTGACACATCACTGATAGCAGATATCTTCGCCACATACTAATAAGGTTACAACCATCAACAATACATTCTCAGCACCACATCCTGTCAAACACCTGTTTTCTATATGCAACTCTTCTGTCTCTATGTTCTCTCCTCTGACTGACACTGAGGTCTCTAAACTCCTCCCCTCCAACCACCCCACCACTTGTTCCCTTGACCCCATTCCTTCTCACCTTCTCCAGGGCATTTCTCCGTCCATCCTACCTGCACTCACACACATAATTAACACGTCTCTACTTACAGGCACTTTTCCCACTACATTTAAGCAGGCTCGAGTAACCCTGCTGCTGAAGAAACACACGCTTAACCCCACACAAATAGAAAACTACAGACCAGACTCTCCCATCCCATTCATGGCAAAAACATTTTAAAGGGTATTTTTCAATCAAATCTCTCACAGAACAAGCTGCTGGATGACAATCAGTTAGGATTCAAAAGTGGACACTCCACTGAGACTGCCCTGCTGTCTGTCACTGAGACGGATGAAAGCTGAATCCAGATCATTTGTTCTGATTCTACAGGACCTTTCTGTAAACTTTGACACAGTCAACCATCAGATTCTATTCTCCAAAATCTCCTCACTGGGCATCACAGGAACTGTGCTTGACTGGTTTAATTCCTATCACTCAGGTAGGTCCTTCAAGGTAGCCCAGAAAGGTGAGGTATCCAAGCCATATCAGTTACTTATTGGGGTACCTCAGTGATCAGTGCTTGGGCCACATACCTTCTCTATATACACAACATCACTGGAACCCATCATTCAGTCACATGGTTTCTCTTACCACTGCTATGCTGATGACATGCAACTCTACTTGTCTTTCCAGCACAACAAAACCACATTGACTTCTCGAATCACTGCCTACCTGGCAGACATCTCAGCCTGGATGAAGGAACACCACCTGCAACTCAACCCAGCCAAGATTGAACTCTTTATCTTTCCAACCAACCCTGCTGTTGAATACAACATCACCATGCAGCTGGGTACAACTACAGTATTGCCTTCCAAAATGGTTGGAAATTTAGGGGTAACCATCGATAACAAGCTAAATTTCACAGACCGCATCTCAAAGACATAAGATCATGTATATATACACTTTACAATATCAGGAAGATAAGACCCTTCAACTCTGAACATGCCACACAACTGCTTGTTCAGTTACTTGTCATAACTAGACTGAACTACTGTAACTCTCTCATTGCAGGCCTCCCTGCATGTGCAATTAGACCTCTGCAAATGATCCAGAATGCAGCAGCACATCTGGTCTTTAATCAACCAAAGATAGCACATAACAAATTCAAGGCTCTGATGCTGGCATACAAAGCAGTCTTCTCCAGCTTACCTAAGATCAATTCTGCAGAGCTACACGCCCACCAGAAGCCTGCGGTCGGCTAGGGTATGTCGCCTTGTTGTACCAACACAAAGAGGCACCAAAATACTTTCCCGGACTTTTAGTTTCATCATACCATGTTAGTGGAATGCCTTCCCAACTCTATCTGTGAAGATAGACACACCCTCTGTCTTCAAAAAATGACTTAAAACACATATTTTCCATGAGCACTTAACCAGTCACTTAAAAAAAAGTTGCATTTTAATCTGTTTTGAATCCTATTCTGATGCTAGTGAAACTTTGTAGCATGGCATTTTTCGTACCACTGTCTCCTTAAGATGATTCTCTTATGTTTTCCTCTTTTGTAAGTCGCTTTGGATAAAAGCATCTGCCAAATTAATAAATGTAAATGTCATCAAACAACATTAACAAGGAAATGAGAAAACCACTCACTACTTTTGGCTGAATAACTTTAGTAGCTTTAAAAATATTAATGTAATAGAATAAAACAGTGACATTTTTAATGATAATATATATTTTTTTAATATTGTTCATTTTAATAATACTGACCCCTGATGTAGAGAGTGTTAATTAGTATAATAAATTTCCAGGAAAGTAGAGTTGATAAAATAATTTATAATCATCCTTAGCCTTTATAAAGATCAACATTTTACAGAGCAATACTTCAGCAGAACATTCCACCAGTCACAAACTTGTAGAAAATTATTTTTGGGCTTAAAAGATACAAGAACTAAATCAATGTTGAACATTGTATCTCAAAATGAGGACAACGTGGCCCCCCATTTGCTACTTAAAGAAATAATTCACACAAAAATGAAAATTCTCTTATCATTTACTCACCCTCATGCCATCTGTCTGACTTTTTTCTTCAGAACAAAAATTAAGATTTTTAGAAGAATATTTCAGCTCTATGTAACTGAAGGGGTGCCAAAATTGACGCTACAAAAAGTACATAAAATCAGCATAAAAATAATACATACAACTCCAGTGGTTTAATCCATGACTTCAGAATTGATATGGCAGGTGTGGTTGATAAACCATTTTTGCTAGAAATTCTTCTCTCTGCCCAGTAGGTGGCGATATCCATGAAGAATGTGAATCACCAAAAACACAAGAACAAAGTGAAATTTAAAGTTGAGATTGACTGAGCAGGGAGGAGAATTAGTAAAAACTGAATTAAATATTGATCTATTTCTCACCACATCTATCATATCGCTTCTGAAAACATGGATTAAACCACTGGAGACACATGGATTAGACTAATTTTTTGCTGATTTATGTGATTTGCGGAACTTCAATATTTTAGCACCGATTCACTTTCATTGTATGGACCAAAAGAGCTGAGAAATTCTTCTAAAAATCTTCATTTGTTTTCTGCTGAAGAAAGAAAGTCATGCACATCCAGGATGGCATGAGGGTGAGTAAATTATGAGAGAATTTTCATTTTTGGGAGAATTATTCCTTTTTAAGCATGACCAAACAACTTTTCCTATGCCTGCTCTACCTCCTCTATTGTGCAGGACATGGCGTGCCAAGTGATCCTGCTTATTTAGCATTTATTTGCATTCCTTGCATTGTTTGAACATGTTTTATGTGCAACAATAATGCTCTTTCGTCATTAAGGGAAATTTAGACCCTACACATAAACTGATTTTAATGTAATTGTTTCATACATTACTATTTAAAATGGTGATTAGAATATTCAAAATAACTTTTTAATCTTTTCATTTCTGTTATGTCTCACTTTTTTTGTAATCATCACTTAATAAGATAAGTGATGTATTTTAAAAGTTGGCATACAATGTTATTATGGGGCATAGGTTTTGCAACTCAGTACCCAATACTCACTACTCATGAGTCACTACTCATGAGTACTTTTAAATGAGTTAATCTTTTACTCTTACTTGAATAGTTTTTAGGACATCCTCTTTTACTCTGCTCACACAAAAGTTTTTGGGAAGTAATAGTTACTTCTTCTTGAGTATGATTTTTCAGTACTCTTTCCACCCCTGGTAATATGTTGCAATATGTAATTGAGTACACATGTGTAACAAACTTTACAGCAAGAGGGAATGAGGACACAGGGAACCGGGTTTCTCCAGTCACAGGTAAGGCTCTTTAATTGGCAGCTTTATAGGCTCACACATTCACAATAAATCAACAGCTTCACAACTAAACGTCAGCTTCACAACTAAACGTCAGCTTCACAGCAGCACTCTTGTTCCCTGACTCTCTCTGGCAACTGGAGGTGCTGACGCTCTTTTATGCCGCTCTCCCTGTACTCACTGAAATTAGAGACAGGTGTTAGACATAATTTAGCTCAGGTGCAGCACCCTTGCTGCTTTCTCCCCTCGGACGGGTGCTTGACCATGCCCCCGCTGCTACAACATGTTTTTGTGGGTCTCCATAAATTTTTATGAAACATGTAACTTCCCTTTTGGGCTGGGCGATATGTAAAAAATATTTTAATAATAATCGTCTTTAAAATATTGCAATATTCAATATTATGGTCAACCCCCCCTGCCAAGGGTGATTGAATATTTTTGCTTTACTGATTTTGCTTTAAAAATGTATTTAATTTATTGAAACATGAAAAACTTAAACAGAAGACATTTCTAAATTCAAATTGCACTTTAAAAAAGCTATTCAAATAAGGAAGTGATTAAAAAATCTTATATATAACCACTGTCACGATTCCCTGTTGTCTGCCCTGTTTCTCCCTTGCCCTCTGTCTCTAACTACACTTCCCATAATTCCCTGCCTTCATCACTGCCAGCTTCATTGTTCTCACCTGTGTTTGATTGACTCATTAGTGTTTGTGTATTTAAGCCCTGTTGTTCCTCCATTCGTTGTCAGTAGTTAAATGTAATGTATGTCCTTGACTGTGTTCCTGCCTGTGCCCTTCCCATCATGGATGTTTGATTTGTTCCCTGTGTTGTTTTGTCTCACCAAGTGACCATGTTCATCTTTTGTTTTTCCAATAAAACTGCGTGTAGGTCCTCACTCCTCGTCTGCTTTCGTTACAAACACCTCCACAAATCCAAACATTTACCGTCTCCAATGGCCCCAATGGTCTCCAATTTACCATCATGCAAGCGTCCGTCAACGACACCAGGTGAAAAATTACAAATAGCCTACAAATGAAGAACTAAAGACAATTATATATGTAAAGATAATTATAATAATTATCATAATAAATAAGCCTAATAAATTCTCTTGTGTTCCCAAAAAATGCTGCCAAATGTGTGTTCTTATCGAATGTGTTTGTATTGCGTTTTGGTAATACAGTTAATGCTGCCTAAAGAAAATAAAATAGAACTCAATTTTAGGTTCAAGGTGAGCATGTCTTGTATTACTTTATGATTTAATCACTTTCATCTTTGTTTCTTTAATACAATAATACCTGTATATATGACTGAACCTGCAGAGTTGCCTTCACAATGTGTAAGAGCGACCTGCTCCGTGGAAATAAAGCAAACTAAACTCACAGCACCTCAAGAGATGATCAGAGATCATTTTCAGCATTCTCATAGATTACATTATTCTAGCAAATAGTTTTCAGCTGAATGAAACAGAAAAAAAAGTTATAACTCTTTACAAACCCTTGTTCCACAAGACAGTGTCCCACTGCACGCCTTGTCATGTGTTACTCCGAGATGTCTTTCAGGTCACCCACCTGTTGCGAGTAAATGAGCAAAATTACTTGTGCATGAAATACCTGCATTTGAACGAGGAGCTTGTGAACTGGATTGAGCATCGTCGCATTTGGAGTGTGGTGGGTGCTATTTCACACCATGGGCACACATATAAAATAACGAACATTAATAAAATCACTCTTGGAAAATGCTATTAACAGCCAAGATCAATAGTTATTGGGAAACGAGGCTCAGAAATGTGCGTGCATCTGTGGCTTTTCTTCTGTCTGTTCTTCAAAATATAATCATGTTTCATCAAACATCTTTGTGTTTAATTTCTTGTAATATTTCACTCAGAGAAGTCTTACAGGTCACCTTCCACAGTGACTGGTACATCAGCAAAATACTCTGCATGAAAAATCTGCATTTGGCGGGTGTTCATTTCAAACCTTGTTCACAAATTCTGGAGAAAGGAAATCAAAACAGTGTCATTGACTTCATGCTTTGCAATCGCACCCACACTTTCTGCAGGAAAAGTATATCTAGAAAGTTTTAAATGATCATGTGTTGGTGAATGGTGAGACACCTGGCGAGCCACTTGACTTTTAACAAAGAGCCACTTGTGGCTTGCTAGCCATAGGTTCCCAACCCCTGCTGTAGTTCATCACCACTATTTTTAATTGTGGTCTGTTTTGACAGAAGACAATTGCAAGTTTGTTGCCCAGAATTTATTACAGTCATAAAGAAAAATATCTTTAAAAGCTCAAATTTACAGGAATTGATCTGCATTTTTATGATACATCTTTTTATGAAATCATAAATGAAAACAGGCTTAAAAGGAACTAGAAACACAATGGAGCGCAAGCCACAACTATGATAATGCTATATTCCAAATCTGATAACTTTAAAACTCAAGTGTTTAATAAAACATTATTTGTGAATATTATGGCGAAGGTTAGCATGCTAGCATTAGCTTAGCTCCATGACAGCAGCATGCAAACAATACAAATTAAACATATCATACTGCATATATCTTAGTTTAAATTATTATTGAGTGGTTACAACAACTTTTTTTAATGATCTTATGTGGATTCCATTCATAGAATGAAGCGGTGGAAAATATTTACAGCCTACAGCAGGTTCAGTGACAGATGCAGAATTCTTCAAGGATACAGACAAACCATTAATTTTCATAACCGTCTATTTATTCACCAAGTATTTCATCAGTCTAAACATTATAATTACAAGTTTTTAATTATTCTATGGTAAGGAATGAGGAACACCTGTCATGTGATCTCTGATGTAATAACCTCTTCTTTTACACTCTATATGTGGATCAGATTTGCCCACAGCTCTCTCTGTCTTTCTGGTTCAATAGAACACACATCCAAGCCTATTTAGGTTGTATCCTTCCTAGACCAGTATTTCTGAGGCTGTAGGGTAGGCTCCTCCTCAGCATTCATGAAAATTTTGAACAGAACAAGCATCATTGAAGATGACAGAACAAGCAGCATCAAAGATGACAGATATGGAAATTGTGCTGATCCTCTACAAGTTCTTTGGAAGAAACCAGGACAATGCAGCCTAACTAGATTGAGAAACCAATTGAGAAGCACCAACTAGAAGCGAATTAGAGCGATGTAGTGCTTCAGATCACATAATTTGTTAGAACATTGACAAATTACATTTCTGGCTAAAGAAATATATAATTCATAATCATAATTTGAGAAATGAGAAATCATAATTTCTCAAAATGTGCACACTTTTGGACTAAAAGTATAGTGGATCCTACATGATTGGAGATGTTTTTGCAGAATTATTTCATAATATGGTATGTTTGATACAAATTATTTTATTTTCAATCCTTACATAAACTATAGAAATACATTAGCTTTAACATTTTGATCATGAAACTTTCTGTTATCAAATATTTCAAGCTTGCAAATGATGTATTGGTTTTCAAGACTATTTATTAATTGAGCATATAAACATGCAGTCAATTTAAATGAGCATTCAGTTGGGTCTAAAGTGACCCACCAGAGGTTAACAGTTTTTGACAATTTCCTGACAACACAGACTGTTCTGAACTGAAATCAGTCAGTTTAAATGAAATTAAATTATGCATAGAGTATAGTGAAGACCAAACACAATGCAGGAGGACACAGGGTTGCACAAGGTTAAACCTCTCAAATTACACTTGTGTGCAAATAAGTAAGATTAATGATAATATGAAATGTGTAAATTCTCATAGAAGTCAAGTCATTTTTATTTGTATAGCTTTTTTCACAAGAGACGTTGTTTCAAAGCAGCTGTATGGGAAATTAAATGGACTGACAAAAAAACAGAAGGCGAAAACAGTAGATCCGCTGGTGACCACAAAAAACTGGATCAGGTCCAACTAGGGAGAAGTGCCAGAGATGTTTTTTTTTTCAGTTGGTTTGTTTACCAGCAGAGGGTAATTCGGTGGCTGAAGCCAGATTAAGTTCTCTCACCTGGGTAGATAGAGCAGTGAGCTGGGTCACTCCCACTTTCCAGGCTTGATGGGACTCAGTCAGTATTTGTAAATGGCATTCCAGTAAATCCATCTGCTGAGCGAGAGCAGCCTCAACAGGATTTGCATTCGCAGGGTTCATCTGGCTGTTTTTTCTGTCATGTGGGATGAAGGCACGGAACCCAATAGCAGTTGCAATTCAATAGAGGTTTTATTGAAGAAAGATGAATACCTAGAGAGATGGAATGGATAGACAAACAACACAGAAGGCAAAAAACAGCAGATCTGCTTAGCGGGGTCACAAATAATAAACATGCAAAACAAGGCAGGGAGAGATCATGTGACACTCGGCGGCAATGCAAATATAGTTCCATGGCTCTGCTCTCTCAGCCAAAACTATCAATTATCCTGTGGTTAAACTCTGAACATTCTATGTCATTCTCATTATGAATATCTCTACAGCTAAAGATACATTGAAAAGGGAGTTCGAGCACTCTCCAACAAAAAAAAAAAATGCGAAGAATCCGCCATCTCCAGAAAGGTGCTTGAGAATGCTATTGCTAAATGTATCAAGTTAGCTCTGGAGGAACAACACACCCTGGATACAATTGTGGCCTCTAAAGTCAGAGAAGCTATCAATTCGATCCTGACTCCTGCTTTTCAGGGACTGCATGTAGACATAAGAAAGACTAGCGAGTCTGTCAAACACCTGAGTGTTGAAATTGAATAGCTAGCCACAACTGTAAAGTGGATACAGGACCACGTAGACTCCACGCAGGCAGTGACACAAGAGGACAGAAGTTCTTTGTCAAACTTGAAGAAACAGCTGGATCTACTCACTGATAAGATGACAGACAGGAGTAGGAGAAATCATGTAAAGCTGGTAGACTTACCAGAGAATGCAGAGGGCTCCGATGCAGCCGGTTTCCTTAAGGCAAACCTATCCAGGTGGATTCCATCCTTAAAGGGTCGAGATATCTAGATAGATCGGGCCGATCTTGTGTATGGTGGGAGAGACAAAAATCCTGAACAGCTGCGCACTCTGGTTTTTTGTGTTCTGAGATGGCAAGACAGGACTGCTATCCTTAAGGGCGCGTGACAGGCATACCCCATCAAACACGTCCCCAACAATGTCACCTGTATATTTTTTCCTGATTTCAGTTCGATTACAACTGCGAGGCATAAGAGCTTTAGCCTAGTCATGAAGAAGATGACAGCCATTGGCCTGCATCCTTTTTTAATCTACTCAGCGATGGTCAAGCTGCATCACAATGGTGAGGCATTGATGTTCGACTCCCCTCAAAAAGTGGAGGATTTAAACAGCTCATTGACCCTGAAAAATCATATTATTCTGGCAGCTCTGTATCCAAAGCAGGCAGTTTTCAAATTTGTTCTTCACTCAAATTTAACTTTGGAATACTTTGTTTTCCCCTACTCACATGTGACTAATTATCTACACTTATGATGCCCTCTTTTAACATATTATCGCTGAATGTGAGCAGTCTGAATTCTGGTATTAAGCGTACCAGTGTTCTTGAATATTTACAGCGTAAATCGACCTCTAATGCATTAATGCAGGAGACACACCTGAAACAATGTGATATTGCCTGTTTTCGAAACAAATACTTTAATCTGGTGGCCTCATCCTGTGCCCCTAATAAAAAAAGGGGGTGCTTATAATAGCAGACATATCGAACACATGTGAAATGATAACAAGGGAAGGTTTGTCTTGTTCAGGGCTTACTGCACAACTTCAGACTTGCTCTAGCTCCAGTTTAATCTCCGAACGAACCAAATAAAATATTTCTTACGAACATCTCTAGCATGTTACTAGTGCAGATTGACTGCCCCTTAGTGATGGGTGGTGATTTCAATGCAGTTTTAAACCCCAACAACAGATAATCTGTCTTAGTATTGTTGATCTTTGGCAAGCTCAAGAATACTACATGCAATGATTACACTTTCTTTTTTCTTCTTTTTTATCCCATTTTCTCCCCAATTTGGAATGCCCAAGGAAGCCCTAATTAACTCCACTGCCGCCACAGTGCTGTTCAGAATGGTGAGCGGGGTCAATGTTGGGGTGTTCCTCCTGAAGTCCACAATCATCTCCACTGTTGTGAGCGTGTTCAGCTCCAGGTTGTTTTAACTGCACCAGACAGCCAGCTGTTCAACCTCTCCTCTGTCTGCAGACTCGTCGTCATCTTGAATGAGGTCAATGACAGTAGTGTCATCTGCAAACTTCAGGAGCTTAACAGAGGGGTCCTTGGCAGTGCAGTCATTTGTGTACAGGGAGAAGAGTAGTGAGGAGAGTACATATTCCTGGGGGGTGACAGTGCTGATCGTACAGGTGCTGAAAGTGAATTTCCCCAGTCTCACTAGATGGTGATACATAAAAGCTGGTGATACATAAAAGGCATTCGAAAAATTTAACAAAAATAAGTGATGAAGGACCAAGTCAGTTTTAATGTTATATTTACATGGAAAAATAAATAAATAAAGTTCAAATCTCCTCACTTTAATAAAAATCCACCCCTGGAACATGAAATTGCCCTACTTTGAAGAACATGTAAATGAACATGTAAATGAGCAAAAATTAAACAGGTAATACATTTAAATTCAAACATTATTCTGTCATTAAATTAGTAAGTAAATTTAATTTATAAAAGCACATTCACACACAGCACAAGACTGACCAAAGTGCTGTACAATGAATAACCAAAAAGACAAAAAATAAAACATAAAATCAAGTGTCATAATTATATAAAACATAAATAAGAAAACCTTCAATATCAGGGCACACAACACAGAAATACAAAGAACAAACAGGAGTTCAGAGTTAGGGAACAAGGAACGCCATAGAATAAAAATGAGTTTTCAACCTGGATTTGAATACAGCAATGGAGGGGGCAGATCTAATATCCTGGGGGAGCTGGTTCCACAAACGTGAAGCAGCAACTGCAAAAGCTCCATCACCCCTCTGTTTAAGCCGTGAGCGCTGCACAAGCAGGAGCCTTTTGTTTGAGGATCTCAGTGACCTTTGAACTGAGTATGGCTGTACAAAGTCGGTGATATAGGTTGGGGTGAGCCCATTAAGTGCCTTAAAAACAAACAATAAAACTTTAAACTGAATCCTAAAAAGAACTGGGAGCCAGTGCAAGGAGGCCAGAATGGGGGAGATGTGCTCACGCCTCCTAGTGCCAGTTAAAAGACGCGCTGCTGCGTTTTGTACCAACTGCAAACGTCTGAGTGATGATTGTGGGAGGCCAAAGTAAAGGGAATTACAATAATCCAGCCGTGATGTAATAAAGGCATGGATAACTTTCTCAAGATCGTTAAGGGATAAGCATGACTTCAATCAGGAAATCATTCTGAGCTGGTAGAAACTATTTTGGACAACAAAACTAATCTGTTTTTCAAGGCAGAGTTCTGAGTCAAGAATGACACCCAAGTTTCTGGCATAAGATAAATGGGGTGAAGTGACCTAAATTTTGCACCACAGTGCATCTTGCCTTGGGAGAACCAAAAATAATGACTTCTGTCTTGTCACTATTTAACTGGAGAAAGTTGTTAACCATCCAAGTTTTGATGTCTTCGAGACAGATCAGAAGAGATTGTATGGAATCCCTCGATTTTAGAGGCAAGTACAACTGTGAGGCATACGCATAGAGGTGAAAAGAGATGTTATGCTTCATTATGATGTTACCCAGTGGGAGCATATACAGGCTAAAAAGCATAGGACCCAAGATGGACCCCTGAGGGACCCCATATGAAACGAAAGCAGAAGATGAGAACTTGCCAATAGATACTGAGAAAGTCCTATCATTGAGATAGGAATGGAACCAAAGTAATGCGGTCTCCCTAATGCCCACCTCCTGATCAAGACGAGTAAGGAGGATGTTGTGATCAACGGTGTCGAAAGCGGCACTGAGATCCAATAATATCAGGATGGCATTACCACCTCAATCTAATGTAAGAAGATGATCATTGTTACTTTAAGCAGAGCTGTTTCAGTACTATGAAGTGATCTAAAACCTGATTGAAAAGGTTCTAATATATTGTGGGTGGTCAAAAAAGGGAGCAGCTGTGAGAGAACAGCTTTTTCCAGAACTTTAGAAATAAAAGGAAGCTTAGAAATGGGACGGTAGTTATTTAGGCATTTATCATCGAGATTGTTTTTTGAGCAGGGGTTGGACAACCGCATGCTTAAAACATGTAGGGACAGTGCCGGATGCAAGACATGAATTTAAGATGACCTGAATGGAATGGCCAACTACATCGAAAACATCCTTTAAAATAGAAGAGGGGATAGAATCATAAGATGAAGTAGTAAGTTTCAAATGTGATACTAAATTACTCAATTCAGTGAGAGAGTTGGGCTGAAATTGGTTAAAAGTAGACAATACACCTGAGCAACCAGGCAGAAAAACAGATGAGGTGGGGGTAAACACTGACCTAAAGTTCTCAATTTTATTAGTAAAAAACTTAAGAAATTTCTCACAGGTATCAGTGGATACATCAACAACTGGAATAGCAGGACCCAGAATGTCTGCAGAGGGCTGGCAGGGACCTAAGTCAGAAGCACTCGCTCTTCTCCTGATCTTCACCCGGACACCTCCACGTTTGCCTCGGCGCCTCCGACGCTTCCTCCGGTAAGAGATACAGCAAGGTAGCCAAATGACGCACTCAGCGATGGGGTAAATAAACGGAGGGTGACATCCGTCGTAAAGAACAGGGGTCACCAGTGCGTATCTGAAATCCAACAAAGTTTTCTGATCATAGGACCTTGTAACAGCAATAGTAGCAGCAACAGAACAGTACCGACATAGCGCAAGTGACAACATAAACAAGCATAGTAGATGTTGACAGAGCTGACGGCAAGCCGACAAACACACTGGCGCCATCGTTCATCCGTCCGATTTATTCAAATTAAAAATGTTAAAAATTACATTATGGAATTTTATTACAACAGAGTTCCTGTAGTTTAATTTGGTAGAGCAAGCTAGGAATGGCAAGTAAGTGGATTAAAATATAATTGAACACAAACTGATAAAACATGTATAACATTGAATTTGCTTTGGATGAAAGCATCTACCAAATGCATAAATATCAGTTTTAAATTTCTCAAATTAATTCATTAATGTAACAGTTGACGGGCAACTAGATTTTATTTATTAGATTTTAGGTGAGAACCCAAGTGCAGTTTATTGCATAAGTGTATTCAAAAAATGTTAAAGAAACAAAACAGAACCTAAACATGAACCTGACATAACTAGACTATTACTTGACTAATGAAAACAAAAACTGACAACATTACCGGATAATACTATCACAATTCTATACAAAGACAAAGGCAAACATGAGGCTTATAAATACTCAGACAAGATAACATGACAACCAGTGGAAAGACTGAACTAATAACAAGATAACTAGACAATGAAACAAGAACCAATGAAAAACAGAACCGATGAAAGAGATAACAAGGCCAATAAAACATAACCAATGACAAGGAATATAACCAATAACCAGTAAGAACAAGACACATGAAGCATGAGGGAAACAGGAAACCACAGGATTAAGACACATGACAAGAAACAGAACAATTAGCTTATTTAATTAGCTGATACAATTAGATTTCTTCGGCAGTCACTCGAAACGAGTATGACCGTCCTCTCAGTCAGGTCATCTTATTTGTGGATCCTCAGGTGGCTATAAATGCCAATCCGTGATCCACAGATTCTGCTGCAATGTGGGCACTGGAAGATTGAGGTGGTGTGTGGTGGTGGAGCCTTTCTCTGTTTGTCCTTGTGGTGTTGCCGCTTTGCCTCTGCGGCAAGGCGGAGTTCTGTTTCATGGTGTACTGCACCTTCCTGCACTGCTTTTCTCGAGTAGTCCCTGTTCAACACGAGGTCCTCCCAGTCGCCGGACATGATGTTGAACTTCTTCAGGCTGGTCTTAATATTGTCCTTGAAGCGTTTCTTTGGCCCACCGGGGGCTCGCTGTCCTCCTTTTAGCTGGGAGTACAGGATCTACTTAGGGAGACGGTTGTTGGGCATGCGAATTACATGGCCTGTCCATCGCTGTATGATGGTAGTGATACTGGGCATATTAGTTTCCTCCAGAATGCTGGAGTTTGTGCGTCTGTCTTCCCAATTGATCATCAAGATTTTTCTTAAGGCTCTTTGATGGAATAGTTCCAGGGCTCTCATGTGTCTTCTGTAGGTGGTCCAGAATTCTGCTCCATACAGCAGAGTTGAGAGAATCACAGCTCTGTAAACCAGGAGCTTAGTTTGAGCCCTCAGGAGTTTGGCATAGGCTCCGCTGGCACAGATCAGGCGATGGTTAACCTCAGAATCTATATCGGCTTTGGAAGAGAGAAGGCTTCCAAGGTAGGGGAAGTGGTCCACGCTTTCCAGAGTGGTGTTATTCACTTTGATGATGGGCTGGAGTGATGGCTGGTTGGGTAGTGGTTTAGAATGCCCTGGAGATCTTCAGGGGAGTGTGCTACAATGGTGTTATCATCTGTGTATTGCAGCTCCCTGATGATGGCATTCCTAACTTTGCTCTTAGCTTTGAACCTGTTAAGGATTGGGATCCCCTGTGGCAACTCTTGGCCAGTGAGGTGGAGTATGGCTGCAATGAAGATGGCAAATAGGGTGGGTGCAATGATACATCCCTGTTCAACCCCAGTTTCTACAGTAAATGGCTCAATTTCAGAGCCAGTGTTGCTGAGCACTGTGGCTGACATACCATCATGCAGTAGCCTCAGTACACCGATATATTTGTCATGACATCCATACCTTGATAGTATGCTCCATAGTGCCTGACAATCCACGGAGTCAAAAGCCTTTGTCAAGTCTATAAAGGCCACGTACAGAGGCAGTCCTTGTTCCCGACACTTTTCTTGTAATTGGCAAGCAGAAAAGATCATGTCAGTTGTTCCCCTGGACGGACGTAAGCCGCACTGTGATTCAGGGAGTGCCTCCTCAGATAGTGGTAACAGGTGGTTGGGCGAGGACACGAGCAAGTACTTTGCCTGTTGTTGACAAGAGTGAAATACCCCTATAGTTTCCACATTCAGCCTTGTCCCCTTTCTTGAATAATGCAAGAATTTGGGCATACCAGAGCTCTGAGGGGAGCTCTTCCCTTTTCCAGATCTTGACGAGTAGATGGTGGATGTGGTGCCAGAGCCTTGGTCCTCCTTTCTTTAAGATCTCCGCAGGGATCCCATCATGACCAGCAGCCTTGGTGTTCCTGAGATTCCTGATGGCATGGCATTGTCCCCCATGTCTTCTCTGATGGGGCTCTGCGGGATGTGATCGGCGATGTCTGGCTTGGCTAAACTGTCACGGTTCAGAAGTTCCTGAGTGCTCCTTCCAACATGCGTTGATGGAGTCATTATCTTTTAGAAGAGTCTGTCCATCTTTTGAGCACAGGGTATTTAAGCCACGATGGCTAGGGCCATAGACAGCCTTAGTGGCACTGAAAAAGCCTCTGATATCACCTGAATCTGCCAGTCTCTGGAGTTCTAGAGCCTTTTCTGTCAACCATTTGTTCTTGAGCTCCCTCATCAATCTCTGAACATCAGCCTTAGCTCTAGAGTGTCGGATGAGGCGGTGGTCTGTCCAGCAATTGTCAGAGTCTATCATGGCCCTTGTGATGTTCTCAACACAGTGGTCCCTGGCTCTTACGATGACATAATCTATGAGGTGCCATTGCTTGACGCGAGGGTGCCTCCAAGATGTCTTGAATTAGTTTTTCTGGTGATAGTGTTGGTGATGACGAGGTTGTGCTGAGTGCACTTACTCAGCAGCAGCACTCCGTTGGAGTTGATGTTACCAATGCCCTCCTTGCCAATAGTGCCCTTCCAGAGGTGTTGGTCCCGGCCTACCCTAGCATTAAAGTCTCTGAGGATAATCTTGTCCTCCCTGGGGATTTTTGACAGGGTTACTTCCAGGCAGGCGTAGAAGGCTTCTTTTTCTTCCTCGGAGTCCAGGGTAGGGGCGTAAGTGCCCACTACTGTCACTGTCTGGTTGTTGACCAACACCAGACGGATGGTCATGAGGCGCTCGCTGATCCCCACAGGAAGTTCGAAGAGGTTGTTGACAAGCTGGTTGTTGATGGCAAGTCCAACTCCATGGTTTCTAGCCTCATAGGCTGGCTTTCCTTTCCAGAAGAAAGTATAGCCAACTTTCTCTTCCTTCAGCTGCCCTTCACCTGCCCATCGGGATTCGGAGAGAGCAACTATATCAATCCGGCATCTCTGCAGTTCGTCGCTAGGTCTATCACTGGATGCGCTGTCCATCAGTGCGCGCACATTCCAGGCTCCAAAATTAAATTTTCTTTGTTTCTGATCACAAATGGTGTGTTCCCTCTGGACACGATAATCCAGTTGGGAGGTATGAGGTAGGCTATTTTTAGGGCACCATTTCTAGCCCCTTCCCCATGTGGGGTAAGCAGAGCGGATCCTAAATAGGACTGCTTAGTCATGGGTGTGGCTTGCGAAGAGCTCTTCTGCCTCGTTTCAAGAGCCCAGCAACTGACTCCGACACCCATCGCCTGATGTGCCAGCTCATGACTAGGGACTTCCGGACTACACAAACCTGTCCCCGTCGCCACTTGTTGGTCGCCATAGGACTTTATCTGGGGAGGCAGGGTGGATTCCCTTTGTGGAGGATGCCGGTGCGTGGCGTTGTTTAACGTGGGGAGGCTGGTGCACAGACAGCCACCACACGATCCTCAGCAGGTCTGGGTCAAGATCCAGTGGCATGGATTCTATCACCAAGACGACTGGAGACCCATCACTGCTGCAGCCTTCATCCGCCTTTCCAGCCGTTGTGATGCTCCACTTAAGACAGCCATCATCCTCCGCCTGTTCCACCGCTGAGGTCTTTTTTTCTTTTTATTCAGGGTGTGCTCCATTAGCCTTTACCTTTATAGGGTACCCCACAAGGCAGTGGGACTATTTACCCATAGCTGGGGCTGTGGTTGGCGGGTACCATGACGTGTCCACTGCTTGGTGGGCCTGCACACCATGCCTCTGGGGCCCACTGCTGCTCTGAGATCCCCTACAGTTCAGCCTGCGTCTGCTAGGGCCCAGTTACCATGTGTGGCCGCGAGGAGGCACTGTAGGAGTCTTGTACAAGGGCTAGTCAGTGGCAGTAGCTGTAAGCAGAAAGTAGCAAGCAGAAGTATCATGCAGCATACAGCATGCAATAAATAATAAACTGCTAAACTACATGCACTGCCATCCCAGTATTACTGCACTGACGCATCACACATGCCCATGTGTATATATATTATTATTACAGAGTTAGATTTACATACACGCACACACACATACAAAAAGAATCAAGACATCAACATCAAGTATCTGTTACATCTGAGATGGTAATTCAAAATGAGTAGCAAAAAATATGTTTTTATTTGAGACTTATAAGCAGTTAAAGAGGAGACATTGAAAAGATTAAGAGGTAGTGAAGTCCACAGTTTAGGAGCAACAACTCAGAACAACCTACCACCCAGTTAAAATAAAGGGACTGACAAAAGGCCAAGCTCAGAGGATCTGAGAGATCGAGGCAGGAGATATGGGTGAAGTACATCAGACAAATAAGTTGCGGCAAAACCATTTAAAACCTTAAATGTTAGGAGTATTTTTGTATTTAATGCGAGATGCAATAGGCAGCCAATGGAGATCATGCAGAAGAGATGTAATATGAGCAGTACACTTAATGAAGGTGAGGACTTTTCAATTTTGAACATACGATAACAAGCCTGGCAATGCGGTTAAGTCAACAAGCAGGGCATTGCAATAATTCAGGGGTGATGTGATCAGTGCATGTGGAACAGGAAGTAAATTGACTTCAAAATAAAACAACAGGAAAACAAAACATGAACACCAACACACTTGGATGGAACAGATCCTAACCCTATGGGCGGCTCCCGATGCCCAACAATAAACAACAGGAGTTCAATACAGAGCTAGGTTGGGGAGCCTTTGGGAACCAGACAGGGCTGGAGACCATGGGGGACCAGACAGGGCTGCAGACCACAGGGGACCAGAGGGCCAGGGCAGAGCTGATGGGCAAGGAGGCCATGGTGGAGCAAGCTGAGGGCCTTGAGCTGGGGGAAGACCAGGAGACCAGGGCAGACCAGGCAACCAGTGTGGAGCTGGCAGAGGACCCGGAGACCAGGGTGGACCAGGCAACCAAGGCGGAGGCTCTGGTGACCAGTGTTGCTCAGGAGACCAGAGCAGAGCTGGCGGAGACCCAGAGACAAGGGAGGATCTGGTGGGAAGCCAGGGCGGACCAGGCGAGAGGCCAGTATACCAGGGAGGACCCGGCAGGAGGCCAGAATGCGCAGGCTCTGGGACGGACGAGGCTTCAGGCGCTGGCTCTTTGAACATGGCAGGCGTGGCCACTGGCTTGTTGACCGTTGCGGCCATAGTATTCATGGCAGTGGACTCTGAATTGATGGACAGGGGAAATTGTGAAATCAGGGCGGCTGAGGGCTCGGATGTGACAGTTACAGTATGAAAATATAACAAGACCATTAATACATAGCCAATGACAAGACAAGACTAATGAACCTACAACCAACAAGACACATGAAACATGAGGGAAACAGGAAACCACACGACTAAGACACATGACAAGAAACAGGAAGTAAACTAATACATGAAAAAAACATGAAAAAAAACATGAACAAAAATACTTAGACGTGACAACAATGCAAGCCTAAATTATACATGCAGACACATGATTATAACATTAATAAAGTGATAGATGTTCCACAATGCACAAATACATTTGTCTTGTAATTTATACAATATACTTGGAGATGTCATAATGATTATTTGTTTAAATGATATTTATTATCATCATGTATTGTTCCATAATAAACACATATTAAAGCAAAACATTTAAGAAACCAAACAAGACGTCATTAAAAGGCAGAAATTCAAACATTAAACTGATTAAATATCACCAGTTTTAAAATATATCAAGGTCAATTGTATAACTTTATTTGTTAATGTATCAGTTGGTAGAAAGCAATGTGATGGTTCTACAGTCTCACACACACACACACACACACACACTTGTTCTCAAGAGAGTCTGGTTCCTGCAGTACAGGCTGGTCATACCAGTGCTGGTGAGCTGCTCTGTGCCCTTTATACTGCACCTGTATCAAAGACACTGCACTGTAATGAATATACAGACCTTGGGAAGCTCTGTTTGATATACTTCAGACAAGATGAACACAGGAGACAGATTCTTCCTTGCTTTATCTCCCTATCAATCTCTTTGTCTGACTCATGAATTCTGTCTACTCACTTGCTTTTTATATGTAACTGTTCTTTTATAAAAAATATTAAACATTAATTGTAAATGTTATTTTTGTAAATGGCTGACACAATTACACAGAGAAAAAGATGCAGGTGTGTGAAAAAAAAAATGAGAAAGACAAGACAGTGTTGGTGAAATAAGCAATTGGTTCACAAATGTTCTACTTAGAACCCAGATTTTGCATTAGCTATCAAGTCAAGTCTGGTGGTCAGTGCAGGTGCTCTTAAATATCGAGATGTGCTTAGGTGGGAGACCTGTACTCAAGTTTGTTCAAGTCATGTTCTTGCCTTGTTCTCCTGTCTCTCTCTCTCTACCCTTGATTTCCAGTCTCTCAAATATTTTTCTGTAAATAAAAGTAAAAAAATAAAGTACTTTGATATTGAAAATGTAATAAAAAGTGAGAAAAGTCTAAAAGTAAATATAGAAAATGGCCTTTAAAAAAACAAACCATTAAAATATAATGTTGCCATGTACTGTTTATGCCCAAAAAGACACAATTACATTTTAGTCTTATGTTTTTATACTATGAGTAAAAATGTAAGATATGGGAAGTGTTAAAACTTATTGATTTTTGTTATACTTAGTATATATGATTATGTGATTAAATTTTATCAGAAGCATTTCGTTTTATTTTTTCTCTACTATCCGTAACACATCAGAAAAGACACAAGACTGATTTTTGGGTCACAACCCACCAGTTGAAAACTAATGTGTAAAGCTAATCTTTGTATATGTGACAAGGAGGAGGGCGTGGCCAGGCCACAAGGATGCATGCCCGGTGGTGATTTGCCTAATCAGTGGGAGAGGGATAAAGGATGAACTGGGAATGCCAGAGAGAGAGAGAGAGAGAGAGATGGAGCAGTGTGTGTCGATGTCTGTTGTTATGTTTCAGTTCAATGTTTTTGTTGATTTAAAGTCTTGTTAATTGTTAATCCGGTTCCCACTTCCTCCTTTCCTGAACCTTTTTAGGAGCTGGAGGAGCCCTTACCATCCTACAGGGGATGGAGGAGCCCCTTGTCTGCTATGAGGCGGAGGAAACAGTTTTTTTCTTTTCACTCTCTCTTTCCCCTCTCGCTCTCTTTCTGGCTCTCCCACACTCTCTCTCCCCTCTCCCTCCCCTTGTCCTACCCAGGTTCCCAGGAGGTGGGGAAGACCAGCCTGTGATAGAATGGCTGAAGGGGCAATTACACCACTCTAGGAAGGGACAGGAGGGAGTAAGTCAGACCGGAGATTTCCCCAGTCTGAATCGGGCGGTGGGGGTTTGTGACGAGAAGGAGGGCGTGGCTGGGCTGTGAGGATGTGTTAATGTCTGTTGTTATGTTTGAATTCAGTATGAGTTGAGTTGAATTGAGGGTGTTAAGGACCAGTGCCCGGTTACATTAAACACCTTAAGTTTAAATAACACTGAAAGCGTGATATTTGTAATAAACATTATTGACTGAACCACCTGTTTAGCACTCAGGACATCAAAAAAACATAAGTTTTAAGTCATAATAATGTCTAATTATTGTAATAAATGTGTCCACAGACCATGTATTTGGCGGTCATTAAATACATTGCAGATAGGACTTCCTTTGTCTTTGCTAAGTCATACAGGAAGATCCAAGCTGCAATGTACATAATGGCCTCCAAATACTAGGTATATGAAAATTCATTTAAATGTATTTAATGAAAGGTTGTAATAAAGATTATTGATTGAAAAACCTGCTTAACACTCATGGAATACAAATAAACATATATAGATGAGATTTCAGTCATAATAATGTCTAGTTAATGTAATAAATGTGTCCACCTACAATGTATTTGGCGGCCATTACATACATTGCAGATGGGACTTCCTTTGTTTTTGCTAAGTCATACAAGATGATACCAGCTTGAATGTACATAATGGCCTCCAAACACTAGGTTTATGAACATTCATTTAAATGTATTTAATTCATATTTGTTATATTATTGCTTGAACCACCTGTTTAACATTCAGGGTGTACAAATAATCACATATACATGAGTTTTAAGTAAAAACAATGTCCAATCTGCATAAAAAAAATTTGTTTCCAAAAACCATGTGGTGGCCATTACATACATTGCAGGTGGGATCTTCCTGCATGACAGAGCGAAAATACCCTTAAATGTGGTGTAAACTCATAGGGGCTTCAAATGCTTATTCGTTGAGCCCTCATGAACAACATAATGAAGGTCTATTTTAATCTGTGCAGGGCAAGTACTAGAAAAAATATTCTGGAAAAATTCACTTTTCACTCAAAAGTCAGCCAATTTAGCACATAACCAACTCATTCAGACTTCAAACTTTGCACACTGTCTAGGAGACCCCTAATATGATATAGATTTAAAATTGGAGTCGTTTGGAGGTTTCGGAGTGCTTTCCATAACAGAGTATAGAATTGAATGATATACATTACACGTGGATGAAGGTATGGCGTCGTGTCGGTAGGTCCGACAGACCCCATATTTCACACGGTGACACATCCATCACCCCTCAACAACATACTAAGGCCTAGGATGCAGAAAAGTATTTTTAATTATTTTCAATATAACTCCCTGCCTGACAATGGAATCAATGAGAAAGCCTGCCCTGTAGGCCCATGTGCAGCAGAACATTCATAATAGGCTTTGATACTTAACAAGTACCCAGGGCCTCCAAATTCTAGGATGTGATTTGGGGGCCTTTAGCGGTCGAGGTTTTCAATTTTCATGGTCCTACGATCTTTTGACTGCTCTTTTCTAGATGTCCCACTCACCATGTAAACTAATGTAATTTTCATTTTGGTTTTTGGAAGCCATCCTTAAAGGGGCAAATGTTGTGTGAAAAGAGGTCAAAGGGTCAGGTAACTCTGGACACTGTATGAGGACACCCCTTCGAGACATATATGTCGATTTTGGGACATTTGGAGCTTTCAGAGCACCATCCACGAAACCAGTATATAAATGAATGGAAGACTTTGCATGTGGGATGTGCCCCCTTATCGCAGCCAGAGGTCACAGAGACCCTAAATTCAACAGGATGGCACCCCAAGGGGCCCTCTGTAAGATAATAGGAGGGCAAACAATTCCGGTGACTTTGTTCGGCAGTTACAAAATGCACTGAAAGGGCATGCGGTGGGCACAGCGGGCACCAACCTTGTGCTCCGAGGCAATTTCAATTTAGAAAGAGTAAAAAAAAATGCCAAGTGCTATGATGGTCCATAAAAGCACTTGGGATGACCTTATGGGATGCCCAGGTGCTAACCGTGGTGATGTATGGCATCAGGGGCACTCTGGGGCCAAAGGCATGTAAAAGCACTTTTTACTTGGTAAGTGGCAAAATACTGGGTCTGTGGCCAAGAGAAAGATTACAGAGGAAGACTGCTAAGTAAGTGGGCACTATATAGGATTCATTTTTGACATGAGGAAGATTTTGGGGAGACTATTGGGTAAGAGGACACAATACTAACTCTGTGGATGCTTAATATGGGAACTATGTCCCCATGGACGATACGTGGCAAGGGGGATGGCACCGGAGTGCCCGGGGTAGAGCTTGAAGCCCCCTACAGGCAACCATACAGAGAGTTTGGGCTGACTCGATTTTACCTCAGGTAAGTTGGAAACGTTTAGTTCGTCAAATAGCTACTAGTCAAAGGGCATCCAAAATCGTTGTTACGTGCTAGTGTTTTCTTCCCTCCCCTTTTGTTTATTGGTTGCCGTTTCTTCCCTCTGTCGTTGGTTTCTTCCTGTTTTCCCGCTCTCTGCTATCTTGAGTCTATAGGTGCTGCTATTGGTCGGAGATAACCAATCATCGGCTGTGGTTCAAGATTTAAGGCACTCTGGAGAATGGAAGAGGAGGAGCTTGGAGTGGTTGTTGGCTTGTGCTACTGTTGTTATTGTAAAGTAACTTTACTGACTTGTTTGTTTGTTCACTTGTCTTAGAGGACGTCTTACCTGATCGAAAACTGACACCAGTCCGGAGAGAAGAGAAAAGGGAAGTACGTCACGTGACCTACATTGTACCTACATGTAGAAGTATCATTGTTAGACACACTAGGGAAGGAGCGTGTGCAAAAATATGTAACTTTTGTTTGGTTAGTTAGTGAAGTTTAGTTATGGCGTTTTGGCGCTTTCAGAGAGTTTAGAGAGCGTGGATTAGTTAGTGATTGTTTTTGTTTTGTTACTTTGTTTAGCACCGCTCGTTTTCTTTCTCTCTGTGGCTTATTTCAATTATCATTTTTTTTAAATTATTTTGCTCCAGTTGTGTATAGTTGTAAATACGTTTATTTGGTTGTTCTCACTTATTTCTATTATGTTTATTTTGAAAATAAAGCGAACCACCTTGCTTGTAGTAAATTGTTGTCACTGATTCATTCGCCCACAGTACTCCCAAGAGATTAAAATTAAGGAAAGTGTTTAAATTTTATTATGTACGTCTTCCTCATACCTCTATGCCATCAGGAGACGTAACAATCGTGATACGATCTCTTGCACCATGTATGCGACCAACGGCAATGTATTTGAAGGGGCGTTTGTCACAAAACCATGTACATGCCCTTACTGAAGGAAGGGGCAGGCAAGGGAAACCATTAAGAGATTTAATTCAGTGAGCCAGGTTTTACCGTTATAAAAATATACTGTTACCATGAACACAACGTGTCTCTGCAAACTTTCAGAAGATCAGACATATCCCAATGTCTTCACAGGTGGATTTCAATTTGTATCTGAAGTACAATCATTGAAATTCATTTAAAAACACTTGTGTACACATTTTTCCTGTGTATGTAAGAAAACGTCCTGCGTTTTACATGTGGACCAATTACAGTAATGGAGGATTCTGCTTTTAAGACCAGTAAGCGCAGTCTTACTGCTCCCATTCATCAGCACTTGCTGAGATTTGTTGCTGTCTATGACTAGGAATCCATTGTATATACATACTGTATACAAACGGACTCCCATGAGCGCTATAGAAATTTAAATCAAAAAGAGACTGAAAACTGTGGTAGTAAGTCTATTTTGTGTTTATTATTGGAGTGTTTATACAGTTTTCACTTAGCGTATTGCGTAATACAGTTGACATTGTTGTGGCAAAAACAATAATTAAACAATAGCATCACAGCATAAGAGACATCAAGATTCAAATTGTATTTTAAAAGATATTTTATTCTTTTAAAAGAGGCTTGTTCACAAAAAAGTACCACGGCAGCTACCTCGTGATAGGAACAAGACCTAAATCACACTAAAACAGACAGCCTTTTTATGCCCCTGACTTCAAAGTCTCTTCTTCTGTAATTTTCCACTCACCCCCCTAAACCAGATCTGGCTGGTTTTAGAAATACAATGATCCTAACCCCCCCTGGGCTTTACTGTCCTCACACCTGTGAGGTCAAAAGGTCTTTATTTATGGCTAAATAACCCCTCTGTCTTTCCTGAATGCAAATTACCTACAGAGTTAAAAGGCTCTTTCTGACCATTTGTTTTACTGTGTGTCTTTGTTCCTGCCACATACATTCCTTGAGAGAAACACATGATTGAATCGAAAGATAACCCACACAATGTCTAAGAAAGTAAATAAGAAAAAAGTAAAATATAAATTTTTTCCACAACAACTGACTTGCTTTGTTTCTGCATAGTTTATGGTGGTGGTATCAAAGGTCTTTCCTTGAGGTATTATTTGTGTTACCTCTGCAATTGGCATGAGTGTTACAATGTCTTGTGCTCTGCGCAGTCTCAAATAGTATTCACATGCTTACTTTCATGGTGTTTTCACACCTGGCTTGTTTGGAGAATTTGTTTTGCAACCTGGTGCGTTTTCCTTTGTTCGGTTTGTTTCAGCATATATGAACACGACAGTCACAGTTGGATCTGTATCAAAACAATCTGTCTGAGACTTCATGGACAAAGTGTTCTGAGAAAGATTGTAAACAAACCCTGGAGCGGTTAATTTGTGGTGAAAATGCAATCTGACCCAACAATGGACCAACGAACCAATCAGAGTTTCCGCTAGAAAAAAATGGTGCCGGTCAAAGTGACCGGCAGAGGTTTCGTTTTACGGACATTTTGATGATATGCCGGTCAAATATCGCCTCTTAATTAGTCAAGTTGAGGAAAACTGGAGGCAGGCTATGTAACTTAAAAAAATGACATAATCAGGCCGTATAGAATGCAACATGTTGCATAACTTTCAAATAGACAGAAAAAAAATGAACGTCCGATTGGCGTTTCACATTCATTGTTTAACAAACCAATCCCCCTTCCCCACATCAAATATCTGAATAGTAGCCTATTGTTTTTACTCAAGCGAACTTAATTATACACTCTCAGTATGTCTCATTTAGCTGGTAACATTTAAATTGGCCACCGTGAAATGACTCCTTGACAAATGAACTGGAACATACAAATAACTAGGCCTATAACATTGTCTCGCGTCATTTTAGGCTACTTTTTACGCTGTTTTGCAGTGCTGAATTGTGCAGCTGCCGACTTAAAATCAAAACTTCCCAGTGTCTCTCCACAACTTGCAATGCGCATAAGCCGCGTAACCTTGTTCTCCGCAAGGCGACTTCGCTGCTTCGTCTTGATCCGATTCTGCAGCGAGAACCCCCTCTCTGCAGGAACACTCGAGACCGGGATTACACAGGCTATCTCGGCGAGCTTGGTCCACTTTGGATACATTTTAGGCTTATTCTCAAATTCAGATTGTGTTAGGGGGCGGGATTATTAGGCAATTTTAATCGGACAATTTGACCGGAGAGATTTAATTTAGTCGGACATTTCATTTTTTTTCCGGCCAATGTCCGGTAATTACCGGACAACGGAAACCCTGATATATATATATATATATATATATATATATATATATTCTATTGGTGACTATATAAAATATTATTGCACATTTAAAATATGAGTTTTAAGTTTTAAATTTTAAGTATGATCGCTTCTCTCTTTTGGATAGCGGCAGAACAAAGGTTGGATGGCAGTAAAAAATATTTTACCGTGGCTTTACTCTTTCTGCTCAGAGAGCTTTGTGACCATGAGAACAGGCAGTTTTAAATGCACAAATAATGCAAAAACAACAAATAACGGATAAAAGGAACCATGACTTAATTTTTTGAGTGACAATGTTTATTTGCATGGCAACCTCTGACTGGAACATGTAATCTGTACCATGTGGTGACATGTTGCATAACTGTGACATAAAAAGTAGTCAAAATGATATACCTGTAAAAATCTGTCAACCGGTACAACTTTTCAACCGATATATTGATGTATGAGCTAAATCCTGAACAGCACACAAACATTCTGACTAATGATTGGACAGTTTGCTTGCATATGGCTTTTATTAACACAATTTTGTCCCGTTTTGAAATGTTGCCTTGTGAAAACAAACCGGACCAAGAAAATGCAAAATTGTTACAATTACAGCCCCTGTTTTGCAACAAACAGATATTTTTTCTTGTATAAAATTTTCCAAAACAGAACAGACATTCATAGCTGATTTGGGGATGAACAAAATATCTGCCCGTGGACACAGAGGGAAACATAAATCTTTTGGGTAAAAAAAGATTCCGCTTTTTCAGATAATGTTAAAGCTGCAAAAACTTCATATTACCAGACCAAGATCAACAGCACCACAGACACTCGTAGATTGTTTAGAACATTTAACACACTTCTCTGCCCTCCCCCTCCTGACACATCACTTACAGCAGATATCCTCGCCACATTTTTTACTGATAAGGTTACAGCCATCAGCAATACATTCACAGCACCACACCCTGTCAAACACCCAACTCCTGTATGCAACTCTTCTCTCTCTATGTTCTCTCCTTTAACTGACACTGAGGTCTCAAAACTCCTCATCTCCATCCACCCCACCACCTGTTCTCTTGACCCCATTCCATCACACCTTCTTCAGGCCATCTCTCCATCCATCCTACCTGCACTTACACACATAATTAACACATCTCTTCTTGAAGGCACTTTTCCCACTACATTTAAGCAGGCTAGAGTAACCCCGCTGCTGAAAAAACCTGCACTTAACCCCACACAGAGAACACTATAGACCAGTCTCTCTCATCCCATTCATGGCAAAAACACTTGAAAGGGCAGTTTCAATCAGATCTCTGCCTATCTCTCACAGAACAAGCTGCTGGATGACAATCAGTCAGGCTTCAAAAGTGGACACTCCACTGAGACTGCCCTGCTGTCTGTCACGGAGTCGCTGAGACAGGCGAAAGCTGAATCCAGATCATCCATTTTGATTCTGCTGGACCTTTCTGCAGCCTTTGACACAGTCAACCATCAGATCCTACTTTCCACCCTCTCTAAACTGGGCATCACCGGAACTGTGCTTGACTGGTTCAACTCCTATCTCTCAGGTAGGTCTTTCAAGGTAGCCTGGAGAGGTGAGGTATCCAATCCACATCAGTTACTTACTGGGGTACCTCAGGGATCAGTGCTTGGCCCACTTCTCTTCTCCATATACACAACGTCATTAGGACCCATCATCCAGTCACATGGTTTCTCTTACCACTGCTACGCTGATGACACGCAACTTTACTTGTCTTTCCAGCCCAACGACACCACAGTGACCACTCGAATCGCTGCCTGTCTGGCTGACATCTCACCCTGGATGAAGGAACACCACCTGCAACTTAACCCAGCCAAGACTGAACTCCTTGTCTTTCCAGCCAACCCTGATGTTGAACACAACCTCACTGTGCAGCTGGGTCCAACTACAGTGTTGCCTTCCAAAACAGTCAGAAATCTAGGGGTAACCATTGATGACAAGCTAAATTTCACAGACATCTCAAAGACTGCAAGATCATGTAGATATACACACTACAATATCAGGAAGATCTCTTTGCAGGCCTTCCTGCATATGCTATTAGACCTCTGCAAATGATCCAGAATGCAGCAGCATGTCTGGTCTTTAATGAACCAAAGAGAGCACGTTACACCACTCTTTGTCTCTCTCCACTGGCTGCCGGTTCATGCACGTATTAAATTCAAGGCCCTGATGCTGGCATACAAGAATAGTCAGTGGGTCTGCTCCAGCATACCTAAAAACATTTATGCAGAGCTATGTTCCCACCAGAAGCCTGCGGTCGGCTAAGGAACGTCGCCTTGTCGTACCAAAACAAAGAGGCACCAAAACACTTTTCCGGACTTTCATTTTTATCATACCACGTTGGTGGAATTACCTCCCCAACTCAATCAATGAAGCCGACTCTCTATCTTCAAAAAACGTCTAAAAACACATCTTTTCCAAGAGTATGTGTCACAAAAAAAATAAATAATAATTTACAATTCTTGTTGCACTTAAATCGGTTTTGTATACTATTCTGATGATAGTGAAACTTTGTAGTATGGCACTTTTCGTACCACTGTCTCCTTAAGATGATTCGCTTACGTTTTTCCTCTTTTGTAAGTCGCTTTGGATAAAAGCGTCTGCCAAATGAATAAATGTAAAAACACCTGGCCCTGCTATGCTGTGGATCTGCTCCCAGATCTCTCCCTTGGGCCATCTTTACTCTTTGTCTGGTCCTGACTGGGTTGCCATGGACAAGTTTATCAAGGAGTCTCGGCAGTGAGTCTCATTGCACTTCCTCATCCCCGGCTGGCGCAGGCTTTTTCTTTGTGGGGAAGAACAGTTCGCTGTGACCCTGCATTGATTATTGAGGGCTGAATGACATCACCATTAAGAACAGGTACCCGGTACCTTTGATATCTTCAGCTTTCGAGTTGTTGCGGGGGTGAACGTCAGTACAAAGCTGGATGTGATCAACTGGAGAGGCTATGTTCCAAAGGAGAGATGTTGGTTCTTGGCTCAGGACATCCTAGGCCCATCCCTCATAGATGGTTTTCACCTTCATCACAGGTCGGTCTCATCGCGAGTGCCTGGAGGCACTCACTCACTAATATCCCGATCTCTGGTTGATTTGGGCGTGAGTCATACTTTTTAGTTGTGCTTCCCCACGTGTCTTTGTTTGTTTCTTATCCCACATGTTTGCAGTTTGCCAGGCTCATCATTCTTAGCAGTTCCACCTGTCCTTTGTTTCCTTTCTCCTTTCTAACTCCCTCGTATTTGCTATCTTTACCAGATTGTGTTGTGACATACCTCATGATAGTTTGGTCTCCTGTCGGTCTGTTTGCTCCTGCCGTTTGTTTCTTTCTTTTGTTTTTGGTGCCAGATTCTAGTCAATATTCCTCATCTTTGCCAAACTTCATATTCCAGCAGACTCACACCACTCATCACCCGGTCCTCCTCTCACACTCTTAACATCTCTTCATCAGCTGTGTTCTCCATTCCGGTCATTCATCAGCTGAAGAGTCTGGGATCTCCATTACCCTCAGTCCCGTGTTTCAGCTGCCATCTTCTCTGTGCATCTCAGTCCTGTTTGTTTTGGACTATTATTGTTTGCCAGGATTTCATTAAAGCTCAGTTAACCTTCCATTGCTGTCTGGGTCCTCTTTTACAGCATCCTAAAATTCATAGTGTATTATGACACAATCTGTGTTATGTTTCCTGAGAGGTATGTTGTAAAAAAAATGCCTCATCATTCTAGTCAGCATTCTGGCTACTGCATTTTTAACCAGTTGAAGTTTATTAATTTAACTTACTGGACATCCTCACAGTAATGCATTACAAGAATTTAGTCTTGAGGTAATTTTTTAGCATCAGCAACAGAGAGCATGTGTCATAACTTGGCAATATTTCTGAGGGTGAAGAATGCTATTCTACAAACATTGGAAATATGATGTAACAGTACATCTATTGAGAGTCAAATTATATTTTAGCTGCTTATTTTTAGAGGTTATGTTTCCACATAAGTGTTAACTTATTCCACATTTCCTGATAATATCTCCCAAGGGAAGCATATATAAGGAGCCCTAAAACTAATCCCTGTGGCACTCAATTCTTAACTTTTGTTTGATTTGACAATTTCTTGACCTAAACCATGCTAATGCAACTCTACAAATGCCAACATAATTCTCTAGCCTATTCAAGAGAATGTCGTGATCTATCGTGTCGAATGCAGCACTAAAATCTAAAAGCACTAGAAGAGAAATGCAGCTGCGATCAGATGATAAGAGCAAGTTTGTAACTCTGATAAGTGGAGTCTCTGTACTGTGATGGGGCCTAAATCCTGACTGGAACTGAATATATACTATTTCTCTGTAGATATGAACATAGTTGGGAGGACACTACCTTTCTAGTATTTTTGACATAAACGGGAGACTTGAAATCGTCTATAATTAGCCAATTCTCCAGGATCAAGCTATGGCTTCTTAATAAGTGGTTTAATAACTGCCATTTTAAAGCTTCTTGGGACTGCCATTTTAAAGCTAGAAGAGTTAATCATATTTGAAGAGGTTCTGAGATTACAGGGAATACCTCTTTTAATAGCTTAGTTAGTATTGGACCTGACATAAATGTTGTGGCTTAAATGTTTTTGATAAATTTTGTTAGCTCTTCATGATCTTTTACAGTGAAGGATTGAAGTTGCTTGTGAGGAAATTTATGAGAAATTCTGAGGTGCTGTGACAGTTTTATAGTTCCAGTTTTATTTCTGATTATTTCAATTTTATCAGTTAAGAAATTCATGAAGTCATTACAATTGTGCAACAGAATGTCTGGTTCAGTTGATGCTTTATTCCTAACCAAATTAGTCACAGTATTGAATAAACACCTAGGACTGTTGTGGTTATTTTCAATGAGTTTGCTAAAATATGCAGACCTGACAGTGTTTAGTGCCTGTCTGTAGCTACAGACACCATCCTTCCATGCACTGCAAAAAAATTCTAATTTGTTATTTTTCCACCTGCCCTCCATTTCCAAGCTGCTGAGAGCATGAGTGTGATCATGGTACCATGGTGCTGGGCTTTTTTTCTTGAATTTTTCACTATCAAGAGTGCTAGAGTGGACTGTATTTATATATTCAGTTTTTACTTCAAGTTATTCTAGACTTTTTAGCTTAATGAATATATGAGAAACCTGGAATGTCAAAACAATAGTTCTACTTGAACGATAGCATGGTGTAGATTGAGTAACATTAGCTGATCGCAGCATACAAGAGATGAGGTAATGATCTGAATACTCATTCACTCTACGGCAGAATTTCTATAGTATCAACATCAACTCCATAATCACTCAATTCAATCTAGTTTATGATTATGGTGATGAGTTGGTCATTTTTGTCTCTCCAAGAGAGTTGGGAATATTGATAAATGCTGATCGCAATGTGTCCTTTTCATTATCTATGTGAATGTTGAAGTCACCAACAGTTAAAGCTACATCCACAGTAACTACTAGATCTGATAGAAAATTAGCAAATTCACCAAGGAAATCAGAATACTGCCCAGGTGATCTATATACTGTAAAGGGCAAAAGATGACAGATGTTTTATTTGTATCAGACGGTGTCACATTAAGCATTATTAGTTCAAAAGACTTAAACTTATGTCCTGTCCTTTGAGTAACACCAAAAACATCACTGCAAATTACAGCTCATGATTATAACAATAAACTGGGGAGTAGATTAATTTAACCCTCTGGGGTCTGAGGGTGTTTTGGGCCCTGGAGGAGTTTTGACATGCCTTGACATTTGTGCTTTTTTCAGTTGCTTAAAAACATATTAATGGCTAAAGTCTGATAACACTATTTAGCACAAACTGGACTACAATAATATCTGAGCAACACATGTGCACATGTTTGTATTTTTGAGAAAATAACGTTTATACGTGGTTTTTGAAAAAACTAAAATGTTAAGTAATTGAAATAAGGCCATATGACACATACTTAATATTTGTCCACAAGCCTTATGAGAACTGGATCTTGTAGCCAAGAGTTTTTGCTACAAAATGATGTGAAAACCATCCTGATCACTCATTCATACATAACAATATAGTAATTTAACTTTTGTAAGACAATTTTAGTGTTGAAAGGCGATATGCGAGGAGGCATGAACTATCATGAATATTGAGGCATTTACACCTGAGAGACAAAAGACTCCTCCCCTGGGCCCATCAATGAGGAATGTGACAGAAAGAGAATGAATGGGAGGAGACGTAATGATCAAATTCAAGTTAAAAGAAATAATCTGACTATACATATTCTTTAAAGACTTAATTTTAGACCTACACTACCGTTAAAAGAAGTCTCTTCTGCTCACCAAGACTGCATGTATTTGATCCAAAATACAGTAAAAACAGTGATATTTTACAATTTAAAAGAACAGTTTTCTATTTGAATATATTGTAAAATGCAATTTGTGATCAAAGCTAAACTTTCAGCATCATTACTGCAGTCTTCAGTGTCACATGATCCTTTAGAAATCATTATAAGATGGTAATTTTCTAATATGGGCATATTTAAAGTGCATTTTACTCATTTAACCTGTACACATATGCAAGCACAAGCTTTGTTGATAATGAGGCAGCATAAACACTAGTTAAAATATAATCTAAACATTCATATTATATTTATATCATACAGCATACAATTTAAATACCTGCTTTAGCCAAAACAACATTCAAATGTAACTAAAACTTGCTTTAGGACATATTTAAAATTTCAATACACTGAATCCTGGCTGGCAAGTCTGGAAACAGTCCCACTAGTAAAATATGTTCAAGTTTATATAAAATAGCATGCCAACTAATGAAAACTAATTGACTTACTCGTCTGAAATTGTATCCTCGGCTGGATCAAGTCTCTCTTCCATATACAAACGTTCATCGGAGTCCCGCTCTTCTTCTGAGGAAAAATGTTAACCCTTCCTTAATATCCAGAAGTTTCATTGCCTGTGTATCGTTACAAACACGCAGTAAAATTAATGAATCGTTTACATAAAACCTCTGAACACTGCCGGGGGCGTTTACCATTTGCATTGATTGTCTCAGCACATTAGCGTATGAATGGCCCGCTCTGCTGGTGGGTGTGATCACATTAGAGATAATGAGATGAACCGGTAAAAACTGTACAGCGCTTAGTTTCATACAGATTCCATTGCAGGAGAATATTTGTTTTAAATTTTAATTATTTTATTTAAAAGTAGACATTTTAAGCTTTCTTTAGACATATGTTTCATGTTTGTGTGAAGTATTCGCGGAGTTTCAGGTCATTTTTGTGACGTGTTTAAGAAATATGCTCGTGAACACAATTATTATTATTATGTGCAGTGTACACAAATAAAAGTAGACCCTTTATAGTCTCTAATGATGTCTTACACATATCTGTATGCCCCAAAATGACGGAGTATTTTAAGTCGTTTCTGCTGTAATGCCGAAAAAAATCCAGCAGGACGCGCCGGCGTGTCCGTCGACCCCAGAGGGTTAAACAAATATATTTATCCTGTGTAAGACAGGTTTCAGTCAAACAGAGCACATCCAAACTATGATCTGTAATAATATAATTTACAATTGTGCTTTGTTTGAAAGAGATCTAATGTTTAGTAGCCCTACCTTTATATTATATGATGAGGAAGAACACAAAATTTGGTTAGTGATTTGATATTTTAAGATGACACATTTTCTTAACCAGAATTATCGATGGTTCAAAAGGCTTGGTCTCTAGACTGCAAGTAGTAGGGAGAAAGAAAGAGGAAATCAGGGAAAAATAAAATAAATTAAAGACTAAAATGAACCTGTCCACCAATACATTTTCTTTTGTTATGCTTAATAGCAATATTTTGAATTCTGATGGAGACTTGTTGCACTATTGACAGAATTATAATTACATTTATATTTTATAGTGGGAGCTTGGAGGTTAGTTGACTTCACTCAAGTGAGTATCCACTGTGGGAGGCAGATCACCTCAATATGATGGTGTTGCCACTGTTTTTAGAAACTCTTAAATGCAGAACACTCCCTATGGACAAGTATTCCAAATTCGAGGTCCAACTATTATAGACTGACATCTTGATTCCAGCTTTCTGTGCACTTGTGTACAGGTCTCCCAGATTTAAAAAGAAATTCATCCAACATTTTTTGGAATTTCTCTGTGAACTGGTGTCTCATGGTGACAGACTCCTGATTCTTGGGGATTTTAATATTCATGTATGCCATCCATCAAAACCTTGAGTAAATTAATTTATCTCCCTGTGACAGGGTGGAGGTGGGGCCGGGTCATGATTCTACACAACCGGCCCCTCATCAGGCTAATCAAGCCTCCTAGAGGGATAAAGGCCGATTGCGGACAGTGGCGTGACAGAGACAGAGACTGATTGATTGATTGATTACTGGCTGCTGTTCATCATATGTTCGTGTCTTTTGGGTTAAGTTTATCAAAATATTATTTATATTGTCAAGCCGGTTCTCGCCTCATCCTTTCCATTAATTATTTTACACTCCTCACCGAGTCATTACATTTTGTACGACATGTCACTGGTCCTACTCACAATATTGGCCATACATTAGATCTTGTGTTATCTTATGGTCTTTCTGTATCCAACTTAGAGGTGTTAGATATTGGCATTTCTGACCATTATAAAATAATGTTTGAGTCTGTATCTACTTTGAAAATGTTTTCCTCTGCATACTTTTTACAGCCATTACATCACTCCCTGTCCATTCACTCATCTACTGCCAATCTTTTTTCAGAAATGTATCCAACACATTTCACACATGATGTCTTAGCTGGAATCAACACTGAATTGTTGGTTGAAGTTTTTAATAAACCATGTAATTTTACACTTGATAATGTAGCTCCACTCAAGCCAAGGATGTTTCACAGCCTTGACTAGGCGACATGCTCTGACAGAAATGCAGAAAATTGGAAATGAGACAAGCCTCAGTGCTCTTATGGCATTTTAAATGAGTGTTTAACTAACTATCAGAGAGCTGTAAAGTTTTGCTCTACATTAACCTCTGATAATGCAAATCGACCAATCGTATTGTTCAAAACAATTGATTCCATTTTAAACCCAACTAAAATTATTTCGGGATGCCCATCCAAGAGACCTTTGAAACATCTTTAAACTTCTTTACTCACAAAATTGAGCAGATTAAAAGGTGCAATTGTACCTGCACAATTTGATCAAGCACCAATTCCTTCCCCGTCCAGCTCCTTGACTCACTTTAAACCAGTTAGCAGATGTAGCACAGTTAGCAGATGTGGTCTCAAGGATGAAGAGTTCCAGTTACAAGCTGGATATTCTCCACACCTTCTTAAAGTTTTAATAACTATCAGTTCCAGTGTGACAGCTATAATTAACAGCTCATTAGCAAGTGGAGTTGTTCCAAGAATTTTTAAACATTAAATTCTACATCTTTTGTGGATCTGACAATACACAATCTCCAAAGTGCCTTTTATTTCCAAGAATTTGGAGACTTCACAGCTCTACTCCTAAATACATTTAACATTTTAGATACATTTCCGTCTGGTTTCAAACCCTTGCATAGCATTGACTCTGCACTGTTGAAGGTCACTATTGATATTTTATTCTCCATGGATTAAGTGTAGGAACATTGTGTGTTAGGAATTAATTTAAACTGTCCTTATTCTATGTCATCATGTACGAAATTTTATAATGGAATTAGTAGTGTTCAACAACCATTATAAGGAAGATAACCAATTTAATAATTATTTTATTTGTCTGATTAATTTTCCACCATTAAACTTGAAATACAATGTCTTGTTGTATCCCCTCACAAGTTCTATTGTAAGGAATTAGCTTTAAAAAGGGAATTATGATTAATTCACTCATTGAAGTAATATTATTCTCATGGCTTATTGAAAATAATAATCACATTTTAGGTATAGCTTTGAAGCCAGATCCTTTAAAATCAAGTGATGAGATTATTTATCAAAATATACAGTGTCAAATTAGCTTTGAATACAAACAAACTTTATTGCTTTTCTAAACAATAACTAATCTAACACATACAACATGAAACAGTTTGGCGAGTAAAGTGACAGAAATTATCAATATGGAGAAGATTAACTTTTTGGAGTCTGTAGACAATGCCTTAAGAACCATTTATCTTTAAGTCTAAATTAAATTTACAATTGGATTATTAAATAATACACCTGCACTTTAAGAACAATTCTGGAGATGTACTTGCACGTCATTGCATTTCCTTGCTATGGCTTGGTTCTTTGAAGGAAGTTTCTTCCGTTGATGTCTTGAACTCCGTTATGATCATGGATAGTATTATTTTGATGGATGAGGATGATTTGAACCACTGAGCAGAGTGAGAGGCTTCCTCGGGACTTCGTTTTACGGATTTCCTTGGACTCTACATGGCACGGAGGCTGCAAGCCATGTAGTAGTAAGAGAGCCGAAGAAGAAAGGAGACCACCACTAAAAAGACTTCCTTGGTAGGAAACTCTTGAGCTGAAATTGCCCACTCCCCAAAGGTGTCCATTTTCAGAGTCACAAATGGTCAACTGGTCTGTCCTTTTCAAAGTTGATTTACATTCCTTTGTGTGGAGGATTCTTACAAACTTCCCACACATAACAGTACATGTTTAATTATGAACTTTTATATCTCGAAAATGTTTGAGACATGACATTCGTTGTCATCAGCAGTCTCTACGTAAACAAGCATTTACATACTAAATATGACATACTTTCAAGAATATGTGTAAGTAACCAAGCATGAAAATCCCTGATAATGCTGGTTAATTAATTGGTTTCACAACATGAATACGTTACACATGAGAATCCTGATTGTCAGGATATATTATTAGGTTAAGCCTTGAATAGTTATCATTCTTAGGAGATGAATACATGATTAAAGATGATACTTGTCAGTTATAAGTGATTACAAATCACTACACATTTAAAAAAAAAAAAAAAAAAAAAGTAGTACAGGCTATAATCATTATTTTTCCATTTATACTGTAAACGTGATCACAGGTCATACCGCCATTTTCAGAATTATCTAACAAGGCTAAGTATTGTGTACATTTCGGGTTCAAATGCATTCTGTATATTTTATAGAGTTAAATCTTAAGTACTGTTACTTTGTGTGAAATGTTCATGAATTCCTTTTTAGCTGCCGTTTGCGGAATAATGATCCTGATGCCTCACGATCTGATGTCTAGTTTAAGTGTAGCAAATTGGTTTATATTGATGGACAAAAACAGTGTGCGTTTTAAGCCTTTCCTGGAGTTTCCAGGGAGTATGTTCTGTCTTTTATTACCGTGACCTTTGCCATTAGGGTCTCTTTGCAGAGATGGTCTTGATGGTAGTGTCAGGTGATAACCATTAAATGTGGGGGTATTTCCTCAGAAGCATGAGGTTCTCAAGTCATGTGCTATCTGGACAAGTCCTTTTTGTTAGTTTTATTGGCCAGATGTGAGCTTCAGCTAGAAATCTTGGTGCCTAGTCAAGCAGAATCTTTTCATTTATGATATTGAGGAAATCCAGGATTTAAAAGTTGGGTTTTCTAGATTCAAGTCATATTGGAGCAATTGTTTGCTCTTCTGCTCTTCTCATGTTCACCTGTCATCTTAGTTTTATTAGATCTCATTGCCACGTTCGACACAATTGACCAGAAATCTTCTCAATCTTTTAGAATGTATGGTTGGCATCCAGGGTTTGGCCCTCCAGTGGTTTTCATCCTATCTAAAAGAAATTACGTTCTCTGTAAGATACCTTTTTCCTTCTACATCAGCTCAATTACAGTGTGGTGTCCCTCAAGCGCTGCTTTTAAGACCCTTGTTATCTTCCCTGTATACGTTTCCTCTGAGCTTTATTTTTCAGGAGTATATCTTATTACGGTTATGCTGACAATTCCCAATTTTATTTCCCTGTGAGTGTAGACAAGTATTGTTCATCTGAGAATGCCCTGAAATGCTTAAAGATATTAAACTTGAAAAAAAATGAAAGCAAAACTGAAGTTCTGATTTTAGGTTCCTCCATGTCCTCCTTACCTGGCCTGGTTGCCCAGTTAGGTCCTATGCCATCGAATGTACAAGATAATGTGAGGAGTCTTGGAGGGATTTTAGACTCATTACTTAAGCAAATCAGTTCTGTTGTCAAGTGTGACTTTCCAACTGAGATCTTTCAATAATAATTAAAAAAAAAAAAAAAAAAAAAAAGACACCCCACACACCTTTTTCCCATAAATACCTGTAAATTGTGATCCACTCAATCATTACATCAAGGTTAGACTATTGCAACTCATTGTACATTAATCTGCCCAAAAACTGCATTATTCCACCTACAGCTAGTTCAAAATGCAGCAGCTAGGCTTTTAAAAGGGGGAAGAAAGAGGGATTACATATCCCCAGTTGTAGTTATCTCTACATTGTCTTCCTATGAAATTCAGATTTTTTTTTTTTTTTGTCTACAAGCCACTATCTGGTCTCTTGCCCCAATATATACTTCTACACCCTTACTCCCCCACCAGAGCGCTCAAGTCTTCTGATCAAATTCTATTGAGGGTTCCTCATTGCCGCTATAAATCTAAGGGTGATCATGACTTTTCTGTGAAATTTCCTAATCTATGGAATACTCTCCCTTTCCATGTGAGGTCAGCGTCATCATTAGCCATTTAAAAAAAAAAAGAAATTATTCTGTATGTTTTGAATTGTTTGAAATGGATAAATACATGCATTTAAATATTTTTATTTACTATGTTTTATATTTAAATCAATCTGTTTATATCGCTGTCATTTTGTTTGATCTGTAAAAGCACTTTGGGTCAACTTCTGTAGTTTTTAAACGTATTCTATAATAAAAGGTTGACTTGACCATCCACCAATGAATAGAGAAAAAAAGGAGCAATAAAATAAAACTAATAAATGAACAAAATAAAACTGGAACGTGAGGTTTAGTAGGCAATACAGTTATACGTTTTCTATAAAATTACACTGTTTTAGACCTATTGTGTAAGTTAGGTTCAGAATAATGAAAAAAGGTATTAAGAAAAAAAACAAGGAAAAAGGGAAGATCAATTTTAATCAACTCTCCAATTAAACTAAATTTAAATGCAACTCAAATGATCATTGAGAGACAGTATTTAAGTTTGATGATACAAGGGTGAAAGAGGGGGAGAATAATAGAACAAATGCCAAGTAAGGGAGAGACCAAAGGTGTATGTTAAGTTTGAAATTTTTAAGGGCATAAATCACTTCAACACCGTCCAAAACACAAGCTGTATTTCATTGTAACAAGCCACAGGATGATAACAGCTAGCTTGTGAGGCTACTTTTAACATACTTTCAATGCAAGACCGCCAACTCCAGTTAGCTTAGCTATACTGAGTGTGTTGACAATATTGCGTCAGTTGCGCATGCGCAGTACCAAGTTGCATCGGAAGAGTCTGCTAGGACTTCCCGTGAACTCTGTCATCATGACAACACCAATAGTGTTTGCAACAAGCACTTATGATAAATGCAAACACAGTTTCAGTAAATCAAATGAACGTCAGCACGTTCAATGCACAAAGCTTATAGTAACTCATTAACTTATGCTCAACGTGGTGCTTGTAATTTTAATGCATTCATAAGTGAATCTGGGTTGACAAATATTAGACAACACACGTATACCTTTTACGGTGTGGTACTTTTTTTTTCTCCCCAATTTGGAATGCCCAAATTGGAATTAAATCCTTAGGATCTTGTGGTGGCACGGTTACTCACCTCAATCTGGGTGGCAGAGGACGAGTCTCAGTTGCCTCGCTTCCGAGACAGTCAATACAAGCATCTTATCACGTGGCTCGCTGTGCATGAGGCTCATGCTACTCTCCGCGACAACTTACCATGTGCCCCAATGAAAGCAAGAACCCCTAATCGTGATAACGTGGAGGTTAACACATGTGACTCTACCCTCCCTAGCAACCGGGCATATTTGGTTGCTTAGGAGACCTGGCTGGAGTCACTCAGTACGCCCTGGATTCAAACTCGTGACTCCAGGTGTGGTACTTTTAACTCTAGTTCATACTAATTTTATTAATTTAAAAGGAAGCTTAAAAACAATGTGCAAGTAACAGATGCCATACGTAAATGTTTTACGGGGTGGCTCTTGTAATTTCAATTCATTCGAAGTGAGATTAATCTCCATTTGAAATGTTAGGATCACTGCGACTATTTAAATTTTTTTTATCTTGTTTTATTTTATCTTGGCAGATCTTACCCTTTCCACAATTTCAAGCTCCTTTCTTGGAGTTCACTTTACCTGGAACTTTAATCCAGTAAATTGTGACTGGGTTTGCTCCAGAGAGTTATATTCTATTCCTGTGCTTTTTCATGAGCGCTGAAGGCAGCGTTAAGCCTTTCAATCAGAAAAGGGAGGCAAATATGAATTCTAGCTTTCTTTGTTGTTGTAACAAATCGAAGACCAATATATCACACATGCGACACTGTAGAGTAGTCATCTCGGTTCCATTTCTGAATTGTTATCCTGATTCATAGAAAAGAATGACTGTGAAATTACAAATAATATCAGTTCATGCAGATCTCAAACTTTCTCCACCAATACGCAAGAAAAAAAAAATAATATTTCATTTAAGAATCTTGGCCATGTTCAACCAAAATTATATTTAGGAAATTAGTGACTCTGTAACAGAATATATTTACAACTGCCAGCATTTGTCACCAACTACCGTATATGTAGGGATCTGCATAATAGTTAGCCTATGGCTTTAAGCTTATGCCTGCACCATTTTCCAACCATTAATGAAAGGAATTTCATGGTGACCGGGAGGGGACCTGTTCGTTCACTTAGTTTTGTCGTGGCCACGACACATTAACTCATGGGAACGTGATAATATGCTATGGCCACGAGATATTAACTCGTGGGAACACAAGTCATGGCCACGATATAATTTTGTCGAGGCAATGACATCCTTATGTCGTGGCCAACAGTTGATTTAATTTCTCCAAGTCTAACGGTCATTGAGTTTAATGGAATTAGATTACAAACATTTACACTATATTTATTTGAACACATAGAATGCAAAATCCACAAATAAAGCCTTGTCATGAACACACATACACACCAAATGTAAAATATAAAACTAACTCAACTGCGTCCAGGACCATTCAACTGGTCAATTATGAATCTGAATATTTAATTCAAGCCACAAAATTTCAGATGGCAAAGCCCATTAAACTTAATGCGCTTGAGGTGTCTCTCACTTATAACGTACCCATGTCTTAATGCCAGAGACTATATCTTTATATGACAGTCCTAATTCAAAGTAAAATTTTATTTCATTAGTCATCTCCATCTCATGCAGACTGCTGTAGCATATGGTTACAGTAACAGATGTCGTTCCCTCAACATGAGATCGAGGTCGCGGCAGGAGGATGTCGTTACCTCGACAAAATTATATCGTGACCACAACTTAATCACATTCACACAAGTTAATCTCATGGCCATGACATAACCAAGTGAACCAAACATGTCCCCTCCCGGTCACCGTAGAATTTAACTCTAAAGGGGAATTAACGATAGGTTTGGGGAATTTTAAAATTATTAATATTTATGTCCGATCAAAGACTTTGGCTAGCGTTAAGTTAACGTAAGATTAATTCTTACAGTAATACTACTTTCATGGCCATTGAAAATATAAAAATAGATTGAAATACTGTTTATGAGCATGTATCTTTTAGGATCAACAGATTTCAAGAGGCCGATATGATTTAATCAAATACACCAAACTTCTCTTCGAATACAAACAAGACATTATCTAATCTACAACAAACAACTAAATTAACACATACTCTAGACCAGGGGTCGGGAACCTGTTTTGACTAAGGAGACAAATTTTTAAATATTTGGTTTATAAATGGTTTCGAAAGAGCCATAGCAACATTTTTTACTATTTTCAAAAACAATGTTTTTCAATAAAATGTTTGTATTGCCCATAGACTACTCAAAAACAAACGAAAATGCAACAAATGAAAGTAACCGTTACAATATGGAATTGAGTACATGTGCTTCTGTGGGTCTCCATAAAATTACTTTGTTTTACATTTGTTCATAAAGTTAACTTCCCTATAGGGCTGGTCGATATGCAAAAAATATTTTAACGATAACCTTAAATATTGCGACATTTACTTTATTTTGCCTTAAATTTAATAAATTTATTGGACACAAACTTAAGACACTTCTAAATTCAAATTGCACTTAAACTAAATGAAAAAAAGACATAGATCTATCTATCTCCCGGAGACATTTACGGTTTCCAACGGCCCCATTTGTTATTATGCAAGCATCCATCAACAACAAGTGAAAAATGACTAAGCCTACAAAAAGACAATTATAAATTTAAAGATAATCAAAAAATAAGCCTAATAAATTCCCTTGTGTTCCCAAAATAATGCTGCCAAATAGGTGTTCTTATCGAATGTGTTTGGGATACAGGTCACCCACCTGTTGCAGGTTGATGAGCAAAATTACCTACACATGAAATGCATATAAATTTGGTTCTTCAAAATATAAAAACCACACATGTTTCTTCAAACGCACATCTTTGGGTCTAATTTCTTGTCATATATCACTCAGAGATGTCTTACTGCCCTCCACAGTGGCTGATACAAAGTTACCCACCACTGTGCCAGGTGTTCATTTCAAATCTTGTTCACCAGGTGTAGGATGTATGACAAATTTGAGAGAAAGGGAATAAAGTGTCAATGACATCAAACTTTGCAATAGCCCTCACGCATTCTGCAGGCAAACTTTCTCAAGAAAGTTTTAAACGATCATGTGTTGCTGAATGGTGAAACACCCATAAACATGGGTTGTGAGCTTTGACAGAAGTTAAATCGAAAGTGATCTGTAACAGAAATTTCTCTTAATGGAGCCTATAGACCTCGCTTGGAACAAACCCTGAGAACTTAATTTAGTACCCAATGATTTGAGATCAGGTTACTCAAATTAGATTAAAGAGAACACCAAATTTAAGTGAAAGTCTGGAGGTTTGTATTTGCTGCTTGAAGTGTAAAATTCTTTGAAGCCCTTTGACTTGGTGCAGTTCAAGGAGGCCTTTTTTTCCCCCCCAATGGATGGTTGATAGAATGACCAGTTAGGGCCCCAGATGAGAGGACTCGCGTAAGGGAGAACTCGGGACTTCCTGGGACAGTGGTCAAAGTTGTGAAAGTCATAGAGCAGAGAAGAGTGGAGAGAGTTCATCCTAGGTTAATGCTGAGTTGAGGTCGGCCGCACCCCAAAGGTGTCTTGAGCATTCAGAAGTGTCTTTTGCTGGATCACATGGTCATTTCTGTCCTCCCCTCAAGATAACTAATTCATGACCTATTTTTCTAAGGTTTGTGAGCTTCCCGCTCAAAAAGTGAACATTTTAATCATGAATTTCATAGGGAACTATAACTGCAAATAACCCAAAAAATATTTTGCACCATTATTCTGGAATTTACGAGACAGTAAGTTACATACCAAATACTTTGTACCAAATTAAATTAGTTATAATGCATGTTAAAAATCTCCTAATGTTTTGTTTGTTAGTTAGTTGTAATGGTGGCGGCCCCTATACCAATTTAACTTAATTTTAAATGTAAAATTTCAGGTGCCAGACAGGTTTAGGCCTGTCAAAATGAATACAATGCCCAGATAGCTCTAAAAGCCACCAAATACACAACACAAAAAACAAAAATGGTGCAAAGCATAAGTGTATTTAAATACCAAAGAAAACAGTAAAACAAAAAGGCAAGGAGTCAAAGACTCAAACACAATACCAGAAATAATTAAATACCAACAGAACAAATATCACATTACAATTATAACATAATAATTCAAGTGTGTGTGTAAGTGTGTGTGTGGTTGAGAGAGTTAAGGCAGTAGGAGTGTTTGTGAAACGTGCACGCTGGGTTATGGAGAGTTTGTAATGTACCTGAATGACTGTGGGCAATACTGCAGAACGCAGAGTGAGTCCAACAAATGGGATTAAAAGGTACCTCAGAAGAAATCCACTTTCACGCAAGCAGTGCAATCAACGGTGATGAAAAAGACCCAAGCCTCACTTTCTGGTGATGAGCACTTGTGGAATTAGTCCCCTCGTTGGTTCCTCTCTTCTTCAATCGCGTTCCTATTCCACGTCGCTGTACACAAAAACAAACTTTCATACTCCATTCACAGCTTGGCACACCAAATTTCTCTCATCTTTTTGTTGTGACATCAACCTTTTCAACAGTCTTCCTGGTTACTTTTATAGCTGCCTTTATTATTGTCACCTGGTGATCTGACAAGCAGTCATTTTTGTTGGTGGTGGTGGTGGAGGATCCTTAAAGGGGCAGTGTGTAGTTCTGCTCCGCCACAAGTTTTAAACATGGATAAATCATTACACGTTATGAAAAACATAATTGTTGTAGTTATCTTCTGCAGAAGATGCATTTGTACATTTTTGGTAAAATCCTACACATGGCTGTGTATTTGGATAGTAGTGAAATGAGAAGTCAAGTCAAATGCTCATGAATTAAGCTTCATGAGAGTTGGTTATATTGAAGAACAATAGAGGCTTACATTCTGTGATTTCATGTGTTGCCACGGCCAATATGAGCAAATGGTCTGATCAGTCAAGTGAGACGTTGGTTTATCTGATAAACAACAAGAGAGGGGTTTTGTTGTGCTTTCCACCAATTCAACTCTGTTCTTAAGGCAATTGAGATTTGCCAGATGCGAGAAATTCAGACTTCTGTTGAGTTGTTCTGCGTGGAATTGTAAAATTTCTCTTAGTTTTCTGCTGCTGCAAGATCCTACAGTCATATTTATTGTGGTGACAGTATCTTGACATGCATGTTCTGTGTTTGTGCTTTCATGTTTGGGGCATGGTGTCTGGGTCCTGACTCTTCAGCCTAGTTCGGTCAGGATCTGGACACTCATGCACCACGTCTCATCTTTGAGTGCATGGCGTCGTGTTCGGTTCACTTGCAATGCGCTCCACTGTCAGTCTTGTGTGTTGTGTGAGTGCATATGGCTGTGCTTGGTTCATCATTGCCATGTGAACTTCATTCTGGTTGGTCTTGTATGTTAGCACATGGCTTTGTGTTTGTTCTGCCATGTACTTTCCTGACTCCACCTCCTTGTTTCCCTCATTACTCTCCCTCGTTGAGTCCTTGTCATGTTAATTAGTTTCACCTGCTCCTCATGTGCCTTGCTGCTATATACAGTATTGTGCCCTCTTCCCTCAAAAAAGTCTCAGCCAGGTTATTTTGTGAATTTGTCCGTCTATGTGTTACCGTGTTTTGTTCCCATTTTCCTGTCGGTTTTGTTTATTGATTTCCTCTCCCATATGAGATGTTTTAAATAAAACCCCTTTAACTGCCTCTGCGTTTGGGTCCTCCCTTAAAAATTCTGTGAAACTTGTAATCTTGTTACCCCATGTCTGTATATTTAAACCCTCATGTTTGCCTTTGTTCTTTATTGTGAATTGTTATGACCCACATTGGCAGTGCGGGACGGTTTCTGGTTGGCTTGGGGAAGTATTTAATTGATTTGTTTTGTAATGGTGGCAGCTACCAGGAAAAAAATGTATTTCAATAATTAAATAAATTGACCTAAATTAAATTGCTCGGGTGCCAGTCAAAATTACAAAAAGAAATGTCCTGGTTAATTCCGTAAGCTCTGTTCCCTGATGGAGGGAACGAGACAATGTGTTGATGAAGTGACATTAGGGGTCACCCTTTGGTTAATTGCATGCCACTCCCCCGGACATACAGAGATGGCATGCGAACCGCTCATTCAGGTTTTGTGCTGAGAAGCCAAGAGAGAATGTCCTGGCCATTTCAGAGTCCAGCATTGTGGCAGGAGGGACACAACATCTCCTTCCCTCCATCAGGGAACGAAGGTTATGGAAGTAACCAGTACGTTCCCTATCTGTCACTCACTCGACTTTGTGTCGATGAACTGACACTAGGGGTCACCTACAAAAATGCCACAACTAGCTGGACTGCGTTACGTGAACTGGCAGTACAAGACGGCAGACTACTGTGTGCCTCGTAGCCAGTGCACCAGGCTGACATGTAACCCCCCACGACACTGTTATGAGCCTCAACGGCCCTTCGGGGACAAATTGACTGCCCAAAGAAAGAATTGGGGCATGCTAGACCAGTTGTGCCTTTTGCATCTTTTTTTCATTTTTCTCCACAAAAAGAGTGAACATTTTTCAACTGACTAGGTTGAAAAACATTGGGGGGGGGGGGGGGGTGTGTCACTCCCAAGGAGAAGACACCACGGAGACCACACCCCACCCAGAGAAAGGGGGAGGGGGGTTATTTTGAGTGGAATTATGTCACATGGTCTTGCCGACTCTTTTTGTTTGGAAGTGAGTCATGTGGAGAAGTCCCATGATAGGTCCTACCCAATGGGGGAGGAGTTTCTACAAACACGGTGACTGGGAAGGAAGGTGGGAATCTCAAAGGACTGCCAAGGAAGACACAGTTTACCAACAGGGAAGCGATTTAGCAGAAGATATACGTCGTATGGTGTTACCTATGGGGAACCAGCACATTTGGAGCATCTACCCAAATACAGGGCTTAATTAGCATTTGTACTGAGCCGGCAGTGAGTTTCTCCACAAACTCGTCTGCCACAGGGCTAGGAGGAAGTCATCCAGGGAACACATCTTGTGAACACTACTGGGAATCAACAGCGCACGTCTTCAGCTCAGTGGAGGTGAAAGGCGCTATGCGCAAGTGATACACCCAGCCAACTGTCCCGGACTTATCTGTTCATTCCTGCTAAGACATGTGACGGCTCAACCTGGAGATTGTAGAACCTCGCAAAGTTTTGGGTGTTGCCCAGCCCGCTGCTCTGCAAATGTCTGTTAGAGAGGCGCCACTGGTCAGGGCCCACGAGGCCGCCACACTCCTGGTAGAATAGGCTAGTAGCCCTGCGGGAAGCAGCATGTGCAGGGCATGGTATGCCATTGCTATGGTGTCAATGACCCAGTGGGCGATCCTCTGCTTGTAGACAGCTCTTCCTTTCCACTGTCCACCAAAACAGACAAAGAGCTGCTCAAAGACACTGAAGCTCAGCGTGTGATCCAAATAGATGTGTAAAGCATGCACTAGATACAGCAACATCAAAGCTGGGTCTGCCTCATCCTGGGGTTGCGCTTGCAGGTTCACCATCTAATCCCAAACGTCGCTGACAGAGAACGCTTGCAGGTCACCAACCCTCTTGATGAAAGTGAGTGCCGTCAGGAGGGCAGTCCATATGCCCCAGGAGCCTCTGAAACAGTTTCAGTGGAACCGTTGTCTTCTGTCCGAATGCCTTCAAACAGGTCAGCACTGATTGGGCATGCTCGTTCGTGAGGCGCACCATCATCCAGACTGAGTCCAACTCCAAGCTGAGAAAAGAGATGCTCTGAACCTGGAGGATCTTGCTCTTTTCCCAGTTGACCCGAAGCCCTAGCCGGCTGAGGTGCGAGTGCACCAGTCCCTGTGCGCACACAATACATCCCAAGAGTGAGCTAGGATTAGCCAGTCGTCGAGATAGTTCAGTATGCAAATTCCCACTTCCCTTAACGGGGCAAGGGCTGCCTCTGCGACCTTCATGAAGACACGAGGGGACAGGGACAGGCCGAAAGGAAGTACCTTGTAGTGGTACACCCGACCTTCGAAAGCAAACCGCAGGAAGAGTCTGTGCCGAGGGAGAATCGTGATGTGGAGGTACGTGTCCTTCAGGTCTGGACACTTGCCAGAATGCATTTTTGTGTCAGCATCCTGAAAGGGAGTCTGTGTAATGCCCGGTTCAGTACTTGCAAGTCCAAGACTGGCCGCAACCAACCACCTTTCTTCGATACAATGAAATAGGGGCTAAAACCAGTTCTTCATCTCAGCTGGAGGAACAGGCTCTATTTCCGTGTGCAAGGTAGCGGCATTCTCATCCTTCACCAAAGTGAAGTGGACGCCACTGAACCTGGGCAGGCACCTGGTGAACTGAATCACGTAGCCAAGTCGGACGTCCGGGCCAGCCACCGCAATGGGTTGGAGAGCACAATCCACGCGTCCAAGCGAGGGGGACAATCTCATAGCACGTACCGGTGGGTGGGGCCTCATGGCGGGGCGGAGCCAGAGGTACCACATTGAAGGGGCTTGGGCTCTGTGGCACTTGAGCAGGATGTGTTGAATGGTCTCCATCTCCAGCTTCACTGCTGAGAACTGCTGGGCAAAGTCTTCGACGGTGTCACTGAGTAGGCCAGCCTGGGATATGGGGGCGTTAAGGAACCATGCCTTGTCGGCCTCTCGCATCTCGACCTCTCGCATCTCAACCAGGTTGAGCCAAAGGTGGCGCTCCTGGACCAACAAGGTAGACATCGCCCACCCGAGAAACCGTGCAATGACCTTCGTCACCCTAAGGGTGAGGTCAGCCACAGAGCCCAGCTCCTGCATCAATCCCGGGGAGGAACTACACTCGTGCAGCTCTTTCAGTGCCCTGGCTTGGTGGACTTGTAGGAGAGCCTTGGCGTGCTGAGTGGAGGGCTTGTCCAGTGGCACCGTAGGCTTTGGCCATCATGGATGACTGAAAGAGCCTTATCCACTGAGTGCATCGCAGAGAAGCCCCTGGCCGCCCGACCATCAAGGGTAGTGAGGGCGGGGGAGCTGAAAGCTGAAATCAGGATTGGGCAGCAAAAGGTGCCTCCCACAACCTTTTCAGCTCCTCGTACACTTCCGGGAAGAAAGGAACTGGGGCAGGGCATGGCTGTGAGCTGTGCCGCGGGCCCAGAAACCAATCATCGAGCCGCGAGGGTTCAGAGGAGAGTGTAGGGTTCCACTTTAGCCCGACGCTCATGGCCGCCCGGAAAAGCATGTCCGTCATTTCGCCTTCCGCGATGACCCAGCTGCGCCGAGGCTTCCACAGCTGACTAGATGAGCCCACTCCGATGCTGCGCTCGAAGCTCGTCACCTTTGTGGGCCTGAACAAGAGGTTGAACTCGCCCTGAGACGAGGCGGCGCTCTCATCCGGAAGCCTAATCAGGGCAAACGAGCATGCTGGGGAATGGAAGGTCCGTGGGGATTTACCCAGCTGAGATGGTCACATTGAGGTCCCCAAAATCGCCCCCAGTGCTAGCCAAGCTGGACTCATACTCGTAGGTAGAAGGGCGGGGAGCCGCTGGGGTGGCATGCTTTCTTACGAAAGCGAGCAACAACCACAACATTGCCATAGTCATGTCATCGCAGTGAGGACATGATGCATCCATGAAATATGTCTCCACGTGAGCAGTGCCCAGACACGAAAGACAGCGAATGTGGCCATCGGAAGGCGAGAGATAACACCCGCAACCAGAAATAACACACAAGTGGAAAGGCATCTTTAAAAAGACGTCTCCATGTGTGCCGCTCTTTTAGAATATACTCTTTCAAATTTGTTCTGTCAAAGTGCCCAGGGGCAATCTCTGCAGTGCACTAGTGCAGAGGGGGGAGAAAGCTGCTGAAATGCGCCGTCAGGAATCCAGCAGAGATGAATGGGAAGCTGTGGGAAATTCAGCTCAGTGAACGTCAAGCGCTTGGCGCCGAAGAGAAAATCTGACCTTGTCTGTCCCAGAGACGGCGCCTGAAGCCTCATTCATCCAGGAGCCAGCACTTGAAGCATCGTTCATTTTAGAGCCAGCACCAGAAGCCTCAGCCGCCATGTCTGCCTCGTTATGCCATGTTGTCATGTCTGCCTCCTCATGCCATGTTGCCACGTCTGCCTCCTCATGCCATGTTGCCACATCCGCCTCATCATGCCTTGTTGCCATGTCTGATTCGGCATGCCATGTTGCAAAGTCTGATTCATCATGCCATGCAGCCTTGACCACTGAGTCCCCAGCCAGGTCTTCACCTTGGTTCCACCCCCTGGGACTCCTCCTCCAGAGGCACCACTCCAACGGCAGTGCCCCCTGGGTCTCTGAGAGTCCTGCAAGCCACGCTGCCTCGGCAGTCTCGCCAGGCCCTGCCCCACACCTTGACTCACCGGACTGTGCTCCACACCTGCCGGCTCCACCCTGGTCTCTTCATCCACGCAGTCTCCGGGCCCGGCCTGCACTGGTCTCTTGGTCCACTGCAGTGTCTGTGCCCTCTGCCGAAACCGCCCTGTATCCTCGTCCATGCCAGTCTAAGGGCTGACCACCCACTCTGCCCTGGTCTCCTGGTCAGCCTTGGTCTCCATCCCTGTCTGGTCTCCTGTGATCTCTCGCACCATCTGGTCCCATGCTTTCCTTGCCTCACAGCCAATGTCAGCCCCTTCCCCAAGGTCCAGGTCTGCCACTACCCTCAGACCCGCATTTGCTGATAGCTCCCAATTGAACTTTTGTCCCATTTTGTTTTGGGGTGCCCTTTGTGGGGGGGATATGTAATGTTTTTTGTGTGTATGTGTTCATGTTTCATTTCATGTATTTTATTGTAAAGATTAGTTCACTGCTTCCTTGTTTCTGTTCCTTGTTTGCCATGTGACCCTCATGTTTCATGTGTTTTGATCTTATTTGTTTCATGTTTATTAGATATGCCCTTTGATTGGTTTTGGTTTAATGTCATGTTGTTTTCTGTTTTGTTTTCTCATTGGTTGTATTGTAATCATGTTACCCCATGTCTGTATATTTAAACACTCATGTTTGCCTTTGTTCTTTGTCTTGTATTGTGAATATAACATCGTTCTTAGGTTTGGTTCTTGTTTTCATATCATGGCCTGGAATGGGCTATCACAGTTATTATATTTTTTTTTAAATAGTGCTGAGGCAGATTTCTGTGAAATGTGCGACTTGATTGAAGTTTAGACATTTCCACATTTACATTTCTTAACAAAATTGCTCAACTGCATTATCTTTAATAAAATAAAATGAAAAACAAAATATTTTAAGTTTAATTAATTCAATTTACTTAAACATTACACAATTAAATTTGTTGGCATTTTATGAAATTGAAATGCAAAATCCTAAAAATAAGGTGGAATATTTTTGTGTGATTGGGTGATTTCTGCCACAGCGCTATGAACAAATATTTTTACCTATCAAAATCTTAATCACCAAAGATAGACAAAATATATTTAGATTATAAATCTTTGTATTTATTAAAAACTTTAACCTAGGTTATTTTGATAGTGTTGTCTTGTTTTTGAACAGTCTAACAATATTACAATACAACTCATGTTTTCAGTTTTTATTTAAATATGGAAATCAGGAGCAGCAGTCTACCAATGTGAGATTAAAGTTCTGTTTAAATTTTTACATTGATAACTTTGTATTCTGAACGATATCCAGATGTTCAAACATGCCCTCGGTCTGTTGGGTAGGTTTATGACAAAAGAGTTATTAAGAGTGACTCTACTGCACACTGAGATTAATTTGGGCCCTGAAATATGAGAACAGGGGCCCGTTATTTGTACATTAATTAGGGAGTTACAGTATATGGATTACATTGTTGACTGTTTGTCCCAATCCTGGATTGTTCTGTTCTTCGAAGAACATTTCGGAGTTGCCTTCATGGCAACAGTTCTGTAAGCTCAAACCTGCTCGCCAGCAGGCTTATTTAACGTAAAACGAATTAGATCTCACCTTTATAAGCAGATGCGATACTGGAAGTCTGTTCCAGCCTCTGCATCCTACGATAGCACCCTATTGAAGCAGAGGTGGTAATAAATTTAGTTTCAAGTATAATTTATGAATAATTTCAAATGAAAATATTGCTGCAATTATCGGCACCATGAACAGCAAAAGAAGCTTTGTGACATGCTTTTGGTTAGAGATGTTTTTGGTTGACATGTTTTTGGTTAGATAAACAGTTTATGAGGAGTTAGAAAAAGTTAACTTAAATCATAAACTCATTTATTTGAAAAATAACTAAAAATAGCTACTTCTTATAAGTTTTTTCTAGTATGTGGTGTTGTTCTGCATCTGCTCAGGTAGTATCTGGGCATCATGCAGGAAAGTGTTAAAGAGCTATATGCCATTTTTCTATATCCTAACCAGTAGGGGGCAGTATGTCAAAACGCTGCACTTAACCTCAGGGCCTAATGGTGATGACACAAACCAAGTTTCGTCCCAATCCCTTAAAGCTTTGCGGAGATACAGCCTCAAGTTATATTTTGCACATTCTTCGTAGAATTCGTTAAAACCCAATTCGAAAATTATATTGATTATCCAAAGTCTGTCTATAACTTTCTGTCATGAGTGCCTCTATATCAGGGGTTGGGAACCTTTTTTCACTAAGGAGCCAATTTTTACATTTTTGGTTGATGCATTAATTCAAAAGAGCCATAACACAAACTAATAATTTACTAATAATAATCTATAAAATAAAAGGTTTATATTGCCCTTAGGCTACTCAAAACAATCAAATATGCAAATATTAATAGGTAACATGTTGCAATATGGAATTGAGTACAAGTGTTTGTGCAGGTCTCCATAAAATTACTTCATTTTACTTAATGAAAAATGTAACTTCCTTTATGTGCTGGGTGTTATGTAAAAAACATTTCAATGATAATCGCATTTAAAATATCAATATCCGATTATATGGTCAATCCCCAACGTTGGTGAATATTTTTGCTTTATTGATTTTGCTTTAAAAATGTAATTAATTTATTGAAACACAAAAAACTTGAACAAAATCCATTTCTAAATTCAAATTGCACTTTAAACGAAAAAGCAATACAAATAACGTGATAAAAAAAATCTTAGATATAACCACCTCCTCAAATCCAAACATTTACCGTCTCAAACGGCTCCATTTGCCATCACGCAAGTATCAGTATGCAGCAACAGGTGCAAATTTAAAACTAAAGACAATTATAAATGTAAATAATAAATAAGCCTAAAAAATTATTGTGTTCCCAAAAAAATGCTGCCAAATGTGTTTTCTTATTGAATGTGTTTGTATTTCATTTTGGTCATAATTATGCTGCCTAAAGAAAAAAAATAGAACTAAATTTTAGGTTCAAGGTGAACTTGTCTTGCATTACCTGATGATTTAATCACTTTCATCTTTGTTTATTTAATACAAAGATACCTGTATATATTAATGAACCTGCAGATTTGTGTTCACAATGTGTAAGAGCGAACTAAACTCGCAGTACCTTACGAGATGATCAGAGATCATTTGCAGCATTCTTAGATTACATTATTCTTGCAAACAGTTTTCAGTTGAATGAAACAGACAAAAAGGAGTGATAACTCTTTACATGCACTTGTTGCACGAGACAGGGTCCCGTTGCACATCTCTGAACAGTGAATCAGACACGAGCATTGATGCCTTTTCTCTTGTCTGTTCTTAAAAATAAAAAGCGTTTCTTCAAACACGTCAGTATTTCTTGTCATATGTTACTCCTACACTACCTTTTGCAGGTAATAGAGCAAAATTACTCATGCATGAAATGTATTTGGAGAGGAGCTCGCGTCTCATCGCATTTTGCGGGTGCTATATCACACCCTGTTTGCACATAAAAAAGTAACGAACATAAACAGAGCTCACGAGCCATAGGTTCCCGACATCTTGTCTCGATAATGCAGACAAATTTACATGCAAATTGGACAAACGGCCTAAGACAAGTTTGAAAAAAATATGTTTTTCAGATAATTAAAAATGTCCGGTGTCCAAAATGGCCGACATAGGAAAATGTGGTATCGTTCGAGAAGAAAAAGAAAACTAACAGAAAAAATCGGGTGTCTTTCGCCCCTTCGGGGTTTGACCCCTAATAAGAAAACTAGTGGAAACAATAGGGGTCATTCTCCCCTTCAAAGCTTGACCCCTAATAAAAGGAAAACTAATGAAAACAATAGGGGTCTTTCACCCGGAGCTTGACCCCCTAATAATATAATAATATTGTTGATAATAATAGGTACAGCCCATTTTGCTTGTTTAGAGTTACCGCTTTAGTCATGAGGGAGTAATCTGTTTTTCTTTTTGTTTTTTTCTTCTCCATGCATAAACTTTACGATTGTCTGCATTGACCTTGATTCTTAGAGCCCTCTACACGTATGGAGGCATCATGCTATTCTCCGCGGCTTCCACGAACAACTCACCACACACCCCACGAGAACGAACCACATTAGAGTGACCACGAGGAGGTTACCTCATGTGACTCTACCCTCCCTAGCAACCGGTCCAATTTGGTTGCTTAGGAGACCTGGCAGGATTCAAACTCACGACTCCAAGGGTGGAAGTCAGTGTTTTTACTCACTGAGCATCCCAGCCCCCCCACACGCCCCCCGTAGTACAAATGTAACTACTTTATAGGCATATATATTTTGATGTATACATTTACACTATATACATACAAATGACAAACCTCTTTTATAAGTGTATGAAATAAATATATATAATGATTTACATCTTTTTTAATAATTACATGTAATGATTTGCCATTCGTATTTTTACTCAAGTTTATGACATCATGACATTGGTCTGTTATGTCACCAACCAATCACTATATTGCTGATCATGGTTTGGAGTATCGATACATGTACCATTTTCAGTGAGCACAGGAATGACCAATTATCTCAGTCAGACAACTCAATCCAGATAAACTAATCAAATTTGCTAATGCATTTGAAGATCAGAATTAGCTAGAGAGGAATTATCATGATTAGAAGATCTGGAATATGCCATATCATCTGATGTTTTAAGCAAAGTATGAAGAACGGGCCGCTGAGTTTGTTGGCATGTGTTTTTTCAACAGACTTTGCACACTGCAAGCTCACCTATTAGCCTTTGAGTTGCTAATACAGGGCTTTACACACACTCATGGCTGCCCATTGTTTCACTCTCTCCTCCTAATACCACATAAATGTATGTCTGTGGGCATCGTTGTCACCATTCTTTTTTTCAAATAATACACACACACACACACACACACACACACACACACACACACACACACACACACACACCAAGAGAGTGATGTATGGTTGTGTAAATATAAAACCCTCTCTTCCTGCCATGGGTCGGTTTGTTCCATTATGGCAGGCGGTGGAGAAACTTAATCTTGCTGTGCCACAGCCCTCTCATCACTCAACAATATTCCTCTTTTTCCTTCCGTCTCTGTTGCTCTACTAGATATGATAGCTCAATACGCAACCCGCTATGTGCTAAAGGAATGTTCCTGGTTCAATACAAGTTAAGCTCTATTGACAGTATTTGTGACAATGTCCATTACCCATGAAAATAATTATGACTCATCCCTCAGTTTTTATCTCAGTACACACTTTAAAGAAACATTAGTGTGTTTAGGTGGCTTTTAAAAAGCAGGAATGTGATGCTTTCAATTTTTACAGTGCTTTGTTACAGCACTACAGAATTATTTAGTAAAATGCTGTATATTATGTTACTATTAAGCTGTACTTACAAGTTATATTTTTAAGTTGTTTAAATTATACATTTTTAAGGTGGGAGTACTTTTCTAAGTTTGAGCTGAGTTTGCTTCGTAAAAAGGCAGAAGTGGAGAGTGTTTGTGAAAACTCATTATTTTTGCTAATTTTGCTAAATATTTGCAATTTTTTTTTTTACAACGTAACGGTGGTGGCCCCCAAAAATAAATTAACACCTTTTTTTTCCTTTTATAAATAAATTTGGGCACCAGAAAAGATCAAATCTTGTCAAAAAGAATAAATGCAACCTCAGATAGCTCTTTTAAATCCACCAGTCACAGCAACAATTGTGAAAAAAACAGAGATAAAACACAAGTGCCAGTGACAAACACTATACAATATTTATTTTAAACAATAATGAAAATGTATGTTCAAATAAGTCAATGTAAATAAAGCAAACAATCAATTAAATTAACAAGTGATAAACCCATCATTTATGTGGATGTGCGTATAGGGTATGTGTGAGTGCATGGGATAAAGCACGAGCACTCTGATATCAGAGAAACAGTGTGAGCTGGTCAGGGGTGCATTTGCATGTACCTTGAATGGGTGTGAGGCACAAGCATCAAGAACACAGAGGGCAAGTTAAACCTTAAGGGATCCTTAATCAGCAGTCGGCAGGCTCTGTACACACCACTCCACACAAAACAGGAATTGTTTCACTGGTAGCTGTCCCATCTATAAATTCAGGCAAAACACAAACTTTAGTGTCAAGGCAAAACAGAACTGTTGTGTCAAGCGTCCCTTTCAGATCTCACACCTCCATTGCCATTTCATTTAATTTCTCACAGCACAAGTACACGATGGCAAAGTCTCACCTTTCGCTAACTCTGCACACAACTTTGTCCCACTACAACTGTCACACCTTAACATATGGCCATTTTATTGTCTCAGGTTAGGGATTGGTGGCCGATCAGGACTGGGCACATTTTCACTCCGCCACAGCAGATAACATTTAATGCCATGTACTTTCATTGTAAGTGCAATATCAGTAACGTCTAGGTTACGTATGTAACCTCCGTTTCCTGATGGAGGGAACGAGACGTTGTGTCGAAGAAGCGACACTAGGCGTCTCTCTTGAGCACCGAATATGCATGTGGTCTATGAAAAAAGGCCAATGAGAAGTTGGTAGACAGTATTTGCATACCCTGCCCCGGACATACGGGTATAAAAGCGGAGAAATACGTCGAGTTCATTCAGGATTTTTCTGAGGAGCCGGAAATGGTCCGGCCACTGCAGTGGCTCGGCTCAGCGACATGGCCTGGAGGACACAACATCTCGTTCCCTCCATCAGGGAACAGAGGTTACATACGTAACCTAGATGTTCCCCGTCTGTCGCTCACTTCGACGTTGTATCAAAGAAGCGACACTAGGGGTCCAATTTAAATTATGGCATGTGCTGAGCCGTGTACGTGTACTGCAGACACAGGAGCGGGGAGGTAATTTTACGTGCACATGCAACCAACTGTGCCACCACGAACAAGCGCCATTTCAGGGTGTAAAGTTGCCTGGTAGAAGGGGCTCTGTCTTGGTTGATTGTGGCTACGACCATGAGTGGTAGACCAGCTAGATCTTCCATGTCCCGACCAGGGGCCAGACGTGGAGGTTCCAAAGGTCTGGGTGCAGATGCAAGAGTGTGCACCGTCCCTGAGAAAGAAGGTCTTTCCTCAGGGGAATTCGCCAGGGAGGGGCTGTTGCGAGGAGTACGAGATACGAGAACCAGGCCTGGGTGGGCCAATAAGGAGCCACAAGGGTGACTTGTTCCTCTGTCCTCCCTGACCTTGCACAGCACCTGTGCAAGAAGGCTCTCTGGGGGATATGCGTACTTGCGCAGCCCCGCAGGCCAGCTGTGTGCCAGTGCGTCTGCCCTGAAGGGAGCCTCTGATTGGGCATACCAGAGCAGGCAGTGGGAGGTCTCTTGGGAGGCAAACAGGTCTACCTGGGCCTTTCTGAACCGTTCCCAAATCAACTAGACCGACTGGTGGGGAAGCCTCCACTCTCCACCAGGCAAGCGTTGTCATGACAGTGCGCCTGCTACCACATTGAGGTTGCAGGGGATGTGAGTGGCGCGCAGTGACTTGAGTCGATGCTGGCTCCAAAGGAAGAGACGACGGGCGAGTCGTGACATGTGGCAGGAGCGTACGCCGCCTTGGCGAATTATGTACCCTACCGCAGTGGTGCTATCTGACCTGATCAGCATATGTTTGTCTCAAACTAACGGGAGAAACTTCCGCAGGGCAAAGAAGACAGTCAGCAACTCCAGGCAGTTGATGTGCCAGCGCAGCGGGGCCCCTTTCCAACGGCCTGCTACTGCGCGCCCATTGCACACGGCGCCCCAACCCAATCTGGAGGCGTCGGTCGTGACCAAGACACGTCGGGACACCTGCTGCAAGGGTACTCCTGCCCGTAGAAAGTAGAGGTCTGTTCAGGGTTTGAATGTTTGGCGGCAGGCGGCGGTGATCGTCACACGGTGCATGCCACGGCACCATGCTCATCTCGGGACTCGAGTCTGAAGCCAGTGCTGAAGCGGTCTCATGTGCATCAACCTCAGTGGCGCGACCGCCGTGGAGGATACCATATGCCCCAGGAGCCTCTGGAAAAGTTTTAAGGGGACCATTGTGCCTGGCCTTAAAGTGGCGAGGCATCTCAACACTGACTGCGCACGCTCGTTGGTGAGACGTGCTGACATTGAGACTGAGTCTAACTCTATGCCGAGAAAAGAGATGCTCTGGACCGGGGTGAGCTTGCTCTTTTCCAAGTTGACCTGAAGTCCTAAACGGCTGAGGTGCCTGAGCACCTGGTCTCTGTGAGCACATAGTAACTCTCATGAGTGGGCCAGAATAAGCCAGTCATCGAGGTAATTGAGTATGTGAATGTCGGCTTCTCGGAGCGGGGCAAGGGCTGCCTTTGCGACTTTCATGAAGACGCGAGGGGACAGAGACATGCCGAAGGGGAGGACTTTGTACTGATACGCCTGGCCGTTGAACGCGAACTGTAAGAAGGGTTAGTGTCGAGGCAGAATTGAGACATGGAAGTATGCTTCCTTCAGGTCTACCGCTGCGAACCAATCTAGATGCCGAACGCAGGTTAGGATGTGTTTCTGCATGAGCATTTTGAACGGGAGTTTGTGCAAAGCTTGGTTGAAATCTCGCAAGTCCAAGATCGGTCGTAAGCCACTGCCTTTCTTGGGTACGATGAAGTAAGTGCTGTAGAGACCCTTCTTTATCTCGGTTGGAGGGACAGGCTCTATCGCGTCTTTGAGTAAGAGCGTAGCGATTTCCGCACGCAGGGATTTGGCATGTTCGCCATGTACTGCGGAGAAGCGGACGCCCGTGAAGGGGGGCAGAGGCCTGACAAACTGAATTGCATAACGGAGTTGGATGGTCTGGGCCAGCGAGACGGGTTGGGAAGTGAAAGCCACGCAACCAACTCCATGTTAGAGGCACCAAGGGGACGATTATTTTTGGCGTTCCCGGCGGGGCTTTGCAGCAGAGCAGAGCAGGTAAAATGGCGTCGGGAGGCGAAGACGCATCCCGAGGCTTTGGGGCTGAGAAAAGACTCAAAGCACTTACCTTGCTCCGCACACCCGGCAGGGGGCGGGTTAGCGACTGAGAAGAAGGTCCAACGTAGGCATCCTCTAGACTTGTCAGAACCGGCCGGCCGGGGAACAGTCATGGGGCTGATGGCGGAAGGTCCGCGTCCAGCGTGCTGGGACTGTTGAAATCTGGCGGCAGCGTGCCGTGAGAACGGCATTTGCGGGCCAGGTGACCCAGAGACAAAGGAAATAGCTCTTTTACTGAGAATGTGGGTGCAAATGAAATAAATCCAACAAAAGAATCTCCTCCCGGCCCTCCACCGGGGGACAGAGTGGTATTAACATCTCCAAAGCTAACGTCTTGGTCCCTGGGTCGGACATCTCAGGAGTGCCTGGGAGCCTTATGGGTCCTTGAGGGGGTCCATGAGACGGGGGACATCTGCTTCCTGCGGTGTGCTCGATGCTGGGGCTGAGAGCTGGGCCCGAGAGCTGGGCCCGGGTTGAGGCGGAGTAGGGTGTTTCTTTGCCGCAGGTTGACGCCCTCGGCGGGCAGATGGGGCATGGCCCATGGCAGCAGGCTTGCGGCGGGGCAGGATATGTGAGATGGCCTCCGTCTGCTTCTTCACCGTGGAGAACTGCTGGGCAAGTCCTCGATGGTGTCGCCGAAGAGGCCGAACTGGGAGACAGGGGCATTGAGAAAGCGAGACTTGTCGGTCTCACGCATCTCAACCAAGTTCAGCCATAGATGACGTTCCTGGACTACAAGCGTGTCCATCGCCTGCCCGAGTGACTGTGCTGTGAACTTCGTGGCCCTGAGGGCGAGGTCGGTCGCTGAGCGCAGTACCTGCAACACATCGGGATCAGGGCTACCCTCGTGCAGATATTTGAGTGCCTTGGCCTGGTGGACTTGCAGGATGGCCATGGCGTGCAGGGCGGAAGCGGCCTGTCCAGCGGCGCTGTAGGCTTTGGCAGTAAATTATGATGTTGTCCTGCAGGCCTTAGAAGGGAGCACAAGGCAACCCCGCCAGGTGGTAGGGTTTCCGGGGCATAGATGGAGCGCAACAGCCCTATCCACCTGGGGAATCGCCGTATATCTATGGGCCACTCCGCTGTCGAGGGTAGTGAGAGCGGATGAGCAGGCTGTGTGATGAGTGGAGAGAGGTGCTCTCCACGAAGATGCAGCTCATCGTGCACCTCCGGGAAAAACGGGACTGGGAGGGTCGAGGCTGTGAGCGGCGCGCGGACCCCAGGAACCAGTCATCCAACCGCGATGGCTGTGGGGAGTCCATCCCCATGCTGGCGGCGGCCCGGGCAAGCATGTCAGACATCTGCGCGTCAGCCTCAGCCTGGGCGTGCTGGCTCCGATGCAGCGGCGAGCTCATCCACCTCGAGCTCTAGAGGATAGGCAGGCTGACCGTGAGGCGAGCCGCTGTTGCCTCGAGCACGGACGGGAGTCAACGAGCATGCTGGGGGGCGGGTGGTCAATTCCGTGGGAAGAAGGAGCGACGTGGGGGTGGCTGGAGTGGCATGCTTTCTGTTGAAAGCAAGCCGCGACCACAACGTTGCCAAGGTCATGCCCTCGCAGTGAGAGCATGAACCATCCACAAACGCTGCCTCGGTGTGATCGCTGCCCAGACACACGAGACAACGCCTGTGGCCATCTGAAGCAGAGAGCACTCGACCGCATCCAGGAACTACACAGGGGCGGAATGGCATCTTTATAAAGACGCGTCCTAAAAAGGATGTTCAACTTCGCTGCGTAAAGCTCTTTTATAGAGAACTCTTTCCCCCGCTTTTATACCCGTATGTCAGGGTATGCAAATACTGTCTACCAACTTCTCATTGGCCTTTTTCATAGACCAGAGGCATATTCTGCGCTTCTTCGACACAACGTCGAAGTGAGCGACAGATGGGGAACTGTGATTTTTGCTTTAAAAAACAACTGAAGGACAAGCTGAAAATATTTTTTGAGGTAATGGACATCATGCCATAATTGTTAATTTGGAGCTTGACTTGGATTGAACCCGGAACATTTCCTTAAATCTATGTTTTGCAAATAAATATATATGTGTGTGTGTGTGTGTGTGTGTGTGTGTGTGTGTGTGTGTGTGTGTGTGTTTTCAGATGACACAGTCCAGCCCAAGTGCTGAGTTTAAATTTTTTAGCCTTGACCTTGTGTGAGCTCAGAGTGTTTCCCAGTCAGCAGAATGCTTTATCTTTGAAAGCAACAATCAATAAAGATAATTAATGATGCCTGCTGCAATGATAGCCTTACCAGTCATTACGACGCATTAATCCATACAGTCAGCCCGGGGTCAAGGCCAGTTGCCAGTGCTCACCTGAGGGTGGGGCACAAATTAAAATCATCTCCATGACAGGCCTTACTGTCAGACACGTTCTGATGCATGTTCCCTCGTCACAATTTAATTAGTGCCTGGCCAATGCCCCCACACCTGCAACAACTCTGTTTAATAGACAACATTAACACTGCCGAAAGATGCCTGACATGACTAGCAATTTAAAACATTTAAATGCACCGGTGTTTTGATTTTTATTTTTTTATTCTGAAAATCATAAATCACCTGTAATACCAATTCACTTTCAAAGCAGCCATATAAAAAATGCAATTCAGCAGCAAGGATAAAAATTGGATGCAGTCAGGAGAGGAGAGGAACCTGCAGAATATCATAAACGTTTTTACTGTAGCTATGGGGTTCACCAACATTCAATAACAACTAAAACTAAGATGAATATCTTTGTGTGAGTAGTTATAAAGGAAAAGTTCACTCACAAATTTAAATGCTGTCAAAATAAATACAAAATCTTGATGTCTGTTGTGTCTTCATGAGCACTATAAGATAAGCTTATTCGCAGAGGTTTACATGTTCACATGAGAACTTGCATTGTTTTGTACTAAAAATATTTTAGCTGAAAAAGGACTTTCTGATAGGGCTGAATGACTTGGACCAAAAAATTAAATAAAAGTTTTCTTTTTGAAAAATATTGCGATTTTATTATTAATATAAAAAAATGGAAAAAACTTTTGACCAAAATTAAGTAATGAGCAAACATGCTTTACTAGTGATAGAAATACTGTTCAAGAAAGGGTATTCACACTTGAGTCCACTTAATATAATGAAGAATCCATTGGCAGGTGGTAAGTGCAGGTAAGACTTTATTTTGCAAAACACAAAACTTGCTTAGAAGCCAAGGAATTGCAACCAAACAGCAACAACGCTACCTAAAGTCTGGATTCAAAAAGGGGCTTATAAACGACAAACAACTAATAACAAATTGGTGTGAAAAATGAAGGAAACAATCAATGTAAGAGTGTGTTATGAATTAAGTGCAGGTGAATGCACTAATGGGTGAATTATGGCCAACAAGGTAAAGAGTCCATGATTAGAAATCAGGTGAAGATGATCTTGTCATCATGCATTATCTTCACAGTTTATCCATTTACTGTGTACCTCTTTTTGACCACTTTGAGATGGGGTCTCAGCCCAATTTTGTATCATTATTTTTTGTAACCCAATAAGTATTTTTTTTGTATTATATAATATACAATTATTACTATTAAAATTATCATCATCATTAGGGGTGTGCAGCAAAGCCATTATCTGTATCTGTTCCTATTGCAAAATTATCTGTATCTGTATTTGGATGGAATTGGATATGGGTGGGGCTTAATCTGGAAGTGAGTCAATACAAAATAAAACACCCATTTTTAAATGTTATACTATTACATTTATAGCTTCTATAAAAACTGTAAAATATGCCATTATTTTATTTTTATATAATTATTTTCTTCTTTAATTTTTCTTCTTACTAGATGAAGCTGAATATGTAGGCTACATTAACTGTGGAATATGTTGTTAACTGTGGTTTGGTTCCCCCTCATATTTCTGACATTATTATTTGCTGAAACAGATATTTTATGTCTGTACATTTAATCAACATTATTCTGGAGGCAGGAGGTGTCAAGAAATTATTAAATTTCAAGCACACATTTTGCAGCTAATATTTAATAAAAATACAAACATCAACCTGTTGATGTCCACCCCCTTTTTGAGCACAAACCATGAAAAATACATACCTGAATTTAAATGGTTGCATTTACTGGACCCTTTGGAGTATGGACAAAGTTGTAATATCTTTTGAAAGAAGACACTTTGGGCTTTATTTTCCAAGTTTGAGAATTAATATATGGTGTTATTGTTAAAGTTAGAGAAGCTGAAGTTTATAGTAATGGAAATATTTTGTGCTGAACATGTTTATATAATCTAAAAAAAAACAATAATAAAAGTGCCAAGACAACCCAGAAATACAATGTTCTCAAAGCCACAAGTCTAAAGAATCCGTTTCAAATTTGAAGATGATCTAACAAAAAATTAGGTTCCTGCAAGCTTTTTTCTCAGTAAAATCTCTGGATGCGCACAGAGTAAAATTAAGGCTCCGCCTTTCAAGACGGCACAAAATCTGTCTGCACTGCTTGGCTATTATGAATAAAACTACACCGCATTTTTAAAAATAGACTTTGGAGATCGGCTCGTTTTGTTTATGAGACTCTAATATATAAGATAATATACAGTTTTACAACATGAATGCTGCTCAGATTGCATAGTTTGTTGAAGAACGATGACGAAGGGAAATTCTTTCGGTCTAGATCTCATGTAAACAATGGAGAATATATCAATATTTCTCAGATTTATCTCTTTTATTGACAAAAAGTGCTATTGGAAGTGCCATTTTCAATGAATGCATGTCATGGACAATTGACCCAAGTGTGGCGAACTGGATTCATCTGGCGATCGCGTTTTCATAAAAAAGGTATGAAGTCCCGTTTTAATATTGCGTGTTTTCATTTGTACTCCTGGCACAGATAACTAAAGTTTCTGGAGCATTGCTATTATGAAACAGAGATTGGATATCAATGTTGAACCCTTAGACTTGAATAATATGTTAACATTCATTACATTTATAGACATTATATATTAAACGTAAGCAGTGTGACGTCACTACCGAGTGCAGGGGAATTGCATATCAACAGGTTAAATGAAATTAAAATAAATCAAAATAGCCTACAAACAGGTAAAAATAATCCTGTGTAAGTCTATCAGGAATTTTTAGGATATACTTGAGGCTGATTTGTGTGCATTTATTTAACATAACATGTGGAGGACATCATTATTTTGTTAAATTGCATGTGCAAAGTCAGCAAAATTTAGTAGAATAAATGGCAAGAGTGAGCCTCTCTAGTTTTTCTATAAGAGAACATTGTAGTAATAATAATAGTAATAATAATAATAATAATAATAATAATAATAATAATAATGTAAAATATATATTGCACCTTTCCGGAGCTCAATGACACTTAACCCATTTAATCCCAATTTTTTTCCCAGAGATGACATATATTAATTTGTATCTGTAAGGATATTAATCAATCAATGTAAATTATTGAAAAAAAAAAAATATTTAAAAGTTCTTGAAAAAATGGGTTTTATGTCTGGTCACAAATGTGACCGGTAGTAGAACACAGAGAGTCTAGGTCTAATATGTTAATGCATTTACAAACTGACAAACCTCCAGCAATTAGTTTAAAGACTGGGTAAAATAGTTGGAATTAGTATTTTATTACATTAACAAAGAAGTAAACATTGTCTGGCTCAGTTTTAAAAAGGACAAAATAGCATTCTTTGCAGTAGTGCGGCATAAATAATCAAATAAAATGATGACAAAATGACATAAATTATAGGAAATAAATGTAATTAAAAAAAGTTATTTATTATAAACTTCATTGTAAACTGAAATAAATAATTAACACAATAAATAAGTAAAATTACAAAATGAAAAAAAAGTCCTTGTAAAAATAAAGGAATAAATTAAAAAATGCAATGATGGAATAAAAAAATGATGGAATATGAGCCTAGGGTCAGGAAACATGTAACAGTGCCAAGAAACATGTAACAATTCAATAATATCAATCAATCAGTTATCATTAATATCATATCAGTTAACAATCCTTAAGCAATAACAGTGGAATTATTAAAACAATCACAACTGTGTGCTGGCATGTAACTCATGGATTAGATGACATCTCCCTCAGACGTTATGAATCTTCTTGAAGCACTCAATATGCATTGGCTCACATTCTCACAGTCAAATGCTGTACGACCCTCACAGACATGACATCTGACAAACCTGTTTCCTGCAAAACAAAAGGAATACTTATACAATGATTTCTCTTTTGCATAGCTGTTGGAGTACATTTGTGGATGTTATGGTTCAGAAAACCTCTTCATAGAATCTGCTTTCCTGTGTTTATCGGCCAGTGAACAACACCATCAAACCAGGTTATATCTGCCACAGCAGCCGACATTAAGGATGGCCTCCCATGACCTTTTAGCGCAGTACCAAATTTTTTCAGGAATCTTTGGGCGACTACTCACTGAATTCCAAGGAGATCATAAGTCACCATTAATGACATCTTTGTGGAACAGACAACTGTTGACCACAGCACTATGGAGAGTCAAGTCAGAAATTGGCCACCACCACTTTTTTGATCTTATGGTGCTGTGGTAATGGGACACCTGAAGATCATATACTGTAGATCTACTCCTAACATTTGCTGGATGTAAGAGTGGATTATTTGAGGTTGCTGGAGGTAGTCATATGCCTTTCTTTCCTTGTTCCATCTCTTAACTGGTACCTCAGTGTAGACATTTTCCACATGTCTTGCAACAGTGACCACACTGTTGTCCCTCTACCTCACCAGTAGCTTTTCTCCTTCAGACCGAATTTCAGTGGAGCCCCTCGGTAACTTCTGGAATTCTGTCATTGGTTTAAATGGCACATCAAACAACTGGTTTTGCTGCATGGTCCCAGTGCACCCATATCCCTGCTTTGTCATCTCATCAATCAGGGATAATGTGGTGAAGAGGTTGTCATGCATGAAGTTGCATCCTCCTGGAACACCAGCTTGTTCAGCCAAAACCAGCACTATGCTGGACCCTTGACCTAGCCCGGTCTCTGGAAGAAGGGTATGCACTCCAGCATAAGTCTCCATGTGGTAGAGGTAACCCCCTGACTTAAAGCCCCAGGCTTAAAATCTTAGAACACCATAGAATACCAGCAGTTCCTCCATGCTTGAGGTTTGTCTTTATTCTGAACAGAGTAGAGATTTGACAGTTCTATGGAAAGCTCACTCACAGATGGTGGGTACATTGCTAAAAACACATCCAATGGATTTGCATGTGTTGCTTTTAGACATTGTGCTGCTGTTGATTCATACACAGTGTAGTCAGGCAAATTGCTTTTTGCTGTTTTTTTAGACTTTCTGAAGCGCCTACTCTTGTTTTTCCTTTTAATCAGCTGAGTAGGGATGCTTTCTGCCTGAGGCAGAAGTAGTATCTGAAGATGACAAAAAATATGATGAAGCAGCTTCAAGCTTTTTTGTGAGATTTCTTGTTTTGATTGTGAGTTTTGGTTGGTCCTCGCAGGCAGGTTCTATCTCCTAAAAATGATCAGATCCAAACAGTTCTGCAGTAGAATTCAAATTCTTGAAGGTAGGTGATCTGGAGTCACAAGTAAAATCCATGTCAAATGCATCGCTATCACAGTCGCTTTCAATTGCATCCTTCTCTGTCTTTGGGACCACTGCTATATTGCAAATTGCAGGCCCTGGATCACCAAGGTCAAGTAAATCCAAAACGTTACTTAAGGTCAGAATGACATATAGGGGACAAAGACTCCCAGTGCTATACCACTGCTCACAATTGTGACCATCTTCATTTATCTGCAGTCTGACAACAGAATAAACCATGTATTAATATAATTTCAATATGTATGTATAGGTAGCCCTTTCATGATGATGTGTGCAAAACGTTATGAGCTATTAAAAAATTAACTAAGGAAACTTACCTGTTATTTCTGAGCTTTGACATATCATTGTGTTAAGATGGCAGTACCAGGAAATAAATGTGTGTGGTCACTTGACTAAACTACCCAATCATGTTATACCTGCCCTGAACTCATGTAGACATCTTAAATTTGCATTATAAATGAACATGTGCTTCATAATAATAGTTGCTTTTTAATGCCACACTAAAATATGTGAGGAAAAAGTGTGGTCACAATTGTTACCAGTGGGATTATATGAATTAACATTAGAGCTGAAAATTGCCACAGAACTCCCTTTTTGATATCACAATGATATTTCCAAGCCGATTCAATATGTATTGTGATTCTGTAAGTATTGCCATTTGATGTTTTGATAGAATAACTTAATTAAAATACAAAAAATGTTAAGTCCTCTTTCTCAGAAAGAAATGTCTATTGAAGAACAGTTGTGTCTGAAGTTATTTTCACAGTTAATTTACAGGTAAAATGTACAAATCGACCAGTCAGTGCATTGTATGTGCTAGGTGACTAGTGCTAAGGAACCTATGTATAAGGGTGCATTATGTCTATTTTTATTCAACAAATAAATATATACAATATGTCATTTTAAATTATCAAGCAAATTTTGTTATTTAAGAATATAAAATATGTCATACATTATATTCCCATATGATATTGTTAATATTGCTACATACAAATGAAGGCTAAAGAGTACATTTGTTCAAGAACCATTTCTGAGGCTGTACTGAATTATAACACATTCACCTATTGTCCCAATGTCGTTGCATTTTATTTGCATATGCATCCTGGAATAGTCTAAGCAGCATTCTCATAGACAATATTATTCTTAAAAAATGCTCCCAGATGACTGACAGAGAAAAAAAAAAAATCGGAACTTTGTTGGCGCCAAAGCGCGAATGAACGTCTAAACAAAAAAGCAAATCAGACACACGCATCGCAGTGCCCCTGTGTCAATTGGCCTGGCCCACCTGTGGCCCCCTAAATTGGAGTGGTAGAATGGCAAGAGTGGTATTCTCATTTTCCATCCCACTGAGAGTTCAGTGACCCCACATGATAATAAAAAAAAATAACGAACCAAAAACTTCTGGAGAAAAGATAGATATTGAGCGTCAGTTTTGTATGTTTGGACCTGCCAGCTCCAGTTTCAGTTCTACTTAATGTGGATTATACAGTACAAGCTGGTGTAAATGTGTAAGTGTAAGTTAAGTTACATTTATTATAAAGCAATTTCCCATGTTATTATCAAGAAACCCAATCTGGATCTGATTTTCTGCCTTATTGAATGCACCTGTGCCCAATTCATTATAGATCGCACTTATTCGGCAAGCATTCATTATAACATATTTTTTGTAAGTGTATCTGTCAGATTTTTTTTCTGGAACAACATACAGTACACACTTATGTTATTTATAATTAAGTATTTTATCACTGTCTTTAATTTAATGTTTTGCACTCTACAATGAAGAAACAAGACAAATGTGGTGCTATAAGTTTGGCAAAACAATGAAGTGACAATGATGAAACAGTACGCAAGCGCAGATGTAAAGAATCAGGTATGAAGAAAAAGCAGCTAGCAGTATACAGGGCCACACCGCACCTGCAATGACAAATTTATTATGAATTAATACACATAAAAACATAAAATTGGAATCCTTAAAAACCACCCCACTAAAGCCCAAACAAATGTTCTACCTGCAGTGAGAAAGGCTCTTATACACTAAGCTCATCACATCAATGCACTTCAACCTAATAATATATACAGATTAATATTGGTATTAACAGGCGCAAGAATAAAAAGCAAACGTGCAACTCCCTGGGAGAGAGAGAACAAAGCAGTTGATCCTGTGTTTCTCTTGCAAATGAAATGCAGGAGAAGCACTATATAGTTTACAGGAGAGAAAGAAACACAACCTCCTCTTTAAAAACATAATTTATCAAGCAAATACTTAACGCACTGCACACCAATCTCAACGGAGAGGCACACATGTGCCCAAAAACGAAGAATTGAGCTTAATATTAGCAACTGTACTCTCTAATTAGAGGTGCACACCAAGCGTGCCTCAATAAGGAATGCACATAGACACTAACAGACATAATAATGATAAAAAAAAGTGCACACACATTAAGGCCATCTTATTGGTAACTTATAAATATGATGCATGCAACTTTTTAACATTCACAGTAATCGAGATAGATACATTTAAAAATGTAAATGTTACAGTGGGCCATTTAAAATAAACTAGTGCTTAAAACTGTGAACTAATGTTCTTAAAAAATCTTAAAAGAATCTTAACTGGTAACCATTTTCAAAACCTGTACATGCTGATTATAGCCTACTGATTAAATTCTTAATCTAAAAACTTATAGTGCCCATATTATGCTAATTTACAGGTTCATGATTTTATTTTCGGGGTCTACTAGAACAGGTTTACATGCTTTAATGTTCAAAAAACACATTATTTTTCTCATACTGTACATTGCTGGAACACCTATTTTCCTCGTCTGCCTCTCTTTCCGAAAATCCCAGTCTAATCTGATTAGTCAACTGGCCCAGTCTGTTGTGATTGGTCAACCGTGTTTCAGAAATGTAACGCCCCTTACCATAACTGAGTTTCAGGCTTCCTTAAAAGCTGTAAACACTATTGTAACTACAGTAAAAGTGGCATCGGTTTTTGCCGTACCAGTCTGAGTCTGAGTCCGATAATGAAAATTTGAAATAACAAGCTGATCGACCCAAACCACCTTCGCAAGCATGACTTCAGCAGTACGTTTCACAGTGGTAAGATTTAATATTGTAGATTTCTTACAAGTACACTGATTATTATGAACCTAACAAAGCTTCAAGTAAAAGACACGTGGTGCATCTAAGTTAGTCATCTTTTGCTGGAATGGGTGTAACCACAATTTGTTCGCCCGAGCTATGAACGGAGAACAGAGGCTTACTCCAGTTTAGTGAGCAAGTTAGCCGTGGACTACCGTGGATAGTGACCGTACCATTATAGCTTGTAATAATTATCTAATTATATAAGACTCTTGAGATAGACCATTTTGTTACCTAGATTTAGGTAAAAGCATGGTCACAACTGAATAGTAAACCCTTACCAAAACAATAACGTTACATAGCAAGTTAGCAGAGCAGCTGAGTAGCAAAACTATTTCAACACAATAACATTAGCTAGCAGGTTAGTATAGGCCTACAGGTGTGCACTGGGGGTACACCATAGCGACAACACAAAACTCTGCATTTGAAATCTCGGTATGTGGATAAATCCACAAATAATCAAACATACTTACAGGTTGTGATTCTGAAGTGCCAGATTGTCCCAACAAATTGGGAACTACACCATCTTTCAGGAGTGAAAATCTTGAAAATCCAGCATTGGTTGTGGTTGTACTGCTGAAGAATAGTGGTAAAAATACATTTTATCCAAAGACTCTTCAATTCATCTGCCCTTGGAAGTTCAAAGAGGTTTTGCTTTCACAGTGAAGAAAACAGCATCTCCTCGACATAGTGACAACACTAACCCAACTCATCCTGACCTCAGCTATAACTATCTTTGTTTGAGGTTGGGCCAAAGTTGCCCTTAGGCGGGCATTATGCAAATGTGTTACATAGTGACATAGATACTTCACAGAAGAAATGGCTGGACTACAAACCAGCCGTTTTTTTTTTTTTTTTTGTAGTTCTTGAGCAGTGTTGTCTGTGGGAGTGTATAACTCCCTTTTGCATGGACTTTGTGCTTTGTAACTTTGCAGAACTTTAACATGCACAAACAGCTCTATTACACACTAAAGGAAAGGAAAAAACACAAAAAAGCATAATAGGGCATCTCTTGATGTAGCCTGCCATTAATTTTACCCAACAATTTGACTTCATAAGTCATTCTAAAGAACAGCATGGAAACATGGCTTAATGTTTGTGGGTAAAACCAGAATGTTAGGGTGCATTGACTAATTGAAACATTTGTCATGAGCCTGATTGTTTATATATTTTAAAATGTTCACTCAAATTTGGTGAAGCTTTGCTCGTCTTTAAAAAATTCCATGTCCGCAAATATTAAAACAGCAAATTAAATTTTAAATGTGTACAGGGGACATTTAACATATAATATAGTTGCCCTCCTACAAGCACCCCAGCATAAATGGGTTCTGTGAAACATAGCTAAATTTCTGTTACCCACCTATCAAGAAGAAAAAGAGCAATTTCTGCATCTGTCTTCATGCCTTTTACCTCTCGGATGTCTCTCCACTGCTGAAAAGCCTTGTCGATGTTGATGCGGCTCCTAGCCCTTTACTTATCATAATCTTTCTTTTTAGGGATCCAAGCAACGAAGGTGCAGGAACCCTATTTTATTTGTTCCGATTTTCTTATTATTAGGGGTCCAAGCACAAAGTGATGGAACCCTATTGTATTTGTACTGATTTTCTATTTATTAGGGTACAAGCACTGAAGGTGCAGGAACCCTATTGTATTTGTAATGATTTTCTTTTTATTATTAGGGGTCAAGCCCTGAAGGGGCAAAGACCCATATAGTTTTTGTTAGTGTTCCTATTATTAGGGGTCAAGCCCGAAGGGGCGAAAACCCCTATTGTTTTTATTAGTTTTCCTATTCTTCTTCTTTTGCTTTTGAGTCTATGGCAGCCAATAGAACAGCTTGCGGGAAATTTATGAAATTTGGCGCACAGATAGAGGACAGTCTGATATGTTACCATAGCAAATTTGGCAACCGTACCTCAAACCCTTTAGCGCCATCAACTGCCCAAATTTGCACTCTCGTTTATGTTAATAACTTTTGAACCGTGAGTCATAGAAACAAAATTTCATTGAAATTACATCATTTTCCGCCATTTAGAATTTTCTTAAAAGCCTACTTTTTCGACCTCGTCTTAGGTTGTTTGACCGTTTTGCACAAAAATTTTACTGCATCATCTAGAGGCAGTCACTACAAAGTTATTCACAGAATTTTTATAAACCATACCATTTTTGAATGGCTCTTCAATGAATTGTATGAAGAGCATGCCAAAATGGACTTGAGGGTATATCTCCATAACACTTTAGTGTATTCAAAACAAACATATTATTTGTTATAGGCATCATGACTCAAAGGTGCCTGCTGAGTTTCAGAACAGTGCCACCTAGTGGTCACGAAATATGAAAAAGCTAATTTTTCCTTATAACTTCTGAACAGTTTGTCATAAAATCATCAAATTCGTCTCATTAGATTCAGTGGGTTTAGCGAGTCCAACGATATGAAATATTCCTATGTCGGCCATTTTGGACATCGGCTATTTTGAATTTATTGAAAAACATACTTTTTTTTAACTCTTCCTAGGCCATTTGTCTGATTTGCACTAAAATTGGCCTGCATTATCTAGAGGCACTCAAGACAAAAAGATATTCACAGAATTTTGATAAAACGTACCATTTTTGAATGGCGCTTCAAAGAATTTGATGAAGAAAGCACAATATTGAACGAGGATGTATATCTGCATTGCTTTGAGGGATTGGGACGAAAATAGGTATGTGTCATCACCATTAGGCCCTGAGTTTACCTGCAGCGTTTTGGCACACTTCCTCCTACTTGTCACGAGATATGAAAAAAGCTAATTTTTGCTTATAAATTCTGAACAGTTTGTCATAAAATTGACTAAAAACATACTTTTTCAAACTTCTCCTAGGGCGTTAATCAGATCTTCACCAAACTTGGCCCAGGTCAGCGCTAGACCATGGAGGCAAAAAGTTATCAAAATAATTTGTATCCATTAAATTGTCTAGAAGATATAATCCGCTATATTTGACTATTGTGGCCCATTATGATTAATATTCCTGTATCTTGTATTCAAATGCCAAATTTCACAAAACTGTGTAAATATGGAAAATATGGGGGGGGGGGGGGTGTAGATAGTTAGCCTTTTCAACTGACCAATGAAAGCTATAATACATTTTTGTCCACCAGAGGGAGCCACAGGATAATAAACCCTTTTAAATCTAAGGCTTTTATGAGTGTATAAATGCATATAAATTTATTTGAAGAAGCATGGTACACTGACAATGTCTTCTGACTTTTAATATTAGTTTTCAAATAAATCTGTGATTTCCAAAAAGATTATAGATAATCAAATGTCACCTTAATTTTTACATATCCTAAAAATATTTAAAACATATTTTTCAAGTTGCCAGACATGATTAACTGTCACATTGTTTTAGAGATATGTTTATATATGTCTAGAATTATATTTTGTGCTTATTTTTCCATTATCCACATTTCTGTCTCGTGTCCGAAAACTGTAAATTGCTGCATTAAAACCAGCTCAAAATTGCCCCATAGGCATACTATGGCAAGGCTCTTGCGCATGAAAACAATATTTTTATTTTGTTTCCCCACAATGACAAGACAATGAATTCTGTGTGATCATATCTCCCAATCAGAATGTTGTAGAGACATAGGGGTGGGTTCATTTCACTTAGGCTACCACTCAGTCTTTAACTCTAGAAAGGACGAGCATGTGGTCATCTGACCGTTGTGCTTTAAGAAAAAAAACATCTTTTCACTCGATCAAATTCCAGGGCCCTACTTTCTTGACTTTTCCTAGACATTTGAGTTTTATCACCCAGTGCGCTTAAATTTTCAAAACCGCTCCAGGAAAAGCTAGTTTGAAGGTATTTTGCTTCTAATTCTATGAACTGACGGCCGCCTGTATGTATATATATATATATATATATATATATATATATATATATATATATATACATACATACATTGAAAATATAGACAATATAGACAGTAGGCCTATAGTCTATATATTTAAGATAATGCAAGTATCTATGTGAATATATTGTGTATATATTCAGTCATTTTTGTTATCAATTAATTCAATATCAATTGTTAATAATATACCATTCAATGTATTTTCAGTCTTTAAAAAAATATTTTCATCGAATTAATGTAATTCTTTACGTCCAGATTTATTCTGTTTGTATTACCGTTTCAGAATATTTAAGATGCCATTATTCTATCTTAATATTATAATTATTATGATATAAGAAGAATGATAATGAATTTTTTGTGTGCGCAATTAAGTCCAGTGTGTTCATCAACAGATATTGTGTTTATTAAAAAAAAAGTTGGCCTATAAATGCTTTATATATATATATATATATATATATATATATATATATATATATATTAGTAGCACAGAAGCAACTTTTTCTCCTTCCCCACCTGCCAAAATTAGACAATATCAAGTCAGCAGATGTTCAGGGAACAATTACTGATTCAATAGCACGTGTAAACACATGCACGGAAAGGAAAGCTTTTATTTCAGCTTCAAGAATTCAACAATTTAATTACGAATCACAGCAATAAAATTATTAATATTATTTATACTATATACACTCAGTGCCAGCCCTAGAGTTTTGGGGGCCCTAAACAAAAATAGTGTATGGGCCATATAGGTTTCTGAACCAGCCAAAAAGAAGAGAAATTAGATATTTTCTAAATAGAAAAGCTCTCATTTCAGATAGCGAATTTTACCAATAAGTTACCAGAACAGTAGTAAGTCTTGTCTTGAAATACTTTAATAGTTCTCCTGAGGAGAAGGAGGAAATTATACAAACAAAAAAATGGATGGAAGCAGCATTACAATTAACCATTTGGGGTCTGAGGGTGTTTTGGTGCCCTGGAGAAGTTTTGACATGCCTTGACATGTTCTTTTTTCAGTTGCTCAAAAACATATTAATGGCTAAAGTCTGATAACACTGTATTCAGCACAGACAGGGCTACAATAATATGTGAGCAACATGTGTGTACATGTTTGTATTTTTGAGAAAATAACTTATGTGTGGTTTGTGAAAAAACATAAAAAATATAGGTCATTGAAATAAGGCCATATAACACATACTAAACCTTTGTTCACAAGCCTTTTGAGAACTGGATCTTGTAGCCTGGAGTTTTTGCTACAAAATGATGTGAAAACCATCCTGAACACTCATTCATACAAAACAACATAGTTATTAGTAAGATGTTTTAATGTTTTTAAAAGAAGTCTCTTCTGCTCACCAAGGCTGAATTTATTTGATCCAAAATACAGTAAAAACAGTGAAATTGTTTACAATTTAAAAGAACAGTTTTCTATTTGAATATATTGTAAAATGCTTTGTGATCAAAACTGAATTTTCAGCATCATTACTGCAGTCTTCAGTGTCACATGATCCTTCAGAAATCATTATAATATGCTGATTTTCTCATATGGGTATATTTAAAGTGCATTTTACTCATTTAACCTGAACACATATTTGCAAGCACAAGCTTTGTTGATGATAATGAGGCAGCATAAACACTAGATAAAATATAATCTAAACATTCACATTTTTTTATGTCATATTGCATATCATATTTATATCATACAGCATACAATTTAAATACCTGCTGTAGCCGAAACAACATTTTAAATGAAACTAAAACTTGCTTATTAGGACATATTTCAAATTTCATTACTCTGAAACTCACGCTACTCCTGGCTGGCAAGTCTGGAAACAGTCCCACTAGTAAAATATGTACATGTTTATATAAAATAACTTGTCAACTAACATCGCTTTGTTTCATACAGATTACATTGCAGGAGAATATTTGTTTTAAATTTGATTTGTTTTAATTAAAAGTAGACATTTTAAGCTTTCTTTAGACATATGTTTCACGTTTGTGTGATAAGTTTTTGCAGAGTTTCAGTTAATTTTTGTGACGTGTTTCAGATATATGCTCACGAGCCCAGAGACTGCTTACAGCTCACCCATTTTATTTTCTTTATTTTACAAAAGTACAAGGTTTTGTTTTTATTGTGAGTGTACACAAATAAAAGTAGACCCTTTATAGTCTCTAATGATGTCTTACACTTATATGTATACCCCAAAAACGACGGAGTATTTTAAGTTGTTTCCGCTGTAATGACGAAACAAATCCAGCACACAAAAAGTAGCAAACAATATTAAAAGAGGCCATGCTTCTTCTGGCATGCACTATCGTCTAATTCGGGAAAACAGCATTTCTCTGATCCAGGTGGGTACGTTTGCTTCATGATGGCTGGACATCTGTTACCTAGCTCCTGGCAGTTGACAAACGGAAACATCAGAGTGCCTCTCGCACCAACACAATTTAAAATCCTCCATCCTAGTTCCAAAAATAAGTTTAAGAAATTTTGAAAAATATACGAGACGAAACATACGTTTCATTGATTTGGTTGTATATTTTGCTGATTAGAGTAATTGATGGGGGGGGGGGGCCCCGAACCAATCGCGGGCCCATAAACAAATGTTTAGTTTGTTGATTGGGTCGGACCGGCCCTGTATTTAATATTAAATTAATATAAATATAAACTGGCGCTCCTCCAGTTATAAGTCTTCAATCACAACGTAATTTATGCCAAACGAGAACAAAATTATACAAACTAAATATAGGAGCATATCCTAAAATAATTGTAACACAATGTTGCCAGGACAAATGGATCTGGATCAACCGTAGACAGAATGTAGATAAATTCAGTCTATTAGCATTTATAGGCCAACTGCTGCCTAACTCGCAGTGACATTTTTAAGACCAATCCATTGGCAACACGCAAGAGGTGCCATCTAGCGATCATTATGTGTCAGTAGCAGTGTCCCTGTCTGAAGACTAGCCGGTCATCTGACTTCTGAATTTGCACTATTCACAGGTTACAGTAGCTCTGCGCTTCTAGTGTTAAGTATCATCATGGAAATGGCGTAGCCATGTCATAGAAACTATTTATAGCACCCTAGCAACCACCCCCATATAATTCCTTTCAAAATGGCTGAGAAGGATATTTTTAGAACAGAATTTTGTAGACACTTGGGGATTGGATCTTTTGAGTCAGGTTAGTAATCAGCCAATAAGAATCTCTCTGGTCACTAGCTAGCCACGCCCTGCCAACCATTTAGGACACCTTAGCAACCAGCCTTATCGACTTTCATTAAAAATTCCTGAGAGGGATATCTTCGGATCAGAATGGACTACAGACATGACAGTTGGCTTGTTTCACTTGGGTGATCAATCAATCTTCATGTATCCACTTGAAAAACTACTTAGCCATAACCTAGCAACCATTTAGACTACCCGAGCAACCTGCCCCAATGACTTCCATTCAAAATGCTTAGATGGGGAGCTCAGGATCAGAATGTCGTAGAGACTTCTGGTTTCATTCATTGGACTCATGGTAGCAAGGAACCTTTTGAGTATCACCTTGGTAACTGCCTTGCAACCAGATGGCGTTACCCTAGCAACTAAGTAGCAAATCGCATGTCTCTCACCCAGAACATTGTAGAGATTTCTGGTTTCAAACATTTGACTCAGGGTAGCAAGAAGCTTTTTGAGTATCACCTTGGTTACTGCCTAGCAACCAGAGGGGGTTACCCTAGAAAGAAGCCTTTTGAGTATTGCCTTGGTAACTGCCTAGCAACCACCATGTAACAAATCACATATCTCTGCACCAGACCATCGGAAAGACATCTGGTTTCGCTCATTTGACTCAGAGTATCAAGGATGCTTTTCAGTTTCACCTTGGTAACTGCCTAGCAACCAGATGGGGTTACCCAAACAATCAAGTAACAAATCACACACACACACACACACATACATATATACATACATATACATATATATATATATATATATATATATGAATAAGATCTTTGTTTATTTGGCCATGACTCTTGAATCAATTTGCTTCAAAAGATATGGATCCACTGGAGTTGTATGGATTAATTTTATGCTGCCTTTGTGTGCAGCTTCAATTTTTTTGTACACAATTTTCAACACATTATTTTAGGCAGGATCTATTCTGTCAATTTGTATTATTTAGCATCCACTTGATCATTTCTGTCATTTCTGATTGTTTTGTTTGTTTCTTCACATGTGCTTGGACTCCGATGATTGCAGCTTGCAGCTATATTTATATAAAGTGTCAGCATGTCAGAGACCATAAGTCATAGAGATTCTTAGCAGAATGGTTCCAAATCCCCCCACTACTCAGGCGCACAGACACACATCCATCGGACACTATGTGGTGCTAAAAAAAAATAATTTGGGCCATAACTCTTGGGCCGTAAGGGCTATAAATTGTATTTCTTTTAAAGAAATAATTTTTTTTCCTCTGATTCCTTGCGTAATTCCAAAGAATGCCCCCAGTGAGAATTTCGTTTTCCTGCTATTTTGGATTGTTAGAAATAAATTCAACTCATCCTAGGCCGTTTGCCTGATCTGAACCATACCAGTGCAGAAAGACGCAGCAGAGTCCCATTATGGAAAGTTATCAAAGAAATGTTTTAATTCTGATCTATCGTCAAATAGTATGCCAAAACATTTGTAGTGGGCATGTGTCATGTTTATGCTGTTGATTCCTGTTTTTTATGTCTTTTATTTTGAAAAGTTCATGTCATGTCTTGTTTCCTTGTCATGTGTATTTCCTGTTTCCCCGCCATGCTTATGTGTCTTGTTTTCATTGGTTCATTGTTTAATTACCTTGTTATCAGTTCTAGTTTGTCATTGGTTTTAGTTTATTGTCTTGTTATCTTGTTTAGAGTTTAGTTTTTCCATTGGCTATGTTTCCCCCATGTCCTTGTATTTAAGCCCTCTTGTTTGCCATTGTCTCTTGTTGTGTGTTGATATATGTGAGTGTAGTCCATGTTTAGTCAAGCTATGGTTAAGTCAAGTTTATGTCAAGTTCATTTTTAATGTTTGTTCAAGTTTATAGTTAAGGGTTTTGATATTTACTTTTTTTAATAAAACTGCACTTGGGTTCTTCACATCTTCATTACCTTTGCCAACAGCTACATGCATTACAGCATGTCTATTTAACTAAAATGATTACAACTTTTGAACGATTTGAGATATCACCGAATTTGGTAAATATATGTGTGGGCTCATTGTGAGGACACACACAAAATATTGCACACCTTTGCCTCTTGTAGGCACATTAATAATTAAAAAAAATAAAAATGACCATTGGTCCCATCGACTTTTTCATGCAGTGTCTTTGTCAAAGGTGCCGTCAATATCTTTTAGGATAGTCACATATCTTTAAAAACAAAACTGCCATCGACCAATCAGCTTTCAGCAGCTTTTATATAGGGTTAAATAAGGCAGATTGGAACTAAGCTTGGTATGCCTATTTTTCTGTTGGTCCAAGAGGTCTGTGCAAAATGTGAAAAAAATGGCCTCCGGGAGGCACTATGGCATTTTACATACATGTAAAATATTGTATGTTCCGCTGTTTTTCACAACAAAAAAAAAATCACTTTATTCATACCATACTGTAGATAACCTTATTCTGAACAATTTAGCCTCATGTACCATTGGTGTGTGAAAAAATGTTAAATACTTTTTATCAAATATACTTTACAATTAATACTTTTCAAATACTTGAAAAAAAGTCAAATTTACTTTTGTATGCAGATTATTTGTCGAAGGTGACATCAAGGTCTTTGAGGACAGTTGCTATCTTGAAAAATATTGCTGCCATTAACACATGAACTTTTAGCAACTATTTGAACTAGTCCTTGGCCATTTGCCTGATCCCTGTATGAAAAGATGTCAAAGGATTTTTTAAATATTTATTTATCATCAAATGGAACACCAAAATGTACTTACGGTAATGCCATGGCCACTTATACTGAAATGTTATAACTTTTGAATACAGTATATAATTTTTCTTCAAAAGATAAGGATTCAACCATTGGAGTCGTTTGGATTAATTGTATGCTGCCTTTATGAAAAAATTTGGGTAAGGCAGGATCTTGTCACAGATCGACTGGGTTCACTCTCTCCCTTTCCCTCACTGCCAACATTGTGCTCACTCTCCCCTGAGTTCTGATTAAATGTACATGCATGTCATCAGTACTCTATTCATGTACTGCATTTAAGCCCTGCTCACATTCACTGTCTGTTCATGTCTATGTTCTCCCTAAGACTAAGGACTCCCTAGTTCCCTATCTGTCACTCACTCAAATTTGTGTCGATGAGTTGACACTAGGAGTTCACATTTGGGAGCCCAGACATCTCTGATCTTTGTGAAAAGGCCAATGAGAATTGGCGTGTGGAATTTGCATGCCACTCCCCCCAGACATACGGGTTTAAAAGGCTTGCCGCTTGCAAACACACACACAGACTTCTTCGGAGCCGAGCAGATGCATTCACAGAGCTGAATTCCTCCAGCCATTACGTTCATCTCTCTCTCTCTCACTCTCTCTAAAGCTGTTGGATCTATGGCACATTACAGTGGTTCTCCCCCTCACACACTACGGTTGTGTTGATCAACACCCCTGGGCGCTTTGACAGCTGAGCAGAGCTTCTTATTTATATATACACGTGTGTGTGTGTGTGTATATATATATATATATATATATATATATATATATATATATATATACAGGTGCTGGTCATATAATTAGAATATCATCAAAAAGTTTATTTATTTCAGTAATTCCATTCAAAAAGTGAAACTTGGATATTATATTCATTCATTACACACAGACTGATATATTTCAAGTGTTCATTCCTTTTAATTTTGATGATTATAACTGACAATTAATGAAAACCCCAAAATCAGTATCCCAGAAAATTAGAATATTATGAAAAGGTTCAGTATTGAAGACACCTGGTGCCACACTCTAATCAGCTAATTAACTCAAAACACCTGCAAAGGCCTTTAAATGGTCTCTCAGTCTAGTTCTGTAGGCTACACAATTGTGGGGAAGACTGCTGACTTGACAGCTGTCCAAAAGACGACCATTGCAACATCTTGCACAAGGAGGGCAAGACACAAAAGGTCATTGCTAAAGAGGCTGCCTGTTCACAGAGCTCTGTGTTCAAGCACATTAATAGAGAGGCGAAGGGAAGAAAAAGATATGGTAGAAAAAAGTGTACAAGCAATAGGGATAAATGCACCCTGGAGAGGATTGTGAAACAAAACCCATTCAAAAATGTGGGGGAGATTCACAAAGAGTGGACTGCAGCTGGAGTCAGTGCTTCAAGAACCACCACACACAGACGTATGCAAGACATGGGTTTCAGCTGTTGTATTCCTTGTGTCAAGCCACTCTTGAACAAGACACAGCGTCAGAAGCATCTCGCCTGGGCTAAAGACAAAAAGGACTGGACTGCTGCTGAGTGGTCCAAAGTTATGTTCTCTGATGAAAGTAAATTTTGCATTTCCTTTGGAAATCAAGGTCCCAGAGTCTGGAGGAAGAGAGGAGAGGCACAGAATCCATGTTGCTTGAAGTCCAGTGTAAAGTTTCCACAGTCAGTGATGGTTTGGGGTGCCATGTCATCTGCTGGTGTTGGTCCACTGTGTTTTCTGAGGTCCAAGGTCAACGCAGCCGTCTACCAGGAAGTTTTAGAGCACTTCATGCTTCCTGCTGTTGACCAATTTTATGGAGATGCAGATTTCATTTTCCAACAGGACTTGGCACCTGCACACAGTGCCAAAGCTACCAGTACCTGGTTTAAGGACCATGGTATCCCTGTTCTTAATTGGCCAGCAAACTCGCCTGACCTTAACCCTATAGAAAATCTGTGGGGTATTGTGAAGAGGAAGATGCGATACACCAGACCCAACAATGCAGAAGAGCTGAAGGCCACTATCAGAGCAACCTGGGCTCTCATAACACCTGAGCAGTGCCACAGACTGATCGACTCCATGCCATGCCTCATTGCTGCAGTAATTCAGACAAAAGGAGCCCCAACTAAGTATTGAGTGCTGTACATGCTCATACTTTTCATGTTCATACTTTTCAGTTGGCCAACATTTCTAAAAATCCTTTTTTTGTATTGGTCTTAAGTAATTTTCGGAGATACTGATTTTGGGGTTTTCATTAGTTGTCAGTTATAATCATCAAAATTAAAAGGAATGAACACTTGAAATATATCAGTCTGTGTGTAATGAATGAATATAATATCCAAGTTTCCCTTTTTGAATGGAATTACTGAAATAAATCAACTTTTTGATGATATTCTAATTATATGACCAGCACCTGTGTATACTGTATATATATATATATATATATATATATATATATATATATATATATATATATATATATATATATATATATATATATATATATATATATACTAATATATATATTTTCCTCCATAAGAGTGGCACAACAAAAGTGTTTTTTTTCAAGATGCATTTTTGTTTGTGTCTATTTCCTGGTTGCGGTCCATATCTCTCTGCTTCTGATGGCCACGATCACTGTCTTACGTGTTTGGGTGCCACCCACGCGGAGTCAGCGTTCGTGGATGGTTCATGTGCTCATTGCGAAGACATGACCATGGCTATGTTGCGGTCATGGCTCACTTTCGTTAGAGAGCAAGCCACCCCAGCGGCCCCCCGTCTCGATCCTTCTACTTACAGGTATGAGGCGGGGTCGGTTAGCACTGGTGGTGATATGGGGACATAAATGGGAGCTTCTCCGCTGGGTATTCCCCCACGGACCTCCCATTCCCCATCACGCTCGTAGGCTCCTATCAAGCTCTGGAGCGAGTTTGACGGTCCGTCTCACGGCTGGCCCGTGATCTCGTTCGGGCACGCAAAGAAGACAAGTTATCGTTTGCAGAATCGGAGAGCGGACTTGCCTTGGGCTACACAGGACCTTGAGGGGCTGGTCACTCGACTCCCTAACATCCACGAGGGGGCTGGGAAGTGGATTAGAGTGTTTGAAGAACAAACAATGGGCAAACTGTTATCTGTGGGGGACATTAAAGCACTCATGGCAAAAATTGTAGGAGGAGCAGATATGGGTAAAATCCTTCAAGCATCTGGTTTGGAGAGAGCTGTGGACTCGTATTACATGTGTAGCAGGGTGACTGAATCCACTTAGGAGGATATAATCCACCTGTGCTTAGTTTATCAACCTCCCCTTTCTTGTGTAATATATAAGGGATGTGCGGTGGCCGCTTGGTATGGGTTGTGGTATCGCCCTCGTGACGTCATCTGTGGTTGCCGCAGGTATGTGATTGTTTGGGGTGAACTCGTGCTTTCTCGTTTTGTGCAGGTGGTTGATATGAATTTCTCTCGCTGTCAGGCTCAGACGGTAAGCTGTTTTTCCCGCCTGCTGTGTGTTTGTTGCCCACTTCTCACAGGTATGTGTAGCCTTTTGTTTAATGAGAAGAAATTGGTCGCGGTTGGCAATTTATGATTTGTTATGTCTTCAGTGGCATTGATAGCATGCCATCTATATGTTCCTGATTATGGTGCATGACTACGAAGCAGTTTGTGTGCAGTGATCATCCCGTGGTATGTAAGATTATAGTTTTTGGTGTTAATAACTTGCTGCTGTGTCTTCTAACATTATCTTTCTGCTCGGCAGGCCCCCCCTGCATAACTGAGAGTCTCTTGGGCTAGTTGGGAGAATCGAGTGTCAATGCTGAATTGTGATCGCGTATAATTAAGAATGCGTCGCTGTTTTGCCTCGACATCCATGATGATGGAAACCTTTTTGCTGCTGTGATTTTGTCGCACGCCGCTTGTGAAGCTTGTGCATTAATTTTCTCAGTGTTTTATACAAGCATCTTCTCGGGCTTTGTGTGAGCTGGCCGTCTCTTTTGGCCGCCGCTATGAACCCCATACTCATAAGCATGTATGTATGATTATTTGTCTCATTTCTCTTGTTCTTGGGTTTATTTTGTGTCTTATTGCTTGTGATCACTATAAACCAGAGTGAACTTAGTTTTATTGTTTATGTTAATTTGTTTTGATGTGGTATTGTGAGTACCACTAAGTCAAGTGGTTTAAATCATTGAAGTATCTGACTGACATCTAATCCTCTTGGCTTGTGTATGTGTTGTTTTGTGTTTGGTTTTTGTTGTTGTAGGAGCTGGGTGGGGTTTCTGGAGGTTGAAGGCGAAGCTGCCATTTGTGTGGTGTGCTCACACCTAGTGTTGTGTGTCTTTTTGGCATCTAACCCTCACGCGTACAGTTGGGTATTTGAAGTGGACTATTGGGGGGTTTGTTTTCCAATTTGGCAGCTGGCCCGTACCTCCAGACACCTCCACTCTTGGTTAGTTTGTTTCTTTAAATGGAATGTTATTATGTGTGTGTGTGTGTGTGTGTGTGTGTGTATGTATGAGTAGATGCGAGTGATGGTGTTCCTCAATATTATAATGCCAGTGTAAGAGTTTTAAACTTTGAAATCACATATGTTCAAAAACAACTAAGTAAATGGAAGCAAGAGACTGAAGGGAATCCAGAAGGAGACTCATTAATAGCTACATTGTTCAGAAATGCTGTGATAGATGCTATGCCAGAAGTTGTAAAGAGCAAGCTAGAAGACGTGGTTGGCTTAACCTCCAAAACACACAAGAAATTTTGTGATCATGTGACTCATGCAGTGGAGCAATACAGAAAAAATGAACAAAAGCTCAAAAACCAAGAGAAAGAGCTGCAGAAAAAACTAATTCAGTCACAGCTTGAAGAACTGACACATAAACATAAGAAAAATATTCAAGCTACAGTAAAGAAAGAAGAATCAGAGCAAATGACAATAATGGCTCCTGTAAATGTTCCAACACCAACCTTGCAGCTGAATCCACTTACAGCAATCCCAACAAGTGCACACTAGGTCCCTGCCCCATCATCAATGTTTAAGCTCAACAACCAGAGATGATGGGGTGGGAAAGAAAACCATCACAAGGGGGAGAGGCAAACCCAAAAGATTTCTTCCAGGAGGGTGCTGGGGATGTGGACAGAGTGGACATAACAGAGATGAATGCCCCATAAATCCATGGCAACCACCACCTGGTGTTGGAGGGGGGGAGAGGCAGCAGCCCTTTCGAGGTCCATCTCAAGGTCCAGTAAACCCTTGGGGAGGTCCAAATCAAGGATATTAGGGATGCCCAGAGAATCCTACAGGGGTGAGTCAGCTTCCAATTTTAACAACCAATGCTGATCAAGAACCTATGCTACAGCTTAAAATAGAGGGAAAAACCATACCCATGCTAGTAGACACAGGATCAGTTTACGTGTGTAAATTCAAATTATGCCTCACATCTCCCCTTGTCTGGAAAATTTGCAAAGACAATAGGATTCTCGGGACAAATGCAACTAATTCCAATAACCGCTCCAGTTTGTCTACAAACTAAAAACAAAACTGCAACCATACCTATCCTGGTATCAAATCAGACTCCTGTTAATTTGTTAGGAAGAGATGCATTGTGTAAATTGGAACTTCAAATTTGGCATTCTCCAGAAGGAGTGTATATAGACTTACAGGGAATAAAAACTCAAATGATGATTTCTGAGCCAAGAGCAAATGTGTACTGGATAGGACAAATAGAAAACGACGTGAGACAAATAATAAATAAATGGGGAAAATTTATTGAAGCACAGATTTCTGAAGCACAGTTGCCAAAGTCAGAATTTCACTGTACAATGATGTATGGTCCTGAAAGAGATGCAGAAATAGAAAAGAAATGGCAGGAAGGAACTAAAGGACAAAAAAATCTAAATGACCTCACAATACATCATAATAGGTAAACATGGAGCAGCTTTGAGTATAACTGAGAGTGAATTTGTAAAAAATTGGTTTAATGTAATAGATTCGGCTCCACATGTATCCTTATATGTAGGGGAAAATTGGGATGCAAAAGACTTGGGGCCAATGATGAAAAAAGCTAAACAGTGCCAATGGGAAATGTGGCACGGTGGAGGGCGGGACCGGCGCGTGATTACGCACGCCCGGTCCCATATTAGGCTAATTACGCCGTCAAGAGGGATAAAGACCACTCGCAGACGGCGATCGGGAGAGAGAGCTCGATTACGGACATCCGTCCTCTTATGTGTTTGTCTTTTGAGTTTTCCATTAAACCTATTATTTATATGTTAAGCAGGTTTCTCGCCTCTTCCTTTCCCATTAATTTGATCTGTTTTACATTGGTGCCGAAAGCCCGGGAAGGAAGAGGGATACGCCGTAGCGGAGTTCTCGCCACTTCTCAATGGAGCAGCCGCGGCCATCTGCCGGGAGACGGAGGAGCCCAGCCACCTGGACGCGGAGGAACGGCCGCCGACCGCGAGGGGAGGAGGGGCTCCTGGCCGACCGCCTGAAGCGGTTAGGGCCGCTGCCAGGGGCGGAGGACTGCCTCCGATCTGCCCGGAGAGGTGCGGCTGTTGTCCTGTAGAGGGTGGAGAAGTGGCTGAGGAACGAGCTATGGCGTATCAGAGAACCGGCGAGTACGTTTTTTTTCTTTCTTTCCTTTTAATCTCTCTCTCCTCTCTCTCTCGATACCGCTCTGCGTTGGCCTTTTCCCTCTTTTTTTAAATTATGATGTTTGTGGGAGGGGAGGTACTGCCCAGTGCAGGAACCCCCCCCCCCCCTATTTTTAATTGTTGTTTCCCTCCCCTTGCCCCCTCCCTCATCCAGGCTGATGGGGATGACCCGCCGGCAGACCGCGCCCCCCCCCAGGGGATGTACGTCAGGCCGGGGGTCCCCAGCCTGAGAGAATGGGGGAGGAATGTGGCACGGTGGAGGGCGGGACCGGCGCGTGATTACGCACGCCCGGTCCCGTATCAGGCTAATTGAGCCGTCAAGAGGGATAAAGGCCACTCGCAGACGGTGATCGGGAGAGAGAGCTTAATCAGCAGACATGTCTGTTGTCCTATGTGTTTGTTTTAAGTTCTTCATTAAAATTATTATTTATTTGTCAAGCCGGTTTCTCGCCTCTTCCTTGCCCGTAACCTTGAACGTCTTTACAGGAAACAACAGTAAATCCATTGATATTCCATTCTGCTGACAAAAAATACATTAAAATTGCGTGTGGGACTTCATTGATGGGTACTCCTCAGGAAGTAGTCATCAATAAAAAAATACGAATGCAGATGACAGAGACTATTGATGCTGAACTACTTAAAGAATTAGAGCGTCAGGTACCAAATGAGTTATGGTCTCAGCATGACACAGATGTAGGACTGGTAAATTCAGCCAGTCCAATAAGAATACAACTTAAACCAGGTGCACGTCTGCCAAGAAAATCGCAGTACCCTTTGCGGCCTGAGGCTGAAACAGGCATAAAAGACACTAAAGATGGTCTAGTAAAAGCAGGAGTATTAGTGGAAACAAACAGTTACTGTAATACTGTCCAGTAATCAAAGCAAACAAATCTAAGTGGCGCCTGGACCATGACTTACGAGCAATAAATGATATAGTAGAGGATTGGCCAGCAGATGTTCCAAACCCTCACACAATGCTGACAAATGTCCCCCCTGATGCCAAATACTTTACCGTGATTGATTTATGTTCTGCCTTTTTCAGTGTTCTGGTAGCAAAGGAAAGTAGGTACTTGTTTGCATTCACATATGCTGGTAAACAGTAAACCCACACCAAAATGCCACAAGGATTTAAACACTCACCACATATATTCAATCAAGTTCTCAAAGCTGATTTAGAAGACCTAATGATAGACTGCAATATGCTGCAATATGTAGATGATTTAATGATCTGCTCCACATCATTGGAACAGTGTCATAGAGATTCTATTAAAGTACTTACTAGGTTAGCTCAAGGAGGGCACAAGGCATCCAAAACAAAACTACAGTATTGCCAGCCACAAGTGGAATACTTAGGATGATTGATCTCATATGGCACAAAAGCTATAGCCCCAGATCATTTAGAAGGCATAAGTAAAACACCATTGCCACAAACAGTAGGGCAGATGATGACTTTCCTAGGAATTGCAGGCTTCAGTTCTGATTGGATAGAGGGATATGCAGTAAAAACAGCTCCACTAAGAGAGATCATGAAACAAGCAGGATTGCAAAATTGAAATACTCCATTAAAATGGAATTCAGATGCTATGATATCGTTTGAATCTATAAAGAAAGAACTACAACAGGCATCTGCCCTCTGTAATCCTGACTACACTATACCATTTCACCTGTATGTGGCAAACAGAACTGATGGCTATGCATCAGCTGTATTGACGCAAGAGACATGTAGTGGCAGGAAAAAACAACCAATAGCTTACTATAGCACTAAGTTGGACAATGTAGCACAAGGTTACCCACCATGTTACCAACAAGGCCTTGCAGCAGTATATTACGCATATGAAAAAGCATCTACATTAACCATGGGATACCCAGTAACCATTCATACACATCACAAAATTGTGGAGTTAATAGAACAAGGAAAATTTGTTCTGACTCAAGCACGCATTCTAGCATATTCAACACTATTTACATATCCAGATGTTACAATAAAGCGATGCAATACAGTCAATCCAGCTGAATTGATTCCATTGGCTTATGAAGGTGACCCACATGACTGTGTGGCTAATTCATTGGCATTTACTAGATTACAACCAGATCTTGAGTCTACACCAATCTATGATGCAGAAGTCACTTACTTTGTGGATGGGTCTAGTTTTAGAGATTATATGGGAACTCATACAGGATATTCAGTAATAAAGAAAAACATGGATGAATTTGTTCCTGTAATTTCCCAGCATTGTGTACAACCTTGCTCAGCTCAATTAGCAGAACTGAAAGCTCTCACAACGGCATGTCAATTAGCAAAGGGAAAAAACAGCAAACATTTTCACTGATTCAGCTTATGCTCATGGTGTATGTCATCTGTTTGGAGCAGTATGGAAACAGAGAGGTTTCAAAAAGAGTGATGGAACTCCCATTCAACATACTGAACAAATAGGTCAATTAATTTCTGCTATGATGCTACCAAAACGATTGGCTGTTATCAAATGTCAAGCTCATAAAAAAAGGAAACGACTTTGTCATTAAGGGTAACAACATAGCAGATTTTGAAGCTAAGAAAGCATCAGGTTGTCAAGTTGCAGTATTAGCTCCAGTAGTTTTGATAGAATCACAACCTCAATTGGATGATGTTATTCGAATTCAACAACAAGCAGATCCATATGAACAATCCACGTGGAACCAAAGAGGAGCTAAGAAAGACACAAGAAATATTTGGCGTTCACATGAAGGACAGATCATCGCACCAACCACACTTTTAAACATCCTTATTCCAGATTCGCATGGTTTTGACCATTGCGCTAGGGGAGAAGTGATAGGGAAAATTAAACAGCAAGGATATTGGTCTCCATACTTACATGCAATGGTAGACGAATTTCTGTCCACATGTGAAATTTGTGCCAAAAACAATGTTAGGAAAGGAACAGCAACACCAATAAGCTACATACCAATACCAGAAGGACCATTCAAGCACCTGGTGATGGATTATGAGGACATGATAAAGCGAGTACAAGGAAAAAGGTATATGCTTGTGGTAATAGACAGATTTAGCAGATGGGTAGAAGCAATACCATCAGCAGATGAGGGAGCAGGTACAGTAATAATATTTCTAACAAGAGAAGTAATCCCTAGATTTGGAATGCCATCAGAAATAAGCTCAGATAATGGGTCAGCATTCATTCAAAAAACTGTAAAACAAGTATTGCAACAACTGAGAATAAAACAGAGGCTAGGGTGTGTTTATCACCCACAATCTCAGGGGATGGTTGAAAGGGTAAATGGTACCCTCAAGGCCAAACTTAACAAACCATGTGAAAGTACTAAACTTAACTGGATTGATGCTTTACCTCTTGCGCTAATGAGCTATCGCATGCAAACTAACAGAAGCACGCAATTAACACCGCATGAGATGCTTACGGGTCGACCCATGCCTGTGCCATATTGTAGAGGTCCCTACAAAGGACCCCCTCTGGAGCAATTGCAAATTAAACTCAGATCTTATATGAAGAAACTAACTGCAATACATAAAACTATCTATTTACAGGAAAAGAAAAAAAAGAGCCTGAAGAAGAGACAGAGACATCTTGTCCAGTCGTTCCAGGTGACCAAGTCTATTTGAGAGTATTCAGAAGAAAGTGGAATGAGCCCAGGAGAGAGGGACCTTACAAAGTGGTGACAGCTACTCCAACAGCAGTCCAAGTGGAAGGAAGTACCACCTGGTATCATCTGAACCACTGTACAAGGGTACCTAGAATATGTAAGGAAGGAGAAGGTGAGAAACTTGAACCAGATGATACGAAAGAAAGTGTGGTGAGACCAGAGACGCAGAATGAAGAAGTACAGAATGTCAAAAGCTCAGAAAGAGATGCACAGGGAGTGGAGCAAAGCAGAGAAGACTTTTTACTTTTTTTTACTTTTGTTTGGTTTGACAATTCCTCGTTTACATAAACAAAGTGGTAACTACCTGCTAAATAGGACCTAAACCATGGTAATGCAACTCCACAAATGCCAACATAATTCTCTAGCCTATTCAAGAGAATGTCATGATCTATCATGTCGAATGCAGCACTAAGATCTAAAAGCACTAGAAGAGAAATGCAGCTGCGATCAGATGATAAGAGCAAGTCATTTGTAACTCTGTTATGTGCAGTCTCTGTACTGTGATGAGGCCTAAATCCTGACTGAATTTCTTCATAGATACTATTTCTCTGTAGAAATTAACATATTTGGGAGGATACTAACTTTTCTAGTATTTTCAACATAAACGGGAGATTTGAAATCGGTCTATAACTAGCCAGTTCTCCAGGATCAAGTTGTGGCTTCTTAAATAAGCTGTTTGATAACTGCAATTTTAAAGTTTCTTGGGACATGTCCTAAGCATTGCGAGGAGTTAATAATTTTAAGAAGACGTTCTGAAATTACAGGAGATACCTCTTTTAAGAGCTTAGTTGATATTGGATCTAACAAACATGTTGTGGCTTTTTATGTTACACTGTTTTCTGAAGTGATATGACAGGTGATTGTATAATTCCAATTTTACTTCTGATTATTTCAATTTTATCTGTCCTTCCATGCACCACAAAATACTTCTAATTTTGTATTCTTCCACATGCGCTCCATTTTCTAGCTGTTCTCTTGAGAGCATGAGTGTGATCATTGTACCATGGTGAAGGGCTTATTTCTTTAATTTTCTTTAATCGAAGTGGGGCGACACTATCAAGAGTGCTAGAGAAGACAGCATTTATATTTTTTGTTATTTCATCAAGTTCTTCTGGGCTTTGGGGTTTATTGCGTGATTGAGATAGATCTGGAAGATTATTAGTGAAGCTATCTTTAGTGGTTGAAAGAATATTTCTACCTGAATGATAGCATGGTTTAGATTGAGTAACATTAGCTGATCGCAGCATAAAAGAGACGAGGTAATGATCCGAGATGTCATCTGCAAGGTTTCAGTCAAACAGAGCACATCCAAACTATGATCTGTAATAATTTAATTAACAATTAGTGCTTTGGTAGAAAGAGATCTAATGTTCAGTAGCTCTATTTTTATATGATGTTTATTTTTAATTTGTATGTTTTATTCAAGTTTGACCTTAATCAAATTTTTTTCTAAATGATGGGCACCATCTGGTACCCACGTCCGGACCTCTAGAATATCCCTGTCTGGCCCCTGGACAGGACGTGGAAGAACGAGGTGCCTTTATGGCCTGAAGTGGTGGCCTGAAATGGTGTCTATTTCCTAAGTGGTGTTCATCCTGAGGCAAAGACCCCCAGAGATGCACAGTAGGATCGGTGCTTTCCTTCCTGCAAGAGAAGTTGGAGGGATGGCTGCCCCCCTCCATCTTGAAAGTGTATGTGGCCACTATATCGGCACATCACGATGCACAGTAAGTATTTAGGGAAGCACGATTTGATCACCAGGTTCTTGAGAGGTGCGAGGAGGTTAAACCCCCCCCAGGCCACAGCTTGTTCCCTCATGAGACCTCTCCGTGGTCATTTGGGGCCTTTGGGAAGCTCCTTTTGAGCCCCTTGAGTCAGCTGAGTTAAAGGTGTTCTCTTTAAAGACCACCCTCCTGACGGCGCTCACCTTCATCAAGAGAGTAGTGGACCTGCAGGTGTTCTCTGTCAGCGAACTGTGCCTGGAGTTCAGTCCAGCTTACTCTTGCATCATCCTGAGACCCTGACCATGCTATGTGCCCAAGGTTCCCACGACCCCTTTCAGGTATCAGGTGGTGAACCTGCTAGCGCTGCCCCAGGAGGAGGCAGACCCAGCCTTGGCATTGTTGTGTCTGGTGTGTGCTCTTCGCATTTACTTGGATAGCACGCAGAGCTTTAGAAGCTCCGAGCAGCTCTTTGTCTTCTGCTGTGGACATCGGAAAGGAAGCACATTCACACATTCATCGGCACAATGTCTCGTTCCCTCCATCAGTAACCATGACATTATTCTATATTAACCAGGTTGTTTACTTACCTTGTTATTTGTTCGAACTCGTCCTAGGCCATTCACCCGATCGGAACGAAACCAGTTCAGATAGATTCAGCAGTGTCCCAATATGAAAAGTTATTAAAGGATTTTTGAAATTGATTCATCGTCAAACAGTATGCCAAAATGTACATTGTGGGCAGGGCCACTTTTACTAAAATGCTTGTAACGCTTGAATGAGATATTATCACCAAATTTGGTACACTTATGTATGAGGTCATTGTGAGGACACACAAAAACTGCACCTCTGCCTCTTAGTGTCGTTAAAATTGTTAAAATAAATGTCTCTAACTATGGAACCGTTGGTCTGATCGACTTATTTGTGTCATCAAGGTCACAGTCGCATATTTTAAAAAATATGTCCGCCATCGACCAATCAGCTGTCAGCAGCTTTTCTATAGTCAATTTGTAATATTTGGCAACCACTTGATCATTTCTGTCAATTCTGAGAATTTTTTTATTTCTTCACATGTGCTTGGACCCCGATGATTGCTGCTTGTGGCTATATTTTAGTTTATATTCATCTTAAATTTTTCTTTTGGTCTGTTCTCAGCCATTTGTCCTCCTTGGAGTTTAGAAAGTTCACATCAGCCAGATTTGCCGTCACCATTCTCTTCTCGTTCTCTCCCAACCCCCATTCTGTGCATGTGCAAGAACCACACCCTGTTGCTTATTGGCTGGAGTAGTGTTGTGTGGATTGGTCTGTTCTACTTTATATTTGTCCCATTTACAGAGCCAGGGCTGTGTACAAAAACTATATTTTCTGAGCCCACCCACAGAACGAACAACTTGCAGACTGTGAGGAGATATTTGCAGAATTTGACAAAAAGTGTATTGGATAAGAATTACTGAGTGTACCTATAATGGACTTAAAAGCTGTCGTTGATTTACAAATGTTTTATGAACTAGTTATATAATGATGCTTTTGGGAAATTCAACTTTAAGTACTAAGATTAAGTACTACATAGTGCTTTGGGAAACCAATCCAATGTTTGTTAAGATGATAGTAAAAACTTAAATTGCAATGTTATTGGGGAACCCAGCCAGAATCTGCAGAATGACTTCTGACAAATACTCTCTACAACACCTCTCAAATAAACTTTTGTATTATGCATAATAACAGAAATAATGATCACAGCAGAGATTTTAATGCCCGACAGTGAATGTCACTTTGATGGCTGAAGCAGCTGTAGGATATTAGGTGCAGAAGAGCGAACAATTGCTGCAATATGACTGGAATCTAGAAAACCTCAATGTAATAAATGAAAAGATTCTGCTCGACTAGGCACTAAGAAGTCAGCTGAAGCTCACATCTTAAGTCAAGTCAAGTGGTTTTTATTGTCATTCAACCATATACAGTTAGAACAGTACACCTCGAAACGAGAAAACGTTCCTCCAGGACCATGGTGCTACATAAATCATAATAGGAAAAACACAGAACCACATGAGACCACACAGACTAAATAACATTTCTACATAAAGTGCACATGCAAACATGTGCAAAAAGTATGGGACAGTACAATAAATTACTAAAAGGAACAGGACAATAGACATAGTAAGAGACAGTGCAGCGCTGACCAGTACACATTTGTAATTGAGTGCAAAAAGATGACACTTTCTAAAATGCTAAATGTAAACATATCATACTATGAAATCTGGCCTATAAAATGAACAAAAGGGACATGTCCAGATAGCACATGACTTGAGAACTTCATGCTTCTGAGGAAATCCCCCCACATTTAATGGTTATCGCCTGACACTGCCATCAAGACCATCACTGCAAAGAGGCCATAAGGGCAGAGGTGAAGGGCAATAAAAGACAGAGAACAAATTCCTTAGAAATCCTGGTAAAGGCTTAAAACACACTGTTTTGTCCTTTGATATAAACCAATTTGCTACACTTAAACTAGACTCATCAGATCACAAGACATCGTGATCATTATTCTGCAAACAGCATCTAAAAAGGAATCCATGAACATTTCACACAAAGTACCAGTACTTGTGATTTAACCCTCTAAAATTTACAGAATGCATTTGAACCCAAAATGTACACAATACCTAGCCTTGCTAGATAATTCTTAAAATTACTTTATGACCTGTGGTCACTTTTATAATTGGCAAATCAAGGATTATAATCTTTAATCTTGTATGTAATTTTACAAAAAATTATAACTATTCAGAATAAAACCACATTTAAACATCGTTTAAATTCTTTCTGCAGTTTAGGAATGTTTATGTTAATACATTTTTGATATATTCAGTTGTATCCAAGATATAAAAGTTCATGATTCTATTATGAGTAGGAAGTTTGTAGTTCCACACAAATGATTGTAAATCAACTTAGAAAAGGACCATGTGTCAACCATGTGACTCTGAAAAGTCACATCTAATTGGAGTGTGGCCAAATTCAGCCCAAAAGTTTCCTACCAAGAAAGACGGTGGTGGTCTCCTCTCTTTTTCAGCTCTCTTGCTATTCACTTCCTCTGCAGCTCCTCATCCTCCATGCTCTTGCCCTCATGGCTTGCAGCCTCTGTGCCATGTAGAGTCCAAGGAAGCTTCTAACTCTCCGTCCTATGGGTCACACACACGTAGAGGGAGTCACGAGTCCTCCTTGTGGAAGGCCTCGCTTCAAAGCCCACCTCATCATCCATCGAGACAATAACTATACACGAGTCCAAGACATCGACGGAATGAACTTACTACAAAGAGACAAAGAACCAAGCCATATCAAGGAAAAGAAACACAAGGAAAAACAATGAAAGGGAACGCAATGACACGCATTCATCTCTTTTTGCTGAAAGTGCTGGTGTATTATTTAAATGCTTTGGGTAATCCGATTGAAAATCAATTTAGACTCCATGAAGGATAAATGGTTCTTAAGGCAATGTCAATAGACTCCATTTTCAAGCTAATTTTCTCTGTATTGATTATTCTGTCACTTTACTCACCAACCTCTTTCATGTTGTAATAATAATTTGACTGTGATATATTTTGATAAAGAATCTCGTTACTTGATTTTAAAAGATCTTTGCTTCAAAGCTATACCTAAAATATGTGTGATATTATTTTCAATAAGCCTTGAGAATAATATTACTTCAACAGCTAATTCCTTACAATAGAAATTGTGAGCGGATACGATTTTGTACGATTTTAATGTTGGAGAATTTTTATTCAGACATATAATCAAATTATTTGTAATTTATATTTCTTATAATGGTTGTCAACATGACTAATTCCATTATAAATTTTCTAACATAATAATGATGTAGAATAAGGACAGTAAATCAATTCCTAACACACATACTGTTCCTACACAGTGGTGCATTAAAAGACAAAAAGTAAATAACTTTTTTGGAAGTCTTAACCAGATCATTACCTTAATCGCTAAAGTGGATACAGATCGACAAGCATTAAAATAGGCATCTCAAGAAATGAAAAATGTTTATGATGTAGTATCTCCATTCATGTTATGCATGGCAAGATCTAGACGCGTGCAATAAACTCGAGACTGCAAGCGGAGTCGAGACTTATTCAGATTAATTCGTTTTGAAGTCATTATTTGTGTCTTTCCTAATACGGTATTCGGCTTCAGGCATATCCCTAGTCATATTCATAAAATAATACCATATTATTATAAAAGGGTAATATATTTATATAATATAGCAATGCGGTCTGTTTAAACCCTTAAGCCTTTATTTTGGCGGAAGACTTTCTGTTTGTAGTTGACAATGCCTTTTCATGTAGATATATGCTCCCATCCACTCTCTGCATAAAAACCTAAAGTTATGAGGTTACTTTAGATTTGGTTAGTAACTTTTAACAGCCAAACATATTTAGAATGTGCAATTAGTGAATCTAGAAAGCAGTAACAACTTATTAGCCTCAGGCCTGCTTTCAGTATGTGTAAAAGAGAACAGAGCTGCACACATACAGTACACTGTAAAACAAATTCTGTTAAATTTACAGTAAAAAATTGGCAGCTGTGGTTGCCAGAAATTCACAGTAAAAAAAATACTATAACCACACTTCAGGCTTTACAGGATGTAATTTTGATTCCTTTATATTTTACGGAGCATTACCGGTTTTTATTATTATATTATGTAAACGTAATACTTTAAACTTCTAAAACTATAAATAAAATCTGCTTTTCACCTTATAATGTATTGTTACTCATCAGACTAATTACAGAAATGCACATGATGGCATGAAGTTCATCAATAGTGGCTTTACCAAGAGCAATGATCAATAAACATGAAGAGACAGTGCTTAGTGTCACTCACACAAACACAAAACACCATCAGCGTAACATGTAAAATTACAATAATGCAATAAACAAAATAAACTACATCAAATATAACACAGAACACCCTAATGTAGATAAGTAGATAATACTAAAGATAAGTAGAATCATAACAATTCCCAAAAAATATAATGAAATGTGATGGGTCACACAAGGAATTCTGGGAACACCCAGTTATTGTTTCTTTTACCGTAATTTTAACAATAATTTACTGTAACAAGTACAAGTACTCTCTTGTTAAACATAATATACATTTTTACCATTAATGGATATGGTAAAATCACAATTAATACATCTGTAAATATTTTACTGTAAAATTACATGTATTTTCTTTTTAAATAGTTTATCATTTTTTACCATTAACCAATTGAAGTTTTATTACTGTAGCATTTTTACAGTCTTTTACTGTTAAAATTACAGATATTTTTACAGTAAGCACAGCGAGCAGTGCTTGCAGACTATTTATTTATTTATTTATAAGTCAGCCTTGTTTGCATGAGTTGAACAGACTACTTTCATGATAATTTTGGGTACTTTTGAAAAAGACAGGTCTTTTTTCATTAAACTAAGGCTGTTGATTTAAAGGGGTGGTTACAATACACTTCGTTCTCCATCCACTCACATTTAAACACATCTGAACACTTAAAACTCTAAATGAAATCACATGCAAAGAAATTTCGGACTCTGCCTCTTACCAAATCTTGGTGAATTTGGATGAGGAGAGGACACCGGACCACTAGAATAACAAAACTTCACACACGGACCTCTTAGCTCAATTTAAAGAATGCATATTTCAAAGCTGCTTGTTTTTATTGTTGCTAGAAAAATGTTTTGATATGTTTTTTGATATTTTGATATAAATGAAAATGTTGATATGGATGATATGTCAACTAGCTAGTCGTTTTATTTAACTCTTGGGTGGTGTTCAGGTAATTTCTGACATATTTTGTTTTGGTTTCTTTAATAAAAATGTTTCCATTAATCTCAGTGGACCAAGGGTTGGTTACTTTACTTTTATTTGCCATCTGAACTCACAATTTTTTTTTTAGTTTAGCCCCCCTGACAAAAAAGTAACACTTGTGGTCTCCCGGGTCATTTTTGACCCACCACAGGAAATGAATAGGAAAGACTAAAACAAAGAGCAATTATAACACTAAGACTATAACACTGATTTCTCAGGTAAACTTTTGACTCAATAAATCAAAAAAGGTTTAAATGACAAAAACTGATCTATGAAAAACAGGATGGTCTATTTAAGCCTAGTGTGACCTGTCTAGGTACTCATTTTGTAGAATTATAAGATGTTTTTTGGTTTGATGGCTTAGAAAATTTGTATTTCACAATGCCAATATGGAAGAAGCCATCGTACTGAGTAAATTAAATCTGTGAAAGTTTTCACAAATCCAGTTTTGGATGAAACTAGTGTTCCCTATCTGTCACTCACTCGATGTTGTGTCAATGTAGTGACACTAGGGGTCACTCTTGAGAGCTCGGAAACACTTCTGATCTTTGATAAAAGGCCAATGGAATTGGCGAGGGGTGTTTGAATGCCCCTCCCCCGGATATACGGGTATAAAAGGAGGGGACGTGCATACCACTCATTAGATTTTCTCTTCGGAGCTGAACGGTCGATGGCTCAAGCTGAGCAAGCGATTTCTTTCCCTCACCACTGCTGGATCCTTAAGGCACATTACAGCGACTTTCTCTCCTCTCTGCACAGATGCACTGCAGAGATTTCGCCTAGGTGCTTCTCATATGAAAGCAAGCCACCCCAGCAGCGAGTACTAGGGGTGATTCGGATGAGTGCACCGGCTCATCCCAGGGCAAGTTCGACCTCTTATTTGGTGCCCGTGAAGGTGATAAGCTCTCGAGCGCAGCATCAGAGAGCGGGCCTGTCCTGTGTGATGTGGAAACCTCCGCTAGGCTTCCACCCTCAGGTGTGGTTGCTCAGTCACAGGCAGACGCTGAGATGATGGACATGCTTTCCCGAGCCTAGGTAGCTGACGAGTTCGTGGGATGCACCTTTCTCTGCCCGGTGCCGATCTTTCGGCTCCCCCACCCTCACTACCTTCGATGGCGGAGCAGCCAGGCAATGCCCCCATGCAACTCATGCTCCATCCCTAGCAAATTCCCCTGAGGCAGGACCTTCTTTCTCAGGGATGGGGCACCATCTGGCACTCACGATCAAACCTCTGGAACCTCCTTGTCTTGCCCTTGGATGGGACGTGGAAGACCTCAGTGGCCTACCACCTGCCGTGTTAGAAACCATCACTCAGACTAGGGCCCCCTCTATGAGGTGCCTGTATGCCTTGAAGTGGCGTCTGTTCGCTAAGTGGTGTTCTTCCCGACAAAAAGACCCCCCACTGTCAGTCAACTCAGTGCTTTCCTTTCTGCAGGAGAGGTTGGAGGGACAGCTGTCCCCCTCCACATTGAAGGTGTATGTAGCGGCCATAACTGCGGACCATGACACAGTGGACGGCAAGTCCTTAGGAAAGCACAACCTGATTATCAGGTTCCTGAGAGGTGCTAGGAGGTTGAATACCTCCAGACCTTGCCTTGTTCCCTCATGGGACCTCTCCGTAGTCCTGCAAGGCCTGCGTGGGGCTCCCTTCGAGCCCCTAGAGTCAGTAGAACTCAAGGCACTCTCCTTGAAGACTGCCCTCCTGATGGCGCTCACCTCCATCAAGAGGGTTTGGGACCTGCAAGCGTTCTCTGTCAGCGAAACATTCCTGGAGTTTAGTCCGGGCTACTCTCATGTATTCCTGGGACCCTGACCAGGCTATGTGCCCAAGGTTTCCACGACCCCTTTCAGGGACCAGGTGGTGAACCTGCAAGCACTGTCCCAGGAGGACACAGACCCAGCCTTAGCGTTGGTGTGTCCGGTGCGCTCTTTGCGTATCTATTTGGATCGCACGCAAGGATCTCTGGGGAGAAAAAGAAGAAAAGAGGGAAAAGAGTCGCGACTAGGACAAGCTGGTCACCATCCTTTTGAGTACTTGACTCATCACCAAAGGGCTGTTCATCACTCACACTTGCATCAGGGGAGGTTATGGGCTAGCCCAGTGCGCTGGCCAAGCAGCACACAGCAGTCTGCCCATCTCGCACCACAGATGCATGTATCCCAGTTCAGCCAGTTGTGGTGTATTTCTAGGGGGCCCTACTGTCACTAAATCAACACAACGTCGAGTGAGTGACAGCTAGGAAACATCCTGGTTACTTTCGGAACCTCTGTTCCCTGATGGTGGGAATGAGACATTGTGTCCCTCCTGCCACAACGCTGAACTACCCGCTGAAATGGCCGGGACCTTATTCTTGGCTCCTCAGCACAAAACCTAATGAGTTATATGCACGTCCCCTCCTTTTGTAAATGTAAGGTTGACGGAGAAGGTTAATGAGTTAGAGACTGCGAGTAGTTCAGAGAGCAACATACACACTTTGATTCCGGCTGTAGAGCCCCTGCAGCAGGGCATTTCTGTGATGTCTTGGCGGCATACTCGCTCAGCAAAGAGACACCACTCTCCCGTTCCTGTTGGGGTTTCCAATCGATTCCCCCCACTCAGTGAATCACCCACTGATAATCATGTTGAAAGAGCCCTTGTTATTGGTGATTCTATTGTAAGGAACGTGGAAATAGAGCCACTATTTTTAATTGCATTTCGGGTGCCAGAGTGTCTGACATCAAATCAAATTTACAAGTGCTGGCTAATGCTAAACGTAAATTTTCTAAAATTGTTATCCATGTTGGCACTAACGATGTCCGGCTTCACCAGTCAGAGATCACTAAAGATAATGTTAAAGAGGTGTGTGAATTTGCAAAAACTATGTCAGACACTGTAATATGCTCTGGTCCCCTCCCTGCCTGTCGTGGTGAAGAGGTTTATAGTAGATTAGTGTCACTGAATGGCTGGATGTCTGAGTGGTGTCTGAAGAATAAAATAGGATTTATAGACAATTGGAATAGTTTTTGGGGTAGACCTGACCTGCTAAAGAGACCTCCAGGGAAGGTGCCGCTCTCCTCTCTAGTAATTTGCTAATCAGCTAATGTTACTCAATCTACACCATGCTATCATTCAGGTAGAACTATTCTTTCAACCACTAAAGATAGCTTCACTAATAATCTTCCAGATCTATCTTATACACTCAATAAACCCCAAAGCCCAAAATAACAAAAAATATAAATGCAGTCTTCTCTAGCACTCTTGATATTGTCGCCCCACTTTGATTAAAGAAAATTAAAGAAATAAGCCCTGCACCATGGTACAATGATCACACTCATGCTCTCAAGAGAACACCTCGGAAAATGGAGTGCATGTGGAAAAATACATAATTAGAAGTATTTTGTGGTGCATGGAAGGATAGTGTCTGTAGCACTAAAAGCTGCCAGGTCAGCATATCTTAGTAAACTCATATAAAATAACCAGAACAATCCTAGGTGTTTATTCAATACTGTGAATAAATTTTCCTTACGTGCAACTTCAATCCTTCTCGGTCATAGGTCATGAAGAGCTAACAAAACTTAGCGAAACATCAAAAGCCACAACATGTTTGTTAGATCCTATACCAACTAAGCTCTTAAAAGAGGTATCTCCTGTAATTTCAGAACCTCTTCTTAATATTATTAACTCCTCGCTATGCTTGGGACATGTCCAAAGAAACTTTAAAATGGCAGTTATCAGACGACTTATTAAGAAGCCACAACTTGATCCCGGAGAACTGGCTAACTATAGACCGATTTCAAATCTCCCATTTATGTCAAAAATAATAGAAAATGTAGTATCCTCCCAAATATGTTAATTTCTACAGATAAATAGTATCTATGAAGAAATTCAGTCAGGATTTAGGCCTCATCACAGTACAGAGACTGCACTTATCAGAGTTACAAATGATCTCTTATCATCTGATCGAGGCTGCATTTCTCTTCTAGTGCTTTTAGATCTTAGTGCTGCATTCGACATGATAGATCAGGACATTCTCTTGAATAGGCTAGAGAATTATGTTGGCATTTGTGGAGTTGCATTAGCATGGTTTAGGTCATATTTAGCAGACCGCTACCACTTTGTCTATGTAAATAAGGAATTGTCAAACCAAACAAAAGTAAAATATGTAGTACCACAGGGATCAGTTTTAGGTCCTCTTCTTTTCTACTTGTATATGCTTCACTTGGGAGATATTATCAGAAATCGTGGAGTAAGTTTCCACTGCTATGCCGACGATACACAACTTTATATTTCTTTAAAACCTGATGAGATTTGAGATTGTATCAATGAAATAAAAGACTGGATGGCCAGACATTTCCTTCTACTCAATTCTGACAAAAGAGTACTTTAATTATTGGACAAAAAAACTCTAAAAAAAACAAGCCACTACAATATAATTTGATCATCATCTTCAACAACGTAGAACTTAGGTGTTATATTTGATACCAATCTGTCCTTTGAAAATCAAATTACCAATGTTTGTAGAACAGCATTCTTCCACCTAAGAAATATTGCTAAATTACGGCACTTGCCCTCTGTTGCTGATGCCGAAAAACTAATTAATGCATTCATGGCCTCAAGACTAGATTATTGTAATGCATTACTGGGAGGATGTTCAGCAAGATCAATAAATAAACTTCAATTGGTTCAAAATGCAGCAGCCAGAGTGCTAACAAGAACCAAGAAAAATGATCATATTAGCCCCATTTTATCATCGTTACATTGGCTACCTGTTAAATTCCATATTCATTTTAAAATTCTGTTAACTATGTACAAAGCTTTGAATGGTCTAGCTCCACAGTACTTAAGTGACATTCTACCACGCTATATTCCATCACGTTCATTACGATCGTAAAATTCTGGCCTGTTAGTAGTTCCTAGAATATCAAAATCCACAAAAGGAGGTAGATCCTTTTCATATTTGTCTCCTAAACGATGGAATTGTCTCCCTAACACAGTTCGAGATGCAAACACACTCCCTCAGTTTAAGCCTAGACTAAAGACTCTTCTAATTAGCCAGGCATACACCTAATTTATCCTCCAACCCACAATTAGTCTGCTTTAGTTTAGTCTGCCGGAACCAGAAACCAGAAACATTGATCATGATCTATAACTCTGCAATAAATTGAATTCCATCTATGCTTATATTATTTTATTTGTTTCCTTGTCTCAACCTCGGGACTCCTATCCTGAGGTCACCAGAACTGGCTGGATCCAGCACCATTCCTGCTTCGTGTTGGACTCCACTGCTAAATGCAAATGCAGCCGGTGCCAGCCAAACATCACTTCTGACTTCAGAGGATAAACTGATGCCATCTCCAACCATAAGACATGGGATACTTCAAATGCCATTGTCTGAACCTTGGATTTAGGATGGACCACACCGAACCTCACCGAAATTACCAGTCAGTTTGAACTGCGTTTCACATCCCTGATCTCACGCATCCTGCATCACCTCGTTCTATTGATGGACTGCGATCTTGAAATGGAATGCATAGACTATCAATTGCCAACAAAAGCCTTCATCAGCCAATTAACAAGGACAATTGCATCTATGTGAACTTCTGCAGTTAATCCAGGATGGACTTCAAAGACGTTGGTCATTAATCTTACAGTTCAAACAAAATCAATGTTTAAACACTGCCACTTAACACTTACATTATATTATATTCATGATGTTAGCCAGAGGGGAACTGGCCCCCACAGTGAGTCTGGTTTCCCCCAAGGTTATTTTTCTCTATTAATACACAGTCGCCTTCAGCTTGCTCACTGGGGTTTTTAATACAATTATTAATGAATTACTTATTTTTAAACATGATTAACAATCATATTTTATCTAATTACACAATGATGATTCATCGACATTATAGACATTACAGATTTATCGTCTGTTAATGCCTGATCTTCTGTACAGCTGCTTTGAAATTATGTGTGTTGTGAAAGGCGCTATACAAATAAAATTGACTTGACTTTTATACTCGTATGTCTGGGGGAGGTGCATGCAAATACCACTCACCAATTCCCATTGGCCTTTTATCAAAGATCAGAGGTGTCTCCGGGCTCTCAAGAGTGACCCCTATTGTCACTACATTGACACAACGTCTCGTTCCCTCCATTAGGGAACGGAGGTTATGAAAGTAACCAGGATGTTTTTCTATCATATTTATCATTTGTTTGCAGAATATGACCTCTCCAAACCTATAACACTGATTTTTCAGGTAAACTGTTGTCTACAGAACTCAAAAAAGGGTTAAGAGACAAAAACTGATCTGTGAAAAAATTTACAATTCATGAATGTCTCTTTTTGAGCCTACTATGACCCATCTAGGTGCTCAGTTATTAGAATTATAAGATGATTTCTCTGATGGCTTTATCCATTTGCACAGCTTATAGCAGGTTTCTAGCCAATCGATGTCTGAATTTCAAACCTCGAACTTTACATGTCTTTACATGGGTGCTTTTACTAGAAAAAGTAAAGCCCTGGTGCCTTTCTTCCCCAAAGTGCACGAGGAGCTAACAAAGTCATGGAAGGCACCTTTTTCTGCCCGTTCACGCTTTGCGGGCTCAACCACTCTGACTACCCTTTATGGCTGAGCGGCTAAGGTATATGTAGATCTTCCCCAGTTAGAGCGTGTCATAGCATTACGTGCATTTATGCCCACAGGGAGCAGCAACCTAGTGCTACCAACCAAGGCTCTATTCCAAGGCCTGAAAGTTCCTTTCCTCATTAATGATGAAGGCTTACAAGGCCGTGGGTCAAGCCGCTTCCACCCACTACTAGTTCTACCCTCATGCAGATCTTTCAGTGCCTGGTGGACCTCCAGGATGGCCATGGCATTGAAAGTTCTGCACGAGGTAGAACTGACCCAGGTCTGATGCAGGAACTGCATACTTTGACCGACCTCACTTTACGGGAGACGAAAGTCACAGCGCACGCCCTGGGCTAGACGATGTCCACTCTTGTGGTCCAAAAGCGGTACCTGTGGCTCAACCTTGCAGAGATGCGTGATGCTCAGAAAATCCACAGAAAGTCTTGGGCCTCGGCACCCACATTGGTCTAAACTTAAACTTTTCAAAATAAAAGAGCAGTTTCCTCATTCCCTGGGCCAGCACACATGTGACGGCCAGGCGCTGGTAATCATTCTGTTCAATGCGAGTACCTCCCGTTCCCTTGTTCTCCATCGAGAGACAGCCGGCGAACAAGTATGTATGCCGGGCTCTGGAGTCGCTCGCTCACCCGCCCGCCCCGGTCACTGGCCACCTTTGCGGGCTTGCAGAGCAGTATGTCCGCCTGCTCTGCCTTGTTGCAAACCACCCTGCCCGGGCACGGTAAGTCCAGTTGTCCCCGGTAAGTCCAGTTGTGCAATCTTTCTGGTGAAGGGAGCAATAAAACCGGTCCCGTAGCCGAGTTGCGCATGGGCTTTTAAAGCCCTTATTTTATGGTGCCCAAGAGAGGGGGAGGGGCGTGCCCAATCTGTGTGCATTAAACAAAGCTTGATAGAGTATGGACTTCTGAAGCAACAAATCAAGTGGGTATTCACAAATGTTCATCCTTAGATGTTGTTATATGCAAACAGCCCTGAGAAAGAAGTAAGCATATGGTAACCACTGGTTATACCCCTACTCTTTACAATAAGTACCCTTGGATTTTTAATGACCACAGAGAGTCATGACCTCAGTTTAATGTCTCATCCAAGGATGGAGTATTTTTACCATACTGGGGGCAGTATGACACACATAGACATCAGGGTGAGCACTCCCCTGCTGGCCTCTCTAATAGTTTTATCCAGGAGGTCTCCCATCAAGGTCTTGCCCAAGCTCAACCCTGCTTAGCTTTAGTGAGCAACCAGTCTAGAGTTACAGGATATATGACAGGACAATACCTTTGCATTTTAAAACGTAAATGGATAGTTCACCCAAAATGGAAAATTCTGTTATCATTTACTCACTCTTGCCATCTCAGATGTGTATAACTTTCTTCTGCAGAACACATAATTTTAAGAAGAATATCTCAGCTCTGTTTCAATGCAAGTGAATGGTATTATTGGTATGATCACCCAGAAGACTGCTGTCAAGATTTACAGTGAAAAAGGAGTTCAAAACCATTGATTAACCCACAGTCTTCTGGATCCCTTTTGTGCTACCTTTTTGGAACTTCAAAGTTTTGGTCGCCATTTACTTTTTGTTTTGTTTGCCTGCTATTGTTTGGATCTATAGAGCTGAAATATTCTTCTAAAAATCTTTATTTGTGTTATGCAAAAAAAGAAAGTCATGCACATCTGAAATTGCATGATGGTGAGTAAATGATGAGATAATTTTCATTTTGAGTGAACTATCTCTTTAAACTTCAGCATTCAATATGTTTTATATCTGTAGTATGTATAGTGTCTAATAATGCAATGGCAATTTACACTTGATATGAATTTAATCTGCCCATTTGATCCTATTATTAAAATAAATCCATTGATGAATGACAGAATGTTTTGACCAACTTTTAATTAAAGCATGTCCACTGATTTTAAGGCATATATTCATATACTTGTATTAAATATTTATACCTGTAAAAAAGTGTCTAATTAACTCTATCTGCTAAATAATAATAATAATAATAAAAACATAAATAAATAACATGGATATATTTAAATAATTACATTAAATGATGACTAACTAATTTCTTGTAAGTTTTTTGAGGCATAGTAAATATTTAGTAAATCACAAGAATTTCTTCAAGAATTTTTACACTGCTCTTTTACATACAAAAACAGTTTATATTTACCACTGCTGTCAAGGTCAAAGAGAAAAATAAATTAATAAATTGTTACAAAACAAAGCTGATGTATTGGCCCAGAAAACTTAGAATATGGTGCACAATAATATTGACTTCTCTTATGGTCTTTATACTGCACCTAGTGCTTTAAATTATTTGTACTTTTTTTAATCATGACAGCACCTGTTTACTATAAACTCTTATTCTGTGGAATAAAAAAAAAAAATTCAATTATACTTTGAATTTAGTTTTTAATTTAAAAAGAAATAGGCAAAAAAAAAAAAGAAAAAGAAAAGAAAACCGGCTTGTTTTTTGATTGTTTTATTTAAAAAATAAAAAAGCAAGAAATTAGCTAATTTCTCATGTTAATTGCTCATGGATATTAAATGAATATACAGCCTGATGTGGGTGGGTCTGATTGGTCATTTGTCCTGCCTCAATGAAACCCATCAGAATAATAGTTCAACACGATACAGCTCTGCAGATGGATTGATCTCATTTATAATTCAGAACATTTACATTATTCCAAACATTTTAATAGTTGCATATTTATTACAACTCTGTTGTCACTTTTTAAGCAACCAGACAATGGATTTCTCCAGGAATTTACTAGCTTTACTACCAAATATATCTAAACATTTGCACATTTCCATACATTATAAAGAACTAGACTTCCATTGGTGAGTTAATAGCCTACTGGTTAATGCTGTTTTTTTTAATTTGTGTATTCTGCTCACTGTAAAGCAGCTGAAATTTAAAAATATGATGGCAAATGGATTTGCTCCTTAAAATACAGATGTGGCTTTTGAGATTGTATATCAAAAAAGCATGTGGCATCGCATGGCATTAGGCAGTGCAGAACAACGATGATAAGTGGCTGCAGTCATATTTAATTTTTGTAACACCATTCGCTTATGGTTAGTAAGTCCATACCTAACCATCTAATAAGGGTCTGTCTAAAATAGGCAGGTTGTCATCGGAAAACTGAAGTGAGAACAAAAATCATAAAAAAGCTATTAGCAAGCAACATTGAGCCAAATCAGCAATGGCAATACACTATACAATTGTTAGCTATAAGTATACTTTCTCAGAACTGTCATACAGTGACTGAGCACATAAAAAATGGGTGAGCTAAATTCAAGTTTATTGTGTATGTGTATTACATTCTAAACAACTAAAGATCTCCAGAACACTATTGAGAGTAAAATGAAGAAATATCAAGTACAAAAACCATATGTGGCCCACATCACCTTATTATAAGTTTAGACAAATTTTTCATCAATTGCCACACAACAGTGTATTATTGTCAGGCTTGGTGAGTATCAGATTACTTGTAATGACGTTACGTAATCTGAATACAACAAATAGGTAACTTTTAATTACAGTTACATAAAAACCCATCAAGTCAAGTCAATTTTATTTGTATAGTGCCTTTCACAACACACATCGTTTCAAAGCAGCTTTACAGAAGATCAGGCATTAACAGACAATAATCTGTAATGTCTATAATGTCGATGAATCATCATTGTGTAATTAGATAAAATACTTGTTAATCGCCTCTCCGGGAACCAGCAGCTTATCTTGGTGGAGTGGTTTGTGTGCCCTTATGATCCTGAGGGCTGTGTTGTCTGGAGCCAGGTGCTCCTGGTAGGGTCACCCAAAGCAAAGTTGTCTCAGGTGAGGGGCCAGACTAAGAATGGTTCACAAAGACTCCATGAAAAAAACGGTAAGAGGAGGAGTTACCCTGCCCGGAGGAAGCCCGGGGCCCTCGTCTGGAGCCAGGCCCAGATGGAGGGCTCGTCACGGAGCCCGGCCGGGCACAGCCTGAAGAAGCGACGTGACATCCCCCTCTAAATCCCTTGGGCTCACCACCCATTGGAGAAACCGCAGGAGTCGGGTGCGCTGCCATATGGGTGGCAGTGAAGGCTGTGGGTCTCAACGGACCAGACCCTGTCGGCAGAGGCTAGCTCTAGGGACGTGGAATGTCACCTCACTGGAGGGGAAGGAGCCAAAACTGGTGAGGGAGGTGGAGCGTTACCAGTTGGATCTGGTGGGGCTTAATTCGACGCACAGTTTTGGCTCTGGATCCGTATTCCTGGATAGGGGATGGACTCTATTCTTCTCTGGAGTTTCCCAGGGTGTGAGGAGATGGGCGGGTGTGGGGATACTCACGAGTCCCCGGCTGAGCGCCGCCTTGGAGTTTACCCCGGTGGATGAGAGGGTCACCTCCCTATGCCTACAGGTTGTGGGGGGGAAACTCTGACTGTTGTCTGTGCATATGCACTGAGCAGCAGTTAAGAGTATAGGGCCCCTGTAGGGGCTCCATAGTGATGCTGGGTGACTTCAATGCGCACGTGGGAAATGACAGGGACACCTGGAAAGGCATGATTGGGAGGAACGGCCTCCCCGATCTGATCCCGAGTGGATGTTTGTTATTAGACGTCTGTGCTAGTCATGGATTATCTATAACAAACACCATATTAGAACATAAGGATGCTCATAATTGTACGTGGTACCAGAGCACCCTAGGCCGAAGGTCGATGATCGATTTTGTAATCATGTCATCGGATCTGAGGCCATATGTTTTGGACACTCGGGTGAAGAGAGGGGGAGAGCTGTCAACCGATCACCATATGGTGGCGAGTTGGGTCAGGGGGTGGGGAAAGACTATGGACAGACCTGGGAAGTCCAAGCAAGTAGTGCGGGTGAACTGGGAACATTTGTAGGAGGTCCCTGTCCACGAGACCTTCAACTCACACCTCCGGCGGAGCTTTTCAGGCAACCCTGCAGAGGTTGGGGACATTGAACCGGAGTGGGCAATCCATTGCCGAAGCCGCAGTGGAGAGCTGTGGCCTCAAGATTTTAGGTGTCGCAAGGGGTGGTAACCTTCAAACACCGTGGACACTGGTGGTCAGGGAAGTTGTCCGACTGAAGAAAGAGTCCTTCCGGATTTGTTGTCCCGGAGGTCTCCGGAGGCAGTTGCAAGATACCGACAGGCCCGAAGGGCTGCGGCCTCAGCCATGAGGGAGGCAAAGTAGTGGGTGTGGGAAAAGTTCGGAGAAGCCATGGAGAAGGACTTTCGGTCCACACCAAAGTGTTTCTGGAAAACCGTCCACCACCTTAGGAGGGGGAAACGGGGAACCATCCAAGCTGTATACAGAAAAGATGGGACGCTGTTGACCTCAACCGAGGAGGTTATTGGGTGTTGGAAGGAACACTTTGAAGAACTCCTAAATCCCAACACGCCCTCTATGCTAGAGGCAGAGCCGGAGGCTGATGGGGGATCAGATTCTATTTCCCTGGGGGAGGTCACTGAGGTAGTCAAACAACTCCGCAGTGGCAAAGCCCCGGGGATTGATGAGATCCAACCAGAAATGCTGAAAGCTTTGGATGTGGATGGGGTGTCATGGATGACATGCCTCTTCAACATTGTGTGGAAGTCTGGGACAGTGCCTAAGGAGTGGCAGAACGGGGTGAAGGTTCCCCTCTTCAAAAAGGGGGACCAGAGTGCGTGTGCCAACTACAGGGGTATCACACTTCTCAGCCTCCCTGGTAAAGTTTACTCCAAGGTGCTGGAGAGGAGGGTTCAAATCAAATCAAATCAAATCACTTTATTGTCACACTACTGTGTACACGAGTGCAACAGCAGGTGAAATTCTTGTGTGCAGTTCCGAGCAACATTGCAGTAATGACAGTGACGAAACATAAACCACTTTACAATAACAACATATTTACACAACACAATTTACATAACAAATGTACACATACCTACACAACAATTTACATATCAAATGTATACAATGCACACAATGTAGAATACACATACACTAGATAAGGGTATAAATATATATATACACTAACTGAATTGGGAGCGAGAATATATTGACAGAATGAGGATTAATAAAGTGCAGTGCTGATTGTAGATCATGAGAGATCATGTGTTCAAAATTCTTATTGCTTATAGGAAGAAGCTGTCATGTAGTCGGGTGGTGCGGGTCCTGATGCTGCGATACCGCCTGCCTAATGGAAGCAGTGAGAGCAGACATGACTCGGGTGGCTGGAGTCTTTGATAATCCTCCGAGCTTTATTCACACACCGTCTGTTATATATATCCTGGAGGGAGGGAAGCTCACCTCCGATGATGTTTCTGGCCGTTCGCACCACCCTTTGCAGGTCTTTGCGGTTGTGGGCGGTGCTATTGCCGTACCAGGCGGTGATGGAGCCAGTCAGGATGCTCTCTACAGTGCTGGTGTAGAACCGTGTGAGGATGTGTTGGTTCATTCCAAACTTCCTCAGCCGTCTCAGGAAGAAGAGGCGCTGGTGAGCCTTCTTCACAACGGCCTCAGTGTGGACGGACCATGTGAGTTCCTCAGTAATGTGGACACCGAGGAACTTGAAGCTGCTGACTCTCTCCACCGGTGCTCCATTATTGGTGATGGGGCTGTGTTCTCTGTCTTTCTTCCTGAAGTCCACCACAAGCTCCTTGGTTTTACTGACGTTGAGGGAGAGGTTATGCTCCTGACACCAGCGTGTCAGAGTGTGCACCTCCTCTCTGTAGGCTGTTTCATCATTGTCAGTGATCAGACCTACAACCGTCGTATCGTCAGCAAACTTAATGATGGCATTGGAGCTATGTGTCGCCACACAGTCATGTGTGTAAAGGGAATACAGGAGTGGGCTGAGAACACAGCCCTGCGGGGCTCCAGTGTTGAGGGTCAGTGATGAGGAGATGTTGCTGCCCATTCTAACCACCTGACGTCTGCCTGACAGGAAATCCAGGATCAGCTGCACAGCGAGCTGTTTAAGCCCAGAGCCCGGAGTTTCACATCAAGCTTGGAGGGCATTATGGTGTTAAATGCTGAGCTGTAGTCTACAAACAGCATTCTCACATACGTGTTCTTTTTTTCCAGATGGGAGAGAGCAGTGTGTATTGTAGATGCAATAGCATCATCAGTGGAGCGGTTGTTATGGTAGGCAAACTGCAATGGGTCCAAAGGGGTGGGCAGAACAGAGCAGATGTGATCTCTGATCAACCTCTCAAAGCATTTGCTGATGATGGGGGTGAGGGCAACAGGACGCCAGTCATTTAAGCAAGTGATTTTTGATTGCTTCGGTACAGGCACAATGGTTGATGTACCGTGAGGTTGAAAATGTCTGTAAAAACACCAGCCAGTTGGTTCGCGCATAATCTGATGACGCAGCCCAGAATGCCGTCTGGACCTGCGGCTTTGCGAATGTTCACCCGTCGAAAGGATCGGGTTACATCCGCAACAGAGACGGAGAGTGAACCAACCTCTGTAGTATCGGCCGCGAGTGCTCTCTCCGCGAGGGCGGTGTTGTTGTTGTCCTCGAAACGAGCATAAAAAGTATTAAGCTCGTCCGGGAGAGAGGCATCGGTGTTCATGGCGGAGTTTTTATTCCGTTTATAGTCCGTGATGGTGTTAATTCCCTGCCACATACTTCTGGAGTCAGTGGTGTTGAACTGTCCTTCAATTTTGTGCCTGTATTGGCGTTTGGCTGTACTGACGGAGTTACGGAGGGCATAACTGGCTTGTTTACGCTCCTCCGCGTTCCCGGAATTAAAAGCGGTGGTCCGCGCAAACATCGCCGTTAACCCATGGTTTCTGGTTGGGGTAGATCCGTATAGTTTTTGTCGGAACAACGTCCTCTACGCACTTCCTGATGAAACACGTTACGCTATCAGCGTAAACCTCGATGTCGTCATCGGAGGCAGACCGGAACATCTCCCAGTCCGCGTGATCAAAACAGTCCTGTAGTGCAGAGTCTGATTGGTCCGACCAGCACTGGATCATTCTGAGGGCGGGTGCTTCCCGTTTCAGTTTCTGCCTGTAAGCGGGCAGAAGCAGAACGGAGGAGTGGTCGGATTTGCCAAATGGTGGGCGGGGGAGGGATTTGTAGCCATCCCGGAAAGGAGAATAGCAATGATCCAAAACCCGGTCCCCTCGTGTGTTGAAGCTGATATGTTGGTGGTATTTTGGTGCTATTGTTTTAAAGTTGGCTTTGTTGAAGTCCCCGGCAACAATGAACACAGCCTCAGGGTGCGCGGTTTCCTGCTCACTTATACTGCCATACAGTTCCCTAAGTGCCCGGTCTGTGTCGGCTTGTGGGGGGATGTACACAGCAGTGATAATGACCGCTGTGAATTCCCTCGGTAGCCAGAATGGTCGACACAGAAGCATGAGATATTCCAGATCAGGAGAGCAGAAAGACCTGATAAAATGTACATTCCTCTGATCACACCATGATTTGTTGATCATAAAACATACACCTCCACCTCTGCTTTTACCTGAGAGGTCTTTCGCTCTGTCCGCACGGTGCACGGAGAAACCCGTGGGTTTGATGGCCGAGTCTGGAATCTCCGCGGACATCCAGGTTTCCGTAAGACAGATAACGCAGCATTCTCTCGTCTCTCGTTGGAAGGAGATCCGCGCTCTCAGCTCGCAGAGCTTGTTGTCCAGAGACTGAACATTTGCCAGTAGTATACTGGGTAGCGGGGGGCGATTTGCGCGATGTCTTAATCTGATGAGAACGCCGGCTCTTTTCCTTCTGCGTTTCCACGGCCGGGCAGCCCAAACAAAGGGCTCCGCTGGCGTGTTTGTAAACCGCGGGTCAGCATTGAGGAATGTGAAGTCCGGTTTTCGGTGTGTGATTGCTGAACCAATGTCCAAAAGCGTTTGTCTGTCGTACACAATAAGGCAGACAACATCCAAGACAAAAAAACACAGAACTGTAAACAAAACAAACAATAAACTGCAGTGTTTTGACGGAGCTCGCGACGCAGCAGCCATACTCGGCGCCATCTTGAGTGATACAGTGGTTCAGCCGATTGTCGAACCTCGGATTGAAGAGGAACAATGCGGGTTCTGTCCTGGCCGTGGAATGATGGACCAGATCTTTACTCTCACAAGGATCCTGGAGGGGGCCTGGGAGTATGCCCATCCAGTCTACATGTGTTTTGTGGATCTGGAGAAGGCGTATGACCGGGTCCCCTGGGAGAGACTGTGGGAGGTGCTGCGGGAGTATGGGGTGGGGGGGTCCCTTCTTAGGGCGATCCAATCCCTGTACGTCCAAAGCGAGAGCTGTGTCCGGGTCCACGGCACAAAGACGAGTTCGTTCCATGTGGGGGTTGGTCTCTGCCAAGGCTGCGTTTTGTCACCAATCATGTTTGTGATATTCATGGACAGGATATCGAGGCATAGTCGGGGTGGGGAAGGTGTGCGGTTCGGTGGGCTGGGGATCTCATCGCTGCTTCTTGCAGATGGGAGTTATTTTAGGCACGTCCAGCTGGGAGGAGGCCTAGGTGGAGAGATTACATCTCCACACTGGCCTGAGAACACCTCGGGGTCCCCCAGTCAGAGCTGGTTAATGTGGCTCGGGATAGGGAAGTTTGGGGCCCCCTGCTGGAGCTGCTTCCCCCGCAACCCGACTTCGGATAAGTGGTTGAAGATGGATGGATGGACGATTGTTAATCATGTTTAAAAATAAGTAATTAAATAATAATTGTATTAATAACCCCAGTGAGCAAGCTGAAGGCGACTGTGGCAAGGAACAAAAGCTCAAAAATAAGATGTTGATTAATGGAGAAAAATAACCTTGGGAGAAACCAGACTCACTGTGGGGGCCAGTTCCCCTCTGGCCAACATCATGAATCTAATGTAGATATTACTTATGTATAGTTAAAGTCATGGTTTAAAATTATTAAACTAAGTAAGTGTTAAGGGGCAGTGTTTAAATATTGATTTTGTTTGAACTGTAAGATTAATGACCAATGTCTTTGAAGTCCATCCTGGATTAACTGCAGAAGTTCACATAGATGCAGTTGTCCTTGTTTATTGGCTGATGAAGGCTTTTGTTGGCAATTGTTAGTGTATGCATTCCATTTCAAGATCGTAGTCCATCAATAGACCGAGGTGATGCAGGCAGAGATCAGGGATGTGAAACGCAGTTCAACGTGGTCCATCCTAAATACAGGGTTCAGACAATGGCATATGAAGTATCCCATGTCATATGGTTGGAGTTGGCATCATAATAGACTGAAGTGATTTTTGGCTGGCACTGGCAGCATTTAGTCATCATCATTCAGCGACACGTACCAGTGGAATCCAACATGAAGCAGGAATGGTGCTGGATCCAGCCAGTACTGGTGACCTCAGTATAGGAGTCCCGAGGTTGAGATAGGGAAACAAATAAAATAATATAAGCATAGATGCAATTCAATTTGTTGCAGAGTTATAAATCATGATCAATATTTCTGGTTTCTGGTTCCAGCAGACCCAAAAGCAGCCTAATTGTGGGTTGGAGGATAGATTAGGTGTATGCCTGGCTAAATAGATGAGTCTCTAGACTTAAACTGAGAGAATGTGTCTGCATCTCGGACAGTGTTAGGGAAACTATTTCATAGTTTAGGAGCCAAATATGAAAAGGATCTACCTCCTTTTGTGGATTTTGATATTATAGGAACTATTAACAGGCCAGAATTTTGCGATCGTAATGAACGTGATGGAATATATCGTGGTAGAAGTTCACTTAAGTACTGCGGAGCTAGACCATTCAAAGCTTTCTACGTAGTTAACAGAATTTTTAAATGAATATGGAATTTAACAGGTAGCCAATGTAACGATGATAAATTGGGCTAATATGATCATATTTCTTGGTTCTCGTTAGCACTCTGGCTGCTGCATTTTTTAAAGTTTATTTTTGATCTTGCTGGACATCCTCCCAGTTATGCATTACAATAATCTAGTCTTGAGGTCATGAATGCATGAATTAGTTTTTCAGCATCAGCAACAGAGATCATGTGCCTTAATTTAGCAATATTTCTTAAGTGGAAGAAAGCTGTTCTGCAAACATTGGTAATTTGATTTTCAAAAGACAGATTGGTATCAAATATAACACCTAAGGTGTCATTATTAGTTCAAAAGACTTAAATTTATATCCTGTCCTCTGAGTAACACCAAAAACTTCACTGTAAATTGTATCAACACCTCCTCGACCCTTCAGACGAGGCTTATGTGTAAACCCTAACAGGAACAGGAGAGTGGTGTCTCTTTTTGCTGAGTGAGACATCACACAAATACCCTGCTGCAGGGGCTCTACAGCTGGAACCAAAGTGTGTATGTTGCTCTCTGTACTACTCGCATCCGAAACAGTATCTACCGGCTTCTCTTTCTCACTGACTTCCACTAGCATTCGGATGCGAGTCTCTAACTCATTAACCTTCTCCTTCTCATGCGTGCTGAGGTTAAGGATTAAATGCTGAAAACAGATATATAAGGTATGCAAAAACTAGCAGACTACAAACACAGACTCCAGCTAGGTAAAATACACGCAGATGAAATAGTTGAAAAGCGGAAAAACCTGAAACGTGGTAAAATGACAAAGGATATAACAATGAACGTTTGAGAATAAGAATAAACAATGCTAAGCAGCCTAAGCAGGCTACAAACAAACTCTCATGCAGCGTGCCGTGCAGCGTGCCGTCAGCAACAGCTACAGCTAGATTACAGCAAAAATTGGGATTACTGTCAGGATCTGACAAAAATAGTGAATTTTCCTGAAATAAAGTGATAGAGACAGCTGTTTGTTTAGAGTGAGAGATGGTTTAGATGCGTGTTCTCTTCGAGTTCTTTCTCATGACTCACATTAGTCAGGAGTGCCTTCTTCTGTCCCTTGCGAAAATAACACTTGTCTCACATCAGCACTCTGCTCTCGAGGCAAACAACTGCTTCATCACGATGGCCAAGGAAGAACATACACTATTTTTTTGGAAATGTAGACATTATTCACTCTTTAAATGAGAAAAGTGAAACAACATTAAAGATCAGTGGAATTTATGCCTTCCAGCTGTGAATATGCTCTCATTATCCAATGACCTGAGAATTTGAAGGTCATAAGAGCCACACAGAAATCACATTAGCTAGGTTAGCTAAAATTTGTTAATATTAAAATGTTTTAAAATGAGGTAGCCTCAGTTCTCAAACAAATCTGTGACTAATCATTTGGCGGGAGCAGGAATAGCTGAAAATACTGACACGATATACACATCATTGCTGATACGGCATAGAAATCCTCTTGTTTCCATGGTTGCAAATGCGAACTGTACTATATTAGCCAGGATGTCCTGTATGTTGTTCTGTTCCATATTGAAGCTGAAAAATTACCCCTCCCCAAGGTGAACGATACTTATACCTTTTTAATTAAAAGTTTTTAATACAACAACAATACATAAATCAGCTGAAAATATACCCCTGGAAAACTTGCTATGACTTTCTCTCCTTTTTTACCTCTCATGATTTTGCTTCCCTGATCATTATTAACAAATCCAAATTGTACCAAATACCAAATTAATTGAAAATGTGTTTTAAGTTCTTAGGAAAGAAAGTTCAAAGAAGAATGTATCTGATTTTGATAAATTATTATTGAGATCAGGTGATGGACACATTCTGGCTCATGTTCAACACTTAATAAGTAATTAAAAAGACAATGTAAAAGTTTAAATCTGTTTTGATCTATTCTTTAAAACTAGAATTTGTTTTATTTTTGGAATCAAAACATTTTCCCTCTTTAAAATCCCCATTAAACAGAAACCTAAACATAGAAATCAGCCATATACTGTTAGCTGGTGATGTTTGTCTTTGGATCTTAAACAACCAGAGGAAAGACACTCTCAAGCATTTAATTATGACAATAATAACAATGATGATAACGTGTGATCTACCTATTGAATACAGTCTAAAGTTATTGAACAGTACAAATTATAATTCTCTATAAACACTAACTGCAATTCATGGTAGAATTACACTTTGCAATGTTTTTGAATCTGAGGTATATCCTGTCAGATTTAGTTTAATGTTAACCAGGACATAATTCAGTGCATCTGTTCTGATTATGTATGTTTTATGAGAAATGTTATTTTTCAGTAGCAGACAGAGAACTCTACTTATTTCTTTGAAAGTACTGAGATGTTCTACATTAACAGTTCACTTTCTGTTTTCTTGGTAGGGTGCAGTGTCCATGTTTTTTTTCCTTATATAATAACAGCTACAACAGTACTCATAATATTACTCAAATGTGTTCTGTTTGCGTTCAAGGCATAATTTAAAGTTTTAGAGATCATATTGATTTTATCTTGACTTATTTACATCTGTGCACTTATGGTAATCCAATAGTAATGAAATGTAATCGGATTACATTAATTCCAAATTCACGTTATTGGAATTTGTTACTGATTACATTTATTGTTAAGTAATCCGTAATCTGTAACTGGTTAAATTAAAAAAGTAACCCTCCCAACACTGATTATTGTAATCTACCTACATTATTATATATGTTTCTGAGTTCAGTTGGTCAGATAAATCCATTGTTTGGCTGCTTCACATGAGAGAGCAGAGTTGTAATCAATATGCAACTGTCAAATGTTTGGAAGAATGTTAATGTTCTGAATTGCAAATTAGATTAATCCATCTGCAGAGCTGTACCATGTTGAAATTGTATTATTCTTATTCTTATGGGTTTTCATTGAGGCAGGACAAATGACTGTGCAGGTTGACCAATTGCATTTCAGACCCACCCACATGTGCAAATCAAATATAAAAGCTGTATATTTATTTTATATGCATGATCAATTAACATGAGATTTTTTTTTACATTTTTAAATAAAACGAATAATCAAAAACATACAGTTTTTTGTTGCCAGATTTTTAGATCACAAAAAATAAATGAACACAACATATACAGAACAATAGAGCTACTTATAATCTCTATTTTTTATTTGGACAGAGAGATTTATGGGTGGCTGTCCAACACCTTTGTGTGTTTGTATTTTTGTTCTTCAATTAAGTTCTTCATTAAAATATTATTTATATTGTCAAGCCGGTTCTCGCCTCCTCCTTTCCATTAATCCCTTTACACTGGTGCCGAAATGCGGAAAGGAGGAGGGATGCGCCGTAGTAGAGTCCTCGTCACTACCATCCACCCCAACGGAGCAGCCGCCGACAGAGGACAGAGGAGCCTGGCTGCCTGAGAGCAGACGAACGGCCGCCCAACGCGAAGGGAGAAGGTGCTCCAAACCGACCACCTGGAGTGGTCAAGGCCACTGCCAGGGGTGGAGGAGACCCTACCAGCTGCTGAAATGTGCCGGGGTATGAGACCGCTGACCGCCAGCAGGGAGGGGCTCCTGGCCAACCGCCTGGAGCAGGAGAGTCACTGCCATGGGCGGGGGAGACCCCTTCTGTTTCCCAAGAACGCAGTGGGGCATTCCATCTGCCAGGGGCCGGAAGACTGCCTCTGATCCATCCGGGGAGGCGTGGCTGTCATCTGTTGGAGGTTGGAGGAGTGGCCGAGGACCAAGCTATGGCGTATCGGAGAACCGGCAAGTAAGTGGTTTTTTTTTTTTTGGCAGCTGTTGGGCAAGAGCCCCCAAATCAGGGCCTAAAATTTTGAGGCTCTAGACATTTTCTGAATGCACTCTTTCAGCTCTAGACCTTTAATTAACACCCAAATGACTTTGCACATGCAAGAGGCTCTCTCTGGCTTTCAGAGCAAGAGGCCAGTGAGATTGATTCTTGCATTAAGCAAAAAAAAATAATTAATTCTAGAGACTTGTGCTTTTATTATGACACACCAGGGGCCCCGGACTACCAGAACGTGAAGTTTGGGGCCCAGAGGTGCTTTCTAGAAAAAGTCCTTTTTAAAAGTCATAAATTTTTGGTGGAAATTTGGTTTCTGAGGGCCCTACGAGGAAGCATTCAAAGCCCCCATGTCTTAGCACCAAATTTAACCCCGTCCACAAAACAGCATTGCTTCAGTGGGCAAATGGGATGTCTAGAAAAGGGGTTCCCAAGGCCGCAGGACCTTGAAATTTCAGATATTCGATCGACAGGGGCCCCCGTCAGGTCATAGAGTTTGGAGGCCCTGGGGGCTTACTAAGGATTAAAGCCTCTGATGAATGTATTGTTGCGCACAGACCTAAAATGCAGCCTGTCTCATTGATTCCTATGACATGCAGAGAGATCTGTTGAAAATAATGAAAATACTTTTTGCATCGTAGGCCTTATGTCAACAAGGGGCCCTTGACATGTCACCATGTGAAATTTGGGTTCTGTAGGACCTCATGAAGAGCAATCCCACTTACAATTTCTACCATTCATTTTCTCAGCGGGTCCGTGGACATGACTTCAAAAGGTCCAAATGGCTCCAAATTGAAATCTGTAGCTTCTCGGGGGCCCCTTAGACAAAGGTTAAAGTCCCAATGACTTCGTTAAGTCCTTAATTGGCTGACCTGTGAGTGTAATCTGACAATATTTCTTCAGGAATATTTTTCTTGATTTTTTCTACAGTACTTGCTTAACACTGAGGGACATGAATTTATTATATGTTGTATCTGAAGGCCCCAGGAAGGAGTACTCAATGGCTGAATTTTTGAGTTGTAAGTTGCATAAACCTGTTGTATTGTGTATTCTGAGTGCTGCCAAGTGGATTTTGTCAATCAAATTGAATGCAAATGTTACTATAAGTGTTTAAAATTAATTGTCTATGGACTTAGTGCTGAGTTGTGTACTATTTAAATGAAATAGTAAATGAACATAATAAAGCATACTGGATAGACTTAGGAAGCTGAAACCTATGTTTATGTTCTAATTTCAGCTACCTCTTTCCATGCTGTGAGTTTCAAGAAGATCTTAGGATGTCGAAAATATTGCGCAAAAAAACTCAAAGGGCCCTTTTAGTTTTTTTGCACAAAATTTTCGACTTCCTCTGCTCTTCTTGAAATTTATACCATAGAAAGTGGAGGCTTGGAGAAGAACAGAAATACAGGTTTCGGCTTCCTAAGTCTGTCCAGAGCTGAGATCTGGACATCCCACTTAGAATTTGTCCCATTCACAGAATTAAAGGTTTTGTGGACAGTTGAATTCTGAGGAATTCTGGGGCCCTTCCCTGATTGAGGGAAAGATACGTTGTGTCCCCCTGGCCACAAAGCTGAAGAGAGCCACTGCTATGGCCGAACCTTACTCTTGGCTCCTCAGTGCAAAACCTTGAATGGGCATACGCATGATTCACACCTTTTATACCCGTATATCCGGGGTATGGACATTTTTCTGCCAATTTCTCATTGGCCTTTTCTCAAGTTCAGAGGTAACCTAGGCCTTCAAAGAAGTCCCCTAGTGTCGCTTCACACAACACCACGTCTCGTTCCCTCCATCAGGGAATGGAGTTTACAACAGTAACCCAGATGTTCACTTTTATGTTTTCATGTTTTGATTTCATGTTTTTATTTTTAAATGTAGTTCCTGTTTCATGTGGTTTCCTGTCATGTGACCTTCTTGTCTAACTATACAGTATTTATTAGTACTGTTTTTTTTAATTGGTTTGTGTTTATGAGTCTTGTCAGTTCTGTTTTATTATTGGTTCATCTGTTTGTTGTTTGTTAAATTGTTTATTGGCTCTGTCTCTTCGTCTTGTTATCTTGTTCTGAGTATTTGAACCCTCTTGTTTGCCATTGTCCTTTGTCAAGTATTGTGGCAGTGTAACGCTGTCTTCGTGTTCTGTCCAAGTCCAAATCCTGGTTTACATTCTGTTTTATTTTCATTTTAGGTTCACTTTAAATAAAACTGCTCTTGGGTTCTACTTCATCTTGGGTACTGCTCTGCCAATATGTTACAGAATACTCGACAACCAATTATGAACTCAGCAGTTCAACTCATGTGCCTCCGGTAGGGGAACTGACCCCTGATTGACATTTACCTTTGGTGTGGCTGATAAGGAACTTGGGCCTCCTACAGTTACCACCATGGCAGAGTCCACTATCACGTCAGAGTCCACTGCCATGGCCTCCATGCCTGCCACTGACCATGAGCCAGGGTCCACTCATACCATGGACCACGAGCCAGTGCCCATGCCTGCCATGGACCATGAGCCATCGCCTGAAGCCACGGCTGCCACATCTACCTCTTCATGCCATGCTGCTATGTCTGCCTCGTTATGTCACGCTGCCATGTCTCCCTCATCAAGCCACGTCATCATGTTGTCACGCCTGCCATGTCAAGCTGCCATGTCTGACATGCCATGCCAAGTTGCCACGTCTGACCCGCCATGCCAGGTTTGACCCTGTGCCTCCAGTGGCTCTGCCACCTAGGTCTGTTCCTCAAGCATCTCTGCCCCCTGGGTCTGTGCCTCCAGCGGCTCTGCCCCCTGGGTCTGTTCCTCAACCATCTCTGCCCCCTGGGTCTATGTCTCCAGCATCTCCACCCCCTGGGTCTCTGACTCCAGTGACTCCACCCCCCTGAAAGCACAGCATGCCACGTCAGCCTCACCCTACCATGCTGCCTCATCAGGCCCTGCTCCACGGCCCATGTCTGTCTCATCAGGCCCTGCTCCTCAGCCCTCATTTTTGCACATTGCAATCCCCTGGATCCACACTGGCCTCCTGCCGGCTCTGCCCTGGTCATCTGGTTCACCCTGGTTTTCAGGTCCTTTGCCGGATTTGCCCTCTGCTCCACCATGGTCTCCAGCACCCTCTGGTCCCTTGTGGTCTCTAGCCCATCTGGTCTCCAAGGTCCAGGTTTGCCATTGCCTCATTTAAACAATTGATAAAGGAAGTTGAAAACAGCAAGGTCAACAAGAATCTGCAAAAAAAAAAAAAAAAAAAAAAAAAAAAACGAATCCTGTGTTATTCACAATATATCAAGCCATGAGTCTGTATTACTTAGATACTTTGTGACATTTTCAGTTTACAAAAATTTTAGGGCAAGATTTAATTTGCAGTTGTGTTTAAATGTCTTGGTGCTTGCTTGGCCAGTGTCCCAATGCTGGAAATCCTACTGACTGAACTATGATGCTGAATCCGAGCATGAATAAACTGCCAAGACAGAATGGAAAAGTAACTATGACAACAAAAAAATATTTTCTCCAATGTTATTTTTATCTCTTACATCTGCAAAAGAGTGAGAAAATCAATGTGTGATCAGTAGGAACACTCATGTGCCTTTAAGGTTTGTGGTGTCCATGTATGTTAGCTTTGAGGTCATATCTTATATTGTACTGTATACAGAACTATCTTTTATCAGATATACACATTTAAATTTACAGTCTTTCTCTTCTGTAACTGTAACTTTCTCTATTGCTGTTCGATGTCATGATAGAAAGTCTAAGGCCTTCAAAAGCCATACAGCAAACCCATCTAATCTGGTGCCTATTACACGCCAAACTAAGATTGCTGTGGGGTCAAAAAGTAAGACTGTTAAGTTAGCACTTTTAAACATCCGCTCACTTAAAAATAAATCACTTCTAGTCAACAACTTAATAAGCACATACAACCTGGATTTTATGTTTTTAAATGAAACTTGGCTAGAAGACAGCTGTAGTGCAACAGTCCTTAATGAAACATCCCCTCCTAACTTTACTTTTCTGAGTGTCTGCAGAGAAGGCAGGAGAGGTGGGGGCTTAGCTGCTCTTTTTAAAGATGTCTATCAATGTAAGCAAATATCATTTGGGAATTACCCGTCTTTCGAATATCTGGGTATTGTGTTAAAAGGTGCTCCACGCGTTTTACTTATCATTATTTACAGGCCTCCAAAATACTCTCCAGCCTTTGCTGAGGACTTTACAGAACTGTTATCAACAATTACCTCAGAGTTTGACTGTTTTGCCATTGCTGGAGATTTTAACATTCACATAGACAATGCAGAAACCAATATGACAAAAGAAATCAAAACTGTTTTAAAAACGTTTGATCTGACTCAGCATGTACATGGACCCACACACAATCATGGACACACTCTAGATTTACTTATCAGTAAGGGTCTAAACATTTCATCAATGGTTATTAAGGATGTAGCACTGTCTGATCATTTCTGTATTTTCTTTGATATATTGATCTCTCCTGCCATTGAAGCTAGATCTGTGTCTGTCAAGAAGAGATGCTTAAATGAGAACACTAGTGTACTATTTATGAAGGCTATATCTTTAACACCAAGAATATCTGCTGACACTGTTGATTTTCTCCTTGATTCTTTTAACTCAAAAGTTAAAAGTGTAATTGATGAAATTGCTCCTGTGAAAGTGAGGAAGAAGAGTGGCAGTCAAAAAGCACCCTGGAGAAACTCAACAGCAGTGCAAAATATGAAAAGACAATGCAGAAAAGCAGAGCGCATTTGGCGGAAGACAAAACTTGTAGTCCATTATAATATCTACAAAGACAGCATCCATGCTTTTAATATGGAACTAGGCAAAGCTAGACAGTCTTTCTTCTCGAATATTATAAACAGCAACTTAAACAACACACGCACTCTATTTGCGACTGTAGAGAGACTGACAAACCCCCCAAGCCAGATTCCCTGTGAACTGCTCTCAGACAGCAAGTGCAGTGAGTTTGCTTCTTTCTTCTCTGAGAAAATAAATAATATCAGAAAGGCGATCAGCACATCCTTGAGTTGTGCTGGGGTCAGACAAATCAAACCACAACCTGAGAAAGTGGTTACTTTGTCTGACTTCAAAGAAATTGATGGCAAAATTTTGGAAGAAACCGTACGGCACCTTAAAACATCAACCTGCGCCCTTGATGCACTTCCAACATGTTTTTTTCAAAAGTGTGTTCAACTGTTTAGAAGCAGATCTCCTAGAAGTGATAAACTCCTCACTTCTCTCTGGGAGTTTTCCAAACTCCCTGAAAACTGCAGTTGTCAAGCCCCTCTTGAAAAAGAGCAATCTGGATAAGACCATATTAAGCAACTATAGACCGATCTCAAATCTTCCTTTCATAGGCAAGATCATTGAAAAAGTTGTCTTCAATCAACTGAACAAATTCTTGAACTCGAATGGATACTTTGACAATTTTCAATCTGGTTTCCGATCACATCACAGCACAGAGACAGCGCTCATAAAGATAATAAACGATATTCGCTTAAATACTGATACAGGCAAATTATCAGTACTGGTACTACTCGACCTCAGTGCTGCATTTGACACTGTCGATCACACCATACTTCTGGAAAGGCTGGAAAACTGGGTGGGGCTTTCTGGGATGGTCCTAAAATGGTTCAGGTCATACTTAGAAGGGAGAGGTTATTATGTGAGTATAGGAGACCATAAGTCTGAGTGGACGCCCATGACATGCGGAGTCCCTCAAGGCTCAATTCTTGCTCCACTCCTGTTCAACCTGTATATGCTCCCAATTAGCCAAATAATGAGAAAGAACCAAATGGCTTACCACAGCTATGCAGATGACACACAGATCTACTTAGCCCTATCACCTAACGATTACAGCCCCATTGACTCCCTGTGCCAATGTATTGATGAAGTAAACAGTTGGATGTGCCAAAACTTTCTTCAGTTAAACAAAGACAAAACTGAAGTCATTGCATTTGGAAACAAAGATGAAGTTCTCAAGGTGAATGCATACCTTGATGCTAGGGGTCAAACAACTAAAAATCAAGTCAGGAATCTTGGTGTGTCTCTAGAGTCAGACCTTAGTTTCAGTAGTCACGTCAATGCAATAACTAAATCAGCATATTATCATCTGAAAAATATTACAAGAATTAGATGCTTTGTTTCCAGTCAAGACCTAGAGAAACTTGTGCATGCTTTCATCACCAGCAGGGTGGATTATTGTAATGGACTCCTCACGGGCCTTCCCAAGAAGACCATAAGACAGTTGCAGCTCATACAGAACGCTGCTGCCAGAATTCTGAGCAAAACCAGAAAATATGAACATATCACACCAGTCCTCAGGTCTTTACATTGGCTCCCAGTTACATTTAGGATTGATTTTAAAGTATTATTACTGGTATATAAATCACTCAATGGGCTAGGACCTCAATATATTGCAGACATGCTCACTGAATATAAACCCAACAGATCACTCAGATCATTAGAATCACATCAGCTAGAAATACCAAGGGTTCACTCTAAGCAAGGAGAGTCTGCTTTTAGCTATTATGCCAGCCGCAGCTGGAACCAGGTTCCAGAAGAGATCAGATGTGCTCCTACAGTAGTCACATTCAAATCCAGACTCAAAACACATCTGTTTAGCTGTGCATTTACTGAATGAGCACTGTGCCACTGTGTGTCTGACTGTTTGTACTGTGTTTTATTCGATTTTTTTTTTTTAATTATTCTTATTTTATTATTCTTGTTTTTTTTCTTTTTAATTTCTACTATGTAAAGCACTTTGAATTACCATTGTGTATGAAATGTGCTATATAAATAAACTTGCCTTGCCTTGCCTTCTGAAAAACTCTGGGAAAATATTGATAACTAATATACTTATAATGCTTAAATAGTTCACCCAAAAATGTTACTTCTTTCATTGTTTTCTCACCCTCATTATATCCCAGGTGTGTATTAATTTTTTTTCTTCATCAGAACACATTTGAAGAACATTTAAAAATATCTTAGCCCAGTAGTCCCTTGTGCAACCTTTGGGACATTTGTCTTTTTCATTTTAGTTTTTTCAATCATTTTAGCTGTATTAATGCCAACAGCATACATTTTGACAAAGCTGTGTATTTTGGGGAAATTTTGATATTCCAACCTCAGTTCCTTTAATACATCTATAATATACTGTATTGTGTACACAAAATAGTTACACTCAGAACCTTCAAGACAAAAATGTCCCCATTGAAACCCATTAAAACTCTAATGTTTCATCCCAGTGCCACTGAAGCATAAAATCATGAATTCTATGATATTATGCTTTCATTACGGAGCCCTGGCATCAGAATTAAACATTTTTATATTTTCCAACAGATGGCATAATTTTTCTCATGTTTAGCCTATGGAGTAAATACAGGCATTGTGTGGGTGTGTTGGGATGTCAGAGTGTGTTTTGTACTGCATGTTTAATGTTCAAGGTTTATTATTTGTCACATACATATTACATACATGTGATGTAATGTAGTGAAATGTTTTTCCTTAGTTCCTCGTCACACATTGCAACAACAAACAGAACCAACAACGAACTAAGGACATACACCCACATAATGATAAAAAAATTTAATAAAATATATAAACAATAAGGTAGAGAAATAAAATGTAGTAGAAAATATGCTAAATGGGTTAGGTTAGGGTTGTACAAATGTACACAGTATACAGAACTATACAATGTGCAACATTTTTGTTAATTAAAATAAAAATAAAAATTATAGTGTAAGCTGTTTTATGTCTGTGCGAAGCTGAAATATACAGACTCTCTCAAGTGTCCCCGTTCAGTAGCCAGATTGACTGAAGACAAAAGTCCTGAGTCTCTCTGTGTTTGTCCTCAGGATCTGATAGTGCTTCTCTGATGGGAGCACTGAAAAGAGTCTGTATCAGGTTAGTGAAAGTCTTTGAAAATTTTCCTGGCCCTTATCCTGTATCGCTGGATGTAGTTGTCTGTGATGCAGGGGAGAGAAGTCCTGATGACCTTTTGTGTGTATTGAGAAATGTGTGTGTGCGTGCATGCGTGTGTGTGTGAAAAAACAACAGTGGCATTATATAAGCAAACTGGCATTTAAAGGGATAAATCCTGAAAATTAATGAATATTTGGTAGTTATGATCAGGACTGATATTGGTTAAAAAAAATCAACTCATTGAAAGTGGAAAATAATATTAATATTTAATATTGTTATGTCCGTTTTGATGTAATTTTTAGAGCTTGAAAGGTCTGGTCAACATTCGTTTTCATTGAATGGACCAACTGATCTGAAATATCTAAATATCTAATATTCTAAAAATCAAACATCCCAGTATTCCAAAGTAAATAGTGATTGGTCAAAAGACAGTTGGCCTTAAGTATTTTGATTATTGCTAACAGCATATACTGTATCAGTGGGTTTTAATAAATGTCACCTGATGTTACTCCAATCCTGTAGGTCCTGTAGGTGGATGGACTGGCCTTTGTCACACACTTTCTTCCATAAACAGACTGTCAGCATGATTATGCATATTCCCTTACTGCATTCAAACATTATAATGAAATGTATATTTTGTTGCAACAGGCTCAGCAGGGTTTAGAAGATTGATACACTCTGACAGAAACACAAATGTACTTTTTAAACATAAAATTAATCTTGGGAAAGGGATATCAGTATTTGATCTACATCTAGTGAAATTGGGTGCACTGGTCAATGCATTACACAATCCCCAGCGGTCCTCTTCATAAGATTAATTTTCTTCAATGCAGGGCTACATAATTAAATGTTTTATTGGTGGTTATAAAGTAAACAGATGTATATGGCAGGGCATTGCAGGCATGTGATCGTTACACATTTGTCTACTTTACTAAAATGATGACCTCACCAAATGTTTTTACATAACTTTTACTTTACATGACCTGCAATTTAGATGATCATATTAAATGCAGAGAGAGAGAGAGAGAGAGAGAGAGAGAGAGAGAGAGAGAAAACTTCACTGGTTCAATCTGGGAGACATTTCATACAAACACATACACAGTATAGACATACCTCAAACTAATATGTTATTTTACAGTATAGTTTCACATTGGGACCAGCTATATTAGCAACATTCAGAGAGAGTGTTCCCCCAAAGAGGGACATTGTCATCAATAACTCACCCTCATGTCAATATAGCCTCTATAGCCACTTTTACACATGAAACCTGGTAAATTGCAGTAAAATTGTTGGAATACCTCATCTGCTATTCAGACGTGCCTTACGTTTTTCTTTTTTTTCTTTTTGCTACCATTCACACATCAGCGCAACAATTCCATGATACTCTAAAATGTAGTTCAGTTAGGGCAACTCTCGGAAACAGATTAAAGATTTTTATTGATGGTGATGATAGTGGAGTAGGTTTGGTCTTTTGCTACTGCTGCTTGGCATGAGTCAATATGCTGCTGCTGTTGGTTCAGAAACAAACATCAAGATAAATCCCCTGTAAAGCAAATCTAGGCAGGTGGTGCTAGGGATGTGTGGGGAGAACGCAGGCCCATCGTCAAGGGCAGGCATGACACACAGTACCCCCGTAAGCAAGTAATAATCAATTAGTAGATTAACCTTTGAAAAACAGTTCTCTTTACTTTAACATGGTAGTATTTGTATACTCCATTTGCAATAGACATCAACAGGATCACATATAATCAAAGGAAAGATGATCTCTCCAAGGGAAACTTAAAATAACACTGTCATTGAACATAAAACTGCATTTTTAACACTAAAAGGAACTTGAAACAGAAATATAGCTCGAAACTTATAAATGATAATTAATAGCATCTCCAAATTGTCCCCAAACCTTGCACAGACCTAACTCATTAACTATTTGCATACAACAGCCAATGGCTAGTCACTATGCATAGTCATCAACAGCAGGCCTAACAATATTTTTTATTTCCTGTTGTAACCTTATGTAACATGTTATTCCTGTGCACACTACAGACACCAAATAAAATGTTGGTAGTGTTTTCTTTCTGAGTAGCAGCAGCATGAATAAAAGAAAGATGTTTAAAGAGTCATCATCAACTTCAACCAACATCAACAGAGTTTGAATCAGAGTGGAGACATCAGTTAGGCTGTAGGAAGAGTAAATGGGCCTATTAAGACACAAGGCATTGTCATTGGCTGCATCCAAAACCAGGAAAATGCTGCCTCTGGAGACTGTATACTGAGGTAGGAAGTGATCAAGGCATGTCTGAATTCAATGTTCATTTCACATCCTGTCTACTGAGATACCATCATTAGATCATTTTTTGAAGGCAGCATAGATGTATCCTTAGCTGCCTATGAAATCCCACAATTATGTATGCATGGATCCATGAGCTGATGAGCTGAAAATGGTGGCCGAATAGGCAGTTGATAGCCAGTTTGTGAATAATGTATGTTTGTTCCCACTTTTTTTTTTTTTTTACTTATTTCTAACAAAAAAAGTAGTATTTTAGTTATGAAATGTACACTTGGTTAGTGCCAGAACTCTCTTGATTTTGTTGTAGATTATTAAACCATTTTGCTCTGGTTGGATGAATTAATATTAACTTTAGTTAACACCAACATGCTGATAATCGGTTGCTGGTATCCTAGCAACGATGTGATATTATGCTGCCTCAGTAGCCTGTCCAAAACCAGTTTTTGGAGGTACCTCTGTAAGCAAACGCAGTCTGTTGATTCACTGATTGACTGATAGGTCAGCGAGGCAACAAACAGCTACCTTTGGATTCAGACACAGACAACTGACAGAGCAGCAGGTGGGCATGCTATCGCTAATACTAACAATAGTGGTGTTTTATCTGGTGTTGTTTTTATTGGTGTTTTACGGTTTTGGTGGTTTTATTATTGTGTTGATGGAATTGTGGAACTTTTGATGTGGCAATGCATGTTTACAAGTACATGGGCTAATATGTTACATAAATGCAAATGGAGTGTAATTTAGTAGTTAATCGAAATTGTTGTAGGGTTTACTATTGTGTTTGTATTATAATCTTTTAATTTTTACTAAAGTTAGAATCTATTTAAATTATAACTACTGACTGAGTTCTCTTGTATTGTGGTATGGATATGTTTTGATCTATCACCATGTCCCAGATCATAAAAAGTGTTATAAAAAGTTTTATATATTTTGACAAGAGGGAAAAAGATTCTGACTGGTGTAATGTTCTGTGTAATGTTCACTTTGGACACTAGGGAGCAGATAAGCACAAGGTTTTGGAAGTTTAAGAAAGGGAACAGAAGGCGAGGAAGGGGGAAAGAAGTTCACATGATGGATATAGCATTTTAAAGAGCTGTTAGTTACAAAATAGGAATAAACGGATTGCTATGTTAAGTTCACCTGTGCTATTCAGTTCTATTCATATCATTACACTGGCGAGGAGTGGAAATATGGCAAACTCAGTATTACCTGTGTTCCCTCAGTTTAATTTAAACAAATACCAGAGCTCTATGGGTTTGAGATGGATGAAGTGGTTACAATGCTTTGAGAACTTTTGACTTTCCATGGACATCAAAGATGACACAAGGAAAAGGGCAATGCTTCTACACTATGCTGCAGATGGAGTTCAAGATATATTTGACACATTATTGTTGCTGTTACCAAACTCAACGAATAATTCACTAAAACCACTCAGAAAGGTGGGAAAACTCTTGATGCTTATCACACTAGGCTGAGACAGCGAGCTGCAACTTGTCAATTCACAGACACTGACAGAGATATCAAAACTATGATCATTCAAACATGAACATAAAGTAAACTTCAGCATCAGGCACTACAGAATCTGGACTTGTCGCTAACTGAACTACTAGCTATGTGATTAGTATGGAAGTAGCTGAGATCCAGGTGGAAGTTATAGAATAACAAAGCAATTCAAGGTGAAAGACACCTGACACCAATGGTTGATGATGTCATCCATGTGCTAAACATGGCAAGATACTTTTCTAAATTAGATCTTAACTGTGGGTACCATCAATTGGAACTGGAAACAACCTCAAGAGATATAACCATATTTTCCACACACATACATCTCAGATGTTACAAATGTCAAAATTCTGGCATCTACACAAATAGGTCTCAGATGTTACAAATGTCAAGATTTTGGCAAAATTTTGGTCTGCTGAAGTTTTCCGGCATGCCGTACGGCAGGCATTGGATGGAAACCCAGGAGTCCTTAATTTTAGTGATGACATCCTGTTTTTTTGTAAAGCATTTCAGGAAGACAATCAGGCACTGAGAACCAAACCTAAAACCTGACACTTAATAAGGCAAAATGTGTCTACATCTTAGAAGGGTACACATTCTCAGATGGTGGTTTTTAACCTGATCTTAATAAGCTTAAAGCTCTTCATGATGATGCGCCTCCTAAAAATTTTAGCGAAGTGAGAAGTTTACTCGGCATGGCAAACTACAGTGCCTGTTTCATCAAAGACTTTGCCTCCATCACACAGCCACTCCGCGAACTCACACAAAACACACACAAACTGGACATGGTCACAAGTTCACCAAAAGAGGAGTGGGAAGCTCTGTACAAAATACGAATAAACGGATTGCTATATTAAGTTCACCTTTGCAGTTCTATTCAAATGATTACAATTGGGTGTGTAGAGAGAGATGTGCCTGGTCAACCAATCATATATAGAGTTTCCAAACTAAACTTCCTTATCTGTCACTCACTCGAAGTTGTGTCGGTGTAGTGACACTAGGGGTCATTCTTGAGAGGCTGAGACACCTCTGATTTTTGATAAAAGGCCAATGGGAAGTGGTGAGTTGTATTTGAATGCCCCTCCCCCCGACATACAGGTATAAAAGAAGGGGACGTGCATACCGCTCATTAGATTTTCTCTTTGGAGCCGAACGGTCGATGGTTCAAGCTGAGTCAAGCGATTTCCATCCCTCACCTCTGCTGGATCCTTACGGCGCATTACAGCAGCTTTCTCCCCTCTCTGCACGGGTGCACTGCAGAGATCTCCCCTGGGCGTTTCAGCAGATCTAGAGTATATTCTAAAAGAGCATTTTCCCTCACAGAAGAGTATATTCTAAAATAGCGGCACACATGGGAACATCTTTTTCGAGATGTGTCTTTTTAAAGATGCCTTTCCGATTGTGTGTTATTCCTGGTTGCGGTGGATACCTCTTGCCTTCTGATGGCCACGATCCCTGTCTTTCGTGCCTGGGCGCCGCCCACGCCGAGACATCTTTCGTGGATGTGTCATGTCCTCATTGCGAGGCCATGACCATGGCAACATTGCGGTCACAGCTCGCTTTCGTAAGAAAGCCTTGGTCCTTCTACCTACGAGTATGAGGCCAGCGAGCACTGGGGGCGATTTGGGGACCACAATGGGACCACCTCCGCTGGTTAACTCCACACGGACCTGGACCGTTCGACTTACGTGATTCAGTTTGCCAGGCACCCACCCAGGTTTGCTGGCATCCACTTTACCACGGTGAAGGGCAAGAATGCTGCCACCTTGCGCGTGGAAATTGCAAACCTTCTATGGAAGCATGCGATATAGCCTGTCTCTCCAGGCAAAATGAACAGCAGGTTCAACAGTGCCTACTTCATTGTACCGAAAAAAGGCAGTGGGTTGCGTCCAATCTTGGACTTACGAGTTCCTAACCAGGCCTTATACAGACTCCTGATCAAGATGTTGATGCTAAGGTGCACTCTAGCGAGCGTCTGGCATCAAGATTGGTTTGCGGTGGTAGACCTGAAGGATGCATACTTTCCACGTCTCGATTCTGCCTCAACGCAGACCATGTGCGGTTTACATTAGAGGCTCAGGCATACCAGTACAAAGTCCTTTCGGCCTGTCCTTGACCCCTCGTGTCTTCACAAAGGTCGCAGTGATGGCCAATCTGTCGCCGCATCTTCAGACCTTGGAACGACCTCGCATTTCTACGGGCAGGGGTTCCCCTAGAACAGGTCTCCAGTCATGTTGTGGTCACAACCGACACCTCCAAGACAGGCTGAGGCACTATATGCAATGGGCACACGGCCGCCGGACCCTGGACGGACCCGTGGCTACATTGCCAACAACTCGTGGCAGATGATGTGCCAATACTGCTTGCTCTGCAGAGGCTCTGGCCATTGATCCAGGGCAAGCACATGTTGGTTCCAACAGACAACACTGCGGCGGTGGCCTACATCAACTGCCAAGGCGCGTTATGGTCCCCTCGCATGTCACAACTCGCCAGCCGTCTCCTCCTCAGGAGTCAGCAGCACCTCAAGCCGCTGCGAGCCACTCACATCCCAGGCAACCTCAACGTCACAGCAGATGCACTGGCACGACAGGTCCATAAAGGAGCGAAGGAGAGTGGAGACTCCACCCTCAGGTTGTTCAGCTAATTTGGAGTCGATACGGGCAGGCACAGGTAGACTTGTTCGCCTCCACAGAATCCTCCCATTGCCGGCTCTGGTACGCCCTGACCGAGGCTCCCCTCAGCATAGACGCGTTGGCACCCAGCTGGCCGCCTGGACTACACAAGCATTCGTTCCCCCCATTGAGCCTGCTTGCACAGATACTGTGCAAGGTCAGGGAGGATGAGGAGCAGGTCAACCTAGTGTCTCCCTACTGGCCCACCCAGACTTGGTTCTCGGACCTCATGCTCCTCATGTCAGCCCCTCCCTGGCAAATTCCCCTGAGGAAGCACCATCTGACATCAGTGACCAGACCTCTGTAACCTCCCTGTCTGGCCCGTGGATGGGATGCAGAAGCCCTCATTGGCCTACCACCTACCGTGGTAGATACCATCACTCAGTCTAGGGCCCCCTCTACGAGGCGTCTGTTCGCTAAGTGGTGTTCTCCCCAACACAAAGACCACCAGAGATGCGCAGTCGGCTCAATGCTTTCCATTCTGCAGGAGAGGCTGGAAGGATGGCTGTCCCCCTCCACCTTGAAGGTGTACGTAGCTGCCATAGCTGCACACCACGACACGTCCTTAGGCAAGCATGACATGATTATCAGTTTCCTGAGGGGCGCTAGGAGGTTGAATCCCTCCAGACTCGTTCCCTCATGGGACCCCTCAGTAGTCCTGCAAGGCCAACGGGGGGGGCTCCCTTTGAGCCTTTAGAGTCAGTATATAGGTGCTCACCTCCATCAAGAGGGTTGGGGACCTTCAAACGTGCCTGGAGTTCGGTCTGGGCTACTCTCATGATGATCCTGAGACCCCGACTGGGCTATGTGCCCAAGGTTCCCATGTCCCCTTTCAGGGACCAAGTGGTGAACCTGAAAGTGCTGCCCCAGGAGGAGGCAGACCCAGCCTAAGCATTGCTGTGTCTGGTGCATGCTTTACGCATTTATTTGGATCGCACGCAGAGCTATAAGATCTCTGAGCAGCACTTTGTTTGCTTTGGTGGATAGCGGAAAGGAAGCGCTGTTTCCAAGCAGAGGATAGCCCACTGGATCATCAACGCCATAGCTGTTGCCTACCAGCCTCAGCACGTGCCGCCCCCTGCAGGCTGTGAGACCATTCCACCAGGAGTGTGGTGGCCTCCTGGGCTCTGACCAGTGGCGCCTCTCTAGCTGACATTTGCAGAGCAACTGGCTAGGCTACACCCAACACCTTTGCGAGATTCTACAATCTCTGGGTTGAACCAGTCTCATCCCGTGGCTTAGCAGGAACGAACGGGTAAGTCCGGGTCGACCGGCCGGGTACATCGCTTGCACCTAGCACCTTTCACCTCCCTTGAGCTGAAGATATGCGTGGTTGATTCCCAGCAGTGTTCCCTGGTTGATTTCCTCCTAGCCCTGTGACAGATGAATCTGAGGAGAAACTCACTGCCAGCCCAGTACTTGTGGTAACTATGGCCCATGCTGGGACAGGTGCTCCGCATGTGCCGATTCCATATAGGCAACCCCTTGCGACGTATATTCCACTAAAAACCTTTCCCTGTTGGCAAACTGCATCTTCCTTTGGCAGAGGCCCATCTGCCCCAGTCTCACAGCCCATAGGGCCTCCTCCTCCCCTTTGGGCAGGAACTACCATGGAACATCTCCACATGACATACTTCCCACCAGACTCGGCAAGACCATGTGACGTATTTCCATTTAATATTCCCCCCACCCTCTCTGGGCGGGGTGTGGTCTCCATGGTGTCTTCCCATTGGGAGTGACACCCCTCCCCCGACGTGGACACTGGCTCTCTGGTCAGTTAGCAAATTCTCTATTTTTCTGGGGAGAAAAAAAGAGGGAAAAGAAGCACGACTAGGACAAGCCTGTCCCTATCCTTTTGGGTAGTCAACTCGTCCACAAAAGATCTGGTCGACACTCACACTAGCGTCAGGGGAGGTTAGAGGCTGGCCCAGTGCGGTGGCTATACGGCACACAGCAGTCTGCCTGTCTCGCACAGCCAATCCATGCAACCCAGTTCAGCTAGTTGTGCCATTTTTGTAGGGGACCCCTAATGTCACTACATTGACACAACGTTGAGTTTGTGACAGATAGCGAACGTCCTGGTTACTTCCATAACCTCCGTTCCCTGTTGGAGGGAATGAGACGTTGTGTCCCTCCTGCCACAATGCTGAACTACTTGCTGAAATGGCTGCGACTCCACAGCACAAAACCTAATGAGCGGTATGCACTTCCCTCCTTTTATACCCGTATGTCCGGGGGAGGGGCATGCAAATACCACTCGCCAATTCCAATTGGTCTTTCATCAAAGATCAGAGGTGTCTCTGGCTCTCAAGAGTGACCCTTAGTGTCAATACATTGAAACAAAGTCTCATTCCCTCCATCAGGGAACAGAGGTTACAGAAGTAACCAGGACGTTAATTGTCATTTATTTTATCAGTCAACACATTTCTGCATCTCCTCGCAGAGGCTTTTACTACACAACTTCTGCACAACTTCTAAAATCTGACAGAATCTAAAAATGCTAGGTATCACACACTTTCCAACCAATGTATATAAATGGCTACACACACACACATACAAACTAGTTATCACACACAAAGAACTGAGGATCACTCCAGCTGTCAAGTCGATCCAATCATGAACTGATGCAAATACAAATGCCTCAGTTCTAGATGCATCACAGGTAAACAAACATGGATTTGTGATTCCCACAAAAGAATGGGGCCAAGCGCATTTGGGTGCATTTTTGGGTGAAAAAAAAATGCAACATGAGTTGGAGGTGATTGTCATAAGTTTAGCTCAAGTAGCATAGTCCAGTACTTTTTTCTCTGGGTTTTACTCTATATAAATTTGGTATGCGAGTAACACAATTTTTGTTGTATTCTATTCGAAAACTTTCCGATCTAGGATTGTGGACAGACTAATATTTCATTAGTCATGTAAACGTAATACTTCTAATTTGTCAGCTAATTAGAAAAAAACACTCATTTTATGTTAGTCAAGCATGTAGATATTAATGGGATAGATTACCCAAAAAATTAAATTCTCTCATCATTTACTCACCCTCATGCCATCCCAGATGTGCAAAACTTTGTTTCTTCGCCAGAACACAAACAAAGATTTTTAATAGAATATTTCAGCTCTGTTGGTCCATACAATGCAAGTGAATGGTGACCAGATCTTTGAAAGCCCAAAAGGCAGTGCAAAAGTAATCCATAAGACTCCAGTGGTTAAATCCATATCTTCTGAAGCGATATAATAGATGTGGGTGAGAAATGGATCAATATTTAATTCCTTTTTTAACTAAAGTTCTAAACTTTCATTTTCACTTCTCATTCTGGTGTGGAAGTGATTTTCACTTTCATATTCAGCCACCTACTTGGGGCTGGTCAACGTTGGAGATTGATAGTGAAAAAGGACTTAAATATTTATCTGTTTCTCACCGACACATAACATATTGCTTCAGAAGATATGGATTTAACCACTAGAGTCATATGAAGTTTATGCCTCCATTATGTAATTTTTGGACCTTTTGAGTTCTAGTCAAAATAGAAAGTATTATGAAAGTATGGACTTACAGAGCTATAATCTTCTACAAATCTTCATTTGTGTTTCGGAGTGCACCTCGGTACCGAACTAGAGACTACCTGTAGGAGGTGGTCTAAGTTCAGTAGCGATGGAACTGTAGCATGATTCGTGTGCATGTGAAAGCAACTCGGGCTTGTGTGCGCACTCACTCAAGTAAAATAACCTGTGCATGCTTTTTTCATTCCTGAAAGTCCCAAAAAAGTAATGAAACCACAATGACATACACGTACAATCAACAGTATAAATACGGTCTGTCTGTCTGTCTGTCTGTCTGTCTATCTTATAAATACTATATATTAATACTATAATAGTTTATAAATATAGGGTATAATAGGAGATGACAGTGGCGATAACTTCACCTTGGACACGAGCGTAAGCGTGCAGTGTAATCAAAGATGCAAACGATTTCCTTGCAATCAGCTGTTTCCTCAAAAAACACCGTTTTTGCAGCAGCAAACCACCTTCCCCTGGACATCTGATGAGTTACGCCATGAAGTCAACATATACGCAGTTGTTGTTCACTTTGTTGTGCATAATGCCACCACAAAATTGTATGATGAGTCACGTTGTGTTCTCCATGCGTGTTTGTGATTGCGTAAGATGAACGCAACTGGACCAGGGTTCGATAGAATCAAGTGAGTGTAAAACCAGAGCAATGCTGTGTGGGACACCGGGAACAATTGCACTCAGAATCGGAATGCAGCAAATGTGCCCAGTGTGAAAGCCCCCTTAGACATTTGTTTTTCAAGTGTAAAATGTATCATTGTAGTATCAAAAAAATTATTCAAATATCTTTAATAGTGACAGCAAATAATTTATAAAATATTTTTTTAAATATGCAAGACAATGTGACAAAAACTCTTTGTTCCATAATGATTTTTGTAAGTGTACTTTCAAATAAAGGCCACATGGAGGTGCCAATAGACAATGTGTAGTAAACCAATTATCAAAGTGGTTCAAAACACACAATTTTTTTACATTTCAATGTAAAAAAATACCACACAAACCAAAATATACATGAAGATATCATTTTTTATTATTTGGGAATATTTTATAATTCATTCCATATATATTTATGCATTTTATAAACAATGTGAAAAGAACATTGCAATTTGAAATGTTGCAATGGAGATAAAATTTTACATACAATGAAGATGGTTCTGTTAATTGATCCCCTTACAAATACAAATTGACTTTTGATGAAGAAGTCTATGAAAAATGGGTTTGATGAAAAAATGCATTAGGGAGGAGCGGTTCCTCCAGGCCCTCGGTGATGGCGGCTGAAGCTGAGGAGGGTGACGCCTCTCGGCTTGAGGCAGAGACTTAGTCAGTGCATTGGAACTGTGTGTGCTCCGGGGTCTAACTCATGGTGAGTGAAGCCGGGGAGGGTGGCTCATCTCGGCTTGAATGATGTGCAAGAGCCCCCTGGATGTGCAGTTGAACAGGGGGTTTGATGAAAAAATGCAGTCGGGAGGAGCAGTTCCTCCAGGCCCTACGTGATGGTGACTGAAGCTGAGAATGGTGGCTCCCCTCGGGTTGAATGCATGCCTGAACCCCCTGGATGTGCAGTTGAACAGGGGGTTTGAGTGAAAATTCAGTCGGGAGGAGTGGTTCTTCCAGGCCCACGATGATGGTGACTGAAGCCGAGGAGGGTGGTGCCTCTCAGCTTGAGGCATAGGATAAAGGCCCTGGGTGAATGACAAAGCAAAAGCAGTGAAAAGTCAATGCATTTGGGAGCACCTGCGCTCAACAGTCTAACTCACAGTGAGCGAAGCTGGGAAGGGTGGCTCATTTCGGCTTGAATTACATATCTGAGCCCCCTGGATGTGCAGGTAAATGTGCAGCTGAACAGGGGGTTTTATGAAAAAATGCAGTCGGGAGTGTGTGTTCTCCAAAGCCTCAGTGATGGTGACTGAAGCCGGGGACGGTGGATCAGATCGTGGGTCCAAAAACAGAGTTCTTTGTCAACAGTACGACAGAAACACGCTATAACTGTACTCCGTGCATAAAAGCGCAAAACCTACATAAACACAGTCCACAGTTTTCCACTCCAATCATTTGCGAATTGGCATCAGAGTTATACACAACATTCATATAATTGTTTTCATCTTTTTATTAGCTACATGACCCATCAGTCAAAAATTATCTAGCTTCTCATTGGCCAGCTTTGTCCAGAGACAAACAAACAAATAAACATATCTTTGTCAATCATGACGACTGTCCTTTTTGGTAATTTTGAATGACGACCCAGTCACAACTGCACAGACATTTTAGGTTTTTTTTAGTTTTGAGAATTTTGAAATTTTGAGGCCTCATGTTGTTCGAAAGACCCTCCCAAATATCATGTTTGAGTGTTTTGCTACTGAAACACAACACAGAGTGCAAGAATGGACATGAATGATAACTTGTGTTGAATAAATAAAACCTGAACAAAAACAGATTGATCAAAATTTCTTCATAATTGTACATTTTTGGACTAAAATCTAATGGATTTTATTTATTGGACTCTTGCAATGAAAACGAAAAATGAGAAAGCATACTGAAGTTTGGAGGATTGTGCTCATCTGTGTTTGGCTGGAAGATAATAAACGTCAGAACTTACGGTTTCACTTTCTGTTTTTTGATTTTCACTCTTGACACGTTTAATAAAATCTTATTGTTGTAACTTTGCGATCGTCAAAATCTCTTAATAATATAAAATCTTGAGACCCAGATCGTTCAAATGATATACTGGATGTCAATAATTGTTTACAATTTCACAGTTTAAACATAAATTAAATGTAAATAAATATGGAAGTGAGTAATTTTTGGCCCACCTGTCGTTAAGAGGTTAAAGGAAAGGGTAAAATCTTATTCAGCTGAGCAACCAGTCAGATAATTTGTTTCAGACAAGATGGATACTTGAAAACCAATAATAATTTTGCATCAGATAGTGAGCGAGACTTTTCAGTGAAAAACTTATACACAAGAAGTGCTATAGCCATCATAATTTGAACTGTAAATTTAAACTGTGGGTAGTGTCAACATGTTTGTGTATTTAAATACAATGTATGGTATTAGACTTTGTGAAAACTTTAACTGCACCCGTGCTAGAGTTTGATGGTCTTTGGAGATGCTGGCGAAGTTGAGTATATGAACTTGAAAGTATATTTTATCAATTACATAAACATTATATCAAATGTATTTTCTGCCTTTTACTTTTGTCAGTGGTGCCTTTCTTCTTGTGATATCAAATCATACAGATTTACATTACATAGTAGGAAAACAATTTCACTACTAAATACAGATCATTATAGTACACAAATAAAAGTGGCCTCGCAAGTGGCCCTCAATATTTAATTTCTGGGAACAGTGTCCCTTCTGAGACAGTTATCTCTACTGGTGGTGAAGAAGTCACTGCACAAAGGAGCTGTCTCACACTGGAACATGTGGACCAGCTCCTTTTCTTGCAGAAAAATCTTAAAATCATTAAGAAATGAACTGGCAGTGTCTGTCAATGGATTTTAATTTAAAGAACACATTTGAATATGTTATAAAAAGAAGGAATTTACTTATGTTCTTGCACTATTCAAAGACACGTAATACAGAGTCTTATGCAGTGTTGCTGTTTTTGTTTTATAGTAGGCCTAACCAAATGTTAGTGTCACTTTCGGTTGTCTTTTGTTTTGTGCTCTTATGTTGAAGTTCCTGTTTTGTTCCTGTTTCCCTTTTGGTTTTTGTAGTCCTTTGTAGTTTCTTTTATTTAACTCAAAACTGGAAAACAAGGAAAACCACAGGGAACATAGCGCAAACCATATTAAACATGAAATAACTGACAAAAGGACAGGGAGAAACAAGGGCTTAAATATACAAGGGAAAACAAGGAACACCTGGGGAAACAATCAGGGAATGGGAATCAATCAGGGGAAGACCAATAAGAAAAAGAAACTACAAAGGAGCACAAAACAAAAGACAACCGAATGTGACAGTTAGGATTGGATTGCGGATATTGTGCACAATTTTAATCATTCCCATATGTTCCACGTTCATAACGCGTTACATAACATGTTCTCATCTTTCTAGAGTCTTCTTTCCAAAATTCAAAACATGGGGGCAATGATTTCCTGTTGTTTTATTCATAACATCTTATATAGTTACAAATGCATATATTGCGATCCTCATTTGAATTTCTGCTGAACGTTTTTTTTTTTTGTGCCGTCCATGGAGTCAGTGGTGGCTGCTCACACCATAAACACCAACAGACAGGCACTCCACTTCTCTCACTCTGCATCTTTTTGTGTCGTTCGAAATTATCTTATATTATATAAGAATATCTTATATTTTTCCATTCAAATTTTCATTTTTAAACCCAACATATAAATTATATGTGGGTGAAGCTTAAGGGAGAATTCTTTAAAACAGAGAGACTGACAAGGATATATATATATATATATATATATATATATATATATATATATATATATATATATATATATATATATATATATAGTTGTTACTGATTAATCAATCATCAATTATTTCCCATTATTAAGTTAATTGATCAATTATAGTAAATAAATAAAATAAACGTGAAAGGACTATAGCATTTTAAACCCCTTAAACTCTATAATGTCTCCCAGATGGGGGGCTATATTGTGAAATGTTTACACTTAAAACATTAAAGTCCCCATATAAATAGGTCAGATATATGAGGTATCATTTGAAAGCTTAGAATCTGAACTTTTCAGTGAATACCATCACTTTTTCATTTATATTACACAAAATAAAAAAATAAGGCCTGAAAACATTTGTGTTGCAAATTAGCGCCCCCTAATGGTAATGGGGTAGAAATATTACTAAAAATACAAAAGTCTTTTTCATTGCACTTAAATGGACAGTTCATATATCAAATGAAAGTTCTCATTCTCAGAAATGTGACTGTATGGTTTATTTTGTTGCATTAATACCACAGTTTGAAAGATTTCCAAAAGAATCATAAAATTAAATATGATTTCAGTAAGTTATCAAAAACAAACACTGATGAGTCAAAACATTTTGACCACCTGCCTAATAAGTTGGTCCTCCATGTGCCACCAAAACAGCACTGACCAGCTAAGGCATGGTCGCTACAAGACCCCTGAAAGTGTCCTGTGGTATCTGGCACCAAGACATTAGCAGCAGATCCTACAATTCCTGTAACTTGCGAGTTTGAGTCACCGTCCAGCACATCCCACAGATCCTCAATCGGATTGAGTTCTGGGGAATTTGGAGGCCAGGACAGCACATTGAACTCTTCATCATGTTTCTCAAACCATTCCCGAACAATGTGTACAGTGTGGTAGGGTGCATTATCCTGCTGAAAGAGGCCACTGCCATCAGGCAATACCATTGCCATGAAGGGGTGTACCTGGTTTGCAACAATGTTTAGGTAGGTGGCACTTGTCCAGTTGATGTCCACATGAATGGCTGGACCCAGAGTTTCCCAGCAGAACGCTGCTCAGAGCAACACACCCCCTTCACACGGCTGTCCACGTGATGTAAAAGAAAAAGTGATTTTTGCTACATTTGACATTCTGTACATTATGTACATCATTCTACAAAATGAATAATCTGCTACATACAGAGCTACAAAGTGAATCAACTGCTACAAAAAGAGCGTGCAGTGCTTCTAATTCTGTTTTCATGTATGAGTCAAGGAGCTAAACATTTATGGGCAGCCAGTGTCAGCACAACACCGGCTCACATTTGAAGTACGCAGCTTAGCAGGCAGTTAAGCTTTTTAGCAGGCAGCTAAGCATCCCTTATTGAAGGCTTTGTGTCTCGAAGCTTTGTGACTCCTGGAGAGGACTCCCATCTTACACTGAAGCGTTCAAAATGCGCATATATTTGGACAGGTAAAGCAAGTGTCTGTATTATTTTAAAATACATTTGCACTGCTTTGACTGCCCTGTAACATATACATGATATATGGGTGTGTTCAATTCAGAAGTGATAATCGCTATGACCATCCACTGTCGGAGGGCTGAAAGGTGTTATACAGTGCATCCGGAAGGTATTCACAGCGCTTCACTTTTTCCACATTTTTTTATGTTACAGCCTTATTCCAAAATGGATCAAATTCATTATTTTTCTCAAAATTCTAGAAACAATACCCCATAATGACAACATGAAAGAAGTTTGTTTGAAATCTTTGCAAATTTATTAAAAATAAAAAAATGAAAAAAATCACATGTACTTAAGTATTCACAGCCTTTGCTCAGTACTTTGTTGAAGCACCTTTGGCAGCAATTACAGCCTCAAGTCTTTTTGTGTATGATGCTACAAGCTTGGCACACCTATTTTTGGGCAGTTTCTCCCATTCTTCTTTGCAGGACCTCTCAAGCTCCATCAGGTTGGATGGGGAGCGTCGGTGCACATCCATTTCCAGATCTTTCCAGAGATGTTCAATCAGGTTTAAGTCTGGGCTCTGGCTGGGCCACTCGAGGACATTCACAGAGTTGTCCCATAGCCACTCCTTTGTTATCTTGGCTGTGGGCTTAGTGTAAATGTCCTGTTGGAAGATGAACCTTCACCCCAGAGTGCTCTGGAGCAGGTTTTCATCAAGGATGTCTCTGTACATTGCTGCATTCATCTTTCCCTCAATCCTGACTAGTCTCCCAGTTCAGTGCCACTGAAAAACATCCCCACAGCTTGATGCAGCCACACCCTTGCGTCACTGTAGGGATGGTATTGGCTAGGTGATGAGGTTTCCTCCAGACATGATGCTTGCCATTCAGGCCGACGAGATCAATCTTTGTTTCATCAGACCAGAGAATTCAGTTTCTCATGGTCTGAGAGTCCTTCAGGTGCCTTTTGGCAAACTCCAGGTGGGCTGTCATGTGCCTTTTACTGAGGAGTGGCTTCCGTCTGGCCACTCTACTATAAAGGCCTGATTGGTGGAGATAGTTGTTCTTCTGGAAGTTTCTCCTCTCTCCACAGAAAAATGCTGGAGCTCTGTCAGAGTGGCCATTGGGTTCTTGGTCACCTCCCTGACTAAGGCCCTTCTCCCCCTCTCATCCCGAGCTCGGACGGAAGCGAGCGTGTTGGGGGTGGGTGGTTCGTGGGGATTTACTCGGCGAAACCGAGCCCGTGATCATCCCCATATCGCCTTCATCGCCAGTCGAGTAGTCCTCAATCCCGTGGGAAGAAGGATCGACGCGGGGGAGATGGCTGAAGTGGCATTCACCTTCAGGAAGGAGAGCCGTGACCGCAATGCTGCCATGGTCATGTTCTCACAGTGAGTACATGAACCATCCACAAATGCTGCCTCTGTGTGTTTGCTACTCAGGCACACGAGGCAGCATCTGTGGCCGTTGTTCTTGGAGAGAAATCAACCACATCCAAAAACAACACATGGGCGAAAGGGCATCTGGAAAAAGATGTGACCTGAAAAGGATGTTCAACGTCCTGTGTATTGCTCTTTTTGTGAGTGGAAAAACTCAGAGTCTTTTAGAGAAAATAAAACTCTTTTAGGAGGAGAACACTCTTTTAACAGAAAGCGCTGTCGAAGCACCCAGGGGCGTAAACTGCACAGCATGCAGAGAGAGAGACACCAGCTGGAAATGCGCCGTGAGATCCAACAGTAATGCTTCTCGCTGACAGAAGTGAGTGGAACAGTGGTGAAGATCTGCTTGCTTGTTGCACAACCATTTGGCTCCGAAGAAAAAATCTGACTGGCATTCGCTGCCCCGCTTCCCTTTATACGCGTATGTCCGGGGTGGGGCATGCAAATTCTGTCTGCCAACTTGGAGCTCGGAGCCCCCGAGCTGGATGAGAGTTTTGCCACTACATCGGAGAGCGTCTTGGCGGACTCAGACACTGAGGACTCGAATGAGCTAGCACCTACGGATACACCGGCCCAGTCTGAGGCTGATGCCGAGCTGTCCACTATGCTTACCCATGCCGCCATGAGAGTGGGGCAGGACTGCAAGACCCTCCATCCCACCCCCTCAGCCCTCGCAGTTAGATGATTGGTTCCTGTGTTTGGGAAGCCGCTCACAACCACACCCCAGTTCTTTTCTGCCCGGAGGTGCATAATGAGTTGACAAAGTCATGGAGGGCACCTTTCACTGCCCGAAATTGACTCCCTCGCTTGTCCGCTCTCACTACCCTTGATTGCTGGGTGGACCATGGGTACACAGAACTCCCCCAGCTGGATAAGGCAGTTGCGGTGGCTGCGGAAATATGCATTTTCCCAAGTGAGCCTACTTGCCCAAGTCCTGTGAAAGGTCAGGGAGGACAAGGAACAAGTCAGTCTCGTGGCCCCCCACTGGCCCACTCAGACTTGGCTTTCGGATCTCACGCTCCTCACAACAGCACCTCCCTGGCAAATTCCCCTGAGGAAAGTCCTTCCTTCTCAGGGACGGGGCACCCTCTGGCATCAGCGCCCAGAACTCTGGAACCTTCATGTCTGGCCAGAGCTCCCTCTAACAGGCAGTTTTATGTCCTAAAGTGGTGCTTATTTGCAAATTGGTGTTCTTCCGATCTGAAGACACACAGAGCTGCATAGTCGGGTCAGTGCTCCAATTCCTGCAGGAGAGGCAAGAGGGTTGGCAATGAAGGTTTATGTAGCTGCCATAGTAGCTCACCACAATGCAGTGGACAATAATTCATTAGGGAAGCACGATCTGATCATCAGCTTCCTTAGAGTCGCCCAGAGGCTGAACCCTCCTAGGCCATGCCTGTTACCCTCATGGGATCTCTCTGTTGTCCTCTCGGGCCTTCGGGGAGCCCCGTATGAGCCATTAGACACAGTCTAACTAAAGACCGTCTTCTTGAAGATGGCCCTCCTGATCACGCTCACTGCCATCAAGAGGGTTGGAGACCTGCACGCACTCTCTGTCAGTGACACTTGCCTGGATTTCAGTCCGGCAGACTCTCATATCATCCTGAGATCCCGACCGGGCTACGTGCCCAAGGTTCCTACAACCCCATTCAGGGATCAGGTAGTGCACCTGCAAGCACTGCCCCAGGAGGAGGCAGACCCAGACCCAGCGTTGATGTGTCTGATGTGTCCTATTTTGATCGCACGTGGAGCTTTAGACACCCTGAGCATCTCTTTGTCTGCTTTGGTGGACAGCGGAAAGGGAACACTGTCTCCAACAGAGGCTTACCAACCAGACCCAGGCCATACCCGCCCCCTTGCGGGTTCAAGCACACTTCACAAGGAGTGTGGCATCTTTGTGGGCACTGGCCAATGGCAACTCTCTAGTAGACAACTGCAGAGCAGCAGGCTGGGCAACACCCAATACCTTCATGAGATTTTATAATCTCCAGGTTGATCCGGTCTCGTCCCGTGTTTTGACAGGTCCAAACACATAGAATTCGGTAATACGGTGACAACAGGTGGCCGGGTGTATTACTTGTGCATATCGCCTTTCCCTTCCCCTGAGGAGAAGACGTGCGTTCTACTCCCCCAGTCGAGTCCACAAGTCACGGACCCTGGGTGTCCTTCCATCCTAGCCCTATAGCTCCGAACTCAGCAGAGGATGTTTGCAGCCAGACCCACCACAGGCACCGAGTTGCCTCCACTGGAATAGGTGCTCCACAGGTTCTGATTATTCCAATATCTTCCAGTATTTTCCACGGTACGGTCCCCCTGTCGGCGGACCCGCGTCTCCCTTGGGCAGAGCTCCCTCTGCCCCCGGTCGCTGTGTTTGTAGAGCTCCTCCCTGTTTAGGCAGGACCTACCACCGTGCCACTTCCATGTGTTGCTGGTAAGCCCATGTGACGTATTTGCCACATGTTAGCCTCCCCTGTTGGGCAGAATGTGGTTTCCGTGGGGTCTTTTCCCCCTGAAAGAACAGGATTTGAAAAGAACAACTTCCTTGATGTGTGGTATAGCGTTAGATGGCCCCAGCCGCATCTAACACACTGTGGAGAGTAAACCTAGAGAGAGAGAAAAGGCCACGGCTGGCACAGCCTGCTCCCATGCTAGTTACATCGCTTCCCTCCCTCAGGGATGTGGGGAACTATATGACGTCTCTTGGGGCATTGGGGAAGGTTACGTGCAGTCTGATTCACCTGCTATTTTCGCACGCCACAGTATTGTGGCGTTTTTAAATAGGAACACCTAGTGTCACGTTGACACAGCATCCAGTGAGTGACAGAAGGGGAACATCTCGGTTACTGTCGTAACCTCCGTTCCATGATGGAGAGAACGAGATGTTGTGTCCCTCTTGCCACAACACTGTACTAAGCCGCTGAAAGGGCCAGGACCTTACTCTCTTGAACAGATACACGCTTCCCGCATTTTATACCTGTATGTCTGGTAGATGGGCATGCAAATTCTGTTTGCCAATTCTCATTGGCCTTTTCTCAAAGATAAGAGGTAACTTAGGCTCTCAAGAGAGACCCCTAGTGTCACTACATCGACACAATTTCTCGTTCCCTTCATCAGGGAACAGAGGTTACGACAGTAACCAAGACGTTTTTTAGCTTGTATTTTCCAATTCTGTTTTATATTGTTTTCCACAATATTCTCTTTACCCCTGGGGGCACTGTATAGTTCTGATAATATATGTGGACAAACATTACACTGTCTTTTAATTCAGAATCCTAACTATATTAAATAAGTATTAATAAGTAAGATCAAAACATTCCACAAGAGTTAAATGAATCTGTACTAGAAGTGACGGTGCAATTTTGCATATAAAGAACAATCCTCCTCCAAATTGCCAGTAATCAGCTGGATCCTTGGTCAATCTGGCGAAAAAAAAAAAAAGAAAGGACACACTAATCCTTAAAAAGTAGGATTTCATTTTTACCATTCCTTTGAACAAGCTTAAACAAACTTTATTTAAATTGTCTGTACTGATATTTGCCATTATGAGACATTCTGGCAATGTGAGCACAGAATACTGTCAGTTTTGAAAGCTAGTTATTAAATGTTTACCAATTTGAACATGCACCTAATGCATGTCTTCGCACTTCCCTCAGAAAAATGTGAATCACCAAAAGGAAGACGTGGATTCACAACAATGGACACTTTTCACAGATGTATCAAAGCAAAGTAAACACAGCTGTAGCTAAAAAAAAATAAATAAAAAATTAAATTTGTACACCAAAATCAAACCAACCATCTAATAATGTACTAACTGCAGCTGCGTTTTACCTGTAATGACATTTGAGGGTCATGAGGGTGTTTCCCTCAATGTTCTCCCGAGAATTAAATAAAGTATTGATGATGATGATTATGACATGTCTTTGAAAAGGTTTTGTTCCCCTTTCTGTGTGCCAACTCAGAAAAAGACAAAAGTAAATGTTTCTCAGTTTTTCTATCGCCAGTGGGGAAATGTCTTGCAAATGTACTTTGATGAGATCATTAAAATCCTTAAGATATCATACTTAATAATACATATATTAATCACAATATAAGGTTTACAAATAGTGGTTAAAATTGACTAATATCTTGACATATACTGCAGTTGATACTTAGTGGTGATGGACTTGTCTCTCAGTTGGGTGCCTTTTCTCCCCCATAAACCTTGTTCTAATGCTGGATCGAAAAAATGTAAGCTAGTTTCTTATCATTAGCAGTTATCAGTGTTGGAAAAGGGAATGTGAAAATTACTCAGAAAGAAACAGGCAGCTACGTATGCATAACAGTTTTGGGCCAAATATAACATCTCTCTAACATCTCACCAAGACAAGCACAAGCCGTATCATATACTGTATTTCTGTGTGGTTAAAGGAAATATTTGTAAATAAAACAAAAAGTTTTTATAACCTGGGTCTTATAAGCTATCAAATGTGCATATTTTAAGTTTAAAACAGTCAGTTAAAGGATTTCACTAAGAAAGCTTATTACAGTGGCCATTGGATTGCAGAGCCTCTTCCTGGATAATTCTGTGGAAATGACCAGCCGACTTACATTACTGCGCACCCCCATTGTGTTACAAATCCTACTGGCCAGCATGATGGAAAAGTAATAGAAAATAGGGATTCATGTTCATGTTGTGTTTAAGGTACTACGTGCATATTTGTATTTGAAAGGAGAGGTTTAAGACTTGTTTTGATTTGGCACCACTGTACAGCCATTTCAGGATGGGTGGCTATGTCATTAAACTCAAGGTTTGAGCCAGAATGGTGCCTCTGTGTTCACATGTGTTTCCTCCCACAAAAAGGTAATTGTAATTTCTATCAGGAAGACTCGCAGACTTAATTGAAATTTAAAACGACATTTATTTGATGAATATAAAACAGAAAATGAATGTCTCTCTTTGGCGTAGGCCCCGTCTGGCGGTCCGAAGAAGTTGTAGTCGGAACCGTCATATCCTGCTGGAGATAGGAGGCAGGGTCGAAGAGCCTACCCCTGTGCAGGACGGGACTTAACTGGTGGTGGTGGGGTGGTGGAGGTTGCCGTGTTAGCACACTGAAACAGCAATGTGATAGATTGTGAGCAGACTTATAAAGCAATGGCATACATGTGATTGGCTGGGAATTACCCAGCTAATGGTGCAATGATGTACAGCTGCTAGTCTTCTCGAACTATGCTGCGCTTAAATTTCTTGGGAAAACAAATAACATTAAAGCTGCAATTAACGATGAATGGGTCCTAGCACCCTGGAGCACGTTGGGGCTGCTGTGCAGGGGAACAGCTTTCAATTTTTGTACCACTTATTAGCACTTTTTAAGTTATAATGTATTTCATTCTTCAGCTCATGTATTTGTATGTAATTTTGAGAGGACAGGTAAGGAGGTAAAGGCTTTTTATTTCACAAAAAAATTGATCCAAGATATGGAAATAACATCAGAATAATGATACTGTAGGTGAAACGTAGCTTAAAGCACACATCATTGAAAGTTTGTAGGTGGTGCTATCAAGCTATTTTATAAGCTATTTTATTAATCTCTAGGAGGAGCTCCTTGCAAATGGCAAAAACTAAAAGAATTTTAGAGAAATATTCCAATGGCTTCCTGCTGGGTTTAGGTTGTGGCTCTAAGAGACTTTTTTGTTCATGTTGACATGTTACATATGCCTACCGATTTTCTTATGTGTAGTCGAAAGGTGGTGCGAGGGTTGCTTTGTTGAAATTTTATAGGTGGCGCTATCGAGCCATTTTGCCACTATTGATTCTAAAACCAGTGTCAGATGTTTTGGCCCACAAAATGTGATTCATCTGGGGAAAAATAATAATGATAAATATAGCTGCAAGCAGCGATGACAGTCCTAAGCACCATGGGTCCATTTCCACAACTTTTGGAAAACAATGCATGATGGACACAGCAACAACACAACATTAATGTAAACTTGAACCTTAATCATACAATGATTAATAGATTTATGCCACCATTCCAATTTGACTACATCTTCACAAAATTTTCCATCAGCAGCGTTTAAACTATTTAAGAAATTGGGGTAAATGAAAGATAACTTTTTCAAAGTCTGTTTTAAGTGCCACACTTCTTGCTGCCAGTTAGTGGCGCTATGACTGTGACCCACAGTAGCCACGTCCATTTGATTAGCACTCAAAAAACATACAACTCAATTATAATCTAATTCCCACAATGCATGCAGAAGATACGAGACACTTTGTGTTTCCCTATTTTTTCCCATTAATTTATTGAATCGCCATAATGTTGGCATAACATCTAAATGTGGTGTTCATGTTTTTAGATGCCATGTCAAGTTAAAAAGAACTTAAACTATTAAATGTCTCGAGTCAAGACATATATGTTTTGCTCTTTTGTGGCGCGGTGTAAATTTAGTGCAAAAACAAATGCCTTCAAGCATGTGAACGGCACGAGACTTGATTTCAAACACTGCACTGAAAATATGAAAACATTTTTTTTAATATTAGCTAATATATAGGAATATTTGATTACACAAACACTGTCAACACAAGTCGTTCCAGCTTCTAGCAGAATTAAAACTAATAGACGTATTCAGAGCTTAATACTGTGGCTGTTCACTTGCGAAAAAACTTGGAATAATTTGATAAAAGTTGTCTTATTAAATATAAAGAAATGAATACTTCTGCCACTGCACAAAATAGCATTATAAATAGACATCCAAAATGACTGAATTAGGAAAATGTGTTATTGTTCAAATAGGTAGAAATTGATCTAAAGAGAGAATTTTCATAAATTTTCAGCAAAAGTGTTCAAATGTTATAAGCCGAAAAAAACAAACATTTTATCTATCTCCTGACCTGTAGGGGGCAGTGTGCCAAAATGCTGCAGGTAAGCTCAGGGCCTTAGGTCAATGACAAGTAACAAGTTTCGTCCTAATCCCTCAAAGCATTGCAGAGATACAGCCACAAGTTAAATTTTGCACGTTCTTTGTCAAATTCATTGAAGTGCCATTCAAAAATAGTATGGTTTATCAAATTTCTATGTTAGAGGCACACAGAATTCCCTAAAGTCTGTGTGCCTCTAGATGATGCAGTCCAATTTTCATGCAAATCGGAGAAATGGCCTAGGACGAGTTCAAAAAGGTAGGTTTTCAAAACATTTAAAAATGGTGGACAGGAAGTTTACTCGATCATGACATAATTGGTTTCATTGTTCTCGGTATGAACCACGGAATCTATCAAGACCAGATTCATCACAGTAGGCAAAAGTAGTCAATAGATATTAGCATTTTTCTGAAATAACATTATACTTTTTGACCACAAAGTGGAGCTGTCCCGAAACATTTTGAGTCCCTACAGAACATGGTGCCAAAGACACATACCGAGTTTCGTAACGATACGCCAAAACACTACAGGTAACCTCACGACTTAATGGTGATGACACGTACCAGGTGATGACACATTTCATCCCAATCCATTTTATGACTTTTATAAAACTATATAATGGACAGGAATGGATCATGTGCTTAAATGATCAAAATATTTCTGAACACTATATACTTATACTTGAACAAGAGAACTCTAGGTTGAAATAACGTGTACTATTTTACATGTAAAACATGTTGTATTCCATTCATCTTGCATTCTAAAAACATTTGCATACGAATTATGCAAATTGGGATGCAGGGCGCGTCTCATTAGCCATGACATTTTTAAATCAATCAATGGGACATCTGCGCTGGCTTCTTTTTAAAAAGAAGTGCAATTTGCGGTTCAATATTGGATAGTGCAAACCTGATGTCATCATCCACCTGGAGCCGATTTCGGTACTTTATTTTCAAGGCAGTCAATTCTGAAAACCTGTCCTCGCACAGACAAGTTGAGGTAAATGGAAGAAGTAATTTTATGGCGGCATCAGACAATTGAGGATTTTAAGTCATCACACTCAACCAAAACGAAGGCAGAGAGCATGAGCTATAGCAGTGTCATAATCTGCTGTCAATCTTTAATTCGACTAACTGCTCCTCCTTGTCAACTGAAAGGTCTTTTCCTGGGCAACTGAAGGGATCTCTGACCCAAGCAAATTAACTGAAATCCTCACTGAAATAACGACCGAATTGTTGTTTCAGTCCTTCAACATGTTGAGCGACTGTGTAAATCAAAGGAGAGACATTTATTCCTGTCTCTTGCACACAGTCAGCGAAGTTGGGAAACATGTCAACGTTTTAATTAATCCGCCGATCACACCAAATATCCAATTTGCCAACAAATGCACTGAATTTGTCTGAAAGAAGCAAGATGTTGGCATCTCTCCCTTGCATCGATGTGTTCAACAAATTCAACCTGTCGAAAATGTCTAAAAGGTGTGACAACTGTGCTAACCACAGGGGGTCATCCAGGTACCACGCAATGTCGGACTTCATATCAACAAGAAACATCTCTGAACGCAATTCGTAGAGGCGATGTAAAACCTGACCTCTGGAGAGCCAGCAAACCTCTGTGTGAAATAGGAGCTGCTCATGTTCGGCTCCCATTTTGTGACAAAGCAATGAAAGCAAGCGTGCATTTAATGGCCGTGATTTAATGACACTGACCATTTGCACTGCCTGCTTTAAAACTGACTCCAGAGACTCAGGCATTTGCTTTGATGTGAGAGATTTGCAATGAATCATACAGTGGGTCCACTTGGCTATAGGGGCTCAATGCTGGACACGAGTGACAAGACCACTAACCCTCCCAGTCATTGAACGGGCCCTGTCTGCGCATATCCCAACACATTTATGCCATGACATGCCAGCATCCCATATATACCCATCCAGAACTTCAAACAATGCCTCGCCAGTTGTGTGCACTGGAAGAGACCGACAGAAAAGAATGTCCTCCTCAATATTACCATTTTTATATATCTGACGTAGGTTAGCAACTGTGCTAGCCCTGCAACATCAGTTGTCTCATCAAACTGCAGGGCATAGTACTGGCTTTGCATGATGTTAGCTAGCAATTGCTCCTTATCGTCACTTGCCATGTCAGATATGTGACGGCTAACGGTGTCGTTAGAAAGGGGGATGTCACCAATCTGTTGTTCGAAATTCTCTCCAAACATGACTTGACAGCAGCAGGAAAAATTAGCACCTCTGCAATTGTGTGAGGGTTTCCTAATTTAGAAACTTGTTGCAAGACGTAGTATGATGCATCTAGACACCTGTTAGACACTGATGTGCATTTGCTGATGTTGCGTTTCTGCTGTGCAAGGCAAGATACCTTTAATTTGAAAAAATATAAGGGTTTGTGTGCTTTGAGTGTTGAGTGTTTGGTTTCTAAATGTTGCTTCAACTTGCTTCCAGCAAATCTGCACATGTGACACACTTAGGCAGTGGTTCAGCATCTGTTCCAGCCATCGTAAAGCCAAACTGAAGATAGCTAATGTCATGCTAAGTTCTGCCTCTCCCCATTAAAAAGAAAATGCAGAGGGAGAAGGATAGCAGGGTTTTGTTTTTTCATTTATGTACATTCTACTTGAAAAGCAATAAAATACACTGAGTGATAACTTTATGTGTGTGTTTTCTTTAGAAAAAACTGTCACTTAAATAAGGCCATATAACACATTCTAAACATTTGTTCACAAGACTTTTGAGATCCAGATGTTGTAGCCTTACTTTATTTGTCATATGGTTACATTATAGCTATATACTTTAATTTCCGAAAGTAAAACTTTTTTTTGTAAAGAAACTCAATTTAATTAATACACATATAAATATATATTGTTAAAAATAAAACAAATTTGTGTGTGTGTGTAGGGGTCAGAGAAAAAGTAAAGTAAAAAACTGTAAGTCTACAAGGCTTGTAGCCTTAAAAGCTTTAGTTCTACAAAATGATGTGAAAACCATCCTGATCACTCATTCATACAAAACAATAAAGTCATTTAACTTTTGTAAGACACTTTTAGTGTTAGAAAGGCCATATGTGAGGAGGCATGAATGATCATGAATATTGATGTGATTCACACCTGAGGAGACAAAGACCCCTCCCCTAGGAAAATAATAAAATGTAACATCTGATTTCAGAATATTTTGATGAATAGAAAGCTCAAAATAACAGCATTCATGTGAAATAGAAAGCTTTTGTAACATTATAAATGTCTTTACTGTAACTTTTGATCAATATAATGCATCCTTACTAAATAAAAGTATTTCTTTCTTTCCAGAAAAAAATCTTACTGACCACAAACTTTTAAATGGTAGTTTATGATGTTACAAAAGCTTTCTATTTCAGATAAATGCTGTTATTTTGAACTTTCTATTCATCAAAGAATCCTGAAAAAATTTGTACACAACTGTTTTCAACATTGATCATGACAATACATGTTTTTGAGCAGCAAACCAGCATATTAGAATGATTTCTGAAGGATCGTGTGACACTGAAGACTGGAGTGATGATGCTGAAAATTCAGCTTTACGTCACAGGAATAAATTGCATTTAAAAAAAAAATATATATATATATATATATATGCCAAGGGGGCATTTACCATTTGCATTGATCACCTCAGCACATTACCGTGTGAATACGCCCTCTGCCAGTGGGTGTGATCACATTTGGGATAATTAGATGAGCCAGGAGAAACTGTACATCGCTTTGTTTCATACAGATTACTTTGCAGTAGAATATTTTTTTTAATTTTAGAAAAAAAAAAAGTAGACATTTTAAGTTTTCTTTAGACATATATGTCATTTTTGTGTGATAAGTATTCGCTGAGTTTCAGTTCATTTTTGTGACGTGTTTCAGAAAGATGCTTGCGGAAACGGAGACAGAGATGGTTAAAGAGCTGCAGAAAAAACTGCTGACACTTAACAACATTGATAACAGCCAAAAATAAATTAATCCAATATAACAAATTCCAGCGCCGGATCGGTAATCTAAACATATACAGATCAGAAACTCCAACTCAAGAACTGGAGATGTTTAACACATGAATTGAGAAATATAGTTAACTGAAGAACGTAGTTACATACACGTCAGTTAGTGTTACATGAGAAAACACTAAACTTGTTTCCCATTTTCTGATTAGGAGGGCATATATGATAAATATTTAGACACGTAGCCATACCATAATCCATACCAACAAAAGAATAGTTTATTTAACCTTACCTGATATGAAGTGTGCGATTCAAACGCAACCATTTTTGATGATCGTTTCTGTTCAGTCCGCTCGTTTTATTGTGTTTAACCACAGCTGGCATCGTTTTTTTTGTATGGCAGTGGCAGTTGGTATGCGATATAATTTCAAATTGGAGCCTGTACCCCATCGATTCTGCCACCCAACAACACAACAAGATGACATTTTAAGCTCACGTGTTCACGTCTTTTTCAAGATGTCGTTCCGTAAGTGTTCCTTGTGCGAGAGACACATCCCGCCATCAGACAAGCATGAGAGCTGCGTTTTCTGTCTGGGCCTTGCCCACACAGAGTCAGCTCTCATGGAGACAGACTGTCCTAACTTGTCGCCCTCGTTCTGAGGGATGATTCAGCCTCTCGCACCCTCCCACCTGCCTCTTCTGTGATACCCAAGGGTTCACACAAGGAGGCACGGCGTGGCCGCGAGGTCGAGCAGAATGAATTTGAGGTGGATTTCATCCCGGAACACGCCCCACAAGCCCCTAAATCTCAACGAAGGAGCAGACACAACCACCTGCCATAAAAGGAGCATCAATAAGAATGCTTTCATGTTGACTGTTTCGGGTCCCTCCTCAGGTCCACCTAATTCACAGATTCCCGGTTAGGCATTGGCGCTGCATTTTCAGCCCATCCAGTGCTTTCACCGTTCACCCTTGAACCAGTCAGGCCCTCCTCAGGTGCAGGTTTCATGTGACTTGCGTGGATCCACTGTGGTTGAAGGTCAGTCAGCACTCCCGTTCTGGTCACTGCCAGCACTGTATTCAGGCCCAGATACTTTGGTTGACCTAAACTTCGTTGGTTTTAGACACTTCGCCAGAAACTGTTGATCTGGAACAAATGGATGAGTGGGCTTTTCTATGCGCATAGGTAGAGAAAGAGAGACATCACCATTTAACCTGTTGATACGCAATTTCACTGCACTTGATCACTGCACATGTCATTTCAAGTTATTTAATCGATATTTTTCTTAAAAAGGTGCACCGCTTCCCTTCAGAAGGCCTTTATTAACTCCATGGAGACGTATGGATTACATTTTTGATGGATGGTGTGATTTTTGGGGCTTCAAAATACAAGGTACCATTCATGGGATAATAAAATTTTTTGGGGGTGAACTAACCCTTTAAGCAATGTCTCATTCCCCTGGTCTCAGGGAACGTCATGTTTACTGTCGTAAACTCCGTTCCCTGAGGACATTGTGTCAAATGATGTGACACAAGGGGTCTTCCTTGGGAGCCTCGTGTACCTCTGAACTTGAGAAAAGGCCAGTGTGAAATTGGCAGACAGAATTTGCATGTCCCACCCCCGGACATACGGGTTTAAAGGGTAGCGGGCGTGCATCTGTCAGTCAGGTTTTTGCACTGAGGAGCCGAGAACAAGGCATGGCCATTTACAGTGGTAGGTCTAGTGCTGTGGCAGTGACACAATGTCTCGTTCCCTCCCTCAGGGAACGGAGGTTACGTCAGTAACCATGACGTTCCCCTTCTGGCACTCACTCGACCTAGTGTTAAATGAAGTGACACAAGGGGTCCCATTGAAAAATGCCACGCACTAGTCCGTGTTACGTGAACTGCTAAGACAGGTGCAAGCAGGCTGCTGCGTGCTAGAGGCAACTGTATTGGCTGCACATAACCCTCCCCAACACCCCCAAAAGAGATGTCATATACAGACCTTTGGTTCCCAGGGGGAACAGGTGCTACATGACTGCATGGGAGCAAGCCCGGCAGCCGCTGCCTATTCTTTTTCTATGTATCTCGCATAGGGTGTGAAATAGCTGGGGCTATCTTAGCGCTATGAAATCTGGTCCTATTCTTTCAGGGGGAAAATACCCTGCGGAGGCCACATTCTGCGCAGGCTAGGGGGAGGTAACATATGGCAAATACGCCACAAGGTTTGTGAAGCCATACGTGAGAGCAGCATGGTGGTAGGTCCTGCCTAATGAGGGGCAGTGGGACTGCCCAAGGGAGATGTGGGACCATATCATGGAAAATATATCACAGGGAGTTTCCTGAGGAGGTAACTAAGCCCGCGGAGCCCTACACCAGTATAGAGCACCTGTGGCTCATAGTGGGTCTGGACGTGAATTGCTCCGCTGAATTCGCAGGCCAGAAGTCTAGGGAGGAGAACATCCAATAAGCGACAATTAGTGGCTAACCTGGGAGAGAAGGTGCACTGGATCAACTTGGTAAAGGGCACTGTGTGCAAGAGGAACACCCAGTCAGTTGTGCTGCGTTACCGAGTTCTACCGGCTCGGACCTGACAAAACACGGGACAAGACCAACTCAACCCTGAGATTGTAAAATCTGGCAAAGGTATTGAGTGTTGCCCAGCCCGGTGCTCTGCAGATGTCTGCTAGGGTGGTGCCGTTTGCCAGTGCCCACGAGGATGCCACACTTCTTGTCGAGGGTGCTCGGAACCGCAAGGGGGCGGGCATGGCCTGGGTCTGGTAGGCCAGTGAGATGGCGTCAACGACCCAATGAGCTAACCTCTGTTTGGAGACAGCATTTCCTTTACACCATCCGCCAAAGCAGACAAAGAGCTGCTCAGAACATCTAAAGCTCTGTGTGCAGTTCAAATACACATGCAAAGCACGTACCGGACACAGCAACAAAAGGGCTGGCATAATTATACAAGACTTTATCCCCACCCCTGTAAGCATCCTCCCGGGGCAGTGCTTGCAGGTTCACGACCTGGTCCCTGAAGAGGGTCGTAGGAACCTTGGGCACGTAGCCCGGTCATAGCCTCAGGAGAACGTGAGTATGTGCCAGACCGAACTCCAGGCAGGTGTCACTGACAGAGAATGCTTGCAGGTCCCCAACCCTCTTGATGGAGGCTAACGTGATCGGGCAAAACTCATCAGATGTCCAGGGAAGGCGGCTTGCTGCCTGTGTTTTTTGAGGAGACAGCTGATTGCAAGGAATTAATTTGCATCTTTGTTTACACTGCCCGCTTATGCTCGTGTCCAAGGTGAAGTTATCGCCACTGTCATCTCCTATTATACCCTATATTTCTAACCTTTAATAGTATTTATATATAGTATATATTTATAAGGTGTATAGATAGATAGATAGACAGACAATATTTATAATGTTGATTGTACTTGTCTGCCATTGTGGTGTCATTACTTTTTTGGGACTTTCAGGAATGTGCGCAGGTTACTTTACTTCCTGAACGAGTGCACACCCGAGTCCGAGTTGCTTTCACATTCACGCGAATTGTGCTACAGTTCCATTACATCCGAACTCAGACCACCTCCTACAGGTAGTCTTGGGTTCGGTACCATGGTTTGCACTCCGGTCCGCATGACAGCTTTCATATTACCATTTTTTTATGCAAACCGTGCTCTGTTTCTAACTAAACTGCCAGTGTGAAAGCACCCTAAGAGCATACCAGTCATCTCTCTCTCTCTATCTCGCTCTCTCTCACATACACTCATTCGATGTGATCATAAATGTAAATTAGGCTACATTATAACTTTTCAATGAATTAGCATCTCACTTTAACACACATCTTGATGAAGCAGTACAAAATTACACAGAGGTATTAACTTTCTGCAGGTTGTCTGTTACTCATTGGTAAAACTGTTATTGGGCATAATTATTCTCCAGCAGCTTTTACAACTTTAACAAGGCTCATCTGTTTTCTCGTCTCTCTGCCTGTGGCTTTACTCTACGGGCCAGGGTCGCCTTTACATCCCACCCTTCTACCTTTCCGATTGAACAGACAAATTGGTAACAACCAATCAATTAACAAAATGTCAAGATGGACAACCTTATGCCCTCTGGGATTAGGTTGTGAGCTAACCACGCTGATGTGTACAGTAAACAAAGTATTTGAATTTCAATTAACCTAATTATCACAATGAAAATGATTTGTTTATCTGACTATAGCATTATTTAATCCACTATGAACTGTATTAAACACTCTAATTAACTGATATGAATGTAATACTTGTAAGATTATATATGAATAAGAAGTCCAGCAACATGATTTGTATCTAGGAAAAACCCAGCCTTTCTGTTTGGAATGTTTTCACATCATAAATTACAGGCCCTCAGCAGGAACCCCCACACAGAGTTAAACCAGGGTCTTCTGTGTAAGGTTACAAGGACCATCAGATTTGCACAACTCTTAAGACATTTCATCTTAATCTAGACTTGCTAGATAATGCTGAAAAATGCTTTGAACTGTGGTAACGTTTGTATCTGACAAATTAGTGATTATAGACTGATGGACTTCTTTAAAATGTGTATAGCTATGTGCAATCACCTATCATTGATAAATATAATCTTTAATTTTGCATGATTCATCTCATTCTACTAAGAATGGTAACTATAAGGCTTAACTTGATAAAATGCAATGATGTGTAATGTATGATTTTGTAACCAGGGATTTTCATGTTTTGTAATAATAGAATTTAATATTTGGTATGCAAGCATATGTTTGGTTACATAGAGAAAGCTGATGACAACAAATATCATGTCTCTTGTACCATTCTCAAGATATAAAAGTTCATGATTAAATATGCACTATTTTTGAGTGGGAGATTTGTAAGGACCAAAAATCAACTGTCGGAAAAGACAGCCCAGTTGACCATGTGACTCTGAAAAGTCACTTCTGATTGGCGCAAGACACCTTTGGGGATGCGGCCAATTGAAGAACACGCTCTCTTCTCTCATGTCTCTTCTCTTCCTTTGGAGACTCTTCGCTTGTCTTCTCTTCTGCCTGCACATGCTTTGTCTGGTTGCTCCGCTGACTGCCAGGTCCCTGCCATATGAGGCCCAAGGAAGCACGGGACTCTAAGTCCCGAAAAAGCTCATCACTCTCTACGCTTCACAAACCCATGAGAAGGCCTCGCTTCAAAGCTAACCTCATCATTCATACAGAGATCAATAACATACACGGAATGAACTTTCAACCAAGTGCCAAGAACCAAGCTACACAAAGAACACAAGGAAACACCATAAAGACATGCAAGTATAGAATTTATTTGTTTAGAATAGTAATAAAGTTTGTCTGTGTTCAAAGATGACGTGACTGTGTTATATTTTGATAAATAATCTCATCCCTGTTTCTAAAAGATTTCGCAGCTAAGCTGTACCTAAATACGAGTGATATTATTTTCAATAAGCCATGAGAATAATATCACTCCAATAAGTAAATTAATCATAATTCATTTATTAAAGCTAATTCCTTACAGTAGAAATTGTGTGTGACGATAGGCAACGAGAGAGGATCTAAGTGAAGCTTTTATTTAACTCAAAAGGAATAACAAGGAACAAGGAAAAACAGGCTCGGGAGGAAAACCACATAAAACATGAAATAACTAACACAGGAAACAGGGACACCAAGGACTTAAATACATAAAGGGACTAACAAGGGAATAAGGAACACCTGGTTAAACAATCAGGGAAAGAGAACTAATCAGGGGAAAACCAATCGTAAAATAAAACTACAAGGGACTACAAAAACCAAAAGAGAAAAAGGAACAAAACAGGAACTTCAAAATAAGAGTACAAAAATAAAAGACAACGGTGAACATGACAGAGCCCCCGCTTTAAGGAGCGGATTCCAGACGCTCCCAAAAAAAAAAACACCCAAAAAACACAGAAACTAAAAACAAATTGTTCAAGGGGGCACAGGGGGCAAACAGGCAGTCCGAGGGGGCACAAGGGGAGCAGAGGAGCAAGGTAGGGACATAGAGTGGGTCAGGAGGCCCGGGAGGAGGCCACAGGACGGGGATCGGGTCAGGAGGCCGGGGAGGAGGCCACAGGACAGAGAACGGGTCAGGGGGCCGGGGAGGAGGCCACAGGACAGAGAATGGGTCAGGGGGCCTGGGAGGAGGCCAAAGAACAGGGAACGGGTCAGGGGGCCGGGGGGGAGGCCTCAGGCCGGGGTCAGGGGCAGTCTCAGGCTGCAGGGCCATGGAAGGTGGAGTCATGGAGGACTCTGGGGGCAGAGCCGTGGAAGGCAGAGCAGGCAGGGCCATGGAAGGCGGAGCAGGCAGGGCCGTGGAAGGCGGAGCAGGCAGGGCCGTGGAATGCAGAGCAGGCAGAGCCGTGGAGGGCTCAGGAGGCGTGCAAGGCATTGGAGGCACGGAAGGCACTGGTGGCATGGAAGGCACTGAAGGCGCGTAAGGTACTGGTGGCGAAGAAGGCAGTGGAGGCGGAGCCCTGGGAGGTGGAGCCATGGAAGGCTCAGGAGACAGTGCTATGGGAGGTTTAGGAGATGTGGAAGGCTCGGGAAGCGGAGCCCTGGGAGGTGGAGCCCTGAGAGGCGGAGCACTGGGAGGCTCGGGAGACGGAGCCCTGGGAGGCTCGGGAGTCGGAGCCCTGGGAGGAGGAGCCCTGGAAGGCTCGGGAGGCGGTGCCCTGGAAGGTGGAGCCCTGGAATGCGGAGCACTGGGAAGCTCGGGAGGCTGAGCCCTGGGAGGCAGAGCCCTGGGAGGCGGAGCACTGGGAGGCGGAGCACTGGGAGGTGGAGCATTGGGAAGTTCGGGAGGTGGAGCACTGGGAAGCTCGGGAGGGGGAGCACTGGGAAGCTCGGGAGGCGGAGCCCTGGAAGGCAGAGCACTGGGAAGCTTGGGAGGCGGAGCACTGGGAAGCTCAGGATGCGGAGCACTGGGAAGCTCGGGAGGCGGAGCACTGGAAGGTGGAGCACTGGGAAGCTCGGGAGGCGGAGCACTGGAAGGTGGAGCACTGGGAAGCTCGGGAGGCGGAGCACTGGGAAGCTCGGGATGCGGAGCAATGGGAAGCTCGGGAGGCGGAGCACTGGAAGGCAGAGCACTGGGACACTCGGGAGGCTGAGCCCTGGAAGGCGGAGCACAGGGAAGCTCAGGAGGCAGAGCACAGGGAAGCTCAGGAGGCAGAGCACTGGGAAGCTCGGGAGGAGGAGCACTGGGAGGCGGAGCACTGGGAGGCAGAGCACTGGGAGGCAGAGCACTGGGTGGTTCGAGGGGCGGAGCACTGTGCGTCTCGGGAGACGGAGCCCTGGGATGAGGAGCCCTGGAAGGCTCGGGAGGCGGTGCCCTGGAAAGCGGAGCCCTGGGAGGCTCGGGAGGCGGAGCCCTGGGAGGCGGAGCCCTGGAAGGCAGAGCACTTTGAAGCTCGGGAGGCTGAGCCCTGGGAGGCGGAGCACTGGGAAGCTCAGGAGGCGGAGCACTGGGAAGCTCGGGAGGGGGAGCACTGGGAAGCTCGGGAGGCGGAGCCCTGGAAGGCGGAGCACTGGGAAGCTTGGGAGGCGGAGCACTGGGAAGCTCGGGATGTGGAGCACTGGGAAGCTCGGGAGGCGGAGCACTGGAAGGCGGAGCACTGGGAAGCTCGGGAGGCTGAGGCCTGGAAGGCGGAGCACTGGGAAGCTCGGGAGGCTGAGCCCTGGAAGGCGGAGCACTGGGAAGCTCAGGAGGCAGAGCACTGGGAAGCTCAGGAGGCAGAGCACTGGGAAGCTCGGGAGGCGGAGCACTGGGAGGCAGAGCACTGGGAGGCTCGAGGGGCGGAGCACTGGGTGGCTCGAGGGGCGGAGCCCTGGGAGGCTCAGGAGGCGGAGCTCTTGGAGGCTCGGGAGGCAGAGCACTGGGTGGTTCGAGAGGCGGAGCTCTGGGAGGCTCGAGAGATGGAGCTCTGGGAGGCACGAGAGGCAGAGCTCTGGAAAGTTCGGGAGGCGGAGCTCTGAAAAGCTCGGGAGGCGGAGCTCTGGGAAGCTTGAGGGGCGGAGCTCTGGGAAGCTCGAGGGGCGGAGCTCTTCGAAGCGGAGCCTTGGGAGGCTCGAGAGGCGGAGCCCTGGGAGGCTCGAGAGGCGCTGGCTCATGGACGGTCAGGACTGCAGGCGCAGGCTCTGGCTCAGGGACGGTCGAGGCTACAGGCGCTGGCTCTGGCTCAGGGACGGTCGAGGCTACAGGCGCTGGCTCTGGCTCAGGGACGGTCGAGGCAACAGGCGCTGGCTCTGGCTCAGGGACGGTCGAGGCTACAGGCGCTGGCTCTGGGGATGGAGCCGTGGAAGGCGGAGACTGGAGAGCAGAGGCCTTCCTTCTCCTCCTCCTCCGGGAGGACGAGGCTGACAACGCTGGCTCTGGGACGGACGAGGCTGGCAACGCTGGCTCTGGGATGAACGAGGCTTCCAGCTCGATGGCTGTGGCAGGCATGGGCATTGGCTCGTTGGCCGTGGCAGGCGTGGGCGTTGGCTCGTTGGCCGTGGCAGGCGTGGGCTCGTTGGAAGTACCCACAGGAGAAAACGTCTCCAAAACCAAATTCACGTACCTCTCCCAGGTGAAATCAGCAGTCTCTGGCAACTCGATCCATCCATGGGCAAGGAGGCCGTGCTGGTAAATGGACTTAAGGTGGCCATCAGAGAATCCAGTGCATCGGGCTATGGTGCTAAACAGACGTGAGTATTCAGTTAAGGGGAGGTTCGCTCGGCTCAGCTGGAGGAAGATTGCCGCTAGATCCATGTTTTTTGGGTTAGTTATTCTGTGACAACAGGCAACGAGAGAGGATCTAAGTGCAGCTTTTATTTAACTCAAAAGGAAAAACAAGGAACAAGGAAAACCAGGCTCGGGAGGAAAACCACATATAACATGAAATAACTAACACAGGAAACAGGGAAACCAAGGACTTAAATACATAAAGGGACTAACAAGGGAATAAGGAACACCTGGTTAAACAATCAGGGAAAGAGAACTAATCAGGGGAAAACCAATCGTAAAATAAAACTACAAGGGACTACAAAAACCAAAAGGGAAACAGGAACAAAACAGGAACTTCAAAATAAGAGTACAAAAACAAAAGACAATGGTGAACATGACATTGTGAGCTGATACAACTAGACGTTGTATTACAATTTCAATGGTAGAGAATCTATTAAAACAAATAATCTAGTTATTTGTCATTTATCTCATTTATACAGTAATGGTTGTCGAACACGACTAATTCTGTTATACATTTCATGCAATAAGGACAGTTTAATTTAGTCCATAGCTCACATATTTCAAGACCTTAAATTCCCTTCTTAATTTAGCATACCAAATATCTTACATGGCATGGTTGTTGGTGCCAGACGGGCCGGTCTGAGTATTTCACAATCTGCTCAGTTACTGGGATTTTCACGCACAACCATTTCTAGGGTTTACAAAGAATGGTGTGAAAAGGGAAAAACATCCAGTATGCGGCAGTCCTGTGGGTGAAAATGCCTTGTTGATGCTAGAGATCAGACGAGAATGGGCCGACTGATTCAAGCTGATAGAAGAGCAACTTTGACTGAAATAACCACTCGTTACAACCGAGGTATGCAGCAAAGCATTTGTGAAGCCACAACACGCACAACCTTGAGGCGGATGGGCTACAACAGCAGAAGACCCCACCGGGTACCACTCATCTCCACTACAAATAGGAAAAAGAGGCTACAATTTGCAAGAGCTCACCAAAATTGGACAGTTGAAGACTGGAAAAATGTTGCCTGGTCTGATGAGTCTCGATTTCTGTTGAGACATTCAGATGGTAGAGTCATAATTTGGCATAAACAGAATGAGAACATGGATCCATCATGCCTTGTTACCACTGTGCAGGCTGGTGGTGGTGGTGTAATGGTGTGGGGGATGTTTTCTTGGCACACTTTAGGCCCCTTAGTGCCAATTGGGCATCGTTTAAATGCCACGGCCTACCTGAGCATTGTTTCTGACCATGTCCATCCCTTTATGGCCACCATGTACCCATTTTCTGATGGCTACTTCCAGCAGGATAATGCACCATGTCACAAAGCTTGAATCATTTCAAACTGGTTTCTTGGAAATGACAATGAGTTCACTGTACTAAAATGGCCCCCACAATCACCAGATCTCAACCCAATAGAGCATCTTTGGGATGTGGTGGAACGGGAGCTTCGTGCCCTGGATGTGCATCCCACAAATCTCCATCAACTGCAAGATGCTATCCTATCAATATGGGCCAACATTTGTAAAGAATGCTTTCAGCACCTTGTTGAATCAATGCCTGTAGAATTAAGGCAGTTCTGAAGGTGAAAGTGGCTCAAACACAGTATTAGTATGGTGTTCCTAATAATCCTTTAGGTGAGTGTATAATTGTGTGAGAATGAGGGCACGTTAAGTTCCCTCCTAAATGTCACATACCAAATATCCTACATAATTTTTAAACAGTTACATTTATTTATTAATTTCTATTTGTATAAATATTTATTTGTCTAAAATGAAATATTTTTAGACTGGGCAACATAAATGCTTATGAGGACTCTTCATAGACATAATGATTTTTATACTGTATGAACTATATATTCTGTCACCTAAACCTACTTCTAAACGTAACACTCACAAAAAACTTTCTGCATTTTTACAATTTCAAAACAACATTGTTTAGTATGATTTTTAAGCGATTTGAATTATGTGGATCCTAGAAATGCCCTCATAAACCACATTTATAGCATAATACCCTTGTAATTACCAGTTTGTAACCTTAAAAAATGTCCTTGTAAACCACCCAAACCTGCACACACACACACACACACACACACACACACACACACATACACACACACGTACATTACATACCATATATATATATATATATATATATATATATATATATATATATATTTCCACACTTAGTATGTTTTTATGGCCCACCAGACAACCCGATATCACGCCGAGGCGTGAAATAGACACGCCGGTCCACTCGCGGATGCGTGTCGGTGTCACGCTTTGCCTCCTCCAGGCGTGTACATGACACGCGCGCGTCTACGTAGAATACCGGCAGGGGGCGATCGTTTCCTCAACGCCAACAACTCTCCGCGCACCAAAGAGGAAGCGATACCGTTGTCGTCGCGTTGCACGTTCGTGCGGGCGGGATGCCGGCCAATTTCGCCGGTTACTTTCACTTGTGACCATATGTGACAAATAAAGGTTCATTATAGTGCTGCTTTCATGAAGAAATCCTAACGTTGCTGTAGCCTAACGTTGTTATATGTGTGTGTGTGTGTGTGTGTGTGTGGGCTGTCGAGTATCTTGTGCTGATGTAAATAAATAAATATATATATATATATATATATATATATATATATATATATATATATATATTTATTTAAAAAGTGTATTTATATACAAAAATATATATCCTGCTAACCGGAACTGGAGAACGCGATATATCGCTTCCTCTTTGGTGCGCGGACAGTTGTTGGCGTTGAGGAAACGATCGCCCCCTGCCGGTATTCTACGTAGACGCGCGCGTGTCATGTACACGCCTAGAGGAGGCAAAGCGTGAAATAGACACGCATCCGCGAGTGGACCGGCGTGTCTATTTCACGCCTCGGCATGATACCGGGTTGCACCAGAGGGGCGATGGTTGGTCAGTCCATTCTTCAACCCGGTATCACGCCAAAGCGTGTAATACACACGCTGGTCCACTAGCGGATGCGGAGAGTTGTTGGCATTGAGGAAATGATTGCCCCCTGCTGGTATTCTAACTACACACATGCGTGTCATGTAGGAGAGGAGGCAAAGCGTGACACTGACACGCATCCGCAAGTGGACCAGCGTGTGTATTACACGCTTTGGCGTGATACAGCCCTGCATTCTTATGTAAGTCTATCATCCACCTGTCTCTCAGTCTGTTGTTCCATCAGAACTCCATATGCAGTGTTTCCTCTACATTTAGCCTACTCAGCAGTGGTAGATTATTTTTATAGATTGTTATTATAATTATTATTTCTTCCTCAGTTAGCCTCAACACAAGCACAGACAATAGGCTCAGTGTTTAGAAGTGGTTCTTTAAACAAAATCAAGCATTCATATAAAAATAATAATAATAATAATAATTTTTAGTGCCGTTACCTGCGCAAGAACCAAAATGAAGACTGACAGCAATGGAGATGGCTCAATCAACAAAAATCTCCTACAGCCACCACTGCTGCAAAACAGCTACAGAGCAAACACTTCATATGTATCCCTATGTCATACTGAATGTTGGCCTACACAAAAAACTAATGGCTAGATTCACATCATGACTTTGCCTTTTCTCGTTTTACTTTTGTCTAGATTCATTGGCATTTGTATGCTTTTACTCACTGTGACAACACATTTATGCATTTTGGCAGACGCTTTTTATCCCAAGCGACTTACAGTGCACTTATTACAGGGACAATCCCCCCAGAGCAACCAGGAGTTAAGTGCCTTGCTCGAGGACACAATGATGGTGGCGGTGGGGATCGAACCAGTGACCTTCTGATTAACAGTTATGTGCTTTAGCCCACTACGCCACCACCACCACTCTCACTGTGTGGGTGTGGCCAGAGACGCAACATGCCTGAAAGTTTCAACCTTGAGAACAGTGCAACTTTGTATTCTTTGTTCTCTTTTGAAGCTCCAAAAATCACAGACAGTCAGCATAAACATCATAGATACGACTCCAGTGGTTAAATTAATGTATTTTATCATCAATTTTGGTGCAAAATAAATAAAAGTACCGTGAGAGCGAATCTAGAGCAGCCGGCTGGTGAAGCCTCTGCTGTTGCTCCAGAGTAGCTGCACAAGCTCTAATGACAACACAGCTTATTCACGATTGGCTAGACTCACAACGTGACAGCAGTTACACATGTTTCATGGGCTGTGTTCACAATTGTATACTTCACATACTACCTTTACTACTTATGCCATTGCCATGGTGTTTAATCTGACACCTCCAGTTCAACAAAAACTCCTTGTTTTTATAACAGTACATCATGTTTATATATTTGTCATATTCAAATAATGTTTATTCATAAAAAAAAATGTATAATTAAAAATACTGTCACGATTTGTCTTGTAATTTTATATACAATTCAAATCTGACTATCTGAATTCCACTTTTTCTGCAATAAAGAACGCAAACATCATGATAACTGCTCTCTTTTCAACTCCTCCCTAACTGCAACCGACATATCTCACCGATGGACAAATAGAGATGCAGTTCAAGTCGAACACACCTTGGATGCGTTCCATTTCAAATTTGTATTCTGTTCCCTTGGAAACTTCACTCTGTCTCATGGAATCGGATGTATGTCACTGCTTACAATGTTTTCTGAGATTGATTTCAAAGGCTTATATATATAAATCTTGTATTTCATCAACTTACCAGCAAGTGTGCTTGGAAACACTGAAATGAATGGGGTTCAGAGCTGGAACTATTCAGTGTTTGGAACTATCGATTGCTCCACGACACGTGTCACTTCCGCATTCTCCGATTACAACAGAAGTCTATTATAGTGTCACAACTCTCTTTTTCAAAGACACTGGTATCTGCCTTAGTGTTCCATTGAACAACAGCTATAATTGGGCTCTATGGACCATGCATATAACTCCAATGGACATTATCATACAGATAATATCAACAGAATTAACATTGTGAACATGTTGTTTACTATTGAAAACTTTTGTTATTTAAAATATATTGAATTGTGACCATAATTTTCTCAATTTTAGAGAGTTTATATTGAATTTCATAAACATGACATTGTGCAATTTAACTTTGATTTTAAGGAAAGCCATGCTTTCTGTTTAGTTTTAAAGCAATTGCCACTGCACAGAATTCAAAAGGAGGGGTCAGTGTACAGGCACAGGGGTTACAAACACACACTGTCAGGGGAAATCACTTGTTCTCTAATTGAAATATCAGGCTTTTCCACTGAGAGCTAACAGAATGCTGACAGCTTGGGTGACTCCTCTTTCAGCCCTGCCCCCAAACATCATTTCAACACCCTGACAGGGCACTCAGTGACTGTGCTGAGAAAATGGAACATCTTAAACCTGAAGTGTGTAATGCCTACACCACTGGTGTCACCAAGCAATATTGCCAAATTGATCATTATTTTTAAGCTGACTCCAGAAAACCCACCCCTACTCCATTTGTTGTAAACATATTGTCCTGCCCCAAACTCTCACCCTTGATCAAGCCAAAGTTAGTTTGTCAGGTTTGACAGACCACTTAAACAAAAAGAGGAATGTTTTGAACCAAATTGTTGTAAATGTCTTACTTGAAGCTGACATTGCATATTAAGCTGGGATTTAGAAAGATTTTTTGCATTGGAAAAATTACATGAAAAATGTAAGAATGTTTGAAACCTTGATTTGTGTGTTTTTGTTTTAGCATTATACATTAAATGAACATAAAAATGTAATACATAAAATGTATCCAATTACTAACAAAACTGCAAGGGTAACTGTAAGGTGCTACTGGTTGTTTAGATCAATTTTACTATCAGAAATTATTAATAATTATCAATTATTAATTACTAATTAAATTAAATAATAGAATGTAATTCATTAAATTAAATAGAATTCAATTCATTAAATTATATCCTTGGGGCACCACTCTTTGACAAAAGAAAAATGATAGTAAGTGGCTGATCGAGAATATTGATGGCTTCACCACAATATTCAAACAAACAACTAGGGGTACTTCTTGTTATAATATAACAAGTTCCCTTTACAAAAAGCTACACTATGATGCTGCGCTGCTAAGCGCTTTGGGAACGATCTTGCATTGTGACCAGTTGTGAATATGTGTGTAACACGTTAATGTAACATTGACCGGAAATTTATAGCCACGGTTGGTGAGATCAGGCTATAAATAGAGGCGTCACCAGCGTGTTCGTCAGATCTCTTTTCTTCAGATCATACTGTGCTGTGTGTTTTACAAGACTGCTGATAAAAAAAAACTTTTCTTCCCTTTGTTAGGAGTAAGAAACTGTTAGGCAGTGTGCAACAATTTCCTTCTTCCTTCTTTCTCTGTTCTTTTTAAAAAAAAAAAAAAAAAAAAGAGAAGCTCTATATATATATATATATATATATATATATATATATATATATATATATATATATATATAAAGGAAAGAGAAAGTATGTCAGAGAAACAAGGCAAATGCTGCGTGTTTCCTTGCCAGCGGTCTATGACGGACAAGGACACGCATGAGTTCTGCTTTGTTTGTTTGGGGGAAGAGCACGCTGTTCTCGCGTTGGGGCAGGGCAGGTGCGCGCATTGTGACCTACTTTCGGTCGGAATGCTTCGCTCGTGGGGCTCTCGCATGGATCTGGCTGAGGAGCGAGAGACGGGTTCGTCCCTTTCGCTTGCTCTCTCCCCAGACCTAGCTGGTCCTTCACGCGATCTCGAAGCGCGCTCCGGCGCTTCTTCGGTTCACGGGGAGGACCTTATATCTCTTGGTTCAGAGTGTGATTTATCCGCGTCAGAGCACTCCAAACGCGATTCTAAATCTTCTGAGGAGTTGCTCGACGTGATCACTCGTGCAGTGGCCAGGCTTCAATTAGACTGGCCACGCGACCAAGAAACCCCCAAACGCTCCAAATTAGAGGGCAGATTTCTGTCTGGTTGCCAAGGGAAGGGAACGCCTCATCAGTCCCTTCCCTTCCTTGATCTCCACGACGAGCTCGCTCGTTCATGGAGAAAACCTTATACCTCGCGCGTTCACGTGCCCTCGACGTCGTTATACTCGACTATCGTGGGCGCTGACGCAAAAGGCTATTCAATGTTGCTGCCGGTTGAAGAGACGCTTGCGGGCTATCTCTCGCCAGGTTCGGCGTCATCATTAAAAAGCCCCGCCCTCCCCTCTAAGCCATGCAGAACCACCTCTATGCTAGTGGGAAGGGCTTATCAAGCGGTAGGTCAGGCTGGTGCAGCACTGCACACCATGGCTGTGTTACAGGCTTACCAGGCTGATCTGCTAAAAGACCTGTGTGTGGGTGAAACGCTCGACGAGGAAGCATTTTTAGAGCTTCGTCGAGCCTCAGATCTGTCTCTCCATGCGACCAAGCAGTCAGCCTGTGCCATTGGCCGGTCTATGTCTGCTTTAGTCAGCACGGAGAGACATTTATGGCTTAACCTTTCGGGCTTCAGAGACAAGGACCGGGCGTTCCTGCTCGATGCCCCGGTCTCGCCTTCTGGTCTCTTTGAAGACGCCATGAACACGGTTATCTCCAGATTTCAGGAGGCAAAAAGCCACGAGGAAGCCTTTGGGCAGTTTTGTCTTCGCCGCACTCAGGGGGTGTGGCCGTCGGCCACCCGGTCTCGCCCCGAGGCTGTTAGGAGGGAAGCTCAAAAACAGAGCGTGGCGAGTCGTGCTCCCCCTCGCAAAGACAGGGGACAGGCTCGTCGTCCTCAGCAGCCCCCTAAGCAAGACCTCAGGGCTTTGGCTATAAAAAAGGAGAAAACCCTGACGGTCTTGTACCCAACCTTTTGGGGTACACTTCGGCCCTCCCGATACCCTCAAGAAAACCCTTCACTCCCGCCACCCTTGGTGTTTCGGGTGACAGAGATTTCCGACAAAAAGTTGGGTGTACCGTTGCTTCCTGCCTTAGCCCAGGACACGGAACACTCAACACCCCCTCAACAGTAAGTGCGGAAATTAGTTCCCATTTCAGAGAACCTGGCAGCGTGGAAACTTCTGCCCAGTGTTTCTATGTGGGTCCTAAAAACAGTAGAAAAGGGCTACAAAATTCAATTTTCCCACCGCCGTCCACGTTTCAACGGTGTGGTTCCCACTACTGTGAAACCGGGGCAGGCATGTCTACTGTGGAAAGAATTACAAAATCTCTTGGTCAAAGGGGCCATAGAACATGTTCCCCTTCCAGAGAAAAATTCAGGCTATTACAGCAGATACTTCCTGGTCCCCAAGAAGGGTGGGGGGTTGTGTCCCATTCTAGATCTTCGAGGCTTGAACCGCTCGATCAGGGCGTTCAAGTTCAAGATGCTAATGGTCAGGGCGATCGTGTCTCAGATCCAACATGGCGATTGGCTGATCACGATCGACCTTATGGATGCATACTTCCATATCAGAATTCTGCCACAGCACAGGAAGTTCCTACGGTTCGCTTTCAGGGACGAAGCCTTCCAATATCGGGTTCTTCCATTCGGCCTAACCTTATCACCCCGCACATTCATGAAATGCATGGATGCAGCACTGGCTCCTTTGCGACTCCAGGGCATCCGCATTCTGAATTATCTAGACGACTGGCTGATACTAGCTCAGTCCCAGGAACTAGCAGTTCAGCACAGGGATATCGTCTTGGCTCATCTGGTTTCTCTGGGTCTGAGACTCAACGCCGAAAAGAGCGTTATCTCTCCGACCCAAGAGATTAGCTATCTAGGGATTATATGGAACTCGATCACGATGCAGGCACGGCTGTCTCCTGCTCGTATCATGTCCATACAAAAATCCCTGAGCACTCTCAGGCTAGGTCAAGGTTGCACTGTTTACCAGTACCAACAAATACTAGGTCTCATGGCGTCTGCATCCACGGTGATTCCTTTGGGCCTGCTCCATATGAGACCGTTTCAGCTGTGGCTACAAGCCAAGGGGTTTTATCCACGGGCCAATCCCCAAAGGCTAATAAGGGTTACGGCCAAACGCTTTGTTCCCTTTCTATGTGGTTCAGACCCCGGTTTCTTACCTTGGGTCCCACTCTTGGTGCATCATGCCGTCGCAAAATGCTAATGTCAGACGCCTCTCTGACGGGCTGGGGTGCGGTCTTAAGTGATCGTCCAGCCCAAGGAGAATGGGAGGGTCACCAACTCGATTGGCACATCAATTGCCTCGAGTTGATGGCGGTATTTCTGGCCCTGAAATACTTCCTCCAGCATCTGGAAAGCTGCCATGTCCTTGTGCGGGTGGACAACACATCGGCAGTCTCCTACATAAATCGCCAAGGAGGTCTACGCTCTCGCCACCTGAAATTGATGGCACGTCGGATTCTCCTTTGGGCCCAGGGCAAGCTCCTGTCACTCAGGGCTATCTATATCCCTGGACGCCTAAACGTGGGAGCAGATTTTCTGTCCAGACACAACCTACCGACGGGCGAGTGGAAACTCCACCCCGAGGTAGTGGAACAAATTTGGGAGAAATTTTACAGTGCAGAAGTGGACCTCTTCGCCTCTCAAGAGACTGAGCAATGTCCCCTCTACTTCTCTCTGAGTCACCCAGCCCCCCTGGGTCTGGACACAATGGCACATACATGGCCCAGAATGCACCTTTATGTGTTTCCCCTGGTTTCTCTGCTCCCGGGGGTCTTAGCCAGAGTTCGCCAACAAGGGTCTTGCCTCTTGCTGATAGTGCCTTATTGGCCGAACAGGACTTGGTTCTCAGAACATGATGCAGATCCAGTTAACTGCCAAATTGTTTCAATTCTAGATTTTCTGCAAGAAAAACTGTCAGCAGGCATATGCTCCGCCACTCTCAGGGTCTATGTGGCCGACATTTCGGCTTGCCACACCTTGATCGATGGGGCGCCTGTAGGGAGACATCCTCTGCTCGCTCGCTTCATTTGTGGAGCCATGCGGTTGAGGCCCCCTGTCAGGAATAGAACTCCTTCCTGCGACTTGGCAATAGCCCTGGAAGGTCTAGTTGAGACCCCCTTTGAACCTCTAGAGTCAGCGTCTGACAGACTTCTGACTCTAAAGATGGTCTTTCTTATGGCGATTACCTCTCTCAAGAGGATTGGGGATCTACAGGCTCTGTCTGTTTTGCCGGCCTGGTTAGAGTTTGCCCCAGGTATAGCTAAAGCTATTTTATATCTGCATCCGGACTATCTCCCCAAGGTGCCTTTTTCGACAGTACATCCTGTCATTCTGGAAGCCTTCTGCTCCCCGCCGTTTTTAACGCCGGAGCAAGAATGACTTCACCGACTCTGTCCTGTCCGTGCCCTTCAGACTTATGTCCACCGCACTAGCCAGTGGCGTAAGTGGCGTAAGTCAGGGCAGTTGTTTGTCTGTTTTGGGGGCCGCAACAAGGGGGCGGCCGCTACCAAACCGATTATGTCACATTGGGTGAGGGATGCTATTGCCCTTTCCTACAAGGCGCGTGGTCAAGCTTCGCCAGTAGGTATCAGGGCTCACTCCACCAGAGGTGTTGCTTCCTCTAAGGCCTTGGCTAGAGGTGTCCCTCTGCAGCAAGTTTGTGATGCGGCAGGCTGGTCCTCTCCACACACATTCATCAAGTTCTATAGTTTAGATGTTCATGCTACTCCAGGCTCTTACGTCCTCGAGTCGACATCTCAACCCCATGCCTCTACAAGTTTGTGATGCGGCAGGCTGGCCCTCTCCGCACACATTCCTGTGTTCTCATGGTCTAGATGTTTAAGCTACCCCGGGCCCTTAGGTCCGGGGGTAGGAGTTTAAGTTGAGTTTGTGTTGCGGCAAGCTGATTCCTTTCCACGCACAGTCTCAGACTTTATTGGCTAAACTCTTTTTATGCCTGAACAAGTTTGTGATGCGGCAGGCTGGTCCTTTCTGCACACATTCTTCAGGCCCTATGTCTGGGCTCCCATACCCCTGAGTTCATTTCTGATCTCAAGTTTAAGATGGTCTGTGTATGGCAGGCTGGTCCTTTCCGTACACATTCCTAAAATCTTACGATTCATGCTTGAACAAGTTTGTGATGCGGCAGGCTGGTCCTTTCCACACACATTCTTCAGGCTCTATGGTTTGGATGTTTATGATACTCCGGGCCTACGCCCTTGAGTCAACATCTGAAGCCAAGCCTCAAGTAAGTCTGTGATGCGGCAGGCTAGTCCTTTCCGCTCACATTCTACGATTCTTATGATTAGGATTTTTGCTACTCCGGTCTTTCGCCCTTGAGTCAACATCTCGAGCTCATGTCTGAGACCTCTCGCGTCCTTGTGAACACACCTCACAACCGCGGGGGTCCGGACAGCCCCAGTGCGGATGCGTGGGTATTTAGTTCCCAAAGCGCTTAGCAGCGCAGCATCATAGTGTAGCTTTTTGTAAAGGGAACGTCTCGGGTTACATATGTAACCCTTGTTCCCTGAAAAAAGCGGAATGAGATGCTGCGCTTATTTTCCGCACTGGGTCGTCCCAGGACTGCTCTTCAGAAAAGACAAGTAGTATCTGACGAACACGCTGGTGACGCCTCTATTTAGAGCCTGGTCACAGGTGCATCCAATGATCTCACCAACCGAGGCTATAAATTTCCGGTCAATGTTACATTGACGTGTTACATATTCACAGCTGGTCACAATGCAAGATCGTTCCCAAAGTGCTTAGCAGCGCAGCATCTTGTTCCGCTTTTTTCAGGGAACAAGGGTTACATACGTAACCCGAGACGATTTATTATAATCAAACAGCAATTAACACTGCCAATACTATATGAATATAACACAAAAACATAACATGGAAGTCCTAACTAAATAGTGGAGCTATATGCTATTGTATGGATGTATGTAAGTGTATGTGTGTCTAGATTTGGTAACAAAGGAAACAAAATGGCAGATTAAACTCCACATAGGGAACTAGTTTCAAAATGGAGGATCGGTTTCAACATTGAGAACTAGGTTCAAAATGGCGAACTAAATTCAAAATGGAAACTAGTTTCAAAATGGAGGATTAGATCATAAAAGGCGGAGCCAATGATTATTTGAATGTGGAGGGAAAGAAAGATGATGGAGCTAATACCACTTGGGGGTGGAAATGAGCAGGCACACAAAGGAACTGACGAAACATGCGGGAGAATATGAAAACACCAGCCTGCGTCGGACAAAAACCGCGGTGCTGCTCACTCTTTGAATTTCAGTGTGTGTGAGAGAGAGCGCGAACAAGCAGTGGTGCATGCAATTTAACGGAGGATAAACGCTGGTAACAGCGTGACTGAATCGCTAGTTCAGATCACTCAATAAACAACATTTCACACAAAATTTATGCTCTCACAAATCAAAACAGCACAACAGCAATCAGAGTTAAACATACAAGATTATACTCAAAACATCAAATATTATTTCAAATATACGATTTAGTTGCATAAGGAAAGTCACAGTTTCTAAACTAAATCTGTCCAGATATCAAGCCTTAATTGTCCTGTGTGATTTCAGCAGGGTTGTCCATTTGAATTCCTGTTGCATTGAGCGGTCAGGAGAAAACAATCTGGAATCGGTCCTTTGTCTTACATTCGTCAGCAAATAGACACGTCTCTGCTTTGTTCCTTGGGTCCGGTGATGGAAAGAAATGCAGGCAATGGTCAACGTTTATAGAAAACGAGGGAGAAGGGAAGCTGGTCGCATTTACATTTTCTAAATAAATTCACTGTTGTCTTGCAGTGAAAATGAATGAACCGTTTGTAATATGTAAACGACTAGACTGGAACTAAGCTAAATTAATCTTACTCTACTGTGGCCAAATGTTGAGGTTAGAAAAATGTGGTCCTGTGTCCAGAAGGAGGGAAACTCCTTCGTATGTCTCTTTAAAACCGCTGGCTTAGAAGCTGGGCACAGAGAGACCGAAATCAAATCTGTCCGCTAGTTTTGTTGACAAGATGACGTCATTGGTGACCAATGTGTTTTGACCAATGTGTTTGAGATTGGGTCTATGGGCGGGACTTAACATCCAGCTGTGAAACTGTGAAGGACTCTGGGAAACCGAGTTCAATGTCTCACCTTTGATCATAGAACAAAGGGGCATGCGGTCTCTGCTGCCATTTTGATTGGGCAAGGCCCTACAGTAACAGTCAGAGTCAAGTAAGGCATAATCCACGGCTAGGAGTGCTTTAAACTATTTTAATGCACGATGTGGAGGAGAAGGTTGCCTCCACGAAGTGCGTTCAAATTGTTTAAGGCACACCTAAACGTGCATTATCCTGCTTATTCCATGGTCACTTACCAGCACTGATTAGTTAAGCTGCCATTGATTTTTGCAGAACAAATCTTTACTGGAAAAACTTTGGGCCTATTTACACTTGGTCATCTCATGTGTTTTTACTGATCGGATTGCTATCCGACTGAATAAGCACATTTCATTTACACTTGGCCACATCAATGTGTCTCCTCCAAACGGATATAAATCTGTTCTTCAATTCCCACACTATATGCAAATAGCATGGAGTTAACTTCCATGATTATGCTATTGACAGGCAAAAATGTAAAAGATGTGATTTATTATTTGATTTCAAGTTATTTTAAACTGTGCACGTGTCTCTGTTTGTGTCCTCACATATTATATTCCCCCCACAGGGCTTCCCGTAGGTAAGAGGTGTCATGCGCATTAGCTGTGCTCATTGCCATTGTTTAGTTTCAGTTTCTTCAGCAATCTGCATCAAATAAATGAAGAAAGTTCTGTCTTTCTTACAACGTGCATCTGTGTCTTCATTTGTTATTTATTGTGAGCCCTGTGCAAATACTCGGTAGCAGCTGTTATATTTCACATTTCTCCATGCTGATATAGCACTGTTTGGGCAGGGTAAAGTTTACATACGTGGCTTGAATAGCCAGACACATTTACATTTGACCGTGTTACAAATGGAATATTCCTCAAACCACCTCCTGAAGTGGTTTGAACAACCGGATTGCAATGACACCATTTACACCTGGTCTTTTCATGATCTGATAGCTATGCATGAAGTGTAAATAGGCCCTTTATTTATAAGTTGTTTGGTCAAGAATTCTGCTCATTCTAAATCTAATACAGAGATAAAATTATCTGTTAATATTACATTTATTTGAATTAATTAAAGAAAAATCTGTATGGTCTATGAGTAATTGGAAAAATGGACATGAGTTTTTTAGACCACACACACTGTAAATCTCTGCACAATCCAGAAGTAACACTTGCATGTAGAAGTGTACCACAAATAATGTAGAAGGGTTGGCTCTCCTAAGAACATGTAATATAACATTCTGATTCTGTCATTTTCATATTAATAAGGAAAAGTCAACATTATGGATGTGACAATAGTAAAAGGGGCACTTACTATACACAATGAGGAGAAAGGAAAATTGCAATTTCCAAGTCTGGAAAAGACATAGAAATCACTAAAATCTTAAAAAGTCTTGGAACAGTCACGAAAATGTCAAAAGAGGATGTAATATTTCTTTTTGCAAATTATGTTCAGCTTAAAAATATTTCATTGGAGAGAATTAGCTATTTTGGTCTGAAATCTTTATAAAATAGTTTTAAAAATTACCTATCCAATGATCACAAGCAACTAGGGGAAAACAAACATCAACAGTCAAAAGATGTGGGATCCTTGCTTTAAACTGTTAGTTCTTGATTCTGAACTTGACTTCCTTGTCTTGTCTTTCCTTTCCTCCTGTTAGGAAAATAAATTATAGTATATTAGCAACATGCATATAAAGGACTGTCAATCATTTGAAATTAACTTCACAGTGCTGCTGATGATTTGACTGGAGATTGCAGCGACATGAGGCATCATTAGAGGTGACAGGGTGTGTGTTGCCATGCTGAATAACTGTCACAAAACCATAATGGATAAAGACAGTGAGAATGCATGATTAAAAAGAGAGTTTGACTGCTTCACTCTTATCCTTTTATTTCTTCGTTCTTCTCTCTCATCAGGAAGTGCTAGTAATTAGCTGTAGGCCTACATGGGCTGTTGTTAGACCCTTTAAGACTAAACATATCTGTGACAATGTGTGTGTGTGTGAGAGAGGATAATGAAGGGATGTGCTTAACTGATTTCCATCCAACATCAGTCACAAGGTTGAGCAGAGGTTAGAGGAACTGCTCTTTGAAGCAGTTTTGTGATGTTATGGTTTGACTCACTCATTTCACTTTACTCACTTAAATTGCCATGTCTGAAAGTCAAAAGATGTACACAAGTGCACACTAAAGCTCAAGTAAGGTTTGTTCAGATGTTACTAAGACAACATTTGATTTAAGAACTAGCAATACTTATATGTGACTTTCAGACCCACACAGACTTTGAAGCCACAAAACAATACATTTACATTACATTTATGCATTCGGCACACACTTTAATCCAATGAGACTTACAAGGTATTCAAGCTATACATTTTTCCAGTTTGTACATTATGTTCCCTTGGAGGGAACAAGCCCACAAACTTTGCACCTCCAGTTGGGCAGGACCACTTTGTAGAATGCTCCAAAGGTTTCCACATAATTAGTGTTTGTTATTAAAGGAATATTCCGGGTTCTACAAGTTAAACTCAATTGTCAGCATTTTTTTGTTTGTTTATTGTGGTGAATGCCCATTACAATACAAAAAAAAAAATATTTATTTTGAGAAAGAAAAAAAGGGTTACAGTGAAGCACCAAGTTACAGTGAATGGGGCTAATCCACAAACATTCAAATATACTTTTTCAAAAGTATAGCCACACAGCATAAATAATATGCTTATTAACATGATTTTAGTGTGATAAAATCACTTAATAGCCTTTTCTATATAAAGTTATATCTAATTTTACAACTTAATTTAAAGAAATTTACAGGTCAAATGATACAAAGTTTTAACAATAATTAACATAAGTGCTATTATAAAATTATAAGCATCACATTTCTGCCTTTAAACCCTACAAATATTTTACCCATTCATTTACGTTGTGAACTTATCACTGTAACCTGTTCTCACAGCTCCATTTAAAGTGATAGTTCACCCAGAAATGAAAATTCTCTCATGATTTACCCTCCAGGCATCGCAGATGTGCATGACTTTCTTTCTTCTGCAGAACAGAAATTAAGAGTTTTAGATAATATTTCAGCTCTGTAGGTGCCAGAATTTTGAAGCTCCAAAATTCACATAAAGGGAGATAAAAGTAATCCATTTGACTCAAGTGATTAAATCCATATCTTTAAACACTGTATGATAGGTTTGGGTGAGAAACAAATACATTTGTAACGGGTACTTTTATGTTGCCCATATGTGGACCAACAGAGCTAAGAAATTCTTCCATAAATCTTAATTTGTGTATAAGAAATAAAGTCATAAACATCTAGGATAACATGGGAGTAAATGATGAGATCATTTTAATTTTCCCTTTAACACATTTTATCGCGTTTGAAAATTCTTTCTGTTAAATTCTGCAGATTGCTCTCCAAAATATATTTTTTAAGAAATAACAAATATGTCCAAGCAATTGGCTGAAAAATAAGCTTAAAACTTTAAGCTTGTCACAGACTTTTAAGTCTTCTCAGATTCATTCTATTCATTGTATTTGTCATCTTTTATAACTGGATGAATTGGTCAGAGTGTTGCCTGCCCTACACTATCCCATTATACCAGCTTTGAATCTGTGCCTGTCCATGACCGTTTAATTAGAGGGATGTGATATGATTCTCCCTTAATTTATCCCTTAATCTGTTTAATTTCCTGTATCTCGTGAGGTACCTTTATCCTTTATCTCTTGTTTAAAATGATTTGAAGGTTCCCGTTATTTTCAGTACAAATAACAGACAGCCCTGCCAAAAGAACTGGCAGCAAAAATTAGCAATGTTATTCTAAAAGGTGGCATGACTCTGGCCTTTGAGATATTTGACTTGTGTGTGTTAGTGTACACCAGTGGTTCCCAATGCCAGGACTTGCTAGGGGTGCCGTGAAATTTCTGCTCAGTTTAATATTTAAATTGCCACCAGTTAAAAGTACCGTCAAATCCGTAGCTGCATGGTTTTGTCTACAGCCGGAATCTTTTTAATTCTCACATGTGAATGTGCACAGGCTCTTTTTTCTCGTGGTGAACATTTAAATGCACTTCTAGATGCGATATGAATGTAAACAAAGACGTTAATGTATTAGGAGAGTGTTAACAGATGGACTGTCTTTATGCGAAATTAATGCCAGTAATGTATTAGGGTACAATACATTAAGGCACACTTTGAAGAACACCTTAAGAAAATTAGATTTTTGTCTGGTCGCAAAGTGTCTCAAGTTTCAAGAAATAGATTTATTTTTAATGAATATTGATGGAGCAACATAAATTGTGTTAAAAGAAATAATAACAGAAGGTTGTTTTGAATACAATTATTATTATTATTGTTGTTATTATTACTATTATTATTATTTTAAAGGAGGCAAGGGAGCCATTTACCCCATACCTGTGGGTAAAAGGCCCCTGGGGGTTATATTGATATAGTGTAGAGACCAGGGCAATAGTTATAGGGCACAATTTGTCAGCTTATGCAAATACTTTTGAGACAGCAAGATGCTTTTTAGTAACAAATTAAGATAATGCTTATTCAAAATAACTACTTCAGAAAAGGGTGCATAATTTCTTTTTCATTTCAATCACATTTTACATTTCATTAAATCTTAAGTATTCTATAAAAAAAAAAAAAAAAAAAAAAAAAATCTCCTTTGTGATTGGATTAGTCAACGTGAGCCCACTTTGAACATTTTTCATAAAACATCTATTCCCCCCACCTAATAAAAACAATGTGTTAATAGGGGCCTTTAGCCCATGCAACAGGGGGCCTTTTTTACCCCAAATAGTATGCTTCACTTACGGACAGTTATTGAATTTATTTTATATAATCACCTTGAAAAAAACTGAAAATGACATATAAGTATTTTGTCTCAAAATAAATGTGATAATTGCCAGGATTTTCATTAGCTACATAAATGTACAAGATATAAAAAATATAGTATATATTAGATCAGATTGCCTCAAAATCAACCATTAGTCATTACACGCAATGATCTTGTGGAAGAGGAACATTTTGCAGTTCATAGAGTGAAATGGGTGTTGAAATTATGCTATTTAGTGTTTTGGGAGAAAATAAAATCAAAGGAGCCATTTACCCAGCTGAGCCTTTACACCCATTGTACCCTATGTGATGCAGACAGGACAAAAAAATCTAATATCAAAATATCTGATCCGTGTGATGTGTAAATGCAGCCTAATAGACGTGCTGTAGCTGTTAAATGCCTATCATTAATATTAATAAAACAACAATATTGACCAGAAAAAGAGAAAAGCACTCCTTGCCTGGATACCTTCAGAAGCTTAGGGTTGGTCAAAGTCTGGCTGTATTTAATCTTTATTAATGTATATCTAATAATCACACAGTAAATTTGTTCTATTTTTCATTGAATTACTTATTTTTTATGTTTTTATATCACAATTTTAAAATTATGAATTGAAAAAAATTAAAACAAAAGCACTGTTGATTCTGTTATTTATTATTCTATTTTATTAATAGATCTTGAAAAGTTATTTTAAAAAACTGAAGCAATGTTAAGGAGAAACACTTGACAGCTACATTATTTTAATTTAATTATAATCAACATTAAAAAAAAAAAAAAAAATAGTGTTTTCAATTGCATATTTGTTTGTTTATTTCATTTGTCTTTATTTAAGTGGTTGGGGTGCCATGGGGGGAAAAAACTCTATGAAGGGGTGCCAAATTTTATAAAAGTTTACACTAGCAGTCAAAATTTTGTAAACACTTGAATGTATGCTTCCCATGATCTTAAAAACATTATATTCCCTAAATCTAACATAACCCCTAAACCTAACCCTCACAAAAAACGTTCTGCATTTTTACATTTTCAATAAAACATCGTTTAATATGTTTTTAAGCTATTTAAATTATGGGGACACTAGAAATGTCCTCATAAACCACATTTATAGCATAATACCCTTGTAATGACCAATTTGTAACCTAAAGAATTGTCCTCGTAAACCACATAAACATGCCCACACACACACACACACACACACACACACACACACACACACACACACAATATTTAATTTTAGAATGTGAATTTTATATGTGACCATATAAAGACAACATAATATAATGTTACAAAATGATTAAAAATACTAATAAACATGAAAATTTAGTCTACAATTTGATTTGATTTGTACCTAGCAAACATGTGAATTTGTGTTTGTTTGTTTTGTGTGTCTATCTATCTATCTATCTATCTATCTATCTATCTATCTATCTATCTATCTATCTATCTATCTATCTATCTGTCTGTCTGTCTGTCTGTCTGTCTGCCTGTCTGTCCCTGTTTGTTTGTTTGTTATCCCTTCTCTCTAAAGGTACCTTCTGTTATCTTTTCATCAATTGAAAACATGATTAACTGTTTCTGTGTGTGATAGCTATAAAGGTTACATTTAAAAAGTCATTAGCATGAGCAGCGTCACGGCCTGTCAAAAAGTCAATACTCAGTTCTTTATGTCTCTGTGAGCAAACATGGAGTAATTATCCCCTTTATTAGGGAGCAGAGCAGCTCGCCAATAACGATCGTCCGGCGAGCCATTTGTTACTGTCTACCAAGCCTGACTCTAAGCTTATTAAAAACATTAATAATGGAAAATAAAGCCTAATTAGTAAACAAATGCAATCACTCACAGGTGTGTCAAAAAATACATACACTTGCGCCTGATATTGCACTTAGATAGTATCTCTCTCTCTCTCTCTCTCTCTCTCTCTTTCTCTCTCTCTCTTGCTCGTATGCACACATACATAAATGATGCACAAATACACATTTACACATAGTGGCATGTAAAAATTGTAAACTATTTTCTTTCATCCAATGAAAATCAAAAGAGCAAAAGAGGGAAATTAAATAAGAAGTGTTTATATTTATAAAGATGCACAAAAAAAGAAAAAAAAATTGTCGAAAGGGGGAAAAAACCCTCCCTCTTTTCATTTTCTGCTATCATCATTAGCTATAATACTCTCTCCACCACCACTTGCCCCACAGCGACCAAACATTCAATTAGTGTCTAATGAGGCTTAATACATGGTAAATACATGCACCCGCTAAAGGCAAACAAGCACTCCTGATAGGGCGAATAAAAAGGAGAAACATAACCACAGCCATGAATAAATGAAGAGAAAGTAATATCGTATTGACCAGATTTTTTTTAACACTACTGTGGTGGTGGGGTCAATTCTGTTTGACCCTTGAACATGCCGTGCTAGCCTGTAGGCTGTAAAGTGTTTGGGACTGGGATCCAAATCAAAGGTTTTTATCTCATCTTGGTCAATCAGGTCCAAGTCAGACTGATATCCTGGGTTGTCTTAGACCTCTGTGAAAAAATTTGGTTCTCCCAAGAGATCTAGAGCATGAATTTGATGATGAGCACTTTAGCTCAGTCAATAATTTACAGGTGAATTGTGTAATTTCTGCACCACTTGCATCCCCAATCAAAATGGTAAAAAAAAAAAAAAAAAGCTTTGGTATTAAACAGGTTTGCTGAACACTCACTCTGTCTGTAATTGGTCAGACTTACTGTCATTTGTCAAACTTACAGATAGGCGCATTTTTAAACTGTTCAGGAAGCATGATTAACTGCATTATTTTTAACACATTATTTAATGATAAAATTAAATAGCACTAGATTAACACATTAAAGCACCAGCTGTAATTTTAACATAGAAAATATTAAACAAATATTTTTTATGTAACTTTATTACCTAAAACAAATAATTTATCCGCAAAGATGTTTTGAGCGTACTAACGGATGATGTGCTGTCAGATGATCAATAGTGATGTATTTTGTGATAATGCCCAGCTGACTATACATTATCCTGCTTATAACCAATAAATAAATACATTTGTCATGACTTATTGATTTGAGTTAAAATAATTTTAAAATGTGATTGGTCCAACACCGCTGCTTTTTTTAAACTATTTTGGAAAATTGACTGAACGAGGACAGTTTATGAGAGATAAAAAACAAATTAGTGGCCATAGAATTACTGTTTTGATCAAACATAATAAGGTTCTTAAAAAGTTCATGCCACGATGCTCTTCTGAGGCAAGAAAATGTATGTAGGAAACTACTCTAATGCTCATAATGTTTAGAGAGACAAAGAGAAACTGAGCTGGAGAGAGAGAGAGGGAGAGAGAGAGAAGGAGAGCTTGTTTGTATTGTTATAACCTTGATGAGTCTTAACCCCCCCCCCACCCCCCCAAAAAAACTAACCACTACGCACACACCCAAAGCACTTCACAAAAGATTTATTAAAGCCAAGCAGAAATATTATCTTCTGAAGGTACCATTCATCAACCTCACTTTGAAAGCCTCTGAATTATATGATGGAATTATGCAGATCAGGGATGTCTGAGGGAGGATTCCATTTGGTAACCTTGGCAACTTCAGGTGCCCATACCCGAGCTCTTAATACAGCCCTGCACATTAATTAATGACCATACTTCAGAGAGCCAGAGCAAGAGTGGTGGGGGTAAAGAAACTCACTAATTGGAATGTAATTGTTAATGTGATATTAAAATCATGGCATTTTTAATCCATTGCTTCGCTCTGTCTCGCAATCTTGCAAAAAATTAGTTTGGAGGGGAAAGGGAAAAAAAGGTGTAATATATATATATATATATATATATATATATATATATATATATATATATATATACACACACACACACACACACACACACACACACACACACACACACACACTAATATTGCCATTGTATTCATGCTGTTTAGCCAGAGGGGATCTAATGTCATACAAAGTCTAGTAAACATAAAAAAGCTAAATCAATATTTACCTGGACACAATTTTTCTAGTTTGTTGGCAGATAGGATGTTCCAAGCTTATCTCAGATCTTGCCACAGTTCTTCTATATATTTAGTCTCAATTGCTTCTGTCTCTGCATGTAATGCCAGACTGATTTGATGTTGGGATCCGAGCTCTGTGGAGGCCATACTATCTGTTGTAGTGCTTCTTGTTCTTCTATTCAGTTCTATTTGCAAAGGGAATGTTGAAATCTAAAATTGATATTTCCTACGGATAGACTAAAAGCAAAATATATATATTAATAGTTTATAGTTTAGATTAATAGTAATAATATTAAGACAAATGTGTTTGTCAAAGAAATATTGCACCTAAGACTATTTCACAGTACTAATATTTAATTCTTCATATGATATTTGGACTAATATATATATTAGTCCAATTATCATGTGAAGAATTTACTATAATAAAAAGTAAACAATTGGAAAATATATAGTAATTATTAACAAGGCTGAGACAAATTGTCTCTTTCTACCTTTAAATGTAAAATGATATTAGTTGTATGTAAAAAGTAACTTTAAGTCACATAAGGACAGCAGGGATAGCAGACTGCTTAAGAGAACATAATTACTGAACAACACTGAACACATCCTAAACAGGCATTTTTGCTTGACTGAATTTGCGTCTCAAATGCAAGCAGCGGCTAACACAATTAGAATGTGAGCGAGCCTTCTTTGAAAAGTGCAGCCCATTGTAATTAAGACACACTTATATCTATTTGTAGCTTGTGTCCTTATATTATGCTGATTTCATGCAAATCATCTCAAATTATCCTGTGGTAGCTGCATGAGAAGTGGTCCGCTGAGAGGCGTTTAGTGGTAGTCTTTCAGCAGGGCAAAACACAGGAGAATTTACCTTCAATTTAGATTTTTGATAACCAAAAAATAATGTTGAATACTTTTATGGGAACATCATAATTCCCATGACTTTACTATTATTTAAAAATGTGACATACTGTAATAATAAACAATGAGTAGGTATCCAATCTTTTGACTGTTCTTTCTATCTATCTATCTATCTATCTATCTATCTATCTATCTATCTATCTATCTATCTATCTATCTGTCTGTCTGAAGCATGATTAATTGCATTATTTTTAACACGTTATTTAATGATAAAATTAAATAGCACTAGATTAACACATTAAATCACCAGCTGTAATTTTAACATAGAAAACAAATCATTTTTACATAACTTTATTACCTAAAACAAAAAATGTATCTGCAAAGATTTTTTGAGCGTACTAAGTAAGGGATGATGCTGTCAGATGATCAATAGTGATGTATTTTGTGATAATGGCCAGCTGACTATACATTATCCTGCTTATAACCAATAAATAAATATATTTGTCATGACTTATTGATTTGAGTTAAAATTATTTTAATATGTGAGATGAAAAACTTACAGAGTGAAATGAGAGACACGAAACTAGCAAAGCTGTGCAGGAAATCAGTTGTTTGAGACAACGGTCAATTATAAAACTTAGTGGTGATTATACAAATGTATTTGACTGCCTATTGCTTTGATTGACTTATCAGTCAAATACTCCAGAGAGCAGAGATTTTAAATTGGTCCAATTTTCATGGTGAATAGTTTTTTTTTTTTCTTTTTTGCTATTTTTGTATTTTTTTTTTAAAGTTCTCAAATGGGAGTTTATATATAGTTATTTTAACATAGCTATATATGTGTACTTTCTTAGCTAATATTTTAAGATCAGTGTTACAGTAAATGATTAGCAACTGAAGCATCTACTATGGCAGAGAGCTTGTTACCATTCTTACACGTATGCTTTGCACATTAATTGCACCTGAACACCGCCACATGTTTCAATGAAAAATAAATAGCTTTTAATTTGTGATTTCCTTTCTGCTACTGCCGGCGTCACTTAATTTCATTAGCTCTGACCCTGTTGATCATGTTCAAAAGCTTCAGCCACTTTCGAAAATGAAAAGACGCAGGCTCTTTTTATTTATTCATTTATTTATTTTTATATCTGTGACCCCTCCCCCAGTCCTCAATTAACAGAATCATTCCCTTTCAACTAAAATGAATGTTATTGAAACCAATTAGCATAGACTGGAAAATCTCTCGTTAATGAGAGGAGCGAGGGTGAGTAAACAGAAATGTAAAGATGAAATTAGAGGACAGCCTCTTCTTGTTGGCCCAGAATAATTACACGCTTAGTCGCCTAATTGTATGGTGTAAAGCACCGCAGCGATAGTAACAGATTGCTGTGTTCATTAGGCTGCAATGGGCCACCTGCTGCTGGGGCCATTGCGCCCCCGCTCCCCATACACGTGTTTATCCCAGGGGGGAGGATTTTTTGGACCCAACGCTCACAGTGAAAAGCAAATGAGCTGCCAATATGCGGCAGTGATAATGAGTCTTATGTGGTTGCTTCAAAAAAGTCCAGTAATCCCTGTTTTCCTCAGATGTTTTAGGGTTGTGTGGGTCTTTTTGGTCTCACCCCTGAATATTTAATTAAATTTTTTAGGCTAAATTGTACAGAAGCTATGCCGTTCTGCTGTATTGATATCAGTCTGATGTCTGAAATCTCTGAAAAAAGGGGGTGTTACTTGTGCATTGTTTTGTTTCTAATTAAATATTAAATTAGAGGCCTGGAGTAAAACACCATGTATAAGTCTAATTAATTCAGTGCGGTCTTAAACACAGGGCATGTGTGAGGGACGCTAAGGCAAGGACACTCCTACATAATTGTACATCTCCTCAAGCAGTGAATCACATTTGAATATATTCAAGAATTCTGTGGCACAAGCATAGTACAATTTATTTGCATCTATTTTGCGGTATCCAGATAATAATGTGCGGAAGTTGATAGTTTATAGCCCTTATTAGCAAGTATACTGTGTAGGCAATCATTTCATTCTTTTCATTTTAGATGTACTGTCCATGACACTTACCATTTTGCTCTTAATGAGCTGTGTACTATGCACTCTATCACATAATTAATTACTCCCTTTGTTCCCTACTGCTCCACCTACAGCTGTTGGCCATAAGTATCTCACTTCATATTAAAATCTGTTTGAATGTTTCTTTCCTTTGCATGGTGGCCATATATTTTACACTAAGGGCAATCATGTTAAGGTTGTGGATGAGCCACTTGCCTCTGAGTATGTGTGTGTGTGTGTGCGTGTGTGTGTGTGTGTGTGTGTGTGTGTGTGTGTGTGTGTGTGTGTGTGTGTGTGTCGGGTTTGAATGGCTTATGAGGAATTTTTTTAATGTTACAAACTGGTATTATGCTATAAATGTGGTTTATAAGGACATGTCCCCATCATTCAAATCTATTAAATAGCATACTAAACAGTTTTGTTTGTGAGGGTTAGGTGTAGGATTAGGGGGATAAAATCTATAGTTCGTACATTATAAAACGTATTATGTCTATGGAGAGTCCTCATAAGGATAGCTGCACCAACATGTTTGTTGTGTGTGTGTGTGTGTGTGTGTGTGTGTGTGTGTGTGTACTATATGGGTCAGAACTTGACTTGATTACCAGGTACTTCACAGGTCATTCAATTTCCTCCCAGTAATTGAGATGGAGGTTCAGTTAAATTCATTGAATCAGTTTACTAGTACACATTCATCTGAAGGACAAAGACTGTTGTTTATTTAGTGATAATACATTTGATCTCAAAATTTGTATGCTTTCTTTGATATAAGATAGATGGCAAATCAAGTTTTTTTGCTGTGCTTCACATGTAGAGAGAACATAGAAATAGAACAAGGAACAAAACAAAAGTCCAGAGAGAGCCCAAAGAAATGTAAGTAATATCACATGAGCTAGAGTGCTGTTGTACTGGATATCTGTAGCATTGTGTGGCTGGAAATCGCATATTTAGTACAACAGCACAGTTATTGATGAGTGTGGAGTGATATTGCTTTTATACAACAGTGGATGTGTAATATACAGTCTGAAATGTGAACACAGACAAGCGGAGATATACAAATACTGTCGCATCCCAGTACTGTTGAATTAAATATCAGCACTCTTGGAACACTGCTTGTTCTGTCAGATTAGAGTACCATAACTAACTGTTGTATAACACCAAAGAAATATACTTATTCCTAAGGGAGCTAAATAGGTATTCACATTAAAGTCACTTGATGTTTGCTTGATAAAGGCACTTTCATATTATAGTGTTTATCTGTTGAAATAGAAAGTTGGGACAGAACATATCAAAGGGCTTTTTTTCCTTTATTAATAGCTAATAGTCTTTAGTTTACATTGTATGTCAAAGCCGTGAATCATGATTTGCTATTTGCTATTGCAAGTGCAGAACATTAACAATCTAGTGCATGGATACGGCGGTGAGTGCAAGATGAGCCATAACATTTTTGGTCCTTTTTCCGAGAAAACAAAAAAGACTGTAAACTGAATATATACAGTATATGCTAAAATATTATTGATCAACTTTTAGGAGTCAACACACTCTCATAATGAACAGTCACTATGGCAACTTTTTGACTGCACCACCAAATATCACGCATATTTTAAATGTGACTTTGGTGCCGTACTTACTTTCACAAAGGCAACATTTTCAAATGAAGTAAATTAATGAAAATTAAAAAGCATTACTTTGACTTAAGTGGTGTCAAGCTCCATTGGCTCTTGCATGTCTTGAGAATGATTGTGACATGGACGTATCTTTTTGAATGACATGTCAATACCTGTTCAAAGGGAAGCATTTTCGGCAATTAAAATAAGTAAGTTTCAATCTGTTCATCACAAAGCAGATTGATTAATTTTAAATAGATTTACAGTGCTTCTGGAATAAATTATTGTGACTGTAAATGAGTCTGCTGGTTACATGATTTATATTGTTGAGAAGTGAATAGAATTTTGGGGTAGGAGTAGTTTAGGTGCTCAGAAATATGTGTAATGATAGTGTAATGTTACTAAAATGATTGTGACTTTATCTGCCTGTTACATGTTTTATATTGTTGAGATTTTGTTAGGGATGGGGGATCTAAAATATATATAATAGTTTATTATAACAAAATAATATATTTAAAAATACAATAAAACAATAACACACAAGATATAAGACAATTTCAGAGTCTATGACGGAATTCTCCAAACTGAGATGAGAACGTTAACAGTTATGTTTTACTTCCTGCAGTGATGTTTCCCTAATGAAACTATGTGGGGGTACACTTGCAAGTTCAATTTTGATATGATAAAGACTTTAATTTTTATACTCTCTCGTGGGACAATAGTCCTTCTTAATTGATTTATCTTTTGTAGTATTAGATGTCCATCATGGCACACACACACACACACATGAATAAATGGATGTTTTATGGATTGATGTCCTGGTAGAAACAGATAGCTTAATGGAGTAATTTTCAGGTAGAATCGAATAGGGGGTCAGTCCTTGCACTGACGTGTGTCAATACATTCTTTTATGCCTTTGGCTGGATAAGACTCTTGAAAACGGTTTCTGGTTTGGTGTCTGCTGGGGATTGGGTTGCCATCTAACAAGGGTGATTCTCTCAGTATAGATTATCAATGAACAGACACATTCCTGACAATTAAAGCTATAATTACTACCTCACGTGGTTGTTTAGTAATCTAATAAAGTATGTCTAATATGGGAAACCAGTCAATGATCAATTGACAGAATGGGGCTAGAAGCAGACATCACATACAGTAGATGTGGTCTTGAAAGACTGGCTGGGATAGAGAGAGACAAGCTGCCCGATTCCTTGATATTTTACAACAGCGTTAATTTGCTAAACAAACAGCATAATTTATTATATTTTGTAAAATTATTGTATTAAGTATTGTAATAAGTATGATATTATTTTGTATATAACTGATTAATATTATTGTTGCATTATTTTACTATATAATGTTTAAAACAGTGATGCAGCTTTAGAGTTGTTTCGGTCATGCTTTATAAATGGTTTAATGATCCAAAACACACAAAAGAGGTTCACATTTGTTGCCACTTACTGGCATAAACGTGATTTACAAAAATGATTCTTTATCTTTACCTTATAATCTTTATATATATTTAGATGAATTATTTATAGAAATTATATATATATATATATATATATATATATATATATATATATATATATATATATATATATATATATATATATTATTTTTTTAGGGCTGTCAGTCGATTATTGTATTTTTTTTTACTAATTAATAAATTTTTTTGCAATTAATCGCTTTTTTTTCTTAAGACTGAAGCTTGTAATAATGGATATTTAAATGTAAAATGGTAATTAATTAAAAAAATCAACACAAAGAAACTAGATTTACATTCAAACACTATTGCTTAATTGCTTTTTTCTTATTAATTGGAACACAGATTCTCTCCTGTGAACAATATATCTCCAATAAACCACCAAGCCCTCAAAATTGACTGTTGGGTTGAAAAGGCATATTTCTTACAGAAATAACAAAACACAGGCCTATATGTTAAAGTGCCATTTGAACAAAAATGTTTTCATTGTTCAAGTGAATTGAAAAAAGGTCCACAGGCCTTGCAAATATGAAAACAATAACAGGGAAAGAACGCAAACTATTGTACTCAATAATAATATTGCTGAGAGTTCAGAATATTAACTAGAAACAATTCGGCTTAGTCCTCCTTTACATACAGCCAGTTACTGAGACAGACCAGTCTGTTTACATTATCAGGGGATAATGAAGCTCTCTTCTTTTGAATGATGTGTCCTGAGAGCGAAACCAATTTCTCACAAGGCACTGTGGTTGCAGGGTTTGACAGATACTTGCGTGCAATGGGTGCCAGCCTGGCATGTGTTTCTTTTCTCTTCATCCACCACTGAAGTGGACAACCCTCTATGTCCATTTTGGGCTCTACTTTGTAGTAGTTCAGACATTGTTCCATGGATTCTTCCCCTTCATCTGTATCTGTATCAGAAGAAACCACCAAGACAGACATCCTTCTCTTCTTTGGCGGCTGTTTTTCTGTTGTCTCTTCAGATGGTTGTTTTTTAGGACTTTCTGCCATTAACCGGTTGCTTACTGAAGTCCACACCTTATACCTTTCATCTATGGAAGACCTGAAGACACTTCAGGTCTTTAAACCTTGGATCAAGTGCAGTAGCAATCTTCAACCATGTGAGGTTGGTGCAGTCCTTCCATTTATCTAGGTCTGTGGTAAAGCCTTTTTTGAATTTCACTACATAGACTGGATCATCGTCTGTGGACTCCATAATTCTGAACAAGTGGCTAAGGCTGGCAACACCACTGAAGAGGAGACATACTGCTCTCCCCCAAGCAGTTCAGTCACATATCTGCAATGGAAAAAACAAAATGTTGTAAACATGTAAGTAAATTGGTATTAATTACACAGAAACGCACTACTTTCTTGCTTGTATGCTACATGCACACACACAAAAACACACAAAACACATAGAGAGAGAGAGAGAGAGAGAGAGAGAGAGAGAGAGAGAGAGAGAGAGAGAGAGAGAGAGAAAGAGAAAGAGAAAGAGAGAAAACAGAACAAGAAACAGAGAGAAGAAAGGAATATTAACTTACCTGCAAGGTTCAAGGAGTTCCTCCAGCTTTTGCAGTTTGGTAAGCTCCTGTGCTGTCAACATGGCAACATTGTTCTTTTGCTGAGCCAGGGTATTTATCAGTGGAGATTTGTTTCTCTGGATTCGCTTGACCATATCTAGGGTCGAATTCCATCTTGCTGTAACATCCTGAATGAGTGATTCTTGCTTCTGTCCACATGCAACTTGCTGTTTACTTAATTTCTGAGTGTTTGATGGACTATGCTTAAAGTGTACAACAATCTTATAACATTTGGCTAGAACACTTTCAAATCCACTGCCATGAATGGAAACAGTAACAGTTCTTTGCAGAATGTGGGCCATGCATGGAAGGTTTTCAAATGCAGCAACTTGTCAGTGCCAAGTACGGTTAACTTTCCTTCTATTTTCCATTCTTTTGCGACATAGAGAAAATGATTATCACATGCCTCAGAGTAGTGTCGTTCTTCTGTTTTACTCAAATGATTGCAATTTCCATTCTTCATCAATGAAGTGCGCAGTTGTCATTGTTAACAGAAGTCAAATGGTCCCCTGTGAGCGTGATGTGCGTTGCTTGCTCTAGCATGTTCATCCTCCATGCCCTCTCGCCTTCATACAAAGTATGTATTTTGGACACGATGGTTCCTCTCGATCGCAGATTATATGAGGTGGCTCCTGTTGCAGTTACGAATGATCAGTCCATCATCATATACTATATCAACTGTGTGGCAGTTTTTAGCTATCCAAATAGCCAAAGCATTCATTATTCACTTACAGATCTTGTTATTTGCCCATGAATAACACACTCCTGTAATTTACATTGGCGAGGCCCCGTTTAGAGTTTCAGAAGTATGTTTTGCTTTTAAGTGATATGTCAAAGACGAATTTCTTCTGTCATAATTAAATTCAGCTTTGCAAAATGCACAGATTAAAGGAAGTTGAAAAAATACATGTTTCAAAATAATTGCAAAAATTAACGCGTTCATTTTGACAGCACTAATATATATTCACACACAGTGTTGGGGAGTAACGAAATATATGTAATGGTATTATCTACAGTTACATTTTAAATAATTGGTATTTAGAATACAATTACATTCAAAAAGTATTTTGATTACTGAAGAGATTATTTTGCATTTTATTGTCATTTGTTTTATTTAATATTTAGTCCTTTCAGATGAAAAACATTTAGACATATAAATGTCCAAAGTGCATTTGAAGAGCGGTGAAACACTTTTTTATGATGTGTTACATTCATATGAGCAGACAGGTAAGCAAGTTTGAAGTAAGTTTGGAGCACAAGAAACAGAAATAAACCTTGTATAAATTGTCAGCTTTACGCCAAGCTAAAATACTATTTCTAGCCATTTTACATACACATGTTACCAGGCATGATCACGTTTTTTTTTAATCAAGAAAATTCACATTGGATCATAATTTTTTTTTTTTTTTTCTAGTAAGACCTTTGATATTAGGGCAAAAATCATATTCATGATAATAATTTATCTTGATTTTGAAACAACACTGTATAAGATATTTAGGTTTTTAACGTGTATTTTGTCTTACTGTACTGGCAGAGTTTTATAGTCAAACAGTGAAAAAAAAAAATCTACCATTGCTGAACAAGTAATCCAAAGTATTTAGTATACATTACTGACTGTAAAGAACTGAAACGGGAGAGGATCTATGTGCAGCTTTTATTGTAGCCAAGAACAAGAACACCAGGAATAACAAAATCCACGAGGAATGTAAGGCTAAACAAAAACATGAAATAACTGACAAATGGACAGGAGGGAATCAAGGAACACCTGGGAAAACAATCAGGGAAATGGAACCAATGAGGGGAAAACCAATAAAAAAACAGAACTACAAAGGACTACAAAAACCAAACTGGAAACAGGAACTAAACAGGAAACTTCAACATAAAAGCACAAAAACAAAAGACAACAGAGAACATGACAACTACAAAGGACTACCAAAACCAAACAGGAAACAGGAACTAAATAGGAAACTTCAACATAAAAGCACAAAAACAAAAGACAACAGAGAACATGACAGAGTCCCCCCTTTAAGGAGCGGATTCCAGACGCTCCAAAAACAAACACAAAAAAAAACAAAAAAAAAAAACATTGTCCATAGAGCACAAGGTAAACAGATAGTCCAGGGGGGCACCAGGGGCAAATAGGCAATTCGAGGGGACACGAGGGGCACAGAGGGACAAGACTATGACAGAACAGGGGGGTGGCCTGGAGACAGATAGGGCAGGGACAGGGTCAGGAGGCCAGGGAGATGGCCGTGGGTCAGGTGGCCAGGGAGGCGGCCATAGGGCAGGGACCGGGTCAGGGGGTCTAGGGGATGGCCACAGGGCCAGGTCAGGAGGTCTAGGGGATGGCCACAAGGGTAGGACAGGGTCAAGGGGTCTGGGGAATGGCCACAGGGCTAGGATAGGGTCAGGAGGTCTAGGGGATGGCCACAGGGCTAGGATAGGGTCAGGAGGTCTAGGGGATGGCCACAGGGCTAGGGCAGGGTCAGGAGGCTTAGGTGATGGCCTCGGGATTGGGACAGGGTCAGGAGGCCAAAGAGAGGGCCACAGGACTGGGACAGGGTCAGGAGGTCTATGGGATGGCCACAGGGCTAGGTCAGGGTCAGGAGGTCTAGGGGATGGCCACTGGGCTAGGGCAGGGTCAGGAGGCCAAGGAGAGGGCCACAAGACAGAGTCAGAAGGCCAGGGAGGAGGCCGCAAGACAGGGTCTGAAGGCCAGGGAGGAGGCCGCAAGACAGGGTCAGAGGGCCAGGGAGGAGGCCGCAAGACAGGGTCAGAGGGCCAGGGAGGAGGCTGCAGGACAGGGTCAGAAGGCCAGGGAGGAGGCCGCAGGACAGGGTCAGAAGGCCAGGGAGGAGACCACAAGACAGGGTCAGAAGGCCAGGGAGGAGGCCACAAGACAGGGTCTGGGACGGTCGAGGCTACAGGCACTGGCTCTGGCTCTGGGACGGTCAAGGCTACAGGCACTGGCTCTGGCTCTGGGACGGTCGAGGCTACAGGCACTGGCTCTGGCTCTGGGACGGTCGAGGCTACAGGCACTGGCTCTGGCTCTGGGACGGTCGAGGCTACAGGCGCTGGCTCTGGCTTTGGCACTGAGGACGGGGCCGTGGAGGGCGGAGACTGGTGAGCGGGGTTATTGTTTTGGTCAGTTTGTGTCGAGTTTAAGATGATGTCATGGCAGAAGAGGTGGTTCAATTGTGATGATCAGCCTATAATCCCACCCACGTTGAGGGGCACTAAACTGCAGTGTAACTGCAACCTCTGAAAAGTAAAAGTAAAAGTGCCTTAACCTACTTAATTTGTTAACAAAAAAACCCACCTCTGGTCTTCAGTGGCTGCTCACAAACCACTTTGACCCACCCTTAAACACTAGACTACACAGCGGTAGACCAATCACAACAGACTGGGATATCTGACCAATCAGAGCAGAGTAGGCTCTCTGAAAGGAGGAGTTTAGAATGAATCCTTTAGAATGATTCCTTGAACAAGATGTTTTTGACACTGGGGAAAAAAGGTAATGCTGCAATTTAAATTATGAGCAAATTAAAGTGTTTTTTTTTATCTTGGATGCATGCAAATCTATTGTATGAGACCTTTAAAACAAAATTAGGCACGTTTCAAAACCATAATTGGTGCACTTTAACACTTAAAATTTGTATTGTCGGGGTAACCTAATACAAATTGTTTGAGTCAGAGATGTTAAGTAATATTTTGGACATGAATTAAAACAGTTAATGTAGATGTTAACACATAAAGCAAATTTTCTAGGTTAACTTTTTTCAGGGTGCATTATGAGGTGGCCTGGATCAGCGGTGAGACTCCCAGCCTGAAATATTGCCCCAGTCTGTCTCTGGGTGTAATTACAGTACATCTTTAAATATTACTAAAAGGTCCTATTAACTCTTGCCTCAGCCTTAGATACATTTAAAGATTAGAAGTTGCATGCTTGTATTTCAAAATGCTTGCATTTCTATGTATTTCAAAACATGATAAAAAACAAAAATTTTGTCTCTTTGTCCCTTTGACAGGAGTGTAGCCTATTATTGATTTATTGGTTGTTGCAAGTTAGTTCAGGAAATCACAGGCTGTTTTCAGGGTTATATATCTAAATATTTGGTACTTACTGCAACTCAGCACAGATTTCAATAACTCACCAAGACAATCATTTTGACTGTTCACACACAGCTGTAATCTTGAGTTGTGATCGATCCTCTTGCATTCGCGCACATACGCATGAGTGGTTAAAAGCAGCTGTCAACAAGAGAACGCATGCACTGTGAACCTTAAAGGAATAGTTCACCCAAAATGAAAATCATATTATCATTTACTAACCCTCATGCCATCCCAGATGTGTTATGACTTGCTTTCATTTGCTGAACATAAGTGAAGATTTTTAGAAGAATTTCTCAGCTCTTTCGGTCCTTACAATGCAAATTTTTAAGCTCCAAAATCTGCATCAGGGCAACATAAAAGTACTCCAGATGACTGGTGGTTAAATTCATACCTTCAGAAGCAATATGATAGTATGAGCAAGAAACAGATAAATATTTAAGCCCTATTTTGCTATTCCATCATCATTTGAATATGTTCCAAAGAGTATCTTGTGTGCTTCAATGCATGTGCAATACAGCCTCTGCTTTATGACCACATATTCTCAACACTGAGGTAATACTTAAATTCAGCTGAACCAAAAGAAATTTAAAACAACATATTTTTGAAAATGATTTGATAATCTTGGGATAAGTTTAGAAATATTAGGGTAAACATACTTAAAGTAATACTGTAGGTTATTACATTAATGTTTTAAATGCACAGCTTCCTGTGCCATAAGTGAGTTAAGTGCAAACACTCACAGACACACACAAATACGTAGATGCACACGCACCCCGACTCAATTAGGGCCCTGGGCACGAGCCTACATCCTGCTGTCACCTGTCTGTTTCCACTTGGAACAGACACTGCCCTGCCAGTGTAGCATGATGGGAAATGGCCTGTCATCGCCATGATAGGCTTCTGTAGTTGGCTAATCAGACATGACCACCAGTGGAAGGCACTACTGCTGGGACGGAGTTTGGCTCCACCAATAGTCCATTTGTGTAGCTTTTCCGGACCCTGCTTCCTCCTGAGCAAGTCCATAGTTTCAACATACCAGACAAGGCAAATATTTATCGCTGGGAGGGAAATGTGTATTTCCTGTCACTGTGAGCACAGAACAATAATTGTCTCTCTCTCTCTAAGTGAGGATGGAGTGAAGTTATTGCTTTGGGTTTCTCAGAATAGCAGCAATTATCACACTTCCCTTGATTATGTGCTTGTGCTCATTGTCTTAATACATTCAGCAGTGGGTTTGAGTTTAAACCGGAAGACTTAACTATTAAGTTTGTGTGAGTGGGGCAGTCGAGGCATGAATGAGTGCAAGACAAAAAATACAGCCCAGCCAGAGATGAGAGGATGCTCGTTCACATGAATGAAGAGTTTGGGCATGAGGAGGGCTCGATTCTGGTCCCCTTCATTTATATACAGATATAAGGTTTTATTCATGAAACATGAGCAGAAAGAATTTCTGTATAAATTCCTGTCCATTTTATGTGTAAATGTCACAATTTATTCACTTCTTAATCTGGAAAGGGCAGACCACTATCAAATTCAGTCTTAGAGGCAAAAACATAAGTATATTGTTATTATTATTAAAAAATATACTTATTATTAATACTTAATTATTATAAATCCACTTAATTAATGTAAATGTAGTATTATTAATTTTTAAAGTTGTTAATTATTTATTGGCTTGGCCTTCACACATATTGTTATAATTATAATTATTATTATTTTTATATCATTATTATTATAATTACTATTATCATTAGTACTATTAGTAGCAGGGCCGGCCAAATTCGTTAGAAATTCTGAATTTGTTTTGTACCGGGCCCAAGAATTTCTAACTGCAGCCCTGAGTATTAATATTAGTATTAGTATTAGTATTAGCAGGGCTACAGTCCCCCAGCCACTGGGGTTTGCATCAGGATGGGCATGCACCAATAAAACCTGTGCCAAATCAAATATGCGGATCACGTATGTGGTGACCCCTAACACCCGGCAGGACAGTTCTTTCTTCAACGTGTGTACTACCCTGGCAGCTTTCACTTTTGGGCGCTTTGTATTATATTCTCTTATGAACAAACTGAACTGTATATAATGCATTTTGAAGCAGGTAAACTGTACATCGCTAAAACAATGTGGACAACACCTTCTAATTGATGTGTTTGACTAGGCACCTTAATTCCAGCAATGCAATCTTAATGCCACATCATAAAATAATACTCTAGAGAATTGTGTTTACAACTTTTGGAAACAGTTTGTGAAGGGCCCTTATCTGTTCCAGAATGGCAATGCCCCTGTGCACTACGAGAGGTCCATAAAGAAATGATTTACTGAATTTGGTGTGGAAGAACTTGACTGGCCTGCACAAAGCCCAGAACTCAGAACTTTGGATTGTCTATTTGCACCAGCCGTGGGCCGTGCTTTTTGAGTCTAGGCCTTCAGTTCGATTCATGCCATTAAGAAAACACAGCTTCACAGTGAATAAGAAGCTATTCCTATCATATATTATGTTTGCAGTCAACTAGTAATACCAATTGACATTTTAAAAACACGTCCACGCACGAAAGCCAAAACTTGAAACGAAACTTAATGCTCAAGCAAGCCTAATTTTAACTGCAGCATGACTATTTTGTGAAATGAACATCAAAAATCATAATTTTGCATATGAATCTACCAAGGTCTATAATACCTGGAAAAATCAATCTAATAGTATTTGCGATGTTTGTGTGACATCATGCCTCTGCATCTTGGCAAAATCGGAGTTGAGAATTTCTGCCTGAGCTTAAAAGTTGTAATTCTGACTTCAAGATGCATTCCATTGCACTTTTCATAGTAGGAAGTTGTAAAATCTGACTATCCAAGTTTAATGAAACGCAGCAATACTTTTCAAATCTTGATCCAACACTGAATGCTCAAGCAGTCTAATTTACACTTAGAAAACTCCTGATGTTGCTAGAACAATGCAGAAAGCGCTTACCAATTTACTTGAAGTGAAAATCAGTCCTCCTTTCCTGTTTAAAAAATTAAGCAATCACACAGTCATGCAGAACATCTCGTGTTTTTAAATCCATAAGGATCTCTTTCTCAATGGCAATAGCGGCAGTGAAGACGATCTTGTGCTCTTCGCTTTCAAATGACATAAATCACTTAAAGCGTGATTGCGTCACACAAGGCCAGCTAGAAGGCCTCGACTAGGACATATCCTAAGGATCACACCCACCAAGAACAAATCATCTGATTGGCTGATAAATCTGACAATCTGACTTTAATTGCCCATTCATTTGCAATGTTGAGGGAGATTCTGAAGGCCTGAGGGTGTGGAGCTCAGACTTTCGTTGCTTCGGGCATGTGATTTGTTAAACAGTTGTTACACTTTGCTTATAAGCATCAAGGAATAAATTCTGACTGGATAAACTTCTAGTTTTTCTCTATTTGTTTGTAGATTAATTAAGAGAGGAAAGCATTTAAAAATACATAGGCAGAATGAAAGGAAGAAAAATATTTATTTATTTGGCCAGAAGAGAAGGCTTTTCTGGCCCTGAGAATTCGCCACTGATTTGCACCCTGGTGTAAATAGCATCTGCCACACTGTGCAGCTATTTGTACCCCAATAGTCTGGTGAAACTACAGAAATATGTGACAAACTGAACAACAGATGTTGCGTAATGTTGTCCTAGTAACTGCGGTTTGAATCCGTGTTTTGTCCCAAAATACAGTGTTGAAACCATGGTTACTGTTGTAAAACCAAGGTTATTTTTTCTAAGGTAAGTTTAAGGTTAGGTTTAGGGATAGGGGTATCATGTAGTGTGTTTGTGGGACTCTAAATAAACACAATAAACGCACTGTAATGATGCCCATACTGTATGTTAGTATTTAAATATGAGTGCAAACAGTATCTGACACTTTTTGCACCAGGGTGCAATTAGTATCTACCTTTATTTTCAACAGGGTTGGGGTGCAAATAATATCTGACACTATTTGCATTGGGGTGTAAATAATATAGACCATATTTGCACCAGCAACAATTTTGGGATAAACTGGAACACAGACTGCAAGCCAGGCTCCATCAACCAACATTGTTTGGGTGTCCACATACTTTTGGCCAAGAAGTGTATAAAGATTTTTTAGTTCTTTGTAGACTGTTTATGCATGTATTGGTATATGCCAGGCTAGCATGTCTCCACTTACACAATTTGTTCTGTTCTGCAACAAAACCTTTTCTCTCATTTTCTCTTTCCTTCTTTCACCTTCTCTGTGTGTAGCAGAGATGCTCAATCCACTACCTAGCCATCTACTTTTCTGGAAAGTTTAGCTCCAGCTCTATACCTGACCAAATCAAGGTCTATGTTCCTTTGGAAAATTACAAGCAGTTGTTTGGGCAGGGTTGGAACTACTCTCTGCAGGAATGTACTCCTGGAGCACCCCTCATTCAGATAAACAAATAATAGGTATTGTTTAATTAATCAAAAAGGAAAAATTTAAAAAGTGAGCAGTGTAAATGTATGACAAAGCTGCGTTTACTCACTGTTATCATTTTATTTACACCTGTAATTGTTTGCTTGCTGAGCAATTTAAGGGCTTTTTGAGAGCAATGTAGAATCAAAATTGAATGGCATGGAAACAGCGCTTGTTAATATACTGAATGCATTGGCCCTGAATAATAGCCCTTTCTATGAGAATCAGCACATTGACTGGAATACCAATACCACTCACCACCAGCATGTCATCTGAATTAATCCTCTCTTGTTGTGGTCTGGCAAAAAATTATAGGAATTAATGTTATTTTGAAGTGACTGAACCACTTGGCGAGGAGGGGATGCAGTAGAGCTTTTGATGGTTGGAATGTAGAGACAGAGGGAGAGAGAGTTGGGTGGGTGATAAATACACATTTTAAAATCAGGACCCCACAGTTCGGATCTCTCAATAAATTTAATATACGGCAATTTGACACATCACAAAAACAATATTACTGTACATTTCCAATAGCATATAAATAAAGAATAAAAAATAATAACACAAGATTATAGTGGGTTATCATGGAAAATTGTGAAACTAGCTGAGAGTCAGTTCTTAGTATGCACACTTTATCTGCTTACATTTCCAATGAGAAGAGATACGTTGGTACGCTCATACCATAAAAAAAACACTAACCATACACATCAAGACTGTGTTAAATTTATCATCCAGGCACAAAGAATATATTGCCTTGAAAAGTCGGAAGCCTAATGGCGTTAATATAATTTCCATATATTTTCAGCGGGAATTTGATATTTCTTTCATTGGTGAACAATAGAAACTGAATAAGAGTGTGTGTGTGTGTGTGTGTGTGTGTGTGTGTGTGTGTGTGAGAGAGAGAGAGAGAGAGAGAGAGAGAGAGAGAGAGACAGAGAGAGAGAGAGAGAGAGAGAGAGAGAGGGAAACTTTTCTGTGATCCTGAAATGATAAAGCCCATTTTGGCTCATGATGGATAGGGCACACACACACGCTGATGGAGATGGCATTAGAGGCAACAAAAGCAGCCTGTCAGGAGCCTTCGAACAATGACAAATGCCGTGTAATCTCTTGAGATTGTCAATATTACATTTGGCTATTTACTCTCTTTTCTCTGGGGATTTCTCATTGGTCTGCTGGGCTATATGTCAAAAGTATACAAACAAAGTAATGCCATTTGAATCACCTTCACCTCAATGAGATTTACATTAAAAGCATGAAACAAAGAAATCATATGATCTGGCTATACTTGAATTATCACATTTGCTAAATAGACACCAAACACTGATAGAATATAGATATCACTCACCGTCACTTAAAAAGACACACCAGCATTTAGGACAGAGGTTCTTGAATGGGTAGAGGCTCAAATATGAGTCGCAGGCCTGTTCTGGTAAGGTCACATACAGCAGGGGGGAAAATAAAATGAAATAAAAATGCAACTAACCAACTTATTGTGCTTAGTAAGGATAGGAAAAATACAATAGGCTGATCAACTTGAAAAAGGGAGGAGAAAGTTATTGACGTCAAAATTTGTGTATCCAACCAAACACTACGGTGCAGTTATGGCCAAAATGCATGTCACTTGGTAGAAGCTAGCCAAATAAGTTGGATAGGAACGTGGACAGGTTGCTTGAGCAACAGCAGGCCTGATAAATGGCATGGAACAGACTGAAGCTTGGCTGTGACAGGGCATGGAGCAGACTGAGGCGTGGCTGTGATATGGCATGTAGCAGGCTGAGATGTGGCTGTGACATGGCATGCAGCAGACTCAGGTGTGGCTGTGAAATGGCATGTAGCAGGCTGAGATGTGGCTGTGACATGGCATGGAGCAGACTCAGGTGTGGCTGTGACATGGCATGGAGCAGGCTGAAGTGTGGCTGTGACATGCCATGGAGCAGGCTGAGACGTAGCTGTGACATGGCACGGAGCAGGCCGAGACATGGCTGTGACATGGCATGGAGCAGGCCGAGATGTGGCTGTGACATGGCAAGGAGAAGACTCAGGCATGGCTGTGACATGGCATGGAGCAGGCCGAGATGTAGCTGTAACATGGCATGGAGCAGACTCAGGCATGGCTGTGACATGGCAAGGAGAAGACTCAGGCATGGCTGTGACATGGCATGGAGCAGGCCGAGATGTAGCTGTAACATGGCATGGAGCAGACTCAGACATGGCTGTGACATGGAATGGAGCAGACTCAGGCATGGCTGTGACATGGCATCGAGTAGACTCAGGATCCGGGGCATAAGGTGGTGCAAGTTCTACGACCGTGACATGGCACACTGGCTCAGCGATCGTGACATGGGACCTTGGCTCGGCGACCATAACATGGGACCCTGGGCTCTGTGGCTGTGACGTGGGCCCCTGGCTTGGTGGCTGTGACAGGGAACTCTGGCTTGGCATTACACACAACACCTACCTGACAAAGGATAATGGCAAACATGAGGGTTTAACTACACTGTAGTGCAGAGGAGGGCAGGGCTGGGCCAAAATGGCACACACCCCAATCAGCCTAATGATACGAGCGAGGGATAAATGCGACTGGAGACGGCAGTTCAAGAGAGAGAGAGAGAGAGAGAGAGAGAGAGAGAAGGAACTACAGGCAGCTGCCCTGTATGTGTTTATGTTTGTGAGTTTTTGTTTAAATTTATTATGAAACTTTTTTTATATAGGTCAAGCCGGTAATCACCTGCTCCTTTCCCTTATAACCCCTTTACATTGGTGCCAAAACCCAGGAGTGTAATGAAGTTCAATGGAAAGGAGAAGGCGAGAACCGGCTTGACAAAATAAATAATAGTTTAATGATTCACTTAAACAAAAGGACAAACACATTCCGGGCAGCTGCCCGTAACTCTCTCTCTCTTGAACTGTTGTCTCTGGTCGCTTTTATCCCTCGCTCGCCTCATCAGGCTGATTAGGGTACAGGTATGCATCATTCCATCCCGGTCCCGCCCTCCTCTGCGCTACATACACAGACATGGGTGTAGGATTATCAATGAATGAAGCCATCAAATGAACACAACACCACATTCCACAGATCAGAGAGATCCCCTACCAAGCCATTAGAGAGTTATAAAAATTAATCCATGGTACCTAAATTGTTGAAGGAGTCCGTCTCTCTCATGCCTGCTTACTCTCAAGCTAGGGTTTGTAATGACCAATAAAGAAGATCCTGCTTTGTTTCACAAACTTAAACCCTCTGTAAGACCAAATGGCCAATGAACATCTTGTGACCTTAAATGCATAAATCCACTACCATATCAGGAAACGGAGACTCGTGAAGACAGTCCCACGGCCCAAAATCAACATGGACCTAAAATAGTGACATCTATTTCTCCCCAGTGTTACGTCCCGTGACGTAATATTTAGTGTGTATGTTGTGCTCGTGATATTTTCTCCCCTCCTGTGTTTTTCTCTTTCTCTCTGCCATGCAGCGCTCCAAACCATCCACAGCTGATACTAATTAGCAGGAGCGTGGCTTTTCTGTTGGCTGAGATAAAAGCAGCAAGGAAACGGTGTTCAGGAGGAATCCCTCTTCAGCTATCCCAGACACATTGTTATGTGAACTACAGTTGTAAAACTTATCTGTGAAATCTGTTGTCTGAGTACAACGAGCATTTAAACTGTGTGAGTTTAAAGTGTTAAACCATGTAGGGAGACGGGCGCTAATTTGTTTGGAGTATCCACTCCTAAACTTTTCTCCTGTTTATTTATCGTTAGTCAGTGAGAGAGGTAAGATAACTGTCTTTAATTTTGACTTCTTTTTGTTAGGGAATGGGTTTAAACTTTAGGAAGCCTCTGTTTTGTTTGTTATTTTGGCCTGGCCCTCTCCTGACGATTTGGCTAATATTCAAACTTATTTCTGTTACCTGATCTATGTTTGTTCTTTTTTTGTAAATACATTGGTTAAGCCTTTAAGTAAATAAAAACTAATTAAGAATACTCTTTCAGTTTCCTTGTGTGATTAGGTGTGAATCAAAGGGTGTTGTGTAGATCTTTTTAATATAAATGTGAAAGACAAGTAGAGCAGGGATAGAGGAAAAGGAGATTTCGCACGTTTAATTATTTATATCGTTTGTTACATCTTTTATTTTATTGTTACTCCCTCTTTAAAACCCCTAGACTGGAGAGAGAACGTAACATTTGGGGGCTCGTCCTTTGCGTCGTTCTGTGTAATATTGTGGGTCCCTTTTTCACAATACATAATATTAACAATTAGCTCATTATTACTAATTGTGAGGATTCGTTACTCGTTTGCAAGCAACTCTACAGTGAATACTACCTTTTTCTTGATTGCTGGCTGTTTTCTTCTTTGGGTGAAAGAGGAGAGTGTAGTAGGGGGATTAAAAGATGGAATTTGATCTACTCTCGTTTTCTCTTGCGCCAACTATTTAAGTCTTTAATCGCTGTAAAAAGAAAGATCTTATTCAGATAGCAGAGTTTTTTAAGGTCCTCATTGTCAAGGAAGCTACCAAACAGGTCATTAAAGAAAAGTTGTATGACAAATTAGTAAGCGATGGAATTTTGCAGAGACAAAGCGATGAAGATGAGGAGGTAGACCAACTTGAAGCAGCAGCAGGTAAAAAGGTGGATAGTGTAGGTCCATCTGACACTGACTTTTTTGCTTTTCAAGACCCTAGGTTAGCAGTGAGGTTTAAAGAGTTAGATCTGGAAATAAAGAAACAGGAGTGTGAAGCTCAGATGATTAAATTGAGAACCGTTGAAGCGGAGGCTGATCGGGATATTGAGTTGCGAAAATTGGCTTTAGAAGCTCAGCTTGCTGCTGTACAACCAATCCCGTTTCCGCGTACCAAAACCTCTTCAATTTCCTCTCCTACATTGACAGCAACTAGTCCTTTGTCTGAAGGAAATAGCTATGTATCTTCTGCCGTTCCTTTTGACCCCAGTAGATATATTAAACTAGTACCACCATTCAGAGAAGCGGAAGTAGATTCCTACTTTGTCACGTTCGAGCGAGTCGCGGGAAAGTTAGGGTGGCCGAAAGAGATGTGGGCTCTATTATTGCAGTGTAGTCTGACTGGTAAAGCGCAGGAGGTCTGTTCTGCTCTGCCAATCGAATCGAATCTTCTCTCGACTATGACATAATTAAGGCAGCGGTTTTATGCGTGTATGAACTTGTCCCTGAGGCATACCGGCAAAAATTTCGGCGACATGTGAAAACAGCCAGACAGTCTTACGTAGAGTTTGCAAGGGAGAAAAAAATTTGCTTTGATAAGTGGTGTAAGATAACAACTCTAGAACAGTTGCAGGAGTTAATCATGCTAGAAGACATTAAGAATTGTGTGCCAGAGAATGTGGTGGTTCATTTGAATGAACAAAAAGTCGCTTGCTTGTCTAACGCTGCTGTTTTGGCTGACGAGTTCGTATTAACGCATCGCACTGTTTTTGCTGCAGCACGGCAACCAAAATTTGCCACGCCGTATACAGTTGATACGTTGAACATGATTCCTCATGTAACGCGCCCTGTGAGAGCAGAAAATTTCCCAAAGAGTGCATGGAAATTTTAGTCGACAAATAGTGAGAGACGGGAATGTTTTTACTGTCTAAGCCCTGAACATTTGATTGCGGACTGTCATCAGTGGAAGCTGAAGAGTTCGAAAACTAAGAGTGTAGCACTTGCTCAGTCCTTACCAAAATTAAGCCCAGCTGATGTAGAAAGTTACCAGCCATTTCTTCTAGAGGGCATGGTTTCTATATTCCCTGATGCTGAGTTTAAGCCAGTAGTTATGCTTAGAGATACTGGAGCTGCGCAGTCCTTCATTCTTGAGCGTAGCCTACCATTTTCTGCTGACACGTACACAGGAAATGATGTGTTGGGTCGTGGTATTGAAATGCACTGTGCTAATCTTCCTTTACATACAGTTCACTTAAAGTCAGGTCTTGTTAGTGGAGCTGTTATGATGGGTGTCTGCAAACAGAACAAAACAAACCTGGTATAGATATAATAATAGGGAATGATTTAGCAGGTGGCAAAGTTTTTCCCCCTCCAATTGTGACATATACCCCAAGTGTGGAGGAGAAGTCTAATCTTGTTACTCTGTATCCTTCAGTATTCCCTGCATGCGCAGTGACCTGTGCACAAGCACAAAAATTCAAGGAAGTGGTGGATCTCGCTGATTCTTTTCTAGTCCCTGATACTAACCCATGTGAGTATACGCTGACCACAGAGCCTGAGCTTACGTCTGATCCTAGTTCAGAGTCAAAAACCGCCTTGAAAGTGAGTCGAGAACATTTGATAACTGCGCAGAGAGAAGACCGAACGCTAGCTAAGTGTGTTAAAGCTGCAGATCTTGGGCAAGCACCTAAGTCTGGGGTTATGTATTTCTGGGATCATGAACTGCTGATGCGTAAATGGAAACCAGATGAAGATGATGAGAACTGTCAGTTGGTGCAACAAATTGTTTTGACTATTGGCTATCGCACGCTGGCTCATGAACACATAATGCCCGGTCATCTAGGAGTGAGTAAGACCTACTATCGAGTTTCCAGATACTCTACTGGCCTGGTATAAAGTCTGCTGTGTCTGCCTTTTGCAAAGCTTGCAAAGTTTGCCAACTCACGGGAAAACCAAACCAACGACTTCCTGTCGCTCCTCTTACACCAATCCCTGTGATGTGTGAGCCCTTTGAACGACTGATCAACGATTGTGTGGGCCCATTGCCCAAGACCAAGGCAGGACATCAATATATGTTAACTATTATGTGTGCTGCGACACGCTTTCCCGAAGCTGATCAAGTTCTGTTCCACTTTCGGCTTGTCAAAAGTAATCCAGACTGACCGTGGCACAAATTTTACATCAAGAATGTTTGAACAGATTCTAAAGGAGCTTAACATAAATCATCAGTTATCCAATGCTTACCACCCAGAGTCACAAGGTGTGATTGAGGGTTTCATCAAACATACAGTAACGTAACACCAGGGACACCTCCTCTCCCTATCTGCACATTCCAAAGACATTCTCTCTTAGTTCAGCAGAGATCGCATGAATTCCACTCTCATGGTTTTAATAGACAATGGTCTCAAAATTGCTGCCAATAAGCTGTATTAATCACCAGTAATTGCCAGTAAATGTACATTTAATATAACATGTGATTAATTTTATAACTGACAAATTAATGATTATAGCCTGATGTACCTTTTAAAATAGGTGTAGAGATTTGTAAACAGGGATTTTCATGTTATGTTACTTACATGTGTAATATTCATGAAAGCATGTCACATTTAGAGTGTGATTGTTATGTTGAATTCATAACATGTTAAATTCAACATAGTATTGCTATATTTATAACAACAAATGTCATGTCTCTTGCACTGTTTTCAAGATGTAAATGTTCATGATTAAACATTCACTATTTTGAGTGGGACGAATGAAATGATCCTTCACAAAAAGGATTGTAAATCAACTTTGAAAAGGACAGGCCAGTCAACCATGTGACACTGACAAGTCACTTATGATTGGCTCAGGACACCTTTGGGGTGGGGCCAATTTCAGTTAAAAACTTTCCTACCAAGAGAGAACTCTCTTCTTCTCTTAGAATATTCTCTAGAATCCTCTCTTGGAACCGTCGCTTGGTCTCCTCTCTTCATCTCTCATGCTTCTTCCAGTTCCTCCATGCACCATGTAGAGTCCAAGGAAACTCAGGACACAAAAGTCCCAAGAAAGCCCCTCACTCTCTAATTCCTTACAATAGAAATTGTGAGCGGATACAACAAGACTTCGTATTACGATATTAATGGTGGAGAATTTTATTCAGACAATTAATCTAGTTATTTGTAATTTATCTAATTTATAATGGTTGTCGAACGTGACTAATTCCATTATACATTTCCTTACATAATAATGTAGAATAAGGACAGTTTAATTTAATTCCTAGCTCACACATACTGTTTCCTACATATAATGGTGTAGAATCGTGGCACTTTAATCTGTACAGTGTACATTGATACTACCACATTTTCTACATGGGTAACAAGTACACAAGACAACCAATCACAAGACTGAACTAATAATAAGACAATGAAACATGAACCAATGACATAACAGAACTGATAATGTGACTCATGAACACAGACCATTGAGAACAAAACACATGGAACAAGATAGGATCACATGAGGGAACAGATCACATTGCATGGCAATGAAACTGGAATAAACTTTCAAAATAAAAGACATGAACACAAAACATGAACAAAACATAAACATGACACTGTTGTAGTCACTAAAGTAGACACGCAGAGAATGAAAGCGAGAGAGAGAGAGAGAGACTCCCATCAGATGCATCTCTCCATCAGTGGTACGCAGACAGAGCTGTATGTGCTGGCAGTAATTGCTTCATTACAAAGTGCTTAACCTTCATTAGCAGGTGGCTATCTACATAGCAGGGCCATTGGATTTGATTTACAGTGCGGAACAGAGAACACTAAGAGATTTACCATCTCCACACACACTGGGGAAGATCCTCTATTGACCCAGAGAGAGTGAGCCAGCTGTTACTGAACCACATTTGCTATATTAATCTATCCACGCCATATTTTGGTTTATGTAACAGTGGAAGCCATCAGCATCTATTAAACTACACGGACAAGTATCTAAGTATATGGAAAACCACTGCTAATTAATAGGCTTGGCTAAGCCCCTTAATTCCAGAGCAGACAAACCTTAATCTACAATATCCAATGACATTCTAGAATTGTGAGCTTTCATTTTGTGGCACCATCACTTCTGTGTTCCAGCATACCCCTGTGCACAAAGTGAGGTCCATAAAGAAATGGTTAACTGGTGTTGAAGAACTTAACATTAACTTGGCCTGCTTAAAGCCTGGAACTAAACCCCACTGAAAACTTTTGACATGCATTAGAAGAGGGGATACAATAACTGTTCAGCCTGCTAATACACCTCCTCCCATCTGGAGGTCATCATCTCCTGAGTTTTGATCATTATGGACTTATTGTTTTCACCTGTGTCTTATCACCATGTACTTATGTAACCCTTGGCTTGTTTCATGTTCTGTGCAAGTATTGTTGGTTTGTTCTTTAATTCTCATGCTCTCATGGCTACTTACACTGTTTCTGGATTTTGCAATGTTCCATTAATTTTTGCATTCTGTGTTTGTGATTTGGATTGTTTGCCTGATTGGACTGCTTATCTGGCTAGTGACCTATATATATACTCTTGCCCTGATCGAGTTGTGCACAGTTTCAAGCTTGTAAGTTAAAAGAGCCAATAACATTGTAGATACAGACATCACCTGTCAAACTTCTCTAGAATGTGCATGCGCATTAGCTACACAAGCCAGGAAATTTTTGTTTTTTAGCATAATATGAGGTAAATAATCAGTTTATGATACCAGTATTGTCAGATTTTATTGCTGATCTGAAATGTTTACTTTGATCGTAATCTTGACCTACCCTTTTTCAGATTTTGGTCTTTCTCTATTCAAGTCGATAGGAGCTGAACTGACATGACTGGAAATAGCCTCCCGAGAGTTGTAACAAAAATAGCCTCCCGAGGTCCAGGGTGGGATTGGGGGAAGGGTAATAGTGGGGGTTAATATGGATTCTGTTTAATATATGTTTTGTTTTTCTATGTTCATTTATGTGAATCAATAAAAAAATGTTAATCTGAAATAATACCAATCCCTGATGTAGAGCGTGTGTTAATTTGAATAACAAATTACCAGGGAAGTAGTGATAAAATGATTTATAAAAATGTCTTTATCAAAATGATCTAAGTTAGTTTTATTTCTTAGTTTATTTCTCTTAATGTCATCATAAATATACCATAGAATTCCCATATTTAGTTAATCAATTACAGTTATTTATTGTGTAATATTTATATATAATAATTATATATTTTGTAAATTTTTGCAGTTTCACAGATGGTTCATATAAACTTTTTAAAGGACAACAGTGTCTGTTTTTTGTATCTTTGTTTAACTTACTGGATAGTTAGATACAAGACATCCAATAAGGCCAGTACAGTGAAAAGACAGCAACACAGCAGACTGAGAGGAATCAAGGGTTAAGCTGCGACTATCACATCAGTCTGAATCTCCCTACTATCAAGTCACTCACTGACATGTCAGAAAACCAAACAGACCCCAGTAGAGCTTAAAGACACTGGCGATGATGTGCATTCTTCAAAGTTATTCAAAAAAATTTCAAGTGCCAGCCTAGCCCTCTTTGAAGCAAGGGCAGATGCAGCTCAAACAAGGGCAGCATATGCCAAATGATAAATATACTAAATGTAGTTAAAAGTTGAGCAGGCCCATCTTCATGCAACTCTTGGGGCTTTGCAAAAGGAAAAGGATGCCACTCTTGCTGAGGCACAAGAAAAGTGAAGACATTGCAGGAACCAGAGTGTCACAGTAAATTATTGTAGAGAAGTTCACTCTAACGGGCAAGGAAGAGGCGAGAAACCGTCTTGACATGTAAATGATAGTTTTAATGGAAAACTCAAAAGACAAACAAATAGGATGACGGACATGTCCGTGAACGATCTCTCTCTCTCTCGCACCACCCTCTGCAGTTGGTCTTTATCCTTCTCGGTGGCTTGATTAGCCTAATACGGGTCCTCCACCGTGCCACAATTATGTCAAAGCAGTGTACAGGTTGTCGTTGAGGATGTGTGTCTAGGAGAAGCACATAGGCCATCTTCAGATCATACCTTTGAGACTTCTGTCTTAGAAAGTGGCCGTTCTAGTTTCTTGAGTCCATGCTACAGTCAGGCTAATGTAAAAGATAGGTTCAGCATCAATCCTAAACAACCTCATCCTTTAGAATTTGTTTCAGAGGATCCCAATCAAGCTGTCCTTGACAGTGAAGGTATTGTCATTCAGTCTTTCTCTGCACTACGAATGATCATATGCTTGCTCCACCTATGGAGGTTGCTAGATTTTTCAGATCATGGAGAGTGAGTTCCATCAAGACAATTTGGGTTGTGCCATTACCTTTCCATGAACCTAGACAAAGACTACCTAATAACCTGTGCATGCAGATGTCTCATCTCACGGCGGAATACTCTAGACAAGCGGCCACAAATGAAAGCACATTTGACTTTGTGACTAACTTGCTACAGCAGATTATGTCAAAGCACAGAGCAATGTTAGTAGTGGTAACCTGCCATCAAACACCAGTGCCTATTTGGAGAAAGAGAAGAGTTGGAGAGAAATTGCCAATTCTCTTGGACATTCAGGTAAGCAAATAGGTAGATTTTTCAGTAGGAGGTACTTTTTTATATTGTAACCAATAAAATATCTGATTAAAAATATACACATCATATTCTGAAATGCATAACATATGATCATGCATTTGTTTTCATATCTCGTATCACTTCTCACATGTTCTCTGTTGTGAAACGTAATTTGGAGTCCAGGCAGAGTCGTAGGGGATTCGTCAATTGTGAAATGTTTTTGTAATGTGTTCACCCATGTCGCTGATTCGTCATGTAATTTGAAAATGCTATGAATTCCATGAAAGACGGACAGACAGTGGCTTGACGATGGCCACTGCGTACAAGTCGTGTAGTGTGCACTAGGGATAAGACACGTTTCTGAGGAGATAGCGCCTGTGGCAGCAGGGACGTGGTCAAGCGCCCTTCCGGAGAGGGGGAGCGGTAAGGGCGCTTACACCTGAGCTAAAATATGTCTAACACCTGTCTCTAATTTCAGTGACCACGGGGAGAGCGGCATAAAAGAGCCAAAACACCGCCAGTCGGGGCGCGATGCCAGTCCAGTGTTGGCAGCCTTATTTAAAGAAAATATAAACAAGTATTTGTGTTCACCTATATGTTACCCCCGCTCCCTGACAAATTAAAGAAACCCTTACCTTTTGAGTTCACCAGCCTGTCACCGTGTCCTTCTTCCCCCTGTCCAGTCGAGACTCTCATTACACTGGTGCCGAAACCCGGGAATCAAGACATGGAAGGTCGTCCCGTAGAGTCCTCCCAGCTGACCGAAGTCCTCCAGTCCCTCGCTGCGTTACACCAAAGCCACCAGCACTCCCTGCTTGAGCTCCAAGAGGACCAAGATCGATGGTTCTTTGAAATCATGCGGGCTCAAGCAGAGGACCGACATGCTATCCGGAGCCTCCTCAGCCGGGAGGTCGCTCCTGCCACAGCCGCGACCCCGGACAATCATTCCCCGTTGCCCCCTCCCATGTTACAGAAGATGGGGGCAACGGACGACCCAGAGGCCTTCCTAGATTTATTCGAGTGTACCACTGAGATCTAGGCCTGGCCGCGCAATCAATGGGCAGCCCGCCTCGTACCTCTTTTGTCCGGGGAAGCCCAACTCGCGGCTCAACAACTGCCGGCAACGAACCTCCTGGCCTACCCCAACTTGAGGAGAGCCATTATGCAACGGGTTGGTCGGAGCCCCGAAGAAAATCGCCAACTCTTCCGGGCCATGAAGCTGGACAAAGCCGGCCGCCCGTTCGCGTTTGCTCAGCGGCTCCGTGATGCCACGTGGCATCGCACACCCCACCGCAACATTCAGCCGCTCTCCCCCTCAGGTGGGGGCGTCTGCCAATGCAGGTACGGGTGTGGCGCCTGGGCCAGCCTGTTGGAGGTGCGGGGACCCGGGCCACTTCCGTGATCAGTGTCCGATGATGGAAGTGGGGACGGTGGTTCGGGTCTCCGATCCCCCGCATGCTGCCCCCGATCAGGCTGGAGCGTACCGGATTCCGGTAAGAATCCAGGGGGGTACACACCAAGCATTGCTGGATACCGGTTGCAATCAGACCACCATCCATCAAAGCTTGGTTCAACCCGGGGCTTTGGGCACAGCTAAATGGGTGAGGGTGAGGTGTGTGCATGGGGATATTCACAAGTACCCGATGGTAACCCTGTTAGTGAAATTCCGGGGGAAAAAAGCATAGAGTGGAGGCAGCGGTTAGTCCCCGCCTCACCCATCTTCTGATTTTGGGGACCGATTGGCCAGCGTTTAAAGATGTGCTAGGGGGAGTTTGTATGGATGGGTCCTGCACTAAAATGGGGAGATGTGCGATGTGCGATGCTTTGACAGGGGAGGCGGAGCCGGGGCCATCCTCAGCTGCTCCAAATCGGGATGACGAGGAGAGGGGCGAGGCTTCCGCCCCTCCTCTTCGCAGGAAATTCCCTGACGAGGATTTCCCTTTGGAGCAGTCACGGGACAAAACCCTCAAGCATGCCTTTGATCAGGTGAAAATGATCGATGGTCAGCATCTTCAGCCAGACATCGCTCTCGCATACCCCTATTTTACAATTATAAATGACCGGCTGTACAGACTGACGCAGGACACTCAGACTAAAGAAAATATGTCACAGCTTTTGATTCCACGGAGCCGCCGGGAAATGTTATTCCAGGCGGCTCATTATAATCCCATGGCGGGTCATCTAGGGGAAAGAAAAACACTTCTCCGACTAATAGCCCGTTTTTATTGGCCGGGCATTAGCGGTGACGTCCGCAGGTGGTGTGCGGCGTGCCGTGAATGCCAGCTGGTAAACCCACCGGCCACCCCAAAAGCGCCATTGCGCCCTCTTCCATTGATCGAGGTCCCCTTCGAGAGAATTGGAATGGACCTCGTCGGGCCATTAGAGCGGACAGCACGCGGACATCGCTTTGTGTTAGTCCTAGTGGATTACACAACGCGATATCCGGAAGCAGTGCCTCTAAGCAACATCTCAGCACGTAGTGTTGCTACGGCACTCTTCAAAATAATCTCCCGGGTGGGGATTCCAAAAGAAATTCTCACCGATCAAGGCACAACGTTTATGTCACGCACACTTCGCGAACTCTACGATCTATTGGGCATTAAATCGATTCACACTAGCGTGTATCATCCGCAGACAGATGGCCTAGTGGAACGTTTTAACAAAACCCTCAAAAACATGATTCGTAAGTTCGTGCACGAGGATGCTAAAAACTGGGACAGATGGCTCGATCCCCTGTTGTTTGCAGTGTGAGAGGTCCCGCAAGCCTCAACCGGCTTCTCTCCATTTGAGCTGTTGTATGGGCCCAGAGAGGACGGAGTTCGGACCGGAGGTAAATCCAAAACCAGATCTCAATGCCCCGGTCATTTGTGGAGACCACCTCTCCCCGTACCAGTGAGCAGAGGTTGCCAGGTTGCAAAAGGAGTTTGCAGACGTGTTTTCTCCCCTACCGGGTCGCACGAACCTAATCCAGCACCATATCGAGACCGAGCCGGGGGCGGTCATTCGTTGCTGCCCTTATCGCCTCCCCGAGCATAGAAAGAAAATTGTCCGGGACGAATTGGATGCCATGCTTGATATGGGGGTAATAGAAGAATCCCACAGTGACTGGTCCAGCCCGGTCGTTCTTGTTCACAAGAGTGACGGGTCGGTTCTGTGTGGATTACAGAAAAGTCATGATGAACTGCTCGATCGGTTAGGTACTGCTCGCTTTTATTCGACATTGGATTTAACAAAGGGTTATTGGCAGATCCCCTTGACACCAATCTCCCGAGAAAAAAACAGCCTTCACCACGCCGTTCGGATTACACCAATTCGTGACACTTCCGTTCGGTTTGTTCGGGGCCCCAGCCACGTTCCAGCGGCTGATGGATCGCGTCCTCCGGCCGCACTCTGCTTATGCCGCTGCCTACATAGATGATATTATTATCTATAGTAATGACTGGCAGCGGCATATACAACATCTGAGGGCGGTCCTGAAGTCACTGCGGCGGGCGGGGCTCACTGCAAACCCTAAAAAGTGTGCGATTGGGCGTGTGGAGGTACGGTATCTGGGGTTCCACTTGGGTCATGGCCAGGTGCGTCCCCAAATTGATTAAACCGCGCCGATTGCGACTTGCCCTAGGCCCAAGACCAAAAAGGGGGTGAGGCAGTTCCTGGGGCTGGCTGGCTACTACAGGAGGTTTGTACCTAATTATTCGGACGTCACCAGTCCGCTGACTGACCTCACTAAAAAGGGGGCTCCAGATCCGGTCCAGTGGTCGGAGCAGTGCCAACAGGCGTTCACACAAATTAAAGCCGCACTCTGTGGGGGGCCGCTCTTGTATTCACCTAACTTCTCTCTCCCTTTCTTATTACAGACGGACGCTTCAGACAGGGGGCTGGGGGCCGTACTCTCACAGGTGGTGGAGGGGGAGGAACGCCCGGTGCTGTACATCAGTAGGAAGCTCTCCTTGAGGGAAACGAAGTACAGCACCGTGGAGAAGGAGTGTCTGGCCATCAAGTGGGCGGTCCTCACACTCCGCTACTACCTGCTGGGGCGGGCCTTCACCCTCTGCTCGGATCATGCCCCACTGCAGTGGCTCCACCGCATGAAGGATACTAACGCCCGGATCACCCGTTGGTATCTGGCTCTCTGGCCTTTTAAGTTCGAGGTGATCCACAGACCGGGGGTGGAGATGGCTGTCGCCGACTTCCTTTCCAGAAATGGGGGGGGGAGTGGTAGGCAGGCCGGATGGCGCCCCGGCCTGAGTCGGGCGGTGGGGGTATGTGGCAGCGGGGGCGTGGTCAAGCACCCGTCCGGAGAGGGGGAGTGGTAAGGGTGCTTACACCTGAGCTAAAATATGTCTAACACCTGTCTCTAATTTCAGTGAGCAAGGGGAGAGTGGCATAAAAGAGCCACAACACAGCCAGTCGGGCGCGATGCCAGTCCAGTGTTGGCAGCCTTATTTAAAGAAAATATAAACGATTATTTGTGTTCACCTATATGTTAACCCCGCTCCCTGACAAATTAAAGAAACCCTTACCTTTTGAGTTCACCAGCCTGTCACCGTGTCCTTCTTCCCCCTGTCCAGTCGAGACTCTCATTACAGCGCCTTTTGACCCTAATCCAGAAATACACCTTTTACTGGACAGAGTCATCTTGCAGTTACATAAATTACGTATCTGGGATCTGACATGCCAAGGCACTGTCTTTTTCTGCTGTTTTGTTTGAAAATTTGTTTTGAAAATTGATTTATGCGCAACTATAGTTATAACTCACTTATTTATACTTATTTATACTTAGTTATACTTATGTATAACTCACTCCGTAGGCATTAAGGGAAATTTAGACCATACACATAAACTGATTTTATTTAGACCCTACATATAAAATGATTTTAATCTAATTGTTTCATACATTATGATTAAAATGGTGATCAGTATATTGAAAATAACCTTTTGATCGTTTCATTTCTGTAATCATGTCTCCTTTTTTATTTTTTTGGAATCAGATTAATGTAGTGTTTATCATAGATAAGTGATGTATTTAAAAAGTTGACAGTCAAAATAAAATTGTGGGAGTATTCCTATATTTTTCATACTCTTTGGAAAACAGCCACAAAAGGGAATGTAAATGACAGTATATATGCTTCATTTTGAAACTGCAGCATACAGTGTTTATTATAATAGGTCATCGCATTCGCAACCCACTACTCATTACTCATGAGTACTTTTAAATGAGCTACACTTTTACTTGTACTTAAGTAGTTTTTAGGACAGGTACTTTTACTTTACTGACACTAAATTTTTTGGGAAGGAGCAGTACTTTAGTATGATTTTTCAGTACTCTTTCCATCCCTGCATCTGTTAAAGGACTCCTTGTCCACATTTATTCAATTCTATTTGGAAAAGGAATGTTTGGAAATCTAACATTTATATTTTAATCTAACTAAAGCAGAAGGTATAAAATAAACATCTTAGTGTTTCTCAATTGCTAAGGCACGTTTCCTGAAAACTATAAAACAATTCTAAAAATTAGAACTGCTAATTAAAGACTACAAACTCAATTGTTGAAACTTTAAATTTTCAGGACAAAATCAAACACTCTATTTTAAAATTGTAGTATCTTCTTTTTCTCCCATTTTCTCCTCAATTTTGAATGCCCAATTTCCAGTGCACTCTAAGTCCTCTTGGTGGCCTCAATCCGGTTGGCGGAGGAAGAATCCACCACCAATTCACGCATCTTATCAAGTGGCTTGTTGAGCGCATTACCGCGGAAACATAGCGTGTGGAGGCTTCAAGCTATTCTCCGCGACATCCACGCACAAATCACCACATGCCCCACAGATAGCGAGAACCACATTATAGCGACAATGAGGAGGTTACCCCTTGTGAGTGATGACAAGACGGTGGAGGGAGTGTGATGGTCTTGGCAATGTTCTGCTAGGAAATCCTGGGTCCAGTCATTCATGTGGACGTCATCTTGACACGTGCCACCTACCAAAACATTGTTTGCAGATGGTATTCCCTGATGGCAGTGGCCTCTAATGCACCCTGCAACACTCGGGAATGGTTTGAGGAACATGATGAAGAGTTCAAGCTGTTGCCCTGGCTTCCAAATTCCCCAGATCTCAAACCGATTGAGCATCTGTGAGATGTGCTGGATGAACAAGTCCAATCCACGGCGACTCCACCTTGCAACTTACAAGACTTGAAGGATCTGCTGCTACTAACTTGGTGCCAATACCACAAGACACTTTCAGGGGTTATTCAGGGGTCTTGTAGAGTCCATGCCTTGGCGGGTCAGCGCTGTTTTGGTGGCATGCAGAGAGCAACAGCACATTAGGCAGGTGGTTATCTTGTTTTATGTAGGCTAATGAATGCTGATGGGGTTAAACATTACAACATAAATAAACACCAGTGAGTAAACCCATGCTACTTCAGGGCATTTTTTTTTCTCAAGATGGGACTTCCTGCCTCTCCACTAACTTTGGAAACCAAGGCTGGCTGGGCCACTTCAACACAACCAATAGCACTGTTTCCAGACCCATTCTGAACACTTGTTTTATCAGAATACATGGGGAAATGCATACCTGCGTTTGTCATTTGTGAGCTAAGGTATACAAACTAGGCAGGGCCTGACTCAACTAGCACAGCTGCAATGCATTGGCCACTGTAATGTTGTCTGACTGAATCAAAACATTATGATACTGGAGCTCTATTTGAAATGTTTTCAGAGCCAGAAACACTGCCAGTCATTTTAGGCAATTGATATGTCATGGTGATTATATGTATGTAACAAGGTCTTTTCGAGTAGACAGCACAGCTAGACAGTAGCATGTCATCAGAAGACGCAGACGGCCTGTTTTTGTATGACGTTATGCATTCCCATCGCACTCTCACATTGAACACGCACTGAGGGGGTATCATGTGAAGTTGGCCCAGTGGCATGAACGCAGCTTAAAATGGCCATCAAACCCAGTGCTCTCTGAAATAATTTTAAGGGAACTACTCTCCCTAATTTAAAGTTTTAATTCAAATGATAGAGAAATGCGTGCGTCGAACCTTTAGTCATGCTTGCCTTATAAGTGAGTCAGAGACAACCCCACAGGGAGGAATTTTTTTCAATAAGAAATGCGAATGTGAGAGTATTTGTCTCTGTTTAACCATTTTCAACAGAAACCTGAACAGAAATTCAACTGGTGCAGATCAAAAATTGGCCAAAGGCCACTATCTTTCTGGGCTTCGCTTGTTGGAGCAATTTCCACAGCCTGTTTGGTAAGGAGGTTATTCACTTTTGAGTGCAGTATAAGCGCAATTGTGGAGGACAAAATGCCATTAATATGATGTGGCTGTCCTACAAACTGATTTGTGTAACCGTTTATCACAGTTTTCAGAACTTGTGGAAGTGGGTCTGATGATATATTGAGGAGGAACTGAGCTCTTTTCCGAGTATGTAATTGAACCATTTCTAATAAAGCAAATAAAGCAAAAGCTCTGATTTCTTCTTTATTAATCTGACATAGTCAGAAGAGCATTTGCTCACTCTTGTTTTTTTCCCACTGGGGCGGTAGCCTGGTACCATTTCATGGGCTGAAACTGGAGTGTTGGTTTTGGCAGGGCATGGACCTGACGCAGATAGTGAGAGAAGCTGCTTTTCAATGGCTGCAGCACGTCTAGGCAGGAAATGTTTAATTGCCTGCAAACACTTCTTCGAGCTTGTCTGAGAAAGCATAATAGCTTCACTAAACAAGCTTGTTTGTGACGCTGGAGCGTCAAGAAGCTTCACTTTGTCTGCCTCGTGCATCTCTGCAATGAGATGCCATTCTAATGCCATCAAACTGCCCATTGATCTTACGATTGCTTGGGAAGTTACTTTGGTGGTGTGCAACGCGAGGTCTTGACCACTGTAATCCTCGTGTGGTTCAGTGTGGTAAAGCTAGTCACTCCTGAAACATGTGCATGCTAACCATGTATGGCGCACACCACGTTTTGAATATTTTGGCATGCACCTCCTGGCAGATTGGCACTTTACAATGGGGAGTGGCTTGACGATGGCCAATGCATCCAGGTACTATTTACGTACCAGTTCGGCTGAACTGTACCATGCCTCGCCTTCCAATGCCACGATAGACACCACATATTGTCAATGGATATGCAAAGTGGAATCAGCTCATCTGTCCTAACAGAGCGATGTACATCTTTGCTGGAATATTCCATGGGCGAAAACGCTGTTTAATGGAGAGCAGGAGGTCCGCAAGGCTTGCGCGGGCATATAACCTCCTCAAAAAATCTCTGTTGTCTGACCTTGTCACACCACCCACCTGTGTTCCTCCTGGAGCCACAGAGAGGATACTTTTGGAAACCACAGACATGAACATAGTGTCTTGATGCTCGTGCTTGCAGTGAGCACACTCCGCATTGCGGAGTAGACACACTCTGAGATATTCGAAAAACAATACAATTACAACATCTGACTTCAGTAAATGAATTAATTATTTAGAGCAAAACAAACATTATCAACTTGAAAATATTCCTGATTACAACAGTCAAGACTGTACAGTAATTTTTTTCTTTTTATGGGAGGATTTAAAAAAAAATTTCACAGTACTGTAAAAGCGAGAGTGAGGGGGAAAAAACAGATGATATCCACCTTTTTCCTGACTTCTATATGGGTGGCACCATTACGGCGAGAGACTTCCTCTCGGATGCTCCACACTTCCGCTTAGTTGTTGTTATCAGCTAGACTAACATTACTGGTGATTGTGAGCAGCAGAAGCTCTGGATAATATGCTCTGTTATAGGGTGTTATAGCAACTACAGGTGGGTTAAAAACTTCTGTAAAATAAATGTCACAACAATAAGCCCCCACAAAAGCAGCCAATGCTGAAACATTTCGAATCAAACCAGATGCAATAAGCAGAGGTTGTATTAAACAAATACTCTGTCTCTGGCCTATTTTTTAAAACATTGACAGATTTTTTTTATGAGGACCATATCTCATGTCGCGCTGTGAGTGTATGTGAATGATGTAGAGACAGAGTTGTTGTCGGCAGAGTGCGTGAGAAGGCGGCACTTGTTAATGCAGAAATAATGCCATAAATCAGAAGGTTTTTAAATGGAACCTATGATGACCATACACACTCTTTTCGTGGACATGTCCTCTTTTTTGAACCTAATAAAGCATCCGGTTGGATTTCTAGATTCCCTAAATGTCCAGGCTTTGGCTGTTTTCATATTTAAGCACAGAACAAGCAACGCAATGAAATCTAGCGCATCAGATTTGTGGTTTCTCTATCTCTCTCTGCGTGATGTATGTCTGTGTCTCTCTGTCTTTCTCACACACACACAAACACACATATGGATGTACATACAGGGCATGTGCAGCAAGCACTAGAGTCCAGTAACTTTACCATGCATGATTGTGTGATTGTCTTATCATCTATTGGGGATTGCCGTTGAAACCTAATGTCCATATGCAGACATTAGTGAGAATTTGATTTACGTTAAGTAAACGCAGACTGTTCTTCTGTTTTTGACTGTTATTGGAGATATTATAGTGCTTGGTAATGGGAATAAGTTGCGAAGCGGAAGTCTGTTGCAACCGCATTGGAAAAACATGCTAAACATAATGGGTAATTTTGTTGCCTGTGGAAAAAGGTGGATACTGTGAAGAATTGAACATTTATTGTTCCTGAGCATCCTGCCACTGAGCACGATCAGGACAAAGAGCCTCATCAACATTAAATGCTATGTTAGCCCTGGCCAGGTAGTGGGGGAGTACCTCCTGGTATGTCTTTTCCATCCCTGAAAAGAGTCTAAAGCAATGTCATCACAAGCCTTCTTTATTGCTTGAAGAAGGTTTTCTCGCTGGTAAGGATTCTATCATATACTTTCCACCACCATGCTAAGAAGAACTCCTCTATGGGGTTGAGAAATGGGGAATATTGTGGGAGAAAAAGATTTGAAAATCTGGGATTGGCAGTGAATTACTGACGCTCCACAGCAGAGCAGTGGAAACTAACATGGTCTCAGATTACAATGTAGCTTGACTGTTGAGACTGGCCTGGCTGTATCAGTTCTTGACGAAACAAGCAATTTCTGAGATTATCAAGAAATGTCAGGAGATGTGTGCTATTGTATGGGACCAAGATGGCATGGTGGTGTAGTACCCCATGTTGCCTCTTGCTGACCCAGAGCATCCCCCCTCTTCTCCTCCACCTCTCCCTCTGTCACCTCAATCTCCATCTCTCTTACATCTTCTTCATCTTCTCCATCTCCTCATCCACTTCGTTCTCCTTTACCTCTTTCACCTCCACTGTCACATTTTCCACATATATTCCTCTTCAAGCTCAACTCTCTTATTCCCTCTCCATATTCCTTTAACTTGACCTCTCTCAATTTGTTGATGAATTTTTTTCCAAAGCCAATATACATCCTGTGACAACATTCTGATTGGTGTGTGAACAGTTTTCCTCAATAGTGTTCACATGGTGAGAACTGAGTGATAAATGAGTTTAGGTTGCAATGACATTGTTAGGGTTTTTGAATGCTGTTGCTTTTTACATGCTCACATGGTTAAAATGCTGGATTTTTGTTAAGAGAAAAAGTTTAACAGATTTGCAACTTGTGTGAAACACAGGAATATTGTTTATAGTTTTAAAACAATTTGACATTCTTTTGGAAAATTATGTAATGGTTTAGGGTGTTTGGTTCTTGGAATTGATTATAGTGTATAAACATTTGAGAAAAACTGTAAGACGTATGTTTTTGTGAAACATCTAAAGTGGCTAAGGCTTTTGCATAGGACTGTATGTAACAAAATTAAAATTACGAGTAGCTTGTCAAACTACAGTTTCAAAGTAGCTACCCCAACTTGTGTGTGTGGGGGGGGGGGGGGGGGTTTGGGGGGTTTACGAGGACATTTTTTTAAGTTACAAACTGGTAATTACAAGGGTATTATGCTATAAATGTGGTTTATGAGGATATTTCTAGTGTCCCTATAATTCATATCACTTAAAAAACAGAATAAACTATGTTTTTTTTGAAAATGTAAAAATGCAGAAAGTTTTTTGTGAGGGTTAGGTTTAGGGGATATAATCTATAGTTATATTATAACAATATAAAAATCATTATGTCTATGGATAGCCGCAGTGTTTGTGTGTGATTACATTGTAAAAGAAAATATGGGTATATGGGGGTCTTACACTACAAAAATAAACTATGTAGGTAGTTAAGCTAGTCAAGCTACTCTTTTGGAAAAAGTAGTTAGCTACACTACAAGTTACTATCAAAAAGTATCGCTACATTGAAGCTACTTAATGAGGCTTTTTTTTTTATGTTACTATCAAACCAATAATATTAATTACAAAATGTACACTAATGATATTTATTATTGAATGTACAGTTAAATAAATTTCATGTGTTTAATTAAATATATTAAATGTATTTAATGTATTTAATGATTAGTAACTAAGGTTAAAAATGGTTAATAATGGCCATAAAATAAAATACAACAATATAAAATAAAAACAAAAATGATCAGGCGCCGTTAAAAAAATATTTTTTATACTATACTTCAAACTTTTCAGTCCTGCTGTTGCCAGGTGTAGCCTACTTCTTTAAAGATCAAATTTTATGACAAACTCTCCTTGGGCTGGCATTTTTTTGTCCTTGTCACATAATATTTAGTGTGGATAATATGTGAATAAAGAATCATGGCTTGTTTCTACTCTCACTTGCGTTTATGCTCATTGTATTTTCTGACTTTTTGCCATTGACATGCAAGTGCCATCTTTACAGGTCACATAAAGAGGTTGCTCTACAAATATTTGTTCGCTTTTTTCAGGTCCAAAAAAAGTGGATGGATGTTTATCCTAGATCAGGGTTCGGAAACCTATAGGTCGTGAGCCACAAGTGGCTCTTTGTTAAAAATCAAGTGGCTCGCTGGGTGTCTCACCATTCATCAACCAACACATGATCATTTAAAACTTTCTAGAGATAATTTTCCTGCAGAAAGTGTGGGTGCGATTGCAAAGCTTTAAGTCAGTGACACTGTTTTGATTTCCTTTCTCCCGAATTTGTCTTACAGCCTACTTCTGGTGAACAAGGTTTGAAATGAACACCCGCCAAATGTGGATTTTTCATGCAGAGTATTTTACTGATGTATCAGCCACTGTGGAAGGTGACCTGTAAGACTTCTCGGAGTGATATATTACAAGAAATTAGACACAAAGACGCATGCTTGACGAAACGTGATTATATTTTGAAGAGCAGACGAAAGAAAAGCCGCCAATGCGTGTCTGATTTTATATGTGTGCACAGTGAGCTCTGCTATACACGAGTGCAATGCATAGAGTTCTGGACCTAGTTCCCCAATAACTATCCTTAAATACAAATACACACTTTATTATATTTTTTAGAACAGACAAAAACGTGTCTGATTCTCTGTTTGTTCAGAGGCATGCAGCAGGACCCTGTCTCGTGGAGCAAGACCATGTAAAGATTTAGCACTCCTTTTTATCTGTTAATTCAACTGAAAACTGTTTGCAAGAATAATGTAGTCTATGAGAATTCTGCAAATGATCTCCGATCATCTTGTGAGGTACTGTGATGGAGCGGTTCACTCTTACACATTGTGAAAGCAACTCTGCAGGTTGAGTAATACAGGTATCTTTGTATTAAAAAAAAGAAGACGAAAGTGATTAAATCCTAAAGTAATACAAGACACATTCACCTTGAACCTAAAATTTAGTTTTATTTTATTTTCTTTAGGCAGCATAATCTGTATTACCAAAATGCAATACAAATACATTATATAAGAACACACACAT